>JAWZYU010000020.1:12857155-14059155 GCA_038380435.1 Ryuthela nishihirai | reverse complement strand
GAGTTAAAAGAAATACGTAGGTTATAAACGAAGGTTATAATCTAAGCCACATCATCAAGTACAAGGCATGGCCGAGCGCGATAACACTCCAGCTATCGTCAGCGAGTTCAAATCACAGCGTCGTAAGCAAATTTTTTTTTTTAAAATACAGGAGACGTACTAAAAAGAGTACAGACGTTGGATGACACCGATTAAATGCTCAAAAACTGATTTGCTTTAAAGAGGGGAGGGCTTAAAATATAGGTGGGTCAACCAGGGGGGTCTATGAAGAGGGGAGGGCTTAAAATATGGTTCAACCAAGGGGAAAACAAGAAAAATCGAGACTATTCGAGAAGGGGAGGTTAAAATATAGGTCAACCAGGGGGTCTGTGAAGAGGACTTAAAATATGGTCGGTTGCGACACAGGGGTCAAAGTTCAATCTGAGAAGGCAACATGGACAGTTGCAACATAGGGTTCAATTTCCGGTCGATTGCGACATAGGGGTCAAAGTTCAATCTGAGAAGGCAACGTGGACAGTTGCAACATAACACGGACCGGAAGTGGGCGGAGTCGGTGACGTCATAGGGGGAAAGCACTGCACAAAGGGGAATCGATGGAGTGGGACCCTACTACTCATGTTATTGTGTTAGTATGTCTCTCTCTCCATATGAATTTTAGTGTTTGTCTGTCTGTCTGTGTGAATTAGGATGTAAATTTTTTTTCTGTATGCATGTTATTGTGTTAGTATGTCTGTTGAATGTCTCTCCGTATGAATTTTAGTGTGTTAGTCTGTCTGTCTGTGTGAATTAGGATCAACAATATTGAGATCAACAACGATATATTCCAAGATTTGCTTAAATTAAAAAAGAGCAAAACAAATACATGAGAAAGATATAACTATTACAGAAATACAAACAAATGCAGAAATCTCTACTCATACCTCATATGAGGAAGAGAATAATACAGAAAGTGATGTCGAAAGCAATCTAAATGAAGAAGAAAATGTTTCTCCAATAATCTTTTTTAACAAGGAGACTAAATTAAGTGATCTTGATGATGCAAAAGTCACTGACTTTTTTTTTTCACTACTTTAAAAAAGATATGAAAGGTCACTTTACAGGAAAAGGAGACCTAACAATTTTCCCGGACTCAGTTAAAGATCTTAATAAATTAATGAAATTATCTGAAATTCTATCCACCAAAGTCTTATATAAGTTCCCACAAAACGACTTCTTTTTAGGAATTTTGGAGGGAGTAAGCACTAAATATTCTGATGAATATATCTTACAAGAGTTGGACAAATATAACATTTTTTCAGTGCGTAGAATGAACAGGTTTACTCCAAATAATAAGGACTCAGTTATAGCCAAGAATCCAATAGATAACGTAGTTTTCAAGATTGAAGCTGATTCACTACCTAGATTCGTGTATAGTGGCTTATCAAGAATTCGTGTAAGGCCTTACTTTTTTCCATCGGCTTTATGCCTAAGATGTAATCGTTTTGGCCACCTTGGTTCCGCTTGCAGAGGTAAATTGAGATGCAAAAGATGTTCTGGTCTTCATTACTATAAGAACTGCGATTCTAAAAAATTATGCTGTCCTAATTGCTCAGGAAATCATCCTTCTACATATTTCGCCTGCCCTGTCAAAAAAATAGCATGTAGAGCAAAAAAAAATCCAAGAGAAGCACGAGTGCTCTTGGAACGCTGCTTACAAACAGGCCTTACTAGAAATAAAAAATGACTCTAACCTCACTACGACTCTGTCTGATAATGTCCATGACAAAAATATCATGACCAACCAAAAAAGAGTCATCGACATCCACTCTTGTAACGATAATGCCATCCGCATTAACTCAAGAGAGAAAATAAGAAAAAAAACAAGTCAAGATTCATCTACCAGTCCTACATTTCCAAGCTCCTCAATTAATAAAGTTAAACCAACATCTATTGCAAATAATCCTACAACAAATATCATGATTGACACTGCAAATGAGAAATGCCTGCTGGACTTACCACCTTCCACAAGTTCCAGTCCCAAGGACTCCTACGCTCAAGTAGCTAAGAGGCTAATTCACATTGTAAAGCCAAAAAAAATTTTACAATCCCCTACAAGTATTGAAGAAGATATAAAAAAGGAAAATATATCGGCCAATCTGGTGATTGATTTGATTCTTCACCTGTGTAGGTTCATATGCCAAAATGAGGATGAATATTTTGTTTTAGAGGACATTTTACTACATCTCAAGATATAATCTTCTAGTAATTTTGTGCTCCTTCAGTGGAACTGCGGAGGAAGAACTCCAAAAAAGAAGAAATTGTCCTATTGGGTAAATTTAAAAAATTAAGTGTGATAGCTTTACAAGAACTTTACACTAAAAAATATGTTAATATTTCTTCCTATTTATTTTATTCTAGTTTCATAAACGATAATTCAAAAGGTGTTGGCTTTTATGTCAAAAAAAAACTAAATCATAAAATTAAACCAATAAAATTAAATAATTTGATTTTACGATTAGAAATTTTACTGGATGACCTTAAATTTACTCTAATAAATGTTTATAATCCCTGCAAAGTAATAAATGAAACTATTTATACATCTATTTTACTTCAAGTATCCTCTCGTATCATCTTTGTGGGAGATTTTAACTCCCACCATTTTGCCTGGAATTCTTATCACATTAATAGAGCAGGCACTCATCTAAATAATTTTATTATCAAAAATGACTTTATTTTATTAAATGACAAACAATGCACTCATGAAAACATAAATAATGAAAGATCCATAATTGATCTCTCCTTTTGGTCCCCTGTCCTTTATAATAAGTTAACTTGGTCACTACTTCCAGATATTAGAGGTAGTGATCACAATCCAATTTTAATTTCTCTTAAACTACAAAATTCATTTAAAAAATTTATAAGACTAAATGACTGGTATCAATTTCAAAGCATCCTTTCCAAAAACTCTCCTAACCCAGATACTATTAACTACAATATTTTTTTAAATCATTTGGAAACTCTTTCAAAATCTTGCTTTATTGAAATAATCAACAAAAACCCTAAGATCCATAAAAACATATGGTACATGAATAAAATTACAACTATCAGAAAAAAAAGCTGAAAACAAATCGAAAAGGACAAGAGATTTCAAAGACATCAATTATTTTAAAAAAATTAAAGCTTTGGTAAGGAAAAAATTAAAAGAATTGTATAGAGAAAACTGGAGAGCCTTTGCAAGTTCTCTATCTCCAAACTCCTCATTATCCAACATGTGGAAAGTCTATAAAAACATGACAAATAAATCACAACAAACCACTCCTATTGCAGAAATGGCAATAGAGAAAAATCTAACAATTGTCCAAACTGCTAATTTCATGGGCTCAAATTTAAAAATTGCTGAAAAAATTACCCTTACTCCCAAAGAGAAAAAAAATTGAAAAATTTCTTGATAAATCAATATTAAATTTAGCCTCAGACCTTCCAATTATGGATGCCAAATTTTCTATAGAAGAACTAAACTCTGCTATTAATAGACTAAACCCAAAAGCAACCCCTGGACCTGATAATTTTTTAAATAAAAGTATTATAAACTTCCCAACTCCTTGGAGACTTAAGCTACTGGAAATTCTCAACTTCATTTGGAAAAACCATAACTTCCCCCTATCATGGACAAAATTTTTCATAATTTTTATTCTAAAACCAGGTAAATCTTCTCTTGACCGCAAAGCTTATAGACCAATCTCTCTACTATCAAATTTACTAAAGCTTTTCGAAAAATTAATTTTTAAAAGACTAAATTGGTTTATTGAAAGAAATAATTCTCTTCCCTCTAGCTTTTTTGGCTTTAGGCGAGGAAAATCTTCTAAGGAATGTGTAGCTGCTCTTATTACTGATATTGATATTGCAAAAAAGAAAAATAAAACTCTTGTAGCAGTTTTTTTTTATCTTTCCTTAGCTTTTGACTCTATTTGGCAAAAAGGACTTCTTTATAAATTAATAAAATTAAATCTAAAAGGAAACACATTAAAATTTTTATATTTTAGCTGAACAAAAAAATATTTCCAAGTCAAAATCAATAAAAACATGTCTTCTCAATTTGAAATGACACAGGGGATTGCACAGGGTTCTATTCTGAGCCCTATACTCTTCAATATTTATTTGGCTGAACTCTTTAATAACTATGATCAGAAAATTAAATTTGCTACTTTTGCAGATGACATTGTCATCTGGAGTAGCCACAAAAATATATCTAAATTAGAATTCTATCTTCAAAACCAAATTGACAACATCCTAAATTATTGTAAAACTTGGCACCTTTCAGTAAATTTTAATAAAACTGTATGTATACCTTTTACTAAATTTAAAACTTCTCCCCCAAAAATAAAATTATACATTGATGAGCATTTAATTAAACAATTTACCAATTACAAATATTTAGGAATTAATTTTGACACCTGGCTCAACTGGAAATCACATTTTTTGCTACAACGTAGCAAGGGAAGTAAATTACTAAACTTTTTTAGATGTTTGTCTTCAACAAACTGGGGTACCCCACCCAATTATTTAATTACACTATATAAAAATCTTATTAGAGCCAAAATTGAATATGGCCTTGAATTTACAGTTGGCTCGGCTGATCATAACTTTAAAAAATTTAACATTCTACAAAATCAATTCCTTAAATCTGCTCTAGGATTATATAAAAGAGCTTCTACCATTGCATTAATTGGAGAAACTGCAATTTGTCCCTTCCAAATTAGAACTAAAATCTTGCTATTAAAATACTTAGCAAGACTACATTTTAAACTTCCAAAGCATCCATTTATTTCCAACTTTAAAAATAATTCAAATATTTTTAAGAAAGCACACTCAATTTTTGATGACTACCCCTTACTAAAAGTTATTTTTAACACCCCTACATCTGGAGATACTTTCTATTATATTGCAGATTGGAGTTTCCATAAACCTATAATAAATGATAATCTACTAGGCATACTATCAAAAAAAAAATTTTTCATCAGAATCCTTAAACAAACTTTCAAATTCTTTTTGTAAAACAAAATACTCAAATTACATCAGCATTTATACTGATGGATCACTCCAAAATGAACTCAATGCAGCAGCAGCTGCATTTTTTATTCCCTCAAATGAATTTTCTAAAGTATTTAAACTCCCTTTTATAATCTCAATTACTCAAGCTGAAATAGTTGCCATAATTGAAGCTTTAATTTACACTTCCCAAACTTTCTACAACAAAAATATAGTCAATTTTCAGATTCTAAATGTGCATTAAATATATTAAACCAAGATTTACATTACACAAATTACACTCAATACATTCACCAAATAATTACACTGACAGACTTTAATATCAGATATCTTAAAAACAATATCACTCTCCAATGGATCTCTGCCCACTGCAATATTAAAGGTAATGAAAAAGCTGATGAACTTGCAAAGGAAGTTCTTAATCTCTCAAACTTTTCTCAAACTTTACATTTTAATTCTCAATTTAAAAAACTAATTAACAAACATGAATTTCATTTAACTAATATATTCTTCAAAATTGATGGTTGTCTTCAAAATAATTTTAGATATTACTTATCACCTGTATCCAATACATAATTAATATTAACCTCCCTAGAAAACTACTAAATAAAATATTAAAATTAAGATCTGGAGCTGTCACACTTAATACTTATCTATACTCAATCAAAAAAATTAAGTCACCTAACTGTATTTCATGTAAAATACCTGAAACTATTAATCACATTATGCTTAATTGCCCAAAATATTCCATCCCCAGAAAAATTTTTTTTAATGAATCAAAATCTCTTAAAATTAATGAATTTACTATTATAAACATATTAGACAACCCAAATTTAGAAATCAGGAAGCATATATATGAACTAATAGGACAATTTCTTCTAGAAGCCAACCTTTGGAACAAAATATAATTAATTTAATTATTAAACTCTTCTAAATATTATGTAGTTCTATACATTTCAACATAAATTTGCATTTCCTTTAAAGATAAACAAAAAAAAAGGACCTTAATATCTCTTTAATTCAACTACACTAATATCAAATTACTATCTAAGTCTTGAGAAAGCCGGAGATCGGACCTCTCAGTGAGCGTGAAGTTAAACAAACAAACAAACAAACAAACAAACAAACAAACAAACAAACAAACAAACTGTGTGAATTAGGATGTAAGTTTTTCTTTCTGTATGCATGTTATTGTGTATGTCTGTTGAATGTCTGTCTCTCCGTATGAATTTTAGTGTGTTAGTCTGTCTGTCTGTGTGAATTAGGATGTAAGTTTTTCTTTCTGTATGCATGTTATCGTAATGTCTGTTGAATGTCTGTCTCTCCGTATGAATTTTAGTGTGTCTGTCTGTCTGTCTGTGTGAATTAGGATGTAAGTTTTTCTTTCTGTATGCATGTTATTGTGCATGTCTGTTGAATGCCTGTCTCTCCGTATGAATGTTAGTGTATTAGTCTGTCTCTCTGTGTGAATTAGAATGTTAGTTTTTCATTCTGTATGCATATTATTGTGTTAGTATGTCTGTTGAATGTCTGTCTCTCCGTATGAATTTTAGTGTGTTAGTCTGTCTGTCTGTGTGAATTAGGATGTAAGTTTTTCTTTCTGTATGCATGTTATCGTAATGTCTGTTGAATGTCTGTCTCTCCGTATGAATTTTAGTGTGTCTGTCTGTCTGTCTGTGTGAATTAGGATGTAAGTTTTTCTTTCTGTATGCATGTTATTGTGCATGTCTGTTGAATGCCTGTCTCTCCGTATGAATGTTAGTGTATTAGTCTGTCTCTCTGTGTGAATTAGAATGTTAGTTTTTCATTCTGTATGCATATTATTGTGTTAGTATGTCTGTTGAATGTCTGTCTCTCCGTATGAATTTTAGTGTGTTAGTCTGTCTGTCTGTGTGAATTAGGATGTAAGTTTTTCTTTCTGTATGCATGTTATTGTGTATGTCTCTTGAATGTCTGTCTCTCCGTATGAATTTTAGTGTGTTAGTCTGTCTGTCTGTGTAAATTAGGATGTAAGTTTTTCTTTCTGTATGCATGTTATTGTGTATGTCTGTTGAATGTCTGTCTCTCCGTATGAATTTTAGTGTGTTTTTCTGTCTGTCTGTGTGAATTAGGATGTAAGTTTTTCTTTCTGTATGCATGTTATTGTGCATGTCTGTTGAATGCCTGTCTCTCCGTATGAATGTTAGTGTATTAGTCTGTCTGTCTGTGTGAATTAGAATGTAAGTTTTTCATTCTGTATGCATATTATTGTGTTAGTATGTCTGTTGAATGTCTGTGTTTCCGTATGAATTTTAGTGTGTTAGTCTGTCTGTCTGTCTGTCTGTCTGTGTGAATTAGGATGTAAGTTTTTTCTTTCTGTATGCATGTTATTGTGTTAGTATGTCTGTTGAATGTCTGTCTCTACGTATGAATATTAGTTTCTCTGTCTGTCTGTGTGAATTTTTATGTTAGTTTTTCTTTCTCCATGCATGTTATTGTGTTAGTACGTCTGTTGAATGTCTGTCTCTCCGTATGAATTTTAATGTGTTAGTCTGCTTGTCTGTCTGTGTGAATTAGTATGTTAGTTTTTCTTTCTGTATGCATGTTATTGTGTTAGTATGTTCTCTATTATACGTAACATATAAATAAATATATTCTCGAACCCTCCTGGAGACTAAATTCTGGGCACGTGGCGGTCTTGAGGTCCTTATTACGACTTGGTCATTTAGCCCCGCGTGTGTAAAGAGAAATTGCCGCGAAGTTTATCGCAAGGAAGAGTTTGAAAATTATTTGCAAAATTAGCTCGCTAACAGAAGAAGAAGAAAATCATCATCATCAACAGCCATGGGCGACGGAGGTCCAACCAGACCGTGCAGTTTAATTCTCCAAGCATATCTGTCCTGAGCCACATCTGCTGCATCCGGCCACTGCACACCAATTCTAACAAGGTCCTGTTTGACATTGTCTGCCCACCTCATTCTAAGTCTCCCCCTCCTTCTGAGGCCTTTAGGCACACTGTTCATAACCCTATTCGCCAATCTATAATTATCCATACGGGCAACATGGCCAAACCAGCGGAGTCTCTCTCTGCACAATATGCTGCTTAAAGGAGGTTGCCGACTCCTTTGCCTAACCTCATCATTAGTTACAAAGTTAAACCACCTAATACCCAAGATACTACGTAGCATCTAGAATCAAAAGGATCTAGTTTCCTGTTATCTTGTTTACACAGCGTCCAAGTTTCACTACCATAACTAACCCTAGAAAGAACCAACTATTATACAGTCTGATTTTAGTCTTAAAAATTGATTTTAATATTAATGCATCGAAAAAAAAACGTCAACATTTATATTGAAAATACTCTTTCATGTGTATCTTTCTCAAGTAAATTAGCCTTGCTGATTTGTCATGTTCTAGGAACACAAAACAGGAATCAGGCTTCGGGCCATATCTTTGAAAATTAGTAAATAGGTTTCATACATGTAGTGTGGAAATTCATGGTTTAACTTACTTCTGAAGAGGTCTTTTTGCACAAAATGAGCTAAATGACCAGGTCACAAGGATCCGGAGAAGATAGGGTGAAGAAAACCTACTGGTTAGCTGTTAAGTTGTTCAGTGGGTCCCCTTCACACTGGACAACCAATATTGCACTTTTAAATTAGTATGGAATGCTCATTTTCGGTCCA
Source organism: Ryuthela nishihirai (assembly GCA_038380435.1). Taxonomy (NCBI): domain Eukaryota; kingdom Metazoa; phylum Arthropoda; class Arachnida; order Araneae; family Heptathelidae; genus Ryuthela; species Ryuthela nishihirai. Next base: position 14,050,462 of record JAWZYU010000020.1, on the reverse strand, counting down.
TTCATTGCAGTGACTTAGTAGACCTTCATGATCTCCAGCCACCAGTGGCAAAAGCTGTAGTGGACGGTCGCTTGCCGAGAAGCGAAGGTGCTAGTCGAGGTTTTTGACTATTGGAGCAAGGTCTAATTTTTTCCCTTTTTTTACATTAGATCTTGCGCAAGATGCCATAAAATATTTCCATTAAATGCGCTCAACAGGGTGTTGACTGTTTGACGATTTAATGCAACTTTGTGGTATCTGAAGCCCTCTTTTTTCCTTCCACACTAGCTGCCTATGTGTGGGGGGGGGGTTTCTCCTAGCTGCCTATGTGTGGGGGGGGGGGGTTTCTCCTGGTTAGAGCAAAACACTCTGACATGGATGGTGCCTTGACGTGGCGTCAGAGCTTTTCACTAAACCATCTGGCAGATATCTGTTAAATGTTGCAGTGAGTACTGTAATCATAAAAAAAAACTCTACTATGAGTCAGCATACAGTCGAAACGAATCGGCAATTCTTCCCGCAATTGTAGTACGGCAAAAACAAAAAGGAAAAATATATGTTCCCAGAATTTCAAAAGCATGCATTCTTTACTTGTTGATCTATATTAGACATTTAACTGTCAATCTTCTAATCATCATCACCATCAAGCAGCCATGGGCTACGGAGGTCCAACCAGACCACGCAGTTTAATTCTCCAAGCATATCTGTCCTGAGCTACATCTGCTGCATCCGGCCACTGCACACCAGTTCTAACAAGGTCCTGTTTGACATTGTCTGCCCACCGCATCCTAGGTCTCCCCCTCCTTCTGAGGCCTCTAGGCACACTGTTCATAACCCTATTCGCCAATCTATAATTATCCATACGGGCAACATGGCCAAACCAGCGGAGTCTCTCTCTGCACAATATACTGCTTAAAGAAGGTTGCAGACTCCTTTGCCTAACCTCATCATTAGTTACAAAGTTAAACCACCTAATATCCAAGATACTGCGTAAGCATCTAGAATCAAAAGCATCTAGTTTCCTGTTATCTTGTTTACACAGCGTCCAAGTTTCACTACCATAACTAACCCTAGAAAGAACCAAACTATTATACAGTCTAATTTTAGTCTTTAGGTGTATACGTCTATTTCTCCACAATCTCCATAGATTCTTAAAAGTCCCGGCAGCAATACCTATTCGTCTGTTAATCTCATGCCGCACATCACCAGTATCAGTTACATAGCTCCCAAGGTAATTAAACTGTGACACCTGCTCAAGACTGCAACCATTCAGATTAACTGAATCACAACCTGTCTGACCAATTATCATCACTTTAGTTTTCTCTCTGTTTATAACCAAACCTACTCTACTACCAGTCTCATCAACAGCTCGAATGAAAGAGTTCATCTCATCAACATCATTTGCTAAAAGGGCTAAATCATCAGCATAATCTAAATCAGAAATTTTCGTATCTCCAGCCCATTTAAGGCCAAAATCTTTCCCTTGAAGTGAATTTCGCATAACATAATCAACAATCAAACTAAAGAGAAAAGGAGACAAAATGCACCCTTGTCGAACACCAGACGTAATGCTAAACCAATTGCGACAAGACTTACCAACTCTCACACATGACTCAGTGTTATTATAGAGAGCTTTCATTATGTTAACAAACTTGTCTGGTATACCATATGATCTCACAATCAACCACAAATTATGACGATCAACAGAGTTGAAAGCCTTTTTGAAATCAACAAAGCTAGCAACCAAAGGTTTCTGAAACTCTAAACATTTCTCAAGAATCTGCCTAAGTGAAAATATCTGATCTATACATCCCCTACCACTTCTGAATCCACATTGCTCATCACGCAATTGCCTGTCAACCAGATTCTTAATTCTATTAAGCACAATCATGGAAAGAACTTTACCTGGAACAGAGAGTAGATACCCCTATAGTTATCACAAGAAATGCGATCACCTTTTTTGAAAATAGGGATAATAATAGCTCTGGTAAAATCTTTAGGAACCATGCCTTTATCATAAAAGTTATTCAAAATTTCAGTCATCCAAGTGGTAACCGAAATATTCCCAGCTCTAAGCATTTCCGTAGTAATTTCATCTACCCGTGGGGATTTATGAAGTTTAAGTTTAGAGATAGCCAAACTAACTTCAGATTGTGTTATAGGGCCAACATTAAAGCTGCCAATGCATCTATCATCATTACAAACAATGGGATTAGAACTAACCACATTGTTTAGAACATCACTGAAATGCTCAGCCCACCTAGCCATGACAGAATCATCACCTTCTACAACCTTACCTTGTTTATCCTTCAATCCCTGTATACATGTTCGTTTTCTACCACACAAAACATTAACTATCTGGTATAGCTCTCTGCTGTTGTGCTGCTAACTGCTTCCTCAGCTTTGTCAGCCAAGCTATCAAGCCAAAGATTCTTATCAGCAGCTAACTGATCCTTTACAAGTTTATTAAGGTCTCTGTAATGCTTTCTATTAGGACTAGTAGGTTATTGATTAAGGGCATTCCTGCAGTTCTTTCTTTCCGAAATAAGCTCAAGTGCCTTATCACTCACATAATTTTGCCTCTTCTGCTCCTTTTTTCTTAAAAGAGTACTATTAGTGTCCAAAAAAGCCTGTTAAAAATGATCCCATTCTTCCTCAACTTCAGTAGTAAGCAAACCATGACTGTCATAATGACTAAGTAACCTATCATGGTAAGCTTTGGCTATAACTGGATCTTTCAGAGCTTCAGTATTAAAAGTAAATTTTTTAACCCTAGCACAACACTTTTTAAGTTTAAGTTGCAACACACTTTTAACAAGGTAATGGTCAGATCCAATTTCAGCTCCCCTATATGCCCTGGAATTCCTAACAGAACTAGCCCATTTGCTGTTAATTAATATGTAATCAATCATATTCTCATGCAGCCCATCAGGTGAAACCCATGTGTACTTATGTATGTCGCGGTGTTTGTAATATGTGTTAGTTATTCTGAATCCATTGAGTTTACTTACCTGTAGGAGACGTTGCCCATTGCCATTGCAGCTACCAATACCAAAAGGGCCTATTACTCCTTCCCAAAGGTCAGAGTCAGTACCAACTTTGGCATTGAAGTCACCAAGAACAAGGGTAATATCTCCTTTCTTGACAGAATTCAAAATATCCTGAAGTTGTTCATAAAACCTATCCTTCTCATCCTCATCGGCATCCTCAGTGGGGGCATAACAGCAGATAACATTCAAGTCTTTAACGCTTGTCTGAAATTTTGCTCTAAGAAACCTTTGATTAATGCACTCATATCCTAGAAGAGCATCGCTAGCGTGTCTGCTGAGAAGCAGACACACGCCTTGGTGATGCTTATTGTCGTCCCTCCCTGAAAAGAGAAATTTAAGATTATTTTTAAGAATCTGACCTTTATCTGTCCATCTGGTCTCTTGCAAGCCGAGAATATCTAAATTATAATGGTGGAATTCTTGTGTGAGGACATCAAGAGAAAAAGCTCTGTGCAGAGTCCTCACATTCCAACTACCTATGGAGAGAAAATGGTTAGTGGGATGTTTAAAGAAACTATGTTTATTGAGAGAGGGAATGCCGACAATATCAAACAGCCCCCTAATCGCAGACATGGGGCAAAGACCAGTTTCCCCACTACTAAAGGCTGAAGCCATCTACACTGGAAGACTACCTCCAATGTAGAATTTGACAATGCCAATAGAAGAAAAGAGTTCAGGTGCCTGCGATGACTTCTGCTCAGGATTATCCACCAGCTGATAAACATATCCTGTGAATCTATTCACTTGGGGCTGTCAACCCATAAACAAACAGAAAAATTGGATCTGAAACAACCCAAAAACAAACAGGGGAAGATTTTCCCTCCACAGAAGGCCACCAGTGCAGCAAAATCAGGATCCATAATCAAGCTCAGAGCCATATATCTGTCCAGTCCAGTAGGTTTATATGGTCAGCACCAGGACCCTGTGTGGTTGACCACTCCTCAGCAGGGTAGAAAAAAAAGAAAAGTATCCATAGTTGTCCAGATCAGTAGGTCACACTAATCTGGCAGCCCTCCCCTTCCGTTCACTTCCACAAGAGAGTATCTCTTTTGAAAGTTACTAACGGTCTGCACCACGAGAAGGCGGGGTCGGACATTAGGTGCTAGGCCTGGCCGGTTCTATGCATCATCACAGGGGATTGGTGCATAGCTCTCCTTCCAGTGACTACCTAGCTACCATTTACAGACCACACGGGCAATATCAGCTTAATAATTGGCCTTCATCCATGCACTTTGAAGCATATCTGGAGTGGTGAGGAAAATGTTGTTAGAAAAAAACAAAATGTGGTATTTGAGTGGTAGCATAAATGAGAGTTCTGGCACACTATAAAGTTGTAGAGAATTTTATGAAAATCTATGGGAAAAGTTATGGGTGATGAGGTAAAAAGTATGTTTCTTGTGGTTTTTTGTGAAAATATATGTGAAAATCCGAAAATATTGAAATGTTTTTCAGCACGTGAAAAACTAATTTAAGTTTTTTTGGCAGATGCGATTTAAATTAATTTTCAGAAAAATGAGGTGTATGTGTGTGAATGAGATAAAAAATGATGAGTTTTCCTATTCTCTTATTGTTCGCATTAAAGACATCCTCGCCTGTTAATGTGACTTTTTCCAAATATCCCTTAGTTACAGCAGCAGAATCAGACTCGGGATCGGCAATATCAAGGATTTGTTTTTTTTATTTTCTGCTTTGAAACTATGCCCGTCAAATGCAATGCTTCGTGAAACGTAAAGCCCATCTTTATTTCTCACCAATGTATTCATTGGACTATTTTGAACAGTGGGCAAGTTGTCAACGTAGTGTTTCGTAGTGGCATTGGATGAATCGATCGGTTCTGCAAGATTTTTAATGCGTATATTGCTTCCATCGTAATTGTCATCGTCATTGCAAAGTGCTCTTTTTTCCAAATATCGTTTTGTAACTACTCCAGAATCTGCATCCGGGTCAGTAACATTGGTTATATGTTCGTTTCGCGCATCGTAGCGATTGTTCCGAAAAATTAAAGAGGTATTATTAACGTATTCAATGGTAGCGGCATCTCCATTTTCTACAGGTCTGCCTACATTCGATATTCTTTTAGTATTTGCGTCATAATTTCCTGTGTGATTCAGTGTTATAGATTCTTTTTGCAGATATTGTTTTGTCAGAGAGTCCGAACCCTCTTCAGGATTGACTACATTCCTCAATTTTTTATTACTCATCTCGTAGTCCCCATCGTGTGTCAATTTGAAACCGACACCTGGAATTCCCGCTGGTCCTCTTTTGGAACCGGTGTCAGAGCTGATGACGCCAAACTTTGTCAAGTAATTCATCTTTATTTACCAAAGGTTTTTCTGTACTTGAGAGGCATGTGCTTGATTTTTTTTATCGATTAATGAGAAATCGTGTGGTTTTGAAACTGCATAAAAATATCTTTCCTGATTTCTGTTGCATGATCCATTTGTATCTGCAACATTTCTCTCTTGGTCTGCATATTAAAGAATATAAAATAATTACACTGTAGTCGAATGTCTTTTGGAGTCGAAAAATAACTCTGTGTCAGGTAAATCAATGATATGTTCTTTTTCCTTCCTCTGACGAATAATTCTTCAATGAGTTTTTGATCTCTTTCCGTTACGAAATCGTCGAAAACAATTAAATTTTGCATGTCGGGATCCAGTTCGTTGACCTTGGCGATATCTTCTTTACTGGCAGAGAAAGTTGCAATTGAGATTTTTTCGCAAAAATTTCGTGCAAATCGTCGAATATTTCTTGCATAAACTGATATTTCGGCTCGGTTAAATCTTTGACATTAAAAAAAAATTTATTACAGTAGAGAAGTTCAACAAAACGTTCGTCTTCCCTGAGCCCGATGGACCACAGATTAAAAGTCTAAAAGGCCAGATAGGTGCTAATACGTTTCTGTTCAAGAATTTCTCATCTTTTTCAAAGTCAAAATTTTGAATCCCCATTTGCTTTATTTAAATATTAGAGACCCGTTTTCTCAAAGGTCTCGTCGAGACGCATCCGATTCCGAACCCGGATTCGACCCAGAACCTGCGGTTTTCGAGATTTTAACGTTTTAAAATTCATTTTAAACTTTTTAAATATTGAAATTAGAGCCTCCTCCTCGATATGGGAATGAACTAATTTGATGTCATGCCCAATCACGTGGTCCGAACCCGCTATCTGTAACGGTTCGAGCGTTATAACGATTTTTCGCTAGGCCTAATCTCCATAGGATAACATTAGCTTTTCGATCGAGCTTTACCCTTATACTTTAACATTAGTAAAATATCGATTTTGCACACGGCCCTCTTTATAACCCTTTACCCATAATTCAAAGGGTGACGAACCTCATTTGACCGCGAACGTCATTCATCAGGTTCCCTGTTTCACTTTGAAAGGTTGTTTTCCCACGATTTCTAAACAAATTTGAGGTGGTTTCCTTAATGTAATTTCTATGAGGACTTTGAATGCCTTTAAAAAACACTACTGGACCGATCTGTATGAAATTTGCTATATAATTAGATCTCGATGAGCTCTAACGGTCTCGATGACCCCCATCTATTTTTAATTTTTAAAATTTCTTTTTCTATAGAGTTTTAAGAATGAAGAATTGTTTTTATACAGAAAGATTTTTAAAACTGAAGGTTCTTTACAGGGTTTAAAAAGAGCGATTAGAAATATATATAGTAGGAGATTAGGCTTAGTGAAAATGAAATCTAATAAAAAAGTGGTTTCACTTAATTGAAATTGTTTAAAAAGTATATCTATGCTTTGCGGAACTGTTCATAAAAAAAAGAAATAGTCGAAAGAATTATAAAAAACGCCGTAGAATGGTTTAAAGGAGGTCTAATCGTACTTACATCGATATGTCTCTGTAGGCATCCATCTTGTTCATGATATGAAGATGCCATATCCATATAACCGCAGAATAAAAAAAGTCAATAAATAAATTATTAATTCATTCATTTCGTGGCTAGAGTGAAGGAAAATTCGCCCTGGATTACCCATAGGATAGAATAGGTTGAGTTCAAAAGACAAGCTCCGTAGAGAAAAGCCGTATAAAAAAGTATTAGCTATGTTAAGCTTACGGAGTATATATTAGGATAATTATATCCTGATGTCATCCTTAAGCTTTACTATGATGGGCTGTAATAAATTATTTAACTAGGTCTGTCCTGTTATTGGCTGATTGTTAATCACGTGATAAGGCTGTTCCTATATCGCAAGTACTGGATAACGTCATCGGTATGCGCAGATTGAACGTGACGTAAAATGTATGAAAAATTTCAATCTCCAAGTCACGTGACTTTTCAGAATCTGTTTTTTCACATTTGCTCTCTTCCTATTGGACATGGAATTTTGAAACTTTGTGGTCACTTTGGAGCCCCCTTTTCCATACTATCCTATAGCTAGGGAGCGCTGTTCTTACTGGAAGGGTGTGCTTTTTGCTTCCAAAGTGGATCACTACGACGTCGTTTTTTAGGAAATTGGGGGACTTTGGGGACTGTCCCTTGCGGTCTGTCCCCAAAGTCATTACAAACCATGCATTTTTTACCTATGTTTTTTGCGCGGAAAACACCGCTAAAATAGCAATTTTCACGTGTAAATCGATTTTTTTGAAAATTCTATGCAGTGAAAATGTTTTAAAGGCATAGCACATTTTATATTACGCCTTCATGGAAATTGAAAATCAGATTGTCACTCAGACTGTAAAATTGAAAAGTTGTTAGCACAGGAGTAGCTTTTAGCTCTGTTTTAGGCGTTTAAAACAGCACTGAAACTCATTTTTTCGAGAATCATTCGATATTTTCGAAATTCTATACACCTAAAGTATACTTCACCCATCGAATCTTATTATATAATACTAGTTGATGAATAAAAAGTATTAGGTTGTGAATCTGACTGTAAATTCAAAAGTGATTACAGACCACACGTAGTTTTCGTATATTTTATGCGCGGAAAACAGCGCTAAAAAAGCTATTTGGATACATCAATCGATTTTTTTCAAAATTCTCTGCTGTGAAAATATTTCTAGGGCATAGAATATTATTTTATATTACGCCTGGAATGATGATGGTTTATTACTGATGGTTTATTTCCAAACAAACCATCAGATTGTCACTCAAACTAAATTCAAGTGTTGTTAGCACAGGAATAGCTTTAAGCTCTGTTTTAGGGGTTTAAAACGTTTAGGCCCCACAGAGTCAGAGAACAAAGGAAACAGTGTATTAAGCACTTTCCCGCCCACACAATAGCGGTTTAATCGCGACAAACAGACCCTTCCTACATGTAAAAAAAAAATTAATTGAACACACCCTTCCAGTGGGAAAAGCGCCCCCCTAGCGGTTGAATACTGTGGAAAAGGATTGCCCTAAAGTGACCCTAAAGTCTAAAAACTCTAGGCCTCATAGAAGGAGAGCAAAGGTCAAAAAACAGATTCTGAAAATGGAACAAAAAGAACCCAAAAAGACATTTTACCCAGAAAGGTAAACTAAAGGACCCTTTCTAGTGTCCAAAGTAGAGTCACGTGAGCTAAAGATTCATACTCAAGAGATTCATCACTTGATGGATTCGTTCTCACTTGGCCTCCGCTCATCTGGGGCATTTCATGATAATTCGGTCCACTGAGTCACGTGACCCGAAGATTCATACTCAAGAGATTCATCACTTTACAGATTCGTTCTCACTTGGCATTTGCTCATTCTGGGTGTTTTAAATAATGCGGCAAGCGGTGTAGTGTATAGCTAGATACATTAAGAATACCTTAAAAAGGCGATTCGGAAAAAACGGAAAAGTACAATGTACCGGCTATTACATTTCCGTAATAGCTGATACACCATACTTTCCTAAGGGCCACACTTTGACTAGCGCCCGCCAATGTCGCCTGCGCTCGATCCCAGGCTGCCAAATGCTCAGGACCTGCGCAAGCACCACTGATTGCTTCGGCAGCTAGCTCAATAAGTAGCGTAGTGATCTTGATCTATGGCCGTAGCATAGTGATCGCGACTCCCCCCCCCCCAACCACGACGGATTCTGCATGCTCAACGACTTGGGGCAGAGAACAAAACGGGTCGTGGGAAAGGTTTACAATTTGCCCGAACAGGCAATCTGCTTATATAGTAGGTATTCGAAGCTTGTATAATGTAGCGGTAGCTAATATTTTTGAAATTTCGTCGTAAATATTAAGGAATCTGGCAACGTAGAAAATCTGACCCTTGGTCAAACATGGCAGATCATCGAGTTCTAATGATTGATAAAAATTTCACAAAGATCGGTCCACTACTTTTTTTTTAAAGGCATTCAAAGGCGCCATAGAAATGCCATAGAAATTACATTAAGGAAACCACCTCAAATTTTTTTTAGAAACCGAGAGAGAACAACATGTCAAAGTGAAACAGGAAACCTGATGAATGACGTTCGCGGACAAATGTGGTTCGTCACCCTTTGAACTATGGGTAAAGGGTTATAAAGAGGGTCGTGTGCAAAATCGATATTTTACTAATGTTAAAGTATAGGGAAAAGCTCGTTCGAAAAGCTAATGTTATCCTATGGAGATTAGGCTCAGCGAAAAAAATCGTTATAACGCTCGAACCGTTACAGATAGCGGGTTCGGACCACGTGATTCGGCACCGACGTCAAATTACTTCACTCCCATATTGAGGACGAGGCTCTAATCTCAACATTTAAAAAGTTTAAAATGAATTTTAAAACGTTAAAATCTCGAAAACCGCAGGTCTTGGGTCGAATCCGGGTTCGAAATCGGATGCGTGTCGGAGGAGACCTTTGAGAAAAGGGGTCATATCATAGGGTTATCTCTAATATTTAAGAAGTTAGCATCAGCCAATCAGGATTCAGCATTTCAAAATACTGGAATCCCATGTGTTGTTGGTGGTAGAGGTAGATTTAAAATTCGCGCCCTTTTTTCAATGTAAACGAATTCCTATGATAAGAACGCACTTATAGTTTTCAACGAATAAGAATAACTTCACCGTTCGCACTTGGCTTTAAAAAAAGATGGGCGTCTCATGATAATTCGAAACACGGATTCCTGTCTTACTATAAAAATGAGCCTTTAAACTATTAAAATATTTTTAAAACTTTAAACTTTTCATACATTTTAAATAATCAATATTCCAGGTAACAATTCAATAAATATTTTTAACCAATCAGATTTAAACGCTAAGGTGTCAAAGGATTTCATTGGATACTTCATTTCAGCTCAGAACTGCTCTATTCTGCACTGTCTGACATACGAAGTACATGGCACATTAGATCTGCGCATAGCTAGGACGTTTACACATGAATTGCCATATTAGATCATATATATGACGTCATGAGATATCACGTGACACCGGATGATTGACAGCACTGTATACTTATCCTAATATATATCCCATCAGTATACATAGGCGCATTCAATCGGAGCATATCTATGACGTCACACATAACTACTGCGCATTCAATCTGCACATAGGTATCACCTTATACATGACTTGCCATATAAGGACAGCCTTATGACGTCACACCTAATTAACCAATCACAGGACAGCTTGATCTCGTGATTCAAATGAACCAATCAATTCAAACCTTAACAATGACATCACTGTATAATTATCCTAATACATACTCCATAGACTTAACATGGCTATCCTACACGGACCTTACAAATTTTTTTTAAGTCCAGCACCACACCCCTGGGATGGGACCATGCTTTCTCTACCGAGGTCTTCAATTGAACTCTTCACATAGTTAACCTATGGGTAATCTGGGTCAAACAGTCATCAACTCTAGCCACCAGGAGTAATCAATTAATTATTTATTTATTCCCTTTTTTTATTCTGCTGTTATAAGGATATGGCAATCTTTATATCATGAACAACATGGATGCCTACAGGTAGATTACAAGGTAAGTATTATTAGACCTCTTTTAAACAATTCCACAGACTTTTTGAATACTTTCAGTAAAGAGAAACGACTTTTTTAACATATCGGATTTTCACTAAGCCTAATACAATGAACATAGTGAAGGTCTAAGCTTAGCAGCCCTCTCCTTCGGTTCCCCAACAGAAGGACAGGATCAATCTTCTGTTAGGTACTAACAGCTTGCACCACGAGAAGGCGGGGTAGGACATGAGTGGCTAAAATAGGGCAAGGTCTATTAAAGTTTAGCAATCATTCGCAAGCCGGGGGGGGGGGGCCTAAAAAGGACCATTTTAAGACAACTACTAGCCACCTTTTATCTTTGCCACTGATAAAATAAAACAATCTTTTTGGACTCTTTAAATTTCCATGGACCAACAGGGTCCCTTTTTCATTCCATCACGAACGTGTGCAACAACAAAATAATCTGGAAATTCTGTTTTGTATCTTCTTCCTCTTCCTTGAAATCCATTGGCGTGTTCTATTCCTAAAGCTTACACGAGAGGAAGGGAATTCCTCTTCCTTCACTTTGCTGGTATTTTCTGGGGTTGACAGGCAGGAAAAGTAACTCTCACCCTGCTCCTCCTGGCTGCTTGGTGAACTCTGACTCGTCAGGCAGGTGAAATATCGTTCTTGAACCGGATCATCTGTTATACCACTGCCGGTGATTTCCTCGTGATCCCTTTTCGATTGTTGTTCTTCACATTACTTCTGAAGGTAACCGGGAACAACGAGGAATGGATGTTGTAGAGCTTCATCGGCACGAAGTCTCTCTGTTGGATCTAAACGCAGGAAACATCCCATAAACTTCTTGAACTCTTTGGCAGTCTGAGATTCCACGACAGAAGAGGGATTTGCTTCCCTTAGTATTTCCAGCAAATGGTTGTTTTCTATTATACCGCTGAGGACAGGCAAGATGTGCTCATCGAAGGTGAGTGGCTGTGGATAATCTTTCTGTGTTCGTGTAATGGCTTGGCGAGTGAATATCTGCACTGATGTTATGCCCAATGTCCACAGCTCGACAGTTACTGCTCTAATACGACCGCGCAATTTTTTGGAAGTCAGTTCTGGAGGCTTGTGACTGAAGCCGACGCCAATCCTTTTTCTAGCAGAACTGTCGATTTCTGTCAATAGTGTGAAATCTGTTAGAATGGCACTATCAGAGGTGGCATCAATAAGGATGTTCTCTTCTTTCACATCCATGTGGCACAAACCGCAGCTGTGGAGATAGCTGAGAGCTTTCAAAACATCCCCCACGTACTTTTTCTTTCTTACAAAACAATATGGATCAGTAAAAAACTCCCAATCGTGAATCGTATAGAAGATGTCCCTCTTCATCAGTGGCATTAGAAATGCTCGACTCTCTCCTATAAGTGGCAGAGTATCGTAGAGTGGAATGATGTTAGGGTGGTTAAGATGTGGCCAGTAGAGATCCTCGCCTGGGGAAGGGCACGCCACAACTTTAACTGCAACTCTCTTCCTCTCCTTTATGTCGAACAATTCCACAACCGCTCCAAACCCTCCTTCACCCAGGCGGCGTAAATACAGAAAGTCCAGATGACTTTTCAGACGTTCTATAGAAGCATAAATGACTACGCATTTCGGTACGCATTTTAGTCGCTATAAGATCAACTAAATAGGTTACTGACCTCTGCATGTGTTCATGAGAACTGAAATTCTTCTTCAGTTTAACCGCCAAATCGAACGATGCGTTTTGTTGCGTCTTTTGATCAACGACAAGTACATTGTTTACGCTGTGATTGTTCTATCGACGTCACCTTCGATGAAAGATCGATTTAATTGGATGCATTTACTGGATGCCAGATATCGGTGGATTTATAAATTAAAAATAATGAACCAAATTTATTCAACTAAAATAAATCATTATTTAATAAGTATTTACACCAGCCGAAAAATTCTGTTTCCCCGAAAGCATAAATAAAATATATTTTATTGCTAGATAATTTGAATAATGGACAGACTTTTTAAATTGTTTAACGATGTTCTTCGACAAAGAAGCATCAAGCGCAAAAAAGTTTATTTTTACGAAGTATAAAACTCAGTAGAAATATAATGAGACCAAGGGCAGTCAGGAAAAATGGACAAAATTATGAAACTTCTGATACAGTACAGGAGGGACCTTTATTTTTAAACAACTCTTTTGATGTAGTGAACAGTGACACCTCAAAACACTATGGCTTAAATCATCAAAAATAGATAGGAATGACTTAACGCGGTGGTGGTGGGGTTCCGATATGCCCTATGCAGCTCTCTCTCTCATCTCGGCTGGAATTTTATACGAGGGGCATTCGAAACGTTCTTGCTACCCCTAATCCCATTTCTCTTCCCATATGCATAAGTAATTAATTAATAAAATGATAAATAATTAATAAAGCTATTGCATTTACCTCAAGAGAGCATTTTCTTCCTTCAAAGTACTCCCCTCCAGTATATATGCAAAGTTGCAGACGCCAATGGGGCGGGGTTGTCACAGTCGGTAGCGGGCCACGCTCGTAGTCTGCAGTTCCCAGGTGCGAGTCCCAGCTGGGTCAGCGTTGAGATTTATCTCCGAAAAAGTCTCCACCCTGCCCACAGTCAGTAGCAGACACCGATGGGCTTGGAAAGACCGCCGTCCGTCGGATGGGACGTTAAGCCGTGGTCCCGTGTGCAGGAGAGCCACACGCTGTGCACATTCATGTACCGCTGGATGGCCTTGACGGGAGGCTACCATTCGCTGATTCTTAATCACGTGATAAGGCTGTCCCTATATGGCAAGTACTGGATAACGTCATCGATATGTGCAGATTGCATGTGCAGTAGTTGCGTATGACGTCATAGATATGTGCAGATTGAATGCGCATATGTATTCTGATGGGATATATATTAGGATAACTATACAATGCTGTCGATCAAAAGGTGTCACGTGATATTTGGATGACGTCATCAACATGTCCTTATATGGCAAGTAATGAATAACTTTGTAGCTATGCGCAGATTGAATACGCCATGAGATTTCTATGTCAGAGAGTGCAGAATAGAGTAGTTCCTAGCTGAAATTAGGTATCCAATAGAATCCGTTGGCATCTTAAGGTTTAAATCTGATGGGTTAAAAATAATTATTCAATTATCTTATTTAAATATGGAAAATTTAAAATATATGAAAAGTTTAAAGTTTAAAATATATTTAAATATTTTAATTAGTCCATTTGGTGACTCCCATGATTCCGTATTCTGAAACATAGGAAATCCTAGTAGTAGTCACTGACAGTTAGGAGCCATTTTAACCCTATATTAATCTGCTTCCTGAGCTGTGATTGGTTAAAAATATTTATTTATCAATCTAGTTAGGGATAAAATCTCTCTCCCTTCACTCCTCCTAGTAAGAAAAAAATCCGTGGTCCGAATTATCATGAAACGCCCCTCATTTTTTTAAGCCCAGTGAGAACGAATCCGTCCAGTTATTGGTTGAAAATTATAAGTGCGTTCTTATCATAGGAATTCCTTTACATTGAAAAAAGCGCGAATTTTAAATCTACCTCTACCACCTAGAACCAATGGGATTCGAGAATTTTGAAATGCTGAATCCTGATTGGCTGATGCTAACTTCTTAAATATTAGAGATAACCCAATGATATGACCACTTTTCTCGAAGGTCTCGTGGAGACGCATCCAATTCCGAACCCGGATTCGACCCACGACGTGTGGTTTTCGAGATTTTAACGTTTTAAAATTCGTTTCAAACTTTTTAAATATTGAGTTTAGAGCCTCGTCCTCGATATGGGAGTAAAGTAATTTGACGTCATGCCGAATCACGTGGTCCGAACCCGCTATCTGTAACGGTTCGAGCGTTATAATGATTTTTCGCTAGGCCTAATCTCCATAGGATAACAGCTTTTCGATCAAGCTTTTCCCTATACTTTAACATTAGTAAAATATCGATTTTGCACACGGTCCTCTTTATAACCCTTTACCCATAATTCAAAGGGTAACGAACCTCATTTGTCCGCGAACGTCATTCATCAGGTTTCCTGTTTCACTTTCAAAGGTTGTTCTCCCTCGGTTTCTAAAAAAATTTGTGGTGGTTTCCTTAATGTAATTTCTATGAGGAATTTGAATGCCTTTAAGAAGAGAAAAACTACTGGAGCGATCTGTATGAAATTTGCTATATAATTAGATCTCCATGACCTCTAACGGATGACCACTGGTCAGATTTTTGGCGTTGCCAGATTCCTTAATATTTACGACGAAACTTTGAAAATATTAGCTACCGCTAATTTATAGAGGCTCTCGTTACCTAGTATATAAGCAAATTGCCTGTTGGGACGATTTGTAAACCTTTCCCACGACCCGTTTTGTTCTCTGCCCCAAGGCGTTGAGCATCCATCATGTGTGGGGGGTAGGGGGGAGTCGCGATCACTACACTACGGCCACAGGGGGTAGGGGTGTCGCGATCACTACACTACGGCCACAGGGGGTAGGGGGAGTCGCGATCACTACACTACGGCCACAGGGGGTAGGGGGGAGTCGCGATCACTACACTGCGGCCACGCTGCGTAGTGAGCTACCCCCATCTATTTTTAATTTTTAAAATTTCTTTTTCTATAGAGTTTTAAGAATGAAGAATTGTTTTTATACAGAAAGATTTTTAAAACTGAAGGTTCTTTACAGGGTTTAAAAAGAGCGATTAGAAATATATATAGTAGGAGATTAGGCTTAGTGAAAATGAAATCTAATAAAAAAGTGGTTTCACTTAATTGAAATTGTTTAAAAAGTATATCTATGCTTTGCGGAACTGTTCATAAAAAAAAGAAATAGTCGAAAGAATTATAAAAAACGCCGTAGAATGGTTTAAAGGAGGTCTAATCGTACTTACATCGATATGTCTCTGTAGGCATCCATCTTGTTCATGATATGAAGATGCCATATCCATATAACCGCAGAATAAAAAAAGTCAATAAATAAATTATTAATTCATTCATTTCGTGGCTAGAGTGAAGGAAAATTCGCCCTGGATTACCCATAGGATAGAATAGGTTGAGTTCAAAAGACAAGCTCCGTAGAGAAAAGCCGTATAAAAAAGTATTAGCTATGTTAAGCTTACGGAGTATATATTAGGATAATTATATCCTGATGTCATCCTTAAGCTTTACTATGATGGGCTGTAATAAATTATTTAACTAGGTCTGTCCTGTTATTGGCTGATTGTTAATCACGTGATAAGGCTGTTCCTATATCGCAAGTACTGGATAACGTCATCGGTATGCGCAGATTGAACGTGACGTAAAATGTATGAAAAATTTCAATCTCCAAGTCACGTGACTTTTCAGAATCTGTTTTTTCACATTTGCTCTCTTCCTATTGGACATGGAATTTTGAAACTTTGTGGTCACTTTGGAGCCCCCTTTTCCATACTATCCCATAGCTAGGGAGCGCTGTTCTTACTGGAAGGGTGTGTTTTTTGCTTCCAAAGTGGATCTATACGATGCCGTTTTTTAGGAAATTGGGGGACTTTGGGGACTGTCCCTTGCGGTCTGTCCCCAAAGTCATTACAAACCATGCATTTTTTACCTATGTTTTTTGCGCGGAAAACACCGCTAAAATAGCAATTTTCACGTGTAAATCGATTTTTTTGAAAATTCTATGCAGTGAAAATGTTTTAAAGGCATAGCACATTTTATATTACGCCTTCATGGAAATTGAAAATCAGATTGTCACTCAGACTGTAAAATTGAAAAGTTGTTAGCAGAGGAGTAGCTTTTAGCTCTGTTTCAGGCGTTTAAAACAGCACTGAAACTCATTTTTTGGAGAATCATTCGATATTTTCGAAATTCTATACACCTAAAGTATACTTTACCCATCGAATCTCATTATATAATACTAGTTGATGAATATAAAGTTTTAGGTTGTGAATCTGACTGTAGATTCAAAAGTCATTACACACCAAATAGCTTTTACCTATGTTTTATGCGCGAAAACCGCGCTAAAAGATCTATTTTCGCATGTAAATCGATTTTTTTAAACATTCTATGCGGTGAAAATGTTTTTAACGCATAGAATGTCATTCTATATCACGCCTTGATGGAAACAAACCATGAGATTCTCACTCTGACAGTAAATTGAACAGTTGTTAGCACAGGAATAGCTTTTAGTATTGAAACTGATATTTTGGTGAATAATTCGATACTTTCGTAATTCTATGCAACTAATTTATACTTTAGCCATTGAAACGCATTACATAATACGAATTTATGAATATAAAGTACTAGGTTGTGAATCTGACTATAAATTTTAAAGTTATTACACACTACAATGCTTTTACCTATGTTTTATGCGCGGAAAACAATGCTAAAATACCTGTTTTGATACATAAATCTATTTTTTTCAAAATTCTATGCAGTGAAAATAATTTTGAGTCATAGAATATTATTTAGTATTGCGACTTGATGGAAAGAAACCATCAGATTTTCACTCACACTGTAAATTGAATAGTTGTTAGCACAGGAATAGCTTTTAGCTCTCTTTTAGAGATTTAAAACAGCGTTCAAACTGATATTTTGGTGAATTATTCGATATTTTCGAAATTCTATCCACCTAAAATATAATTTACCCAATAGAACAGCACAACAGCAGAGAGCTGTACCAGATAGTTAATGTTTTGTGTGGTAGAAAACGAACAGGTATACAGGGATTGAAGGATAAACAAGGTAAGGTTATAGAAGGTGAGGATTCTGTCATGGCTAGGTGGGCTGAGCATTTCAGTGATGTTCTAAACAATGCGGTTAGTTCTATTCCCATTGTTTGCAATGATGATAGATGCATTGGTGGCTTTAATGTTGGCCCTATAACACAATCCGAAGTTATTTTGGCTGTTTCTAAACTTAAACTTCATAAATCCCCAGGGGTAGATGAAATTACTACAGAAATGCTTAGAGCTGGAAATGTTTCGGTTACCACTTGGATGACTGAAATTCTGAATATCTTTTATGATAAAGGCATGGTTCCTAAGGATTTTACCAGAGCTATTGTTATCCCTATTTTCAAAAAAGGTGATCGCAGTTCTTGTGATAACTATAGGGGTATCAGCCTACTCTCTGTTCCAGGTAAAGTTCTTTCCATGATTGTGCTTAATAGAATTAAGAATCTGGTTGACAGTCAATTGCGTGATGAGCAATGTGGATTCAGAAGTGGTAGGGGATGTGTGGATCAAATATTTTCACTTAGGCAGATTCTTGAGAAATGTTCAGAGTTTCAGAAACCTTTGGTTGCTAGCTTTGTTGATTTCAAAAAAGCTTTCGACTCTGTTGATCGTCATAATTTGTGGTTGATTGTGAAATCATATGGTATACCAGACAAGTTAGTTAACATAATGAAAGCTCTCTATAATAACACTGAGTCGTGTGTGAGAGTTGGTAAGGCTTGTAGCAATTGGTTTAGCATTACTTCTGGTGTTCGACAAGGGTGAATTTTGTCTCCTTTTCTCTTTAGTTTGGTTATTGATTATGTTATGCGAAATTCACTTCAAGGGAAAGATTTTGGCCTTAAATGGGCTGGAGATAGGAAAATTTCTGATTTAGATTATGCTGATGATTTAGCCCTTTTGGCAAATGATGTTCATGAGATGAACTCTTTCATTCGAGCTGTTGATGAGACTGGTAGTAGAGTAGGTTTGGTTATAAACAGAGAGAAAACTAAAGTGATGAAAATTGGTCAGGCAGGCTGTGATTCAGTTAATCTGAATGGTTGCAGTCTTGAGCAGGTGTCACAGTTTAATTATCTTGGGAGCTATGTAACAGATAATGGTGATGTGCGGCATGAGATTAACAGGCGAATAGGTATTGCTGCCGGGACTTTTAAGAATCTATGGAGAGTGTGGAGAAATAGGCGTATACACCTAAAGACTAAAATTAGACTGTATAATAGTTTGGTTCTTTCTAGGGTTAGTTATGGTAGTGAAACTTGGACACTTTGTAAACAAGATAACAGAAAACTAGATGCTTTTGATTTCAGATGCTTACGCAGTATCTTGGGCATTAGGTGGTTCAACTTTGTAACTAATGATGAGGTTAGGCAAAGGAGTTTGCAATCTCCTTTAAGCAGCATATTGTGCAGAGAGAGACTCCGTTGGTTTGGCCATGTTGCCCGTATGAATAATTATAGATTGGCGAATAGGGTTATGAACAGTGTGCCTAAAGGCCTCAGAAAGAAGGGGAGACCTAGGATGCGGTGGGCAGACAATGTCAAACAGGACCTTGTTAGAATTGGTGTGCAGTGGCCAGATGCAGTAGATGTAGCTCAGGATAGACTTGCTTGGAGAACTAAATTGCACGGTCTGTTTGGACCTCCGTAGCCCATGGCTGCTTGAGGATGATGATAATGATGATTAGTCGTTTAAAACAGCACTGAAACTCATGTTTTGATGAATTATTCGATATTTTCGAAATTCTATGCACCTAAACTGTACTTTAGCCATAGAATCTCACTATATAATAATAGTTGATGAATATAAAGCATTAGGTTGTGAATCTGACTGTAAATTCAAAAGTTATTACCCACCACATAGCTTTTTGCAACATTTTATGCGCGGAAAACAGCACAAAAATAGCTATTTTGATACATAAATCGATTTTTTTCAAAATTTTATGCTGTGAAAATATTTTCATGGCATAGAATATTATTTTATATTATGCAAGGGTGGAAATAAACTATCAGATTGTCACTCGAACTGTAAATTCAAAACTTGTTAGCACAGGAATAGCTTTTAGCTCTGTTTTACGCGTTGAATACAGCGTTGAAACTGATATTTTGGTAAATAATTCGATATTTTCGAAATTCTACCCACCTAAAGTAAAATTTACCCAATAGAATCTCATTATATAATACTGGTTGATGAATATAAATCATTAGGTTGTGAATCTGACTGTAAATTCAAAAGTCATTACTCACCATACAGCTTTTACCAATGTTTTATGCGAGGAAAATAGCGCATAAATTGGGATTTTCACATATAAATCGATCTTTTTTTTAAATTCTATACAGTGAAAATGGTTTAACGGCCTAGAATATCATTCTATATCAGGGCTTGATGTAAACAAACCATCAGATTCTCATTCTGACAGTAAATTGAAGAGTTGTTATCACACGAATAGCGTTTAGCACTGTCTTAGGCGTTTAAAACAGCATTGAAACTCATATTTTGTTGAATTTTTCGATATTTTCGCAATGCTATGCACCTAAACTATAATTTAGCCATAGAATCTCATTATATAATACTAGTTGAAGAATATAAAGCATTAGGTTGTGAATCTGACTGTAAATTCAAAAGTGATTACACATCACATATAGTTTTCGTATATTTTATGCGCGGAAAACAGCGCTAAAACAGCTATTTGGATACATAAACCGATTTTCTTGAAAATTCTGTGCTGTGAAAATATTTTTAAGGCATAGAATATTATTTTATAGTATGGCCTGGATGGAAATAAACCATCAGATTGTCACTCAAACTGTAAATTCAAGTGTTGTTAGCACAGGAATAGCTTTAAGCTCTGTTTTAGGGGTTTAAAACGTTTAGGCCCCACAGAGTCAGAGAACAAAGGAAACAGTGTATTAAGCATTTCCCGCCCACACAATAACGGTTTAATCGCGACAAACAGACCCTTTCTACATGTAAAAAAAAATTAATTGAACACACCCTTCCAGTGGGAAAAGCGCCCCCCTAGCGGTTGAATAGTGTGGAAAAGGATTGCCCTAAAATGATCCTAAAGTCTGAAAACTCTAGGTCTCACAGAAGGACAGCAAAGGTCAAAAAACAGATTCTGAAAATGGACCACAAAGAACACAAAAAAACATTTTACCCAGAAAGGTAAATGAAGGACCCTTTCTAGTGTCCAAAGTAGAGTCACGTGAGCTAAAGATTCATACTCAAGAGATTCATCACTTGACGGATTCGTTCTCATTTGGCCTCCGCTCATCAGGGGCATTTCATGATAATTTGGTCCACTGAGTCACGTGACCCGAAGATTCATACTCAAGAGATTCATCACTTTACAGATTCGTTCTCACTTTGCCTTTGCTCATTCTGGGTATTTTAAATAATGCGGCAGGCGGTGTAGTGTATAGCTAGATACATTAAGAATACCTTAAAAAGGCGATTCGGAAAAAATGGAAAAGTACAATGTACCGGCTATTACAATTCCGTAATAGCTGATAACACCATACTTTCCTAAGGGTCACACTTTGACTAGCGCCCGCCAATGTTGCCTACGCTCGATCCCAGGATGCCAAATGCCCAGGACCTGCGCAGGCACCACTGGTTACTTCGGGAGCTAGCTCAATAAGTAGCGTAGTGATCTTGATCTATGGCCGTAGCATAGTGATCGCGACTCCCCCCTACCCCCCCAAACACGACGGATTCTGCATGCTCAACGCCTTTGGGCAGAGAACAAAACGGACCGTGGGAAAGGTTTACAATTTGCCCGAACAGGCAATTTGCTTATATAGTAGGTATTCGAAGCTTGTATATATTAGCGGTAGCTAATATTTTCAAAATTTCGTCGTAAATATTAAGGGATCTGGAAACGTAGAAAATCTGACCCTTGGTCAAACATGAGAGATCATCGAGTTCTAATGATTAATAAAATTTCGCAAAGATCGGTCCACTAATTTTTTTTTAAAGGCATTCAAATGCGCCATAGAAATTACATTAAGGAAACCACCTCAAATTTTTTTAGAAACCGAGGGAGAACAACCTTTCAAAGTGAAACAGGAAACCTGATGAATGACGTTCACGGACAAATGAGGTTCGTCACTCTTTGAATTATGGGTAAAGGGTTATAAAGAGGGTCGTGTGCAAAATCGATATTTTACTAATGTTAAAGTATAGGGAAAAGCTCGATCGAAAAGCTAATGTTATCCTATGGAGATTAGGCCTAGCGAAAAATCGTTATAACGCCCCAACCGTTACAGATAGCGGGTTCGGACCACGTGATTCGGCATCGACGTCAAATTACTTCACTCCCATATCGAGGACGAGGCTCTGAACTCAATATTTCAAAAGTTTAAAATGAATTTTAAAACGTTAAAATCTCGAAAACCGCACGTCCTGGGTCGAATCCGGGTTCGAAATCGGATGCGTGTCGGACGAGACCTTTGAGAAAAGGGGTCATATCATAGGGTTATCTCTAATATTTAAGAAGTTAGCATCAGCCAATCAGGATTCAGCATTTCAAAATACTGGAATCCCATGTGTTGTTGGTGGTAGAGGTAGATTTAAAATTCGCGCCCTTTTTTCAATGTAAACGAATTCCTATGATAAGAACGCACTTATTATTTTCAACGAATAAGAATAACTTCACCGTTATCACTTGGCTTTAAAAAAAGAAGGGCGTCTCATGATAATTCGAAACACGGATTCCTGTCTTACTATAAAAATGAGCCTTTAAACTATTTAAGTATTTTTAAAACTTTAAACTTTTCAAACATTTTAAATAATCAATATTCCAGGTAACAATTTTAATAAATATTTTTAACCAATCAGATTTAAACGCTAAGGTGTCAAAGGATTTCATTGGATACTTCATTTCAGCTCAGAACTGCTCTATTCTGCACTGTCTGACATACGAAGTACATGGCACATTAGATCTGCGCATAGCTAGGACGTTTACACATGAATTGCCATATTAGAACATATAGATGACGTCATGAGATATCACGTGACACCGGATGATTGACAGCACTGTATACTTATCCTAATATATATCCCATCAGTATACATAGGCGCATTCAATCGGAGCATATCTATGACGTCACACATAACTACTGCGCATTCAATCTGCACATAGGTATCACCTTATACATGACTTGCCATATAAGGACAGCCTTATGACGTCACACCTAATTAACCAATCACAGGACAGCTTGATCTTGTGATTCAAATGAACCAATCAATTCAAACCTTAACAATGACATCACTGTATAATTATCCTAATACATACTCCATAGACTTAACATGGCTAATGCTTTTGTATAGGCGTAATGCTTTCCTACACGGACCTTACAAATTTTTTTTAAGTCCAGCACCACACCCCTGGGATGGGACCATGCTTTCTCTACCGAGGTCTTCAATTGAACTCTTCACATAGTTAACCTATGGGTAATCTGGGTCAAACAGTCATCAACTCTAGCCACCAGAAGTAATCAATTAATTATTTATTTATTCCCTTTTTTTATTCTGCTGTTATAAGGATATGGCAATCTTTATATCATGAACAACATGGATGCCTACAGGTAGATTACAAGGTAAGTATTATTAGACCTCTTTTAAACAATTCCACGGCCTTTTTTTATAATAATTTCACTCTTTTATCTTTTATTAACATTTAAGAAAAACATAGACTTTTTGAATACTTTCAGTAAAAAGAAACGACTTTTTTAACATATCGGATTTTCACTAAGCCTAATACAATGAACATAGTGAAGGTCTAAGCTTAGCAGCCCTCTCCTTCGGTTCCCCAACAGAAGGACAGGATCAATCTTCTGTTAGGTACTAACAGCTTGTTGCAGCACGAGAAAGCTGGGTAGGACATGAGATGGCTAAAATAGGGCAAGACCTGTTAAAGTTTAGCAATCATTCGCAAGCCGGGGGGAGGCCCTAAAAAGGACCATTTTAAGACAACTACTAGCCACCTTTTATCTTTGCCACTGATAAAACAATCTTTTTGGACTCTTTAAATTTCCATGGACCAACAGGGTCCCTTTTTCATTCCATCACGAACGTGTGCAACAAAAAAATAATCTGGAAATTCTGCTTTGTAACTTCTTCCTCTTCCTTGAAATCCATTGGCGTGTTCTATTCCTAAAGCTTACACGAGAGGAAGGGAATTCCTCTTCCTTCACTTTGCTGGTATTTTCTGGGGTTGACAGGCAGGAAAAGTAACTCTCACCCTGCTCCTCCTGGCTGCTTGGTGAACTCTGACTCGTCAGGCAGGTGAAATATCGTTCTTGAACCGGATCATCTGTTATACCACTGCCGGTGATTTCCTCGTGATCCCTTTTCGATTGTTGTTCTTCACATTACTTCTGATGGTAACCGGGAACAACGAGGAATGGATGTTGTAGAGCTTCATCAGCACGAAGTCTCTCTGTTGGATCTAAACGCAGGAAACATCCCATAAACTTCTTGAACTCTGTGGCAGTCTGAGATTCCACGAAAGAAGAGGGATTTGCTTCCCTTAGTATTTCCAGCAAATGGTTGTTTTCCATTATACCGCTGAGGACAGGCAAGATGTGCTCATCGAAGGTGAGTGGCTGTGGATAATCTTTCTGTGTTCGTGTAATGGCTTGGCGAGTGAATATCTGCACTGATGTTATGCCCAATGTCCACAGCTCGACAGTTACTGCTCTAATACGACCGCGCAATTTTTTGGAAGTCAGTTCTGGAGGCTTGTGACTGAAGCCGACGCCAATCCTTTTTCTAGCAGTACTGTCGATTTCTGTCAATAGTGTGAAATCTGTTAGAATGGCACTATCAGAGGTGGCATCAATAAGGATGTTCTCTTCTTTCACATCCATGTGGCACAAACCGCAGCCGTGGAGATAGCTGAGAGCTTTCAAAACATCCCCCACGTACTTTTTCTTTCTTACAAAACAATTCGGATCAGTAAAAAACTCCCAATCGTGAATCGTATAGAAGACGTCCCTCTTCATCAGTGGCATTAGAAATGCTCGACTCTCTCCTATAAGTGGCAGAGTATCGTAGAGTGGAATGATGTTAGGGTGGTTAAGATGTGGCCAGTAGAGATCCTCGCCTGGGGAAGGGCACGCCACAACTTTAACTGCAACTCTCTTCCTCACCTTTATGTCGAACAATTCCACAACCGCTCCAAAACCTCCTTTACCCAGGCGGCGTAAATACAGAAAGTCCAGATGACTTTTCAGACGTTCTATAGAAGCATAAATGACTACGCATTTCGGTACGCATTTTAGTCGCTATAAGATCAACTAAATAGGTTACTGACCTCTGCATGTGTTCATGAGAACTGAAATTCTTCTTCAGTTTAACCGCCAAATCGAACGATGCGTTTTGTTGCGTCTTTTGATCAACGACAAGTACATTGTTTACGCTGTGATTGTTCCATCGACGTCACCTTCGATGAAAGATCGATTTAATTGGATGCATTTACTGGATGACAGATATCGGTGGATTTATAAATTAAAAATAATGAACCAAATTTATTCAACTAAAATAAATCATTATTTAATAAGTATTTACACCAGCCGAAAAATTCTGTTTCCCCGAAAGCATAAATAAAATATATTTTATTGCTAGATAATTTGAATAATGGACAGACTTTTTAAATTGTTTAACGATGTTCTTCGACAAAGAAGCATCAAGCGCAAAAAAGTTTATTTTTACGAAGTATAAAACTCAGTAGAAATATAATGAGACCAAGGGCAGTCAGGAAAAATGGACAAAATTATGAAACTTCTGATACAGTACAGGAGGGACCTTTATTTTTAAACAACTCTTTTGATATAGTGAACAATAATGACACTTCAAAAAACTATGGCTTAAAAAGATGTTATTTGACCCAGGAATTAAATGTATTACCATAACCAAACCAATTAACGTAATACTCCTTTTTATTATTATTCACTCTAGTTTTCAGAATGGTTTCAACTTTATAAATGTCATCTTGCTTTTCGTATTTCATCATTTCTTGGGTGTAAAAACTACCAATGATTGGTTATCCTTTCAGATCCTTGATCTTATAGGTTATGGGATCTGTATTCAGAACTTGAGCAATTTCAAAAATCTCTTCTGTAATATTCGGCAGATAACCTTTTATAAACGGTGTCTTGTACTTGGCGATTCTCACTCTGTCGCCAATTTTAAATTTTGGTGCTGTAATAGATTTAATTCTTTTACCAAACAGATGAAAATACACAATATCTTTGTTTTTCTGCAAGCTTGCCTCTTTTTGGGTCCTTATTGATCTGTGATAAGAAGTATTGTAATTCTTAACGAGTTTTGGTAGAACATCGATCCATTTTCTAGTGTAATTGACAGTGAAATATTTCCACATTTTGTCTTTAGAGTCCTATTAAATCGTTCCACAATTTGAGCTTTAGTCTCATTTTCAATGGCAAACCAATGGACACCTCGATGATTAAACAATGCTTGAGTTTCTTTATTGATAAACTCAATTCCCTTATCTGTTAGTAACTAACAGATGGCTTACGTTGTTTAAAATTTCGACAAATGCTTTAGTAATCTCATTACCCGTTTTCTTTTTAATAGGTATTGCCAAGGCTAATTTGCTGAAAATGTCAATCACGGTTAAAATGTAATTCGTGTGGTTATTGTGAAATTTAAATTTTTGCATACCGATTAAATATCTCTGCCACTGGTCGTCTACATTCGAGACATAAACCCGTCTGGTTTGGAATTCTTTATAAATGGGTTTGTGTAACGTGTACACATCTTGTTGTTGGAGAAATCTTTTTACTTCTTTTCCCTTCAATCCAGTTTTGCGCATTAGATCTTTTATACCGGAAAATCCCTTTAATGGGTCATAGTAAACGGAAGAAAGCATCTCATTTCTTGTGTCCTAAGCCGAACCGATACTTTGTTTTAATGATTGGTTTGATTATCTTCTTGAAATTATTTCTCCTAAAGTTGGATTTTGAATTTCATCCAAATCATTTAATAATTCTTGGTCGGCTTCGTGTCCCTTTTTAGTTTCTCTAGATTTGCTGTAAGAAATGTTGTGCTTTTTGCACGCTTTGTCCACACGGTTAATACCAGGATCTCCTCGCATTAACCTTTTCTCCAGTTTCGTAAACGGTCCACAATACTGGTGACCTAGAATGTTCATTTCAGGTAGATTAAACTTTTCTTGAATCCAGCTTACTATATCTTCACCTTTTACAAATTTCCTTTCTGTTTCCCAAATTTAAACTTCATTTTTCTACACGTTCGGCATCTACCTCTCATCATTACTCTTTTATTCTTTGATGTGACATATTCAATGTTATCCGTTAAAGTTTTCGTTTTACACTTTACACAATACATGCTTAAATTTTATATATAAAATATAAGTACGTGATACTTATAAAGTATGATGTGTCACAGTTATCTAACTAGTTTAACGCCTGGACAAAAACAAAAATTGAAGAGTGCATTTGTAAATAAGAATCCTATAACTTTAAGTATTGATTCATAGAAGAAAGGTAACGATACTTTGAAACTGACGAAGATACAAATCATTAAACTGAAAAAATCTAAAACGCCAGTTCGACTTCGTTTCGTAAAACACAGCTAGGTGGATTTCTACAGTTCTTAATACCTGCACTTGGAGTATTGGGAAAAGGAGCTGCGGGATATGCTGGTACTAAGCTTGCACAAAAAGTTCTAGGAAAAGGGTTATACATTCCTGGAAAGCAAAGAGCAGCTGGCTTATCTAAAAATGAAAGAAAGGGAAAAGGTTTGTACATTCCAGGAAAATAAATAGCTCAGGGATTAAAAAAAAGAGCCATTAAGTACCTTAGATATCGAAAAAATAATGAAAAACGAAAAAGGATTCCATGGTATATACTCTATCGATTCTTTGCCAACAAAAATATTCAAGAACGAAAATGGTATAGTGAACTTTGACGTTTCCCGTGGTTCAGGAAATCATTGGGTAGCTTATTTCAATGATGCGAAGTTACCTTACGCTGAGTACTTTGATCCATTCGGTTTATCGCCACTAGAAGAAATAAAGCACTATTTACTTACATCTTCAAAGCTGACTGTGTATAACTCTTCGGAAATTCAAACAAATTGCTCTGCAAAATGCGGTTACTATTGCATCTATTACATTAAATGAAGGAATAATAACATAAGTCCATATGGTGTATTTTATCAGTTTGAACAAACTCCTAACGATTGGAATGAATTGTTGGTAACAACTAACATATGAGTACTATATAGTACTATAAAAAAAAATAATAAATATCCCCTCAAACAGCTTCTTGCCACAGAGGTCTGACAGGAACGTGGCAGTTTATATGCCATAGTAGAAGGTCTGTGAGGATGGCAGGACCTCAGCAGGAAAACAACACACACAACCATTCCTTACCCAGGGGTCGAACCCAGGTCCCTTAGATCAATAGCCAAGCGTGCTAACCACTCGGCCATGGGACGGCTCTACATAGTACTACACCACATTAATAAAGATGGTACTCATAACTATCAATTCCTCTACTATTACGGCATACAACCCCGAAGATTTGGAAATTAATTATGAAACGTCGATCACACTCAATGGTGAATACGAGATAGCACTGATCGGTAGCAATATGTGCTATTCCTGGTAAAACATCAGTGATAAATATAACAATAATACTCTGAAATACGTCAATGGAATAAAATAACTTTCCCGAATGGAATGTACAATATAGACGGATTTAATGATGCTTTTAAAAATATCTTTGAGGATCCTAGCCATATAATACGAGAAAGCAACCTCCCCACATTAAGATTTGTTATTCGTTTGGCAAGAGCATATGAAATAGATTTTTCTGAAGGAAAGTTGCGAGAAATACTAGGGTTCGAATCGAAAATTATCGATGCAGCAAAAAATGAAGGAAAGTTCCCACCCAACATAATGAGAGGGGTCGATCACATTATGATTCACTGTTCTATTGTCGATTCTTCCTATCTCAATAACAGAAGAGCGACGTGTTGTACAGTTTCCTGCCTCAAACACTGCCTGGCAGTTTAATCGACACACACTTCCTCCATGAATCGACACACATCCGTTCTTCCCCATATATCTTCCCTGTTGATTCCCCATATATTCTTCCCCATTGACCGCTGAATAAAACTGATTACATTTATAATGTTAGAATGAAAGTAACCGATCAGAATAATCAAGTAATTGACATGAACAAGGAAAACGTGACTTATATGTTACACATCAGACCCAAATAAAGATGAAGATATTGAGAAAGCGAATTAAAATATTTTATACAGTTCTGTCGCCTATCGTTGGAAAAAATGAGAAAATATCCCCTAAAAGCATAAATATTCTTAATCAGTTATTTTACGGAAATGGTTTAAAAATCATAAAGTCATAAAATAAGTATAGGATGGACGTTGAGGCTTCTTACTGGAATTTGTTCGAAGACGCAATAGACGATAATTCAACGACAAAATACTTGGAATATCGAGAAACCAATGTGAATGAAAATCTCGAAAAGTACGAAATATTTACCAAAGACATGGACGTTTTCTACATCCGCACAATATATACACGTCAGAGGCAAAATACTGAAATCAGATGGGTCTGATATCGGCGGCAGTGATGTAGTTACGATGGTCAATAACGGGTACAACATTTTTAAGAGAGCTCAATATTATATCGAAAACAGAGAATTGGAAGGTATTGAATTGCCAGGAGTGACGACCACGATTCCTAATTTAATTGATTTTATGGAAGACTTTTCACACAGTGCTGCCACTAGTATGATGTGGTTCAAAGATACCGCAGACAGTTCGAAAATGAATAAGTATTTGTACGATGGAGGCGAAGATAAATGGACACGAATAATAAGATAAAGGATTTTGCACAAGCGTTGAAGAAAAATCCTGAATTCAATCAAGGTTTCTCGGACAGATATGAAATTACAAAAAATAGTCAAAATGTAAGTTTATTCTTACCACTGAATCCGCTGTTTGGATTCTGCCGAGACGTGGATAAAGTGTTTCGCGGTGTAAAACATACCATAAAACTAGAAAAAAATGACGACAATGACATTATTCAGAGAGATGAGGCTACATTGCATAAATTTGAAATATTTCAAGTATCTTGGTGTATTCCAAAGGTGAAACCATCACTAGAAATACTTGCAAAACTAGAATCTCAGTTAGCAAGTGGCAATCCACATGAAATCTTTTGGGAATCATGCAAACTGGACAAATCTGATACTAGAAATGATTCTAATGTCAGTTCGCGAGTTACTACAACTCAAAATAAACCCGTCCATCTATATGTCCTCTTGCAAATGTCTAACCGATTAAATAGTCAAATCAGAAAAAATATGGTGTTTGATCACATGTTACTAGAACGGATTCGAAGCAGAGTGAGTAGCAAAGTTTCCCAAACAAAAATTCGAGTGCAACATTGAATCAACGCTTTAGACTATGCGCGAGTTTAGAACAGCTTTTTAGCTGCAAAAAATATGGATATCGACTCAGAAACACAAGTCAGTTATCAAGATTTTATGAAACTGTATCCGATATTCCACTTCGATGTCAGAAAATACGAATCACGTCTATATGAATTATCAGCAACTGCTGATATCGAAATACGACTTAAATTAAATAGGGTGCCAAATGAAGTTATCGCGTATATTGCGTAATTGTCTCAGAACGAAAAGCAACTGTGCAACCACTAGAGGGAAATCTTTTAGTTGTTAGCTAATAAAAAACCTCTATTTTAAATACAGTCATTTCAAAATCTACATCTATTTTCACGTTTTATAAAATATATATATGTTCCCTGACCAGTATTTTCGCAGCTTCACTTTAATGCTGAGGTGCATTGAACTCTAAAATAATGACATTGAAATACGATTTAAATTGAACTTATATCACGTATATTGCGCAACTGTCTCAGAACTTTGCAACCACTAAGGAAGAGGGGAAAACTTTTAGTTGCTGGCTAAAAAAACTATTTTAAATACAATCATTTCGAAATCTACTACATCTATTTGCCCGTTTTAAAAAAATAGTTCCCGGACCAGTATTTTTACAGCTTCAGTTTAATACTCAGGTGAAGTGAACTCTAAAATAATGACACCAGTCAACTGAACTTAAATAAATGATTTCTATTTAGTTTGAATTAAGTACGATAACATTAAAAAAATTCTTCTTTCTCTATAGAAACTTCATACATTCTCCAAATTATTCTAAACTACTAGATTTTAATATTTCATATTTATCATTTACCTTCCAGCAGAGGATGAAAAATTCCATAATGTAGGAAGCCAGCCAATGGAATTTGTTCCATGTCATACCAAAGATAATCACATTCAGAATTTTAATATACTTTTTAGTGAAAAATATGTAAAGATAAATTAAACTTAAATAAAATCTGCCTAAACAGATTTAAATATTTTTTTCTGTATTCAAACGGTTGTGAACACTTAAATATTTCACAGACTACAAAAAAAATTGACCCCAAATTTTAATTAGCACATTTAAAAGAGATTAAGAGATCAATAACGGCTGTAATGCACTCAGGGGCGTAGCGAAGGACTATGTGGTTGGGGAGGGGGATAAATCAAAAATTTTCCAACTCGAAAATCAAATTTTGCAAACTGAGCAAAAGTCTAGATTTTCGCTCCGTGGGGGGAGAGGGGGAGGCAATTTTTCACAACTCTCTTGCATTTTGCCATTTTGACTTCCAATTTAGCCAACTAGCCGTATTTTCACAGAAATTATCTCAATATTTACATCTTGTCTGAACTGTACCAAGTCAGTGTGAATTTTCCCTTGATCTGGCCATTTCTCCTTAATTTCACAAAACCAATCGCAATCTTTACATCTCTCCTTATTTGCCAAGTAATTTCAAAATTTTTAAATTCCTCAATATTTTGCCACGTTTTCTCGATTTTCTCAACTCTCCTTAATTTCACAAACTCAATTATCACACCTCGCCTGTATTTCACTAAGTTAATTCGAATTTTGCCAACTACCCTAGATTTTGCCAACTCGCCTATATTTTATCCAGTGGATTCGAATTTGGCCAACTCCCCTACATTTTGCCAACTCGCCTTAATTTTACAGAAAAAATCACAATTTTTACATCTTTCCTGAATTTGCCAAGTCACTTCGAATTTCATCAACTCTCCATAATTGCACAGAAAGGCACAATTTTCACAAGTCCCCTGTATTTTACCAAGTGGCTTCGAATTTTGCCAACTGCCCTACATTTTGTTTAGTTTCTTCGATATGTCCAACACTCCTTGATTTCACAAAATAAATCCCAATTTTCACAAATCTCCTATATTTTACGAAGCGGATTCGAATTTTGCCAAGAATTCTGTTTTTCCAACTCTACTTAATTTCACCTAACTAATCCCAATTTTTGCAACTCACCTGTACTTTACCAAGTGGTTTCCAGTTTTGCCAAGTTGCCTCGATTTTACCACCTCTCCTTAATTTCGCAAAACAATTCCAATTTTTACATCTCTCCTTAATTTGCCAAGTCACCTCAAATTTTTCAAACTCCCCAAAATTTTGCCAGGTTTTCTCGATTTTGTCCATTCTCCTTAATTTCACAAAAACAATCCCAATTTTCACAACTCGCCAGTATTTTACCTAGTGGATTCGAGTTTTGTCAACCTTCCTAGATTTTGCCATCTCCCCACAATTTTACAGAAAAAAAATATCCAAATTTTTACATCTCAACTGATTTTTCAAAAGTCACTCTGAATTTTGCCAACTCTCCTAGATATTGCTAAGCTGCCTCGATTATGCCAACTCGCCAAATTTTACAGAAAAAAGATTGCAATTTTTACATCTCACCTGAATTTTGTCAACTCTCCACGATTTTGCTAAGTCACTCCGAATTTTGCCAACTCGC
Organism: Ryuthela nishihirai; assembly: GCA_038380435.1. Classification (NCBI taxonomy): domain Eukaryota; kingdom Metazoa; phylum Arthropoda; class Arachnida; order Araneae; family Heptathelidae; genus Ryuthela; species Ryuthela nishihirai. Next base: position 14,017,893 of record JAWZYU010000020.1, on the reverse strand, counting down.
CATAATTTTACAGAAAAAAATCCGAATTTTTACATCTCACCTGAATTTTGCCAACTTCCCACGATTTTGCCAACTCTCTAAGTTTTGCCAACTCGCCAAATTTTACAGAAAAAATCCCAATTTTTACATCTTATCTGAATTTTGCCAACTCCCCACGATTTTGTCGTCATTCCGAATTTTGCCAACTACCTAAGTTTTGCCAACTCGCCCTAATTTTAGAGAAAAAAATCACAATTTTTACATCTCACCTGAATTTTGCCAACTGCCCCTAAATTTTGCCACTCCCTAAGTTTTGGCAACTTGATATCTACAGGAAAAAATCGAAATTTTTACATCTCGCCTGAATTTTGCCAACTCCCCAAGATTTTGCGAAGTTGTCCCAATTTTGCCAACTCACGTGAGTAGTGTCAATGCAGAATAAACCCCCCCTTCGCACAGTGCTTTCCCCCTATGACGTCACCGCACGGACTCTGACCCCTATGTCGCAACAGCCCGGACTTTGACTCTATGTCGCAACTTCCTGGACTTTGACCCCTATGTCGCAACTGTCATGGGATATGGCACCCAGTCACACTCCTTAGTAATATTCATATTTCATATTTGACTCCCTCCTTATTAAAATCCCCCTATTAAAAACCCGTGGCGCCATCTAGTGTATATAATGAGTACTATTTTTAGAAAAACCCGTATTATTTTTAGAGAAACCGACGATTTTAGTCGTAATTTTCCAAAGATCTAGAAAACTATTTTTAGACTATTTTTAGTACTATTTTTAGAGAAACCGACGATTTTAGTCGTAATTTTCCAAAGACCTTGAAAAAATCCCAAGATCACGGTCATGCTCCTGCTTCCAGAGGGCGCTGCTATCCCACATTAAATAGGTGGCGACCATCGAGTGCGTCATTGTTCACGATGCAGGCTAGCAATTTAGATGCGTGGTGTCTTGGTGAAGATCATCGAGGACAAAGTGAAAATCGGTCCAGATCAGCAGACGTGGCATCTGATGCCCGGTATACGTGTGTTCATGTTTCGCAACGAAGGTGGCGAACGCTGTGTCGAGTTCATCAAAGAAGCAGCCGACTAAAGAACTCTACAGTTTCGCGTTGTGAGTTGCAGTATTGTCGTGCCCACAGGAATTGATCCTGCGGACACGACTTGGGCTAAAAGGTCCTTGGACGTGTTTTCTCAAAGTAAGAACAAAGACCTTGGTTAGTCATCTCGGTTTCCACGAACTTGCCCGTTAAACCAGATGACACCAGTGACTACCATCGCCCCAGGAGTAAGAACTTCCGGACACAGAGTTCGGGCTCGCCATCAAAGGTGCCGAGTAGGTGGAGCGATGTTCGTCCCAAGCGTCCAATGCCCAATAGCAAGCGCCCGCATCAGCCTTCCACGCTGACCACCGCTAGAGGTCGCGGTGGGAAGTGGCGGCAAGCTTGAACTGCGGGAGAGAAGATTCTTCTTGTCCTCATGCTTCTGGTCCTGTTAAGATGTCTTCTTTTTGGCCGGGAATCGGCTCGTTGTAGTGAGTTCTCGAGTGACTGGTAGTGAAGAGTAGTCGCCCAGTTTGCAGCGGTCGAACTGTTTAACTTGCTTTGTCTGACCAAATGTAGGCGATTGGCTTCCGATCGACAGTGCCGGGCTTCGCATCAAAGGCTCCTGCAGCGTCTACATACGACAAGTAGGATCACCCTCACTTATAGATCTGGATTTCCATACCTAAGTGTTATTATCTGTCTGCTACCGCCACCGTGCTCTAGGAAACGGACTACGGAATATGACTTTAGAGCTAGCAGCTCAAACGCAACGGATGGACTTTGCCAAAATAATTTCTTGGCGTCTCATTGTAAAGGCGGACATCGCATGAACACCGAGTAAGAGCAGCTGTATCCCGACGAAGGGAGCAAATGATATTAGAGAATATGTTAGTAATGTTATTGTAAATAAATTGTGTATAAATTGTAAAATCTGACTCCTCTCCATTTCTCAAGATTGAGTGACGTTTATGGGTTATTGCGGAGAAGGTCCCCTTCTCGATAGTCAGCACATCGCAGCACGGCCAAATCAGTAGGAAGGAGTCAAACACTGATGTCGGACCTCCCTCATACGAAAGGGGGGTTCACATCAGTATAACTCTGAGCGTGTTGTAGTGGTTTACACTGGCTATCCACGTAGACGAAGTGATGCGGGTCGTGCAAAACGTGTGGAACTCCCAAAGATCAGCATCTCTGCAGGGCCATTATAGAACATTGTGAATCAGTTCGACCTTTCCTGTTGGGACCTGTTTTCGGCGGCCCCGAGTGTGTACATCAGCTGCTGGTGAATATTTTTCAGCAAGAACTAATACGTCTGATCCCGTTAGATGGACTACAACCCGAAGAAAAAATACCAGCCGTCATTGAATGGTCTGGTGACTTGGACATTAATACCTTAGCACAAGTGTTTGTGGATATAGCCTGGAAACGAGGTCTGTTGAATTCTGTAGATTCTGGATTTGTGTGCACTCTAAAATATAATACTATTGTCGACGAGGCAAAAAATGAAATGTATAAATTAAATAAATAATTGTAACCTATATAATGTGTCTGTCTTTTCATCCTGTTTCATTTTAGTCTTGGTATGGATAGGAGAAAGAAGGTGTTAGCTAGTGTCGGAAGCGTAATCATAACAGTGTTAACGATAGTGGTGCTTGTTTTAGAACTTGTAGCCCCTAGTAAAAATATTCAGTGTGGAGAGTTCAGTGTGGAAAAGCCTTAGACAGTGAATACAAAATTCGCGTGTGTAACTTAACAGTGGACATCAGACAGTTTATAGGAGACATCCCTACAGTTACAGGTGTTACACTTTCACTACATCAATGGCAAAACCTGGTGGGGTACGATGTCTGGATGAAGCAGAAAACAAAACTTTGGAATCACATTATTTCGACCCTGAAAGAGGATTCAGTAGTGTAAAAAAGTTAGCTCTGAATACAGGGCTGCCACTCAAACTCGTCCGAGAGTGGTTAGGAAAGCAACCCGCCTACACGCTACATAGACCTGTTTGCAGAAAGTTCCCCCGTAACAAAGTTTACGTCACAGTCTTAGATGAACAATGGCAAACCAATCTCGTAGTTGTGAAAAATCTAACTCGTTTCAATGACGGTTATCGCTACATATTAACGGTCATCGATGTGTTCTCGAGGTATGGGTGGGCGGTGCCTATGACGGCAAAAACAGGGAAAGAAATGGTGTCGGCTTTCAAAAAAATCCTTTCCAAGGGGCGATCTCCCATGAATTTAAATACGGATCAAGGTACCGAATTTACCAACAGAGTATTCCAGAAATTCCTGAAAATGAAAGGTATTCGGTTCTTTGTCACCTACTCTGACAAAAAAGCAGCTTTGGTGGAGAGATGGAATCGCACTCTACGTGAGAGACTGGGGAGATATTATACCCGCAATAACACCTACCGGTACTTGGATGTGCTGCAACGTGTTGTACGAGGATACAATGCTACAGTTCATAGTGCACACACTATTGCTCCCAAGGACGTGACCTTACACAATGAGGACGCTGTCTGGGTTCGACTATGCCGCAATCCTGCCATAGTAAAAGAAAAACTAGCATTTAAAGTGGGGGACATGGTTCGACTAGCCAGTCTAAAAGTACCCTTCAAGAAGGCAGGTATGCATTTGTGAACCGAAGAAATTTTTATAGTCGACAAGGTGTTACAACGTCAGCCCCTGTATACGTCATACGGGATTCCGAGGGAGAAGCGTTGAAGGGCACATTCTATAAATCGGAGCTACGAAAAGTGACCGAACCCGAACTTTACACTGTTGGGAAAATAATCGAGCGAAAATGTCACAAGGCACTGGTCAAATTTCTCGCTTATCCCAAACCTTCGTGGATTCCTAAAAAATGGATAGTTTCTACCTGACCCTACCCTCCACGGCTAGTCAGAATATTTACCCAAACAATTCGCAGAGTGATTTCATGGTTCGTCTAGCACAACCACTAGGACTAAGTGGAAAATGGAAAGTGGGACTAGCAGAAGTTCACTTTTCCATAAGCTGGTGCAATGTGGATGGTTCTAATGACACGTTTCAATATTATGCTCCTGTTCCCTCTGAAGAATACTGGAAAATCAAGCTTAACCAGGCAAAATAACTCGAATGGAACTGTTGTCTCTCCTCTCCACTCAGCTCCCCAAAGAAATAATAGTGTCCTATAACAGTGGTTACTGGGTGTTCAAACCAAGTGAGGGATACGGTTTGATGTTCCCTAAAACGAATTTCGAATCTGTGTGTCGGCGAGGGAGAAGTTGACAAACCCTTCCACCAGCGATTTACTACCAAACTGTGCAATACTGCAACATTTGATTTAGATGACGATTGTTATTTCTACGTGATTCCTCCAGGTAGTTTCCAGGAACGAAAAGTACCCCACGGATGATACGAAATTTCTGAATCATTATTCGATGCGATGAACCAGGTCATGCCCTACAAGTTGAGAAAAGCTTTCCGTTTCAAGCAACAGGCCGATCACACAATGTTGATGGATGCAGACAAACTACATTTCATTAAATTTCCTCATTCGAACCCAGGATTAGGAGACATGATAGGAATCACTAAATTAGATTTTCCATTGAATAAAGCCGCGGGTGATTACCCCATCGATATGAACAGAGGAATGTATGGTATTTATTTGTATTCAGACCTGATTGCACCTCAGTTGTTAGGTAATACTCATGGTGAACTGTTGGTGTTGTGAATCCTGCCGTCAGAACCAGTAATAACGAAGCCATTGTTGCAGTGTATCAACAACCTGATTACTACCCCCTGGCAAGAAACAGTTTCAAGAGTGTGAGAATCTTCCTTTGTACCGATACAGAGAACCTCTGCATTATAAGTTCGGTAAAGTTTTAGTCAAGTTACATTTCTGCCATGAGGATTAAATTCGTTCACCCTTCTGCAGACACCTATGTGAGCTATTACAAGAGCCAAACGGGGCAGGGTGTGTTCAGGGGCCCTCGTTATCAGAGAGCTGATGGGCTAGGTAGCATCTTTGCCACTATTGGACGTTTCATCAGCCCTCTCATACGACCGGCACTGTCCACCCTACGTAAGGGTGGGCTACGGTTCGTTTCAGAGATGGCCCAGGGGCAAAACTTCAAAACTGCCACCAAAGCAGGGCTGCGTGAACCTATTGCAACGTGCCAGTTCCAAATTGCAGGGTGGAAAAGGGATAAAACGCCGCAGTCATCATCCTAGTGTTCATAAAGTGAAGAGACTCTGTACTGTGAAGGACGTGTTTTCATCATGAGCATTCAGAAAATTCATGCTGATTCTGGTGACTGTACCATTTCCGAACTGGACCTGTTTCTGGTTCCTCCCACTGTGTCTCAACTGGAAAGAGGCTGCTATGTCAATTATTTACCTGTGGCTTCGCTGGAAGGTAATGCTCCACTTGAATTCATCGTGAAGGGGGCAGACGATTACATTGATCTATCCCGCTGTCACCTGCGCTTCGTCTTGAAAATTGTGAAATCCGACTGTACACCCCCGTCGGAAGTGATCGCCCCCTGCAATCATTTCTTCCACGCCCTCTTCAATCAAATAGACGTCTTCCTCAACTATCACCTAGTGTTTGTTGAGGAAGATCAATGGAGTCTCCAGGAATCTGAGGAAGATCAATAGAGTCTCCAGGAATCTGAGGAAGATCAATAGAGTCTCCAGGTACGCCCCTTCAGGGTGTACCTGGAGACTCTATTTAATTACGGTACCGATGCCACGCGAAGTCAGCTCGGAACATCACTCTGGTACCTCGACACCTCTGGTAAAATGGAACTGACCAGTCGGGAGAACGAAGGGATGGCATCAGCGCAAGGGCTACATAAAGTCAACAGGTATCGAACTCATCTCGTGGATCCATGCCGACCTGTTCAATCAAAAACAGTACCTACTCAATCAGGTCGATCTGAGACTGCATTTGTTAAGGTCCAAGCCCGAATTCTGTCTCGTGACAGGTGAAGCAGTGCCCTCTTACAAAGTACAGATTCACGAAGCTGAATTTTATGTGTGCAAAGTCAAACCCACCTCCAGTGTCATCCTTGCACATGCGCACGTACTGGGCTCAGAGAGTGCCAAGTACCCCCTGCATAGAACGGATTTACGCATGTTCTCCATCGCTGCAGATCTGACGAGTGTGAACCGTGACAATTTATTTCTGGGTCAACTTCCAGTACGTCTGGTACTGGGTATGGTGGAAAGTACCAGTCTGAATGGATCGTACGAAAAAAATCCCTTCAACTTCCAACATTTCGACATAAACAACATCAGCCTTCACATTGACAGTGATCAGCAGTCCTACACCCCAGACTTTACGAATGGACGTTATCTCCGATGTTACCAAGGATTATTGGAAGCTGTGGATGCATGGAAATCCGATAGTGGTATTAACTTATCGCGAAAAGCCTATGGCGAGGGTTTACACTGTTTGTATTCCAATTGACTCCCGAGCAACGTGAATGTAATCAAGTGTTTTCTTTAATAAAGAGCGGTAGTGTGAGAGTCGAATTAAAGTTTGCCAAGCCACTACCCACATCAGTCACTGTGATCCTGTATGCAGAATACCAGAATTTGCTGGAAATCCCATTGTATCGTAAAATCCTGTTTGACTACAGCTCATGAATACCTATCAGTTAGAATCCATCCTCTCGATGTTACCTACAAGTCTAGGTGTGTTCCCACGTGACAGACTACCATGCAGAATCGACCTGTCAGAAGCCTTGTGTATCTACAATACTGATCCCCCGGAACCCACTGGATAGCAGTTTACAAGAAAGGAATGCATGTGGATCATTTTGACACCCTGAGGACGAGTCCCGATGTCTCCATGCAAGAATACTACAGTCGACTAGGCATACATCACGTGTTACATCCCTTGATACCTCTGCAGGACCCCATGGGTGACACTTGCAGTGCTCACTGTCTGTATTTCCTGTTTAAAAGAGCGAGCGGTTCGACTCTTCCCACAGTACTGCATTGGGATTACACGTGTCGAGTAGACTTTAACGACTGTATGGTGGTACGATGGCTCTCTGAACTTCTTCAAATATTATAATTGCCGCTCCTTCACAGTGTGGAAAGACGACTTTCACTCTGAAACTCATCAAAGAAGCCGCTCAGGTGTTCGAACCCCAGCCCCAACGTGTCGTTTACTGCTACTGTGAGTGGCAACCTGCCTTTGAACCCTTTAAGAAAACTGTGGAATTTTATGAAGGACTACCTGTAGATCTGAAATTTGACCCCCTCAGACCTACTATTCTGGTGCTGGACGATTTGATGGAACAGTCTGTGGCCAGCGAATGCATATCTCAATTGTTTATACGTGGAGGTCATCATAAAAATATCACGATTATCCTGATCTTGCACAATCTGTTTTTAAAGGAAAGACATTTGAGGACTATATCACTCAATGCTCACTATATGTTTTTATTTTGCAACTGTCGGGACGCTTCACAAATAACGCATCTGGCAAGACAAGTATTTCCACATCAATCCAAACTACTGACCGATGCTTAGAGACTAACTACACAACCTCCCTGTGGCTATTTGTGCGTGGACCTTCATCCCATAACGTTAGATACTGAAAGGCTTCATGCCAAGATCCCTTCTGAAGAACCCGAGATTCTCTACATCCCTAATGAAAGTTAGATCTCAAGGCCCGTTCCTTCAGTGTTTACCAAAACTTGGGGGAAAGCAACGTGCAGCTCTGTTGAAGCACATCTCTGACCCCAGATGAATGCTCTATGTGAAGTGTGTACTAATTTCTTAAAACGGAATGTACCTGTCTCCCATCGAGTATTAAAGAATTTACAAAGTCACAAGACTGTCATAAGAAGTTTACCTTCCAAGCGCATCTGTCCATCACAAGAAACGTCTCCTGCAAAAGGGATCGGGATTTCTACTTCCTCTTTTTACGGCGGCCTTACCATTGTTGGGGTCTCTATTTCGAAACTGATTTCAGTGAAGGCTGTTCAAAGGCGAAACATACGAAAAAAAGTGTGTGATTTAGACACGGAGATGAAGAAATTACTTGAATCTGACATTGATGATAAAACTGAAAAGTACTTAGTTGTATTGAAAAATTACCTGTTATTTAACCAGCAATTGGAAGCCCACCACGAAGTAAAGGTCAACATTCCCAGACAACCAATATCAGAGACTTATGATCGCCCTCCAAAAGACATTAACGACTTTGTTCCCGTCCGACGTAAGAAAAGGAAATTATTTGAATGGGCTTCATATTGAAGATATCTGTTTGAAGACTTCTATAAAAAAAAACAATGTATTTCCAAGACTTGTGTACTTGAAGACTTGTGTTAAAAATATGTGATAAAAAACCGTGTATTGAAATTCTGTATTAAAAAAAACAGGTATTAAAAAACTGTGATGAAAACAATGCATTAAAAGATATCCAATAAAAGAAATTAAAACTGATATACGCCTCTTGTTCTTTCCGTGAATTAGTTTTTTTACAACATTGAAACATTAGGTTTTATAAATGTTATCCATAGAAACATCATCTTGCTGACCCATCTTTTTACTCACATAAATATAGTGTTGAAGATTGGAAAATAAAGAGACTGGTTTTTAAAAAACATTTATTAAGCTAAATGGCACAGTATATTTCAATGCAGATATTAGTATGGGTATTAGAGTAAAAGCTTAAATAAAACAGTACTAATATTTACAAACTACTATGTTTCACAATATTAACAATTCGACTATACTGCAATATCTGCTGCATAAACTAACCTGTCGACAGAGGGCGCTAGTGCAGACGCACGCCGAGAGAGCAACGCTGACAGCTCAAAAACCGGAAGTGCAATAGGAGGCACTAGTGCATGCAAAGACGAGCCAATCAACGTGCTGCAGCGATCCTGATGGCTTCGCATGCCTGGCTGCAGTGCTTAGATTGACAGCGCGCTAGCTAGCAACATATTTTTCAGAATACGCTATTAACATTTTAAAGACACATTTTAAAATACTTTTTCTGCAATATGCCATTAACATTTTATAACCACATTTAAAAATACTTCTGCAATATGTTAGATTCGCACCTTTTTCTGCAATATGTCATTAACATTTTAAATACTTTTTCTGTAATATGCTAGATTCACACATTTTTTAAAAACAGATTTTAAATACATTTTCAACAATATGTTATTAACATTGTAAAATACTTTTACAAAATATTTACAAAATAACTTGAAACTACATTATATTTACATATCCATCAGATTTATAAGGGTGTCAAGTGACACATCATTGTAACCGTAAGGTACAGATACAGTCTGGGGAGGGGGGCAGATATCGTTTATCTAAGTTCGCTTTGAATCGTTTCGCTATGGGTTTATTAATAGTGTAGCATTCACTTTACTACGAATCAGTTGGAAAGGGACATCGAAAGTGTCAGTGGATGGCGACTGTTCTCCAAAACCATGGACTTTAAGAGATGGAAATTATATTTCTCACGGTTTTTCTTAGTTAAAGATATCATTTTGGAGCGCAGAATCTCGTCACTGTTGCTGAGACGGAGGGCATAACTCTTCGCCCCGGCACTGACGTAATCTGTTGTGTGTACGTCGCTTCCGTATTTAGTCGTTATCTCGTCGACAAGTCCACCGAGAAAGGGATTCTGAGCTGGAACGTAGCTATCAGAGGGTCTTGTGTTGAAGATAACTGAGTCTATCATAATACAATGCACGTGGACCCAGTTTAGAAATCAACTCATAAAGTTTGAGTCGGGTGTGGTTAGTCACCATGGCAGCTAGAATTAAACTGCCACGTGTGTTTGCAGGTGTGGCATCCACTACATCTTTGTGTGTCACTTACACAGCCTGATCGTTGATGGACACAATATTAGTTACAGTGATAGAGGCATCGTTTAAAAGGTCCATATATTTCACTGGACAGCTCACAATGGATGTCTGTGTACGGTCCATATTCTGGGCATGTTTCCACCAGGAGGAATTAAGCGATATCTTTGAGAGAGTTCTTTTGAGACTGTTTTTAACTACCTCTGATGTTTGGATCCATACCCCCTCTGCTTGGAAAAAAGCTTTGCAGAACTCTTTTTCTCGGTCAGTTTGGACTTTGAGAGGGAAGCCAGAGTATCGTTGTTTCAGGCCGAGAAAAGGGTCAATATACCCGGCGTAAACACCTCCTTTTTTTGTTACTGGGTCATATTGTAACACGTCTCTGAAATGCCACACGTCATGGAATTTAATAAGCTTGTAACCAGTGCGCATGGCCGCATAAACTTCAAATGTTGGCCAGGAACCGGTCAGCGCATGCTGGTTCACGTTATGTTGGCAAGGGGGCGCCAGTTGTCCGTCGGTGCAGGTCCTGTAGAGGGGGAAGAAGAGTTTACCATTGCTTCGGTATGGCAGTACAGGGATAAACAAATCGTCGGGGGGGGGGAGTAGTGTGGCGTGAGCTATTCCAAAATAACTGTCCAGGTCAGGGTTGAAATCACCTGTGATCCGTATGGGATGTCCTTTCCCGAAAGGAGCCTTCTTGCACACATAGGGATATAAACTAATGTAATCGACATAGTTAAGGCTACATCCCTGATCCACTGAGGCAAAAATGGAGAATACCTCCACACGTCCCCCGTAGAGATAAACTCGAGCGCCGATCCTTCTAATGGGTTCGATGATTTTATACATGGTGGCCAAGGTCTGCGCAGTACGCAGTAAACAGTCAAAGTTGTGCTCCCACATGACCTTGCAAGTGTAGCCGTCCATCAAATCTTTTAATTTTTCAAGTCGGTCCAGGGTTTGAGTGTTCATTAAATCAAAGGGTTTTCCGGATCGAGTGTCCATTTTACTGGGGTAGAAACATTTCAAGCAGTGATGGTGGAAACATCCTAAAAATTCGTAATAGGTGCGTGTGGTATGACACACACCATCCAACTTGTACTGAGCAATCTTGTACTCACTTTCGGGGGAACGTGTGGTCTGTATCTGGATGTTGTCCTTGGCGGCCTCGTACTCCAACCAGGCAAGGGCCTTTAAAGACTGTCGTTATTTGCAGAGTATCCTTGTGGAGGGCACACACCTAGAGTATTCTTCTGTAGGAACTTCCCCCGGAAAATACGTAGGCAAGTGCCGGCAATGGTGAGGTCCCGTGCGAAGGGATCCACACCTGTAATGTATAGAAACTCCTCATGGAAAGCTTGCACTCCATGGTGTAGCACCTCTGTGTCGGCCTTACAGTAGAATTGAAGCTGTTGTTGAAAGTCCCAGGGTTCGAGACTAGCGGTCGCATACCACTCGTTAAACTCTGTCAAGGTTGAAGGCTCCATGTCCTCAGGTTGAAAATAATGACGGTCTGGAACGTCACCCACGTAATTTAAATTTCCCTCCTTCACAAATTTGAAGGGGAAAAAAACCTTTCACTGCTTCCAGGTTGAATGTTTTACTGAAGGAGCGAAGAGGAGCTTGGATGAAGGACAAGCTGTCTATAAATCTTATTTTTAGACCAGGTAAAAAGATACCTAATATTTTCGAGCCATCAAAAATAAGATCAGGCTTCAGAAATCTTCTGTAAAGGTAACTGATCACAAACGATCCATCAAAGCCTTTTAAATTGTGGGAGAGAATAGTAGCGTCCTTGAACCGCTGAACCCCGGGACGTTCTTCGGCTAAAATCCAGTCCATGGAGGCATTCACATTCGGGAACGAGGTGTAGACCCAGTTGTCATTCAGCATGTACGTTACAATGCACAGGATGGGTTTCAGAAGGCTGTCGTCAAGTTGTACGGTCTCCACATCAAAGTATAAGTAACTTTGCTCGACAGGGGTAATTTTGCAGGGTTCCACAAATTTTGGTTTCTCGCTCTTGCAGACGTCATGTTTTTTGGGATCATAAATATCCAAGCATTTGGTGCAGCGATGTCTCGACTGCCAAGTTTTGAGCAAGTGTGCTTGGAAGCAATCTGCGCCATGCAAATACATGCAGCGTATCGTACAGAGGTTCCCCAGTGTGCATGACGTCATCTGAAAGGCAACGATTGCATGCGCCCTTGCACACGTGACCGTGATTGTTGAGACATTTTAGACACTTTGGGCAGAATTTACTACTGCCGAAAAATCCAGCTGGCTTTGTTATGACATCGTAATGCCCTTGGTTGTACAGCAGCTACAGATTGTCCTCGGCTTCGGAGCCGATAAAAGTAGGTAGAAATCCATCATCGACAGAATAAACATTAATGCGAAATTGTACCAGGTGTGCCTGAAATAGGCGAACTTCCGGGAGACCACAGGAACCCTCGGGGTTACCTGCATCCATGTGAAGTTTAAGTTCTTCCATCTGTTGTAGTTTATGATGACTTCTACGTACACCTTCGAACTTGTTCGACTGACCTCTGTTTTTGTAGCACAACTCTCGTGCAACTACGAGAGCTCTAGCGAGACAAATTGAATCTGTGTTCACAATTCTTAAGACCGCTTTCTTGCTATTCACAAAAGATTGAACATTGGCGAAATGACTTGTCTCAGGTCCCGTGCGTCCTCTGCCTTGGCACTCGATTTTAGCACAGACGAAATCGAATTCCAGCTCGCTGTGGCTTCCAAGAGATTCATTAGATTGAATCACACGATCCAGCGCAGCCATGAATCGCTCAGCAGTTAGTTCATTACGCTTTATTAGACTTAGGTTTACAGGGATCTTCAAGTCAGATGAACGAAAACACAGACGAACGTGACTATAATCGCCTTCGGGCACCACATCACTTAGCATTTTCTCCTGCAGGGAGTGTAGCACCGGAAGGAAATCGTGTGCTTCAATATTTTCCATCCCTCCGAGACGAACACTCTTTGAGATGAATTGCATCTTGAACTTCTTCGAATTAAAACACCTCACATTATTGATGGTGTAGTGAGGCGCAACAATAGGAGAACTCACAGTCGGAACAGACACTGTAGAGATGACGTCACGAGCGCTTGAAGAGCCCTGAAGTGATCCATCTAATGGACTTGCAGGAACATAGGGACGTGCACCAGCCTACCCAGTGACGGAGGCAGCATGGCGTGCTGTTAACGACAGTCTCCTCGTTCTTTGAAGCGATTTTCCACCGAGTTGGAGCTCGGGCAGACAAATACATTTCGATGCTGGAACCTCAGGTGATGAAGGCCTCTTGACCGCACCGTCCGAAACATGTACTGAGGCAAGAAGGTCTTCAAAGCAGTGGGCTATGTCCTTTCTCTCAGCAGCCATCTCGGTAGCATGCGCAAATTCTCTAATAGTTGACATCTCTCTCAACGGTAGACTGGGAACGGAGAGCAAAACTTTCTGACAGCAGATGGATAACCAGTTGCACTGAATGACTTAGCGAGTGAGGGTGCTGTGTTTATATACAGGCAAATGTTATCTCATAAATGACCTTTGATACGTCTTTCGACATGATCAAGGTCACCAATAACTGATAAAACCCTCGTGAGATACAATGTAAACACCGAAATTCTATTTTTAATGAAGGAAATTAAAGTGACCTTGTCACGTACACATCCTGCTTGTTGCGAAATACCATCACACGATTTGATGAAAGGTCGAACTCGTAAAATATGGGTAAAAGAATTGCAACACCCTCGTTGCCATTCAAAAAAAAAGTTTAGTGGACTTGGAAAAATTTCAGATGAGGGTAGAAGTTAAAATTTTTTTAATTACACAGGACTTAACCATCCGTCAGTAAAACATGGTCCGGTGCTGAACACTTGTTCTAAAGCGAGACTTTTATGACACCCATACAGGTCACCAGACCATATCACACATAATAAAGAATAAGTTTTTAAATCAAAATTTTTTATTAAATATTTTTACCCAATGGCGTTTTCTGTGGGATATTCTATTAAAACAGTTACTGCGGGGTAGTCCTCGAAAGGGTGGTGGAACTGTTAATGAGGGGGACGGAACTTTTGATAAGAGTTTTAATTAATGTAGGGTTTTTAAGAAAGGAGGACTTTTTGATGATTAACGAGTTTATCAAAGGGACGGTAAAACCAACAGTAAATCGTGGTCCCCTTGTGATTCACCATTTAATATTTTTGAATAACGCAGGACTTAACCCTCCGTCAATAAAACGTGGTCCAGTGCTGAACACTTGTTCTAAAGCGGGACTTTTAAGTCATCCATACAGGTCACCATATTATTTCTTTTTTCATAAAGACGAATAAGTTTTTAAATCAGATTTTTTTCCTTTTATTAATTTTTTACCCAACGGCATTTTCTGTGGGACAGTCTTTTAAAACAATTACTGCAGGATAGTCCTTCTTCTAGTAAAAATGCGACAACCAACAGTAATGGAGTTAAAAGAAATGTGTTACTGAAACGGACTTAAAATACGACGGTTAAAAAAATATAAAAAAAAATACGTATATTAATATGAAAGGACTATCGGGGTTCATTATAAGAAATACGTAGAAAAAGCTAGTTATAAAGAATACGAAGGTTGTAAAAACGTACTAGGTTAATATCTGAAATACTCAAGCTGTAATAAAGAGATAGTAATTTATAACGATGGGCTATACCCCGTTTGAGACACATCTAAGCCACATCATCAAGTAACAAGGTATAGTCGAGTGCGATAACGCTCCAGCTATCGACACTGAGGTAGCGAGATCAAATCACGCTGTCGGGAGGACTAAAAATAGTATGGACGTTGGATGACACCGATTAAATGCTCAAAAACTGATTTGCGATGGGTCAACCAAGGGGTCTTTAACGAGGGGATTAAAATATAGGTGGGTCTATGAAGAGGGGAGGGCTTAAAATATAGGTGGGACAACCAGGGGGTCTGAAATCGAGACTATTCGAGAAGGGGAGGGGCTTAAAATATGTTGGTCAACCAGAGGGGTCTATGAAGAAGGGGAGGGCTTAAAATATGGTCGGTTGCGACATAAAGTTCAAAGTTCAATCTGAGAAGGCAACGTGGGCGGTTGCGACATAGGGGTCAAAGTCCAGGGTGGTTGTGACATATCACGGGACTGGATGGTGGTGCCATATCCCATGACAGTTGCGTCATAGGGGTCAAAGTTCAATCTGAGAAGGCAACGTGGACAGTTGCAACATAGGGGTCAAAGTTCAATCTGAGAAGGCAACGTAGACAGTTGCGACATAGGAGTCAAAGCTCAAAGTGGCCTTGCGCTTGGGGCCGGTGACATCATAGGGGGAAAGCACTGTGCAAAGGGGGGGGGCTATTCTGCATTGACACTACTCATGTGTATTTTACTAAGTGGCTTCGAATTTTGCCAACTGTTCTAGATTTTGCCGTCTCTCCATTTTCCAAACTGCCCTAGATTTGCCAAGTTGCATCGATTTTGACAACTCCCCTTAATTTTGCACAAAAAAATTACAAATTTTCGCAACTCATCTAGATTTTACGAAGTCGCTTAGAATTTTGCCAACTCCGAGTTACTTTGGGGAGGGGCTCCTCCCCATAGCTACGGCCCTGAATGCACTCTGCGCTCTACTAGGGTTAACTATAATCTCTTAATCTGTTTTAATAAATTTTGGGGTCAATTGTTTTGTAGCCTGTTAAAGATATTTCAGCGTTCATAACTTTATGAATACTGAACAAATATTGTTTAAAATCGAGATTTAGAAAGATTT
Source organism: Ryuthela nishihirai (assembly GCA_038380435.1). Classification (NCBI taxonomy): domain Eukaryota; kingdom Metazoa; phylum Arthropoda; class Arachnida; order Araneae; family Heptathelidae; genus Ryuthela; species Ryuthela nishihirai. The sequence continues at coordinate 14,002,232 of JAWZYU010000020.1, read as the reverse complement.
TATTCAGATCTCTATCTTGAGGCATATTTTTCTTTAAAAATCATGTTGAAGAAATTATTGAGCTCCGAATAAAATTTTCTATTGAGATAACATTGTATTGTTTCCATTTTCCTGTACCTTACGTAATACAAAGGCTCTTTTTTTTTCTGAGAATAGGCAGGTATGCACACCTATTTTCATCCGTAAAAAATAAAATTTAATTATTATCTTTTAGTTGAGAGTTTATTAAGAAAATATTTTTAATATATAGTTGGTGATATTCTTTACCCCATTTTCGACTGGACTATAATTCCACAGTGTCGACACCAAAAGCAAACAGCGAAATCGAGATATTGAACCTCAGAACGAATGACTCAAATTTAGAGTTTGTTATACAACTTTTCTACAGGTGATTTTGTAAATTTGTTTTTGTAATATTAATTTGCATTTTCGTTCTAACTTCTCAGTAAATAAAATAAAATTATATTAAAATATATGTTTAACTTCTTTCATGCGCTTGGGTCATTTTCTGAAACCCCCTCCTCGACTCTCAAAATAACATTGTTACAAGGCCACAGTATCCCATTTTTTCATAGAAACGACGCAATGTATAATACTAATTTTTAGTAATACCTGATTTATAAAGTATAGAACTATTTTCACTTATAGACTAGGAAACATGGAGTCAGAACGGTGTTCAGTGATTTGGAAACATCGATTACCGGAACGGCGTTCCGATTTACTTGTAGCACTGCTTGTGATAATTTCTTTCCCTACTCAAATCGTCGTTTTGCCACTTATAATGAGTGTAGGTATAGCTCATAAACTAAGTAGGAATAGATCAGCCGATATCTGAGTCTGCTAAGAATTTGTAAGACAATCTGCCTTCGACTTAGTGAGAATCTCTGCCAAAAACAGTCAGAATTAATCTAACAAACTCAGTCTGACAAGAATTTGCTGGAATTAGTATGCCAATGACTTAGTCAGAATTATTTTGTCAAGAATTTGTAAGAATTAGTCAGCCAACGACATAGTGGGAATAATTTATTCAATAATATTTTCGGATTTATTCTAGTCTTCAAATATTTGTTGGAATTAGTCCGCCAAAAATTAGAATTAGTCGGCCAATTCTTTCCCTGCTAAGAATTTATAGGAAATACTCTGCTTAAAATTAATCTGCAAAGTATTTGTAGGAAGTAGTCTGCTAAGAATATATCAGAATTAGTCAGCTAGAGAAATTATATATTATTATTATACATAATTTCTTTAGCTGACTAATATGCCCTCAAAATATGTTATCCGTGAATAGAAAACTGTGTATGAACATATTCATCAGAATATCTAAGAGTTTGATGGAAAATTGTCATTCAAGAGCAACAACTGTGTAGTGGCCAACAACAATAGTTGTGTAGTTGTCAAGAAAAATAATTGTGTAGTTGGCAAAATTGGGTAGTTGCTAATACAGTATCAACAAGAAAAATAATTGTGTAGTTGCAGATATCAACAACAGCAATAAGTGTGTACTTACCTACTATAATATTGGAGCTGCGAGTAGTGATTATACATGTGTGATTGTCAGTCCATGATATTAACCCTTTATGCATAAAAAATACATTTAACCTATGAAGTAAATTATCTGATAACAACTGTCAAGGTTTCCAGATATTCGAACAAGAGAATTTTGTCTTGTTTATTTAAAAGGAACACATATGCGATAATCTAGCAAACGAACAATTTGCCAGTTGTGAGCAGCAAAAAAAACTACTTGCCAACAGTGACTACATGTTTGGCGCCGAAATGAGGGAAATGGGAGTCACACTTAATAAAAATCACAATGTCGCAATGGAATTCAGACGACGTATACTCTCGCTATCAGATTGCAACGTTTTGTTCAATATCATCCTATATAAATTGTACACATTAGTAAAGCTAGTAGTATCAATTCTATCATCATTATGACATAAAACTCAGGTTATTTTCAAATTACGAAATTCCGATTACACTGGTCTGCATGAAAATCCTCCCTCGAAAAAAAAAATGGGTGTATTTTATAGGTTTGAGGATGCTGAATCTGGCATCCAAATGCTTATATCAGGCACTATTTTCATGGGAATGCGTTTTTCGAGAAAATGATGTTTTTTGTGAATATATATATATGATTTTATTTGTTTTCAAACTACTGAAAACCTGTTTTATTCGGATGAGCATGGAGAAAGGTTCCATCAAGAGATATCCGAAATGGAGAAACGATATAGCGGCAAATGGAACGAGAGTATGTTGGCGGACTACTGGTGGGCCCTGCAGCGAGAGACTCCAGAGATAAAATATAAGCAACAGACGACAAAATAATTTTTGCGTAAATATTTGCATGTATCAGATTTATTAGTGTCAGCTTTAACTTTTTATAATGTAAATAAATATTTGGTAAAATACGAAGGGTGATCATTTAATTCGTGGACAGAAGCAAAAAGTTACATTAAATATCATTTTCTGAATCTTCCTGGCATTTGTCTTTCTCAATATACTCTCCCTTGAACTTCACACATTTTTGCCATCGTTGCACCCATGTATTAACAGCATCTTTGAAGCCATTTTTCAAAAGCGTGTGAAGTGTTGTCGTTGTGGCTTTGCAAGCTTCGTTGTCAGATGCGAAATGTTCCCCTTCCTTCAATTGCGGAAAGAGGAAAAAATCACAGGGTGCTAAGTTCGGGAATATGGAGGATGTGGCAGAACCTCAGCACCTATGGCAGTGATCACTGGCTGCGCAATATTAGTCGTATGGGGCCTGGCATTGTCGTGATGGAGAAACCAAGTCACACTAGAAAGTTCCGGACATTTTTCATGAATGGTATACCGAAGTTTGGTTCTGAGTACCTTCGAGTAGACTTCATTATTCATGGTTGTTCCACGAGGCACAAAGTGAGTAATGAGAACACTTTGATGTCAAAAAACACAATCGTCTGTCTTCATTCAGGATTTCCAGGGCTCTTTCGATTTGCTCAGGAGTTATTGAGGAAGAAGGCTAGCTGGGTCTTGGGTAATAGATTCGCGTCCATCTTTGAGTCGCTTATGCCACTTAAAATGGCAGACCTATGAAGACAGTCATTACCATAAGTTTCACCCATCTTTTCACCAGTCACAGCAGGACTTAGGCCTCGCCTAACACAATAACGAATGACATACCGCTGTTCCGTCTGAATTTCCTACATTCTGAACGAACGTCTATGACACGCAACTGGAATCAGTCTTAACACAACAGCAGTTGACGCCGAATGACCTTGGCACGTGGAGCCTCCTTTCGCAGCGGCATCTAGTGTTACTTTGGAAAAAGCACTACGTAGGAGTACTTATGGCGTCAGTCCACGAATTAAATGATCACCCCTCGTACATATATATATCTCCTCTGAGTAAAATAGCGTGTTTTTAAATTAAACTCATATCAATAGAAAACTCTAGGTGATAGAACAAATCGGCTCTCAGATTCCGATTCAGCACCCTCAAAAATATAAAATTCAGACAAAAATTTGGGACGGAATTTTTTTTTTGCAGGCCAGTGTTATTCTTTTTTTGGTGAATACGCGAGATGGCACTGTTAAATTAAAACGAGAATTACTGAACATAAAATTTGTCACAACCTCATTTCATTAATTGAGACTATATGTGTTACGATTAACAGCAAAAAAATTGATCTAACATTGCGAAAAAAAGATCAGTACGTGATGCAGCAGCCAAATACTAATTCGATTATTTATCGGGTCGAGACCGATCTCCCTTTGGTCACTGAACTCACTGGACCTTACCATCTTTTATTGAAGTCAGGCCTGCATCTCAATCTGTAAAAACGTTATTGGATTGAAAAGATTCGAACATGCAAAACTAACCAGTCGAAACCGTTTCCAATGTATTTGTCGAAAGGAATATTACGAAATTTGTCCCAGTTCTATAGCTCAATTAGGAAATGAGTTATAAAGCATTAGATGCAATGGGATTTGACCCATTTTTCTGTCTGAAACCTATTTTTCTACTGTCTGAACAATAATTCAGTGATTTTCACCTGGCCAGATTACAGAATTCGACTAGCTTTAACTATTATTATTATATTGCAAACAACTTGTTATAACAATATAATATTTAGTTTTTATACTGCGAACAACTTGTTATAACAGTTGTGATTTAACTTTTTGAAGTAAATTTTCAAAACAAGCAAACGTTTAATTTAAATGTTTCAGCTTCCATAACTCTTTAAATATTAGATTAATATTATTGAAAATAGAGATTTAGAGAGCTCTAACCGAGATCTTCAATTTATGTCTAGTGACTTTTTTCCGTAAAAAGCTTATTTTCAAAGTTAGGTAGATTTGAATGTGGCTATTCATTTACTTAACGTGAAAGTAAAAGACACTTTTTGCAATATAGTGTATAGTACTAGCCGAATGGAATACTATGAAATTTGATCGAGTTCTGTGGCTCGATTAGAAGACGAGTTTTAAAATATTAATGGTAATAGTGTTCGACCCGTTTTCTCTATTAGGTAACGAGTTTGAAATCGGTTTTCATTTCTACAGGGTAGAGAACTCGATTAGCTTTAACTATCAATGTTGAAACCAAGTCTTGAGCTCAATTGGAGAAAAAGCTACAGCATTAAAATGGGTCGAACCCCAAAAACTGAAAGCATTGTGTCGAAACTGCTTCCGATACATTTATAGTTCTCGCCGAACGTAATCAAAAGACGTTAGTAGGAGATCTGTGGCTCAATCAGAAGACAAGTTATAAAACTGCAAATTTAAGAAAGTTCGACCCAGTTTCTCGGTTACGTAACGTGTTCGATTTCTTCCGTGATTCAATTAAACTGAAAGAAACTTGGTGATATAACGTTCTGTTGGCGAAAACAAACGAATTTTTTCGAAAACATTAGATATTAACGAACTGAGTCCAGTATAAAATCGGTGTCGAACCCTTAAAACAAAAAATAATGGATCGAGACCGTTTCAGATACATTTAACATGTAATTCTCACGGAATGTAAACCGACATTAGTTTGACGTCTGCAGCTCAATTAGTACATAAGTTATGAAAATTTAAATGTAAGAGGGTTCAACCTACCAAAAAAAAAATAAGAGTCTGAACCCTGTTCTGATCGCAGAAACGTATAGTGCATGATGAATGCTATTGACTATTACAAGAATGAGTTATCGAAAGTAATTACATTCAGTTAGAAGCAAAATTCCGTAAATTCTATAGAAATGTAACTTTATGTATGATCCCCTTGAAATCCTCTTCCCCCGCCCCCAGTTTATGTTATTAGCGGGGACGCTATCACAGTTGGCATGTAAAACTTAGATATTCAATAAAGGTTGGGAAACCCAGCAGGTTTTAATCAAAAAATTTCTTTTTCCCCACGTTTTTGCCAAACATTTCCGTGGTTTTTCCAAAATAACTTCACATCTCATCCTCGTTGGACCAAAGCAAATCTATATATTCACAGATATCTCTCCCACCCCATTAAAAAAAACCCATCGTTTTATCTGATTTTAAATTGTCATGTTTTTTACACTATACTACTCGACAGAAAAAATGCCACACCAGGAAATACGTATTTATCGGACGCCGTGAAAACAAGTGGGTATTCGATAGTCGGGTTATCGAAATGAGTGCATTTGCGAACCAATGATGTGATACGTAGGTGAGGGAAATAACAGAGCAAACAGCTCGGCGTAGCTAAGTTTGGTCGTCCTCACCTGTGCTTGTGAACTTATCGTAGTATCTCGGTGGAGAAAGTACGTGTAAGAAGATTGGCTGGGTGATGTCATTGGGAATCCTACCATCACACTGACACCTTTACCAGAGACTTCATCATAGGGCTTACGTACAGCTGGTTGGTCCCTGCGTCACACTGCAGCGAAAATGCAACAACTGTCGGCCGAATTGGGCGAGTGTGATTTGAGGAAGGTAACGTATCTCTCCGCAGTGGGACTGGTGCACGTAGGCGGACATCCAAACGCCTCGATCACCAAATTCGACGGCAAGCCATAGGAGTCCCACAATGGACGACTTTCGACACGGTGTAAGGCAGCTACGGATATTCCCGTGTCGGACACGGACTGTGAATCGCAGATTGGCATAGGCAGGTTTGCACTCTCGCTAACCATTGCGAAGACTACCACTCATTGCAACACGTCGTCGCGCAACATTACAGTGGTGCCGTACCAGCATTCAGCGACGAGTTTCGCTTCTATCTCAACGCGGATTGAGTCTGGAGACGTGGTCACCAGGCTGATCTTGCTGCCATCGTTTAGCGCCATACTGGTATCCCTAATGCCCAGTTTCAACATGATAATGCTCGCCCGCATACTGCCAACATCCGAAAACCATGCCTATAAGGTGTCCAGGTGCTGCCTTGGCCAGCGCAATACCAAGACTTCTCCCCAATAGAAAACGTGTGCGACGTCACTGGCAGACTTTCGCCTCTGCACGACCAACCTCCTCCGCAATGTTTATGATGAATTATGTCGATGAATTATGGATACATGCCAACGACGCATGGTCCACGATACCTCAGCACACCCTCTGGGGACTTTCCACTCGATGCCACGTCGTGTTGCCGAATGTATAAGCCCAGTTTGGCGGTCATACAACCTACCGACTCAGGTCACATTATATTGTCTCCTCGCCCATCGCATTCACGTAATCCCTGAGAAATTAAATCACTTGTTTCCCTTTTACTTGTCTACGTGTGTGGCAAGTTTCATCTCATTTCGTGCATTTCTTCATGGGGTGGTATTTTCTATGTTGAGTAGTGTAATTTTTAAAAACTGTTATTTTCTCAATTTCTCCGATTAATACATTTTTGCAACCCAACGGGCAATAATTCAGTGAAGGGTACAATAACTGCAACATTTTCTCAACAAAGCTAAGCTTTGGATATCTTCCCACAGACTGCCATTTTCGTATAAATTTACTCTCATCTCCCGAAACGTCTCCCATAGGTTAATATGGAATTTCGTCGAATTAACATTGCGTCAGAACTCCCAAGTCCCTAACTACCTGCATGCGTTTCAGTTAAAATCTATCCACCTGTTATCTGTAGTTACGATTTCGAACATTTTAAAAAAAGTGAATTATGCAAAAGTTCAAATAACATTTTAATACTGACAAAAATTGAGAAACATCTCAATCTTACAGGAAGCAGTGGTGTGACATTAATTGCTGAGATATTTATTGCAAAAGAACTTGTGAAAGAAATTACATTTTAAATTATATTACAAATGTAAGCACTATATATATAAAAGAAGCCTATGTTACTATGACAACGTTTTACCATGAAGCACAGTACACCGACATTTCACACAATAACGTCGATTTCTTAGTATCAATGGGTAACATCTGAACAGAAACATTAATTCCTGTATTCATATATGTACCTAGTTTGGAATGTAAGAAACAGCATATTTTATGGAGATAAAATAAGAGACTACCACCACATTAAACCCCAAATTACAAAGAGAAATATAAAATTTGAATACCGTTACAAATCAACTTTGGAACATTAATAATAATTAAAATATTTTACACGTAATTCAAAGTGAAATTTCTTAATTTGAAAAGTTACAATAAGTGTTCTAGTGTAAGTAGATAACCTTGTTCATAAAAGAAAGAAACATACAAGAGAAACCTCTAAGACTATTTTTTTTCAGTCGCATGTGTACTTGAACAAAAAAAAATAAGAATGTCACGAGATTTATTAATTCAATAGTTAAACCCATGTCAAAAGTTTGGCACGAAACGTATTGCCAATCTTGCCATCGAAAGTTCATTTCAGGTTTCCACCCTATTACTCCATTCACAATTGAATCCCGCCAAACGTACGGCCATCGATAACTTCATTCGCTACTCATTCCATTCACAAGGTAGGCGATGGCAGCGTCCCCAGAAATTGCAGACCCTTTTCCAGGGATTCACTGCCGACCTAAGGCAGCTAAGAATCCAGTTCTGGTACTCGAACAAAATTAGAACCAAGTGGGACCCCCCACCAAATTTAGGACCGATCGCTCAAGTAGCTGCGAAACGTCGGGGAAACTCCAACTTCTGCCACCGATTTAGCTTCACACATGTCCGCATGCCCGTTCGTCCTCCGGAATTATGCTTTTAAATATATATATGATGATTTTTTAAAGTTTGCTATTTCGTTTTTGCTCTTTCAAAAATGCCATAGGTTTCAACAATTTCGCTTCTTGTAGATTATTATGTTAACCATAAAAAGCTTTGCAAACTGACTGAATTTACAAATGCTTAGGAATCGTCTCACTGGACCAGGGGCGTCGCGAAGGACTATGGTTGGGGGGGAGGGTGTGTGTGTTGAGATCGAAATTTTCCAACTCATAATTTAAATTTTGACAACTGAGAAAATAAGACCTTCACATAAATTATGTATCTGTCGGACACAACTCCGAATTTTACTTATCAAGTGCTTCGATTTCGCAACATCGACATGATTTACACAAAACAATTCCCTAATTTTAAATCTCACCAGAATTTTCCCAAGTCACTTCGATTTTTTACTTCGTTTTCGTCAATCCCACTTCTCACAACTCACATACATTTTAACAAGTGTCTTCGAATTTTGCCAACTCGCTATAATTTTAAAGAAAAAATTACTTTTCCATCCTCCCTGAATTTGCCAAGTGACTTCGATTTTTGCCAATTCTCCTTAACTGCACAAAAAAAATCACAATTTTCGCAACTTGCCTATATTTTCCACGTGGCTTCGAATTTTGCCAACTTCCTGACAACTTGCCACAATTTTACAGAAAAAATCCCAATTTTTACATCTCACCTGTATTTTACCAAGTCACTTCGAATTTTGCCAAGTTGTCTCGATTTGCAAACTATCTTTAGTTTCACAAAACCAATCTTTAGTTTCACAACTCTCCTGTATTTTACCAAGTGGATTCGAATTTTTCCAACTGCCTACATTTTGCCAACTCCTTAAGATTTTGCCAAATTATCCCCATTTTGCCAACTTTCCTTAATTTTACAAAACCAATTCCAATTTTCACAAGTCGCCTGTATTTTATATTATTTTACTTACCAAGTGCTTCGATTTCACAACATCAACACGATTTACAGAAAAAAATTCTATAATTTTAAATCTCACCAGAATTTTACCAAGTCACTTCGTTTTTTGACAACTACCGTACATTATGCCAAGTTTTCTCGATTTTGCCAACTGTCATTTGTACAACACCAATTCCACTTCTCATATACATTTTACCAAGTGTAAAATTTCGAAGCCAAGTGGCTTCGAATTTTGCCAACTGCTCTAGATTTTGCTAACTCCTCTTAATTTTTACAAAAAAAAAAGTAATTTTTAAAATTTACCTCGTTTTTACAAAGTCGCTTCGAATTTTGCCAACTCCGATTAACTTTGGTGGGAGCCCCCTCCCTCCCATAGCTACACCCCTGACTACTAATTAGGGAAATCATGAAAATTGGTGTTTGTAATAGACTCCCCAAAAGTATAAAACCGGTCTTGGAAGTATTACCAAAAGGTTGAGAAATTCTGTTAAAAATTTCTGCCACTCAAAGCGTCGATTCCAAAGATGTTTCACTTGCAATTTCTAAATGTGAGCAGGCTTTTATGAAATGGTACTATTTGTTTTAAAAAAAAAAAGTCATGTTAGGGTATTACTGCCAATAATAGATTAGAAAAGCATCAGGCTTATTAGAAAAGCATTACTTCTGCAAAACATATTGTTCAGTTGCATTCGATAATGATTCAGATGAACCAGTGCCTGGTGCTAGACAACTATCTATATTTTTTTATTTATTTAAACTTTTGTACCTGACACTTCAGTAAAAGAATTTTTTGGAAAGTGAAGCTCGAAAGAATTTAGCCGAATAGAATGTGCATGTTATTAATTATGTAACGTGAGAGATGATACTGACATCTCGTGATTTCTATATGTACACTGTGCAACTAAATTAATGAGAGTTTGATTAAAAAGTATCCTGTATATTTTTTTCCCTAATGAATATTTTTAAGGAGGAGAGTCTTGAACCAAGTACTGTCGTCACCTTACTACGCCACTGATCATGTCGCTTTTGGATGTTGTACACCCTACTTTAATCCAGATATCACTAGGAAGCTGGAAAGGAAGAGAAAGAACTGAAATAGCAGGGGGGGGGGGAGAAATCAACCAAGGGTGTAAATAAAGCTGAAAGTCACTTGTGAAATGGGAGAAAGCAGCTTTCGCAGTGTGTGGGAATGAAAGGCATGAGTAGGCTGTGGTTTGTTCAATGAACTTATGGGCTTATAGTGCTCGTTCATGTGTCAGAGCCTCGGATCCAAAACAGAGTCCAGTGAGTTGAGTTGTTTTACCTCTGAGCGGCAAATGTACCTCACCGAGAGAATCATTTTAAAAAATTATTTTAAACTTATCTAAAGTGTATAAATACGAATACGACAAATTTTAAATTTATCACAGGTTATTGGTGATTTCTCGTCTAGTGGATAAGATGCTGACAATAGCAAGCTGTCAATATCGGTTCGATCTCAATCCGCTAAAAATAGAATAAACATCAGCAGTGACATTAGAGCAGCGGATGGAGCTTGTGGAACTCTGGTATATGAAAATGTTAGAAATTATCGTGCGTTACGAGCTATCAATAAAAATGCAGTACAAGACGCAACTGGTGCAATGTGCCATCACTCCACAATTCCTTCAACAAGAATTTACAAATATATATTGTCACCAATGCTCCATACTCAGGACAATCAACAGTGGTGGATGTAGTCAGAGATTCTTTAGGTGCAACAGAAATTCGCAGTAATGGACAGTATAATGAAAGAAACTAACATTCCCAAAACTTGCTCTCAGATGTGCATGGATCTAGTATGTTAAAAAAAATACATGGCTCTAGGCATGTCCAAGGCAATTCAGAAGTACTGTAACGTTCTAGTACAATACCTAGCACAAGTGCAGTTGAATCCTGATTACCTAACATCCTTGGACTGATGAGGGGTATTTCACTCTCCAGTACAAGTAAACACAATATGAAGGGATGGAAATCCACATGCAAGTGTTAAAATTCTGCTATATGTCACTCACAGTGTGGTTCCAATATTTTCAACCTGGTGTCCTATTTCTCTCAATATGCTTATAATTGATTCTGAAACACTAATGAAACTTGATACCATATCCTTCTCACCACAAAGATTATTGCCATATTCTTTGTACATGTGGTGACCAATTGTGTCGTCGATAGGCATTAAAATGCCTGTTACAATTTACAGAAATGCCCCGCATTTTATATATAGGTAGTACTACTTTTCCCACTGGGTTACGCAAAGGGGAAAGTGTCAGTATATGTAAATGTTCGCAGCCATTTTTTCCTATCACGCATCTGCAAAATCTGATTCATTAGTGAAAAATTACGCCTTTTAGACTAAGGTCACATTTAAGTTGTACAATGTACTGTCAAGCTATGTATGTGCTATTTCCAAGGTTAATGAATGAAAAATTAAACTTTAACACTTCAACAGTGCTATCTTAAAAACTCTAAAATATGGAGAGTGCTGAAAATTGCATGATATTCCAAAATTTAAAAAGACTAACACACAAGGTAAACAAATATTCCAGCATTCGTATGTTTTGCAAATCAAGGCAAGATGAAAAAATCAAAAAGATACAAAAAGTTCAGTTTGCACTGATTATGTGGTTTCTTATAGGTAAAAAAAAACGCATCTATAACATGAGAAATACGTATTATACCATTTCTACACACTTTTAAATACAAAAAGGTTACATTACACTTAACAACAAATAATGAAAAAGATTTTTTCTGCATTTTTTAATATTGAAAACAGTATTCCAAACAGGTCTTTATACGACTTAGTTCAGATTATCAACCTTACAGACTATAATAATATTCAAGATTTGAAAACTATGTAAAGCAGGTTTGTATAAATAAAAGCAAGGTTATTATGTACTTGTATAAAAGCATCTCAATAATATACAGTATTATTTATTTATTGAGCCTACTGTTTATTTTTTTTACTTCAATATTATGGAGCTAGTCTTATTACAAGTTACACAGAGATGCCAGTTTAAGATACACTAACCCAGGAATGTTTTACCTCTAAGCAACACTTCAGTGAATACAACCTGATTGACCAGGTCAAAGACTCATAGTTCGGCACCAAATCGACAGCTGTTATTAGACAGATGAAAGTTATTAGGTACACTTTATACAGCACACGCTGAGTGCAATATAAATTAGGCACACCAGCTTTTCAAGAAACAGTTAGAGTTGGATTGAGTGTCAGAATGGGCAAAATGAATGACTAGAAAGTGGCACGATAGTTGGTGCTAGGTCCACCAGTTCTGCCATCTCCCAAAAGGTCATCCTCTGGACTTTTCATACACAACCATTTCAAAAGTTTACCGAGAATGGTGCAAAAAGAAAAAACTACCAGTGAACAGCAATCCTGTGGACGAAAACTTGTGATCAGAGGGGTCAATGGTTGGGTTATCTCTGAGCAGCACTTTCACAAGGAAGCTCTTCTCTGAGCAGCCACATCACAAGGAAGGTTGGGGGAGGGGGCCCACTGGAACAGATGGTAGCCTCCCACTAAGGCCATCCAGCATGTTCTTTAACATGCACAAGGTATGGCTCTCCCGCACACAGGGACACAGCTTAACATCCCATCCAATGGCTGGTAGCCTTTCCAAGCCCATCTGTGTCCCCTACTGACTGTGGGGTCAAAGGAGACTGGCGAGAATCATGCAAGCGAACAGACAGATTTCAACTAGGCAAATCACAGAATTTAATATTAGTGTGCAAGTCATCTCTGAATGCATTACGTATCAGACCTTGTTATGAATGGGCTACAACAGCTGCAAACCATATTGAGTGCCATTGTTGTCCGCGAAGAACATGAAAGCACATCTCCAGTGGGTGCAGGAGTATCAACACTGGACCGATGAGGACTGGTAAAAAGTAGTCTGGCTGGGTGAATCAAGGTTCCTTTTGCATCGTACTGATGGATCAGAATTTGGCACAAGCAACATGAGGCCATGAAGCAATCTTATCTGCTGTCAACAGTACAGGCCAGAAGTGGCAGTATGGGAAATTCGGCACTAGTGTGTGGAATATTTTTCTGGCACACATTAGGCCCCCCCAGATACCTATCGAAGGACACGTGAACGCCATGGCATATTTGAACATCATTGCTGACTAAGTTCATCGCTTCCTGACTAGTTTACTTCTCACTCGGATGGGCACATTCAGCATGATAATGCACTTGCTCACAAGGCATGTATTGTCACCAAATGGTTCCAGGAATATGCTGCGTTTCCCTTGTTTAATTGGTCTGCACATCTGCACAGTGCCCAGATCTAAACACTATCGATCTTTGGGATGAGGTGGTAAGGGCTATTTGCAGTGAGACAGTGCTGCCATCCAATCTACAGGAACTGCATGACACAATCATTTTAGTATGGTGCAATATTCCTGCACAATGCCTCCAGCATCTTGTAAGTTTCATGCCCCAATGAATTCGAAGCTGTTCTGAAGGCCAAAAGCAGCACAAGCTATTAGGTAGGTGTAGCTAATAAACTGGCATCTCAGTGTATAAGCATTTTCATACACACTTTTATGTAATAAACTTAATTCAATTTGTTCCAAGTGAAAATTTTTGTTGGTCCAGTGGATTTCTTCCTTAGATTTCACTATACAAGATTTTAGGCTTGAAAAAAAAAAATGTTCCAAAAAGTATTAAAACATTTGCAAAAGAATAGTTATACATATGATAGCCTAGTAATATGGCATTGCCATATTAGTCAAACAAATTTATTGCTTTGTTTGTTCTTTAGTTAGAGAAATCACTACTAGCTTATAATCACTGCTTATTTACCATGAAGCACGGGTGACAAAAACCAACTTGAGCCCTGGGGCAAAAACATTTTTTTGGAATCCCAATGTTAGTTATGAATTATAAAATATACAACTAGGTTAAAATGTTTGGACAGCTTTCAAAAAAATATATATATATAAATTTATAGAACTGTATTGTGAACATTCATGTTTAAAGAAAATAAAATACACTTCCACTACTTGGAAGACTCTAGGACAATGACTCCTATTGTCCCCCCCCCCCCCCCGAACATATCGGAAACTTAGTTATTAGTAATGTGACATTTCATATGTTATATTGTTCTTAATTCCATATTTTCTCTATACTTATTGTTTATTTACATACATTATTCTTGGTTTTTAGCACATAAATATTTGTGTCTTTCAAACGATTGATATTCTAAAATATACAATTGAAAATCCAAAACGTAAGGGGAGGGAGGATCAATAGAACTCCAAAACAAACTGAATATACACTTCTTTCGTTTATTCCATGCCATATGGATTTCCAGTGTGAACAACTGAAAATAATTGGGTTGTTAAAATATCAAAATAGATTATTATAACATACTGAAATATTAAAGCCAAGGAAAACAAAAATAAAACGAGACAAAATCTGCCGAAGACGCACATTAAAACACTGTAGAAGTTTCCCAATATAAGAAAAGAAACCGTTGAAGCTTGGTAGCTTATAGCTTTATTATATAAAAAAACATTCGAACTGAGATGCTATATAGTTATATCCCTGTCTATTTTTATATAGAATTCAATGGGGAAAACTATTTTTAACATTTCAGAGATGTAGCAAATCTTAAAATCATTTGTTCAACTTTATTAATGTACTTCTGTTTTGTAGGAACATTTAAATTTAATCGTACACTAAAACATTTTTGTTTATTTTCAGGCATCATCTATCAAATTAGGGAAGAAATAAAACTGTCATGTAATCTTGAGAACAGTAAAAGATATATTTAACATCTACAGATGTTTAACGCTATTTTTAAAGTCAGAAAATGATTATGGAAGTGTTAATCCAGTATTCATTACCTCATTATATGAAGTTGTAAGCAAAAACTATTTTTAAAAAATGGGATATAATATGTACATATAGCTGCTACAGTGATTTTATCTTTTTAGCAAGGATTAATGAAATAAATTACAATCTTCACAACACGATCTCAAATAAAGCAATACAAAATTTTTAAAGAAATATTACTTCATATTTTCAAAATTCAACTGCTGCTCCCCCTCGATATTTTTCTTCTTTATCCTCTGCATTATTTGATTGTGTTTTACTCTTTACATGTGATAGCTTTGAAGCTTTGCTGTTGTTTTAGCTTTGATCCGAAGCTTTTGTCTAGACGAAAAGCTTTCAAAAAACAATGCCTTGGTCGTAATAATAAGGCTAATGCATAGTTCTTCAATGTAAAAGACATACATAATTTGGTAAAGACTCGTACAAAATACTACTATCACAAAAAGGTTATAGTATCTTATTAGCTATTCTCTAGCTTCTCCAATGTACTTAGTGATGAACCAGAAGTTCAAGCAAGTGAATTTAGAAGAAATCCAACAGTGTGTGGAATGGTTTCCTAGATCATGCGATGATAAATACTATGATGAAACACTAAAAAATGTATATCATCCCATTAAAAAAATAAGGTTCGATGGTCTTAAATTGTAAATTTAATTCATCTATTAGTTGGATCAGAGAAGTACGTTGTTCAAAACAAATAAAGCAATTTTAACATCATAGCCAATTTGATACTTTTATTGCTGTATTTCCAAAAGTGCTTTATTCCGTATTTCAATAGCAGATAAAGAATTTACCATAAAAGAAAATAAAGCTCTCGTGTTTCCCATTAGATATTACACCTTTCCTAGCATTCTATCACAATGTACAGCAACCATATGTAGTGTGCAACCATTTCGAAGGCCTCCAGATTTCTTTCAAATTCACACTCCTGAATAGCTGGGCTGGTTCTCTATCACCAAATCAAATTTGTGAAAACCAATGAAGTACTACAACTTTTCAACATCAACAGATATAATATGTAATATATGACGTGCCTTTATCATTTAAAGTCACGTCATAACACTTTTAAGTTTATCTAAAATATATCACTTTTGTTGACACATGTAATTTTGCAATTAGGCAGACACTAGACCTTGAAACATTGTCAGCGGAATAAAATCCAAGGGCTGAATATTCACTTGCATATAACATACATACACTTTGATTTAAGGGAAAAAATTCAACACGAAAATAAGCATTACATTCACGGTGCAGATGTCAGAAGAATGTAATTTTTTGCATGTTCTCAATTATTGAATACATGTGTGAATGCAAAAAAAAAAAATCTGAAGAATTCACCCTTTATTACTGTGTGGGAAGTTTTCCATACATATAGTAATGTACTGTGCTCAGATCTTTTTACATATGGTGACAATCTTTTATGTGTTAAATTAACAATGATAGCTTTACATAAAAATCAAGCTTCATACTAAGTATTTTTTTTCACTTATGAACATTGCTTATATAGAAAACTATATATGTATTTGTATTCAGGGGCAGACTGGCACCTTTTTTTCAGGGAGACAGCTGTAACAACTGTTAAAAATTCAGTCTTATTTTCAAGATTTCAGTACTTATTCTGTTAATAATTTGTACGCGATGCTTAAAATAAGTTTTCCCCAATACTGTGGAATTTCTGTAAAAATAACTATTATTATTGTTTAAAAAATCCTGCTCCTATGTGCTTCCAGGGGCCAATACTGAGGCTGGGACGCTACAGATCCCCTTGTCAGTCCGCACTGTTTGTATTTGCCATAAATAAATGCCAATTTCATAAGTATAAAATGAAATGTTATGTTCTTCATCAGCCCCGTAGTTGATCTATACGTGAAACTACCATATGCTTTGTAGCATTTGTAATCATATGAATGTTTGACAACTGCAGCCTTTTCTTTTAATGCCTCGATTGTTTATATTATGAGAAATAAGTTTTAAACTGGAATTTTATGGTCATTTGCTCAATGCAACCATGATACAAAGTTTCTATTAACTAATTTTATATTAAATTTTGTTGTATTTTCCTATTAGAATATACTAGGGTTGCCAACACTATCATTTTGACCTGAAGCCAAGCGACTTCGTCCAGGTTTTCTGCAAATTCCTTTAGGTCAACGTATTTTAAAAGTTTTCCAAAAGAAAAACGAGCTAATGTTTTCACTTTGTCGTCTGTTGTCTATTTGCAGACGTTTGAGTTTTGGTTTTAGAAAATTTTTTTTGATAGGTATTGATAAACTATTACGATTTACTTTTCGAATCTCCCAGAAGTTTTAATTGCTCTCTCTGAAGGTGGAAAATTTTAAAATTTCAGAACTTTAAAAGAATATTGCGATTTATTTGTATTAGAAATTTGATATTTTAGTGGTGGAATGTGGTAAAACGAAACTTTTTATTTTGAGATTAATGAAAATTTTTTGAGCCCAATAGGTACTAATGAAATATTATTCATAGTTTTCAAACCTCCAAAAGGCTTTAACTTGCATTGTTAAAGAGCTCTAAATGTAGAAAAAGTAAAACTTGAAATAACATTGCAAATGATATATTTATGCTGAAATTAGAAATTCTGGTGATAGAATGTGCTTATCAAGAACAAATAAATGTTATGTAGATATCCCGATAACTTACTAAGTTTAAAATTTAGTCATGTGTTTTAATTAAATTACTATTGTTAAAATTCAACCAATTGCTATTTTTAAAAATTTGGTACTTAATTTTAAAATTTTCAATAATATTTAAATATAGTAATAATAATAATAAATGAATTATTTTGTATACACCGACTGATTTGCACCTGAACTTTAGTGGGTGAGAGAACACAACTTTTTCATTTTAAGAGATAAATGATAATTTTTTTTCTGCTGTAAAGCTAATTAAGCCCTCTACAGGCTTATAGCAATTACAGGCAACATTTGCCATTTCATTCTCTTTGAAAACGACATTCCCATGAGTTATTCTAGTTGAAATAAGAGATTAGTTTGACAGTTCCATTTAGTAATGTTTTGTAGTAGTTTTTGTTATACTTCTTGTAGTTATACTTCTTAGTAACGCATTTTTGCTATAATGGAATCTCTGGTTGAATGGTAAAATGAATCAGAATTCTGGAAGTAGCAATGTAGTCTATAAATTTTGATCTGTCTCCGAGAGTTTTTACCGTTATTTGGAAGCTTCAGAGCAAAAGCATTTAGTAGAAAGCGCATGTCAGAAGAAATAAATTTTAAAAATGCCTAATTCAAGTACATTTTACACGATTTGTTTCACTTTTGCGATGTTTCTTTTTGAAATATTTTTGTTTGTTATTCTACTTATATTAATGAGCCAAGTGTAATATTTTTGGATAAAAATATTTATTATTTTAAATAACACTTTTGTTTTTCTTACTGTTTAAAAAAAAAGAGAAAATTAATTAGTCCCTGCCGTTTATTTTTCTATGATCAGCATCGATGTAGTGATGGCAACCCTAGAATAATCCCATGTATACAAGTATGAATTTATATCTTGAAAACCAACTTAGATACAATTTGAAAACAGCTATTATGGAATTATACAAAAGTGGTTATTGGTGGCTAGAAATTGCAAAAATCTGATATCACATAAAAAGCACCAAAAAAAAAACATTTCGTTATCACATATACTGTGATGCCAGTTTATTAGTTACATCACCCCTCTTCACATAAATGGTTCATTCCAGCACACAATACCTCACGTGACCGTGGTGTGCAGCATGAATCAGGTAGACCAGCTCTTCAAGCATGAGTTGGATTAAGCATCAGAATGTGCAAAACGACCTGAACGACTTTCAAGATAGTTGGGTGCCAGGTCTAGCATCTTCCAAATGGCAATCCTCCTGGGCTTTTCATGCATAACCATTTCAAGGGCTTACCAAGAATGCTGTGAAAAGCTGAAAACTACCAGTGATCAGCGATCCTGTGAACGAAAACAACTTGTGGATCAGAGGGGTCAAGAGAGATTGGCAAAAATCGTGCAAACGAAGAGACGGGCCACAACCAGGCAAATCACAGCAGAGTTAAATATTGATTAAATATTGTGTATAACATCTCTGAATACACTACGCATCAGACCTTGTTGCGAATGGGTTAAAACAACTGCTGAACATATCAAGTGCAGTTGTTGTCAGCAAAGAACACGAAAGCGCATCTTCAGTGATGCAGGAGCATCCGCACTGGACCGACTGGTAAAAGGTAGCCTGGTCGGATGAATCAAGGTTCCTTTTGCATCATGCTGATGGATTAGAATTTGGCACAAGCAACACGAGGCCATGAAGCAATCTTGTCTGCTGTCAACAGTATAAGCCAGCGGTGGCAATGTGATTGTGTGGGGAATGTTTTTCTGGCACACATTATACCATGGCATATTTGAACATCATTGCTGACCAAGTTCACCCTTTCCTGGCTAGTTTATCCCTCCTCGGATAGGCACGTTCAGCATGAAAATGCACTGAAAATGCACTTGCTCACAAGGCATGTATCATCACCAAATGGTTCCAGGAATATGCCGAGTTTCCCTTGCTTCATTGGCCTGCACATCTGCACAGTACCCAGATCTAAACCCTATCGAGCATCTTTGAGATGAGGTGGTAAGGGCTGTTTACTGTGAGACCATACCACCACCCAATCTGCACTGCAGGAACTGCGCAACACAATCATTTCCATATGTACAACATTCCTGCACAATGCATCCAGCATCTTGTAAGTTCCATTGTCCTGATGAATTTGAGCTGTTCTGAAGCTCATAAGAGGTGCAAACACTATTAGGTAGATGTACCTAATAAACTGACATCTCATCGAATATATAATTAAAAGAACAATTGGAACTACAACCTATGTCTGGAACGTTAGACTGAATTTCTTGAAGACAACCAGGACAGCCAGTTGTGTTTCTGCAGCCACAAAGTAGGATTATTCCCCTACAACTGTGCAAGTTTTGACATGTTTTGTAGCACCCATGGACCAGCAAGAGTGAACATTTAAGTTTTGGGTTCGAAAGCAAAACAATTTGTTTGCTTTTTTCGACTACAGAGGTATAGTGCACAAGGAATTTGTTCCATAGGATCAAATGCCACTATGCTGACATTCAGACAGCTTCGCAGCATTGACAGAGAGGTGCTTTCCAGGACTGCTTCAAAGATCTCCAGAAACGCTGGAATCGGTGTATTGATGCAGGAGGAAACTATTTCGTAGGTGACCCTTAGCACGAGAGGTTAAGTACATCTTAATAGTGTTTATACAATCAGTCTGGGAACTTTTCAGACATTGTTTTATTTTAAAATACAACCTAACATATCCCAAAACATTTTTTCTTGTTTCTTCAACAAAAATCCTTGGTATACTATTTTTTTTTCTGAAAAAATTGGAAAGATTTTACATTTAAAACATATATTCTCAAGCTGACGAATTTGTACACGATTTATAATGAAATCCTTAAAGAAGTACACAATTCTAAACAGCTAAACTACTTTTTCTTTATATAAGGAATTATCTTGTTTCGTAAAAATAATTCGTAATTGTCTAATATTGATATAATATAATATAGATCACTGTTAATGCAAACAGTCAGACTTGTTATTTGATTTCAATAGTCTTGCAGCAAAACAAAGGCACTATATTTCAATACTATCAAACCATGCAATTTCTGTTTAGAGACAATCCGTCAGATTTTTATCTTTAATACATTAGAATAATTAACACATTATACTGTATCACGGCACACTACCATTTCTTCAAATTATTATTTTACTCAGATGGTAAAAGCTTCAATATTGCTCATGGTGTTTTTCGAACAGTATGCGTATATTTAAATGCTTCACATTTTTTTTAAATGATGGCTGCTCAGCATAAGGGCAAATGTCGTTTATCACATGTTGGTACGGAGCAGGCCCGCATCTAGAAAAAAATAAACGAGGGGGAGGACAAGAAACTGGATTTGCAATGCATTATAACAACATTCCCCCCCCACCCCGTTTTACAGGTCTTTAAAAATTTCTGTGAAAACAAAAATATGAAATAAAAATAAGTTAAAAAAATTTTTTTGCCTTTATTACCCTTAAAAAAATTTAAAAAAAATACCCCTCAAGCAGCTGCTTGCCACAGAGGTCAGACAGGAGCCTGCCAGTTTATACGCCACAGTAGAAGGTCTGAGAGGATGGCGGGACCTCTGCAGAAAAACATTATTACATCCATGCCTTACTAGCATTTTAAAAGGTGGAGGGTCATGCCCCCCCAAATCCGACCCTGATATAGAGATGAGTTCCTGGAAATCATATCTGTGGGCAAGTGATGAAACTATTTATTGGAACGATATAAAATGACAATACTGATTTGAAAAAATGGAGACACAGAGAGTGTTATTGACGACACCGGTAAAAACACACTGCTCTGACGAAATATTAGAGCAATTTGTTATATATAATGATACAAATAAACAACCGGTCAGTTCAGACGAACCGAACAAAAGGTGGATTGTAAAAACTTCAATATATGGAATAGTGAGATTTGGGTTTTTGCATTTTACAATGAAGATGCAGAAAAAGCTGACCGACTAAGTAAAAAGTGTTCAGCGCAATTTATATTAAAAAATTAAAAAGTTTCAACTTATTTATGATGCAAAAGAGAATGTGTCTCTGATTAAGTTTAGAAGCCATCTATCATATGTACAATTCAATCATGTTAAAAGAACTCGATTTGGTATGGAATTCGTAAACTAAGCAAATCAAATTTAGGATACTGTGTAAGATTCAAGATTTACACAAGACAAAGTGTAGCTGAAAATGTCGTTATGGAATTGTCTCAGGCAATTCTAAATAAATGATACATTGTTATATACATATTTAGACAATTGGTACTCTTCACGAACTTATCTGAATTTACTTGTAAAACAAACCACCATTGGAAGTGTAAGATCTAGCCAAGGTTGATCATAAGTCTCTAGTCTTTAGGGCGCCATTTAGATACCTATGAAGGATTTTGTAGTCCAAATATGACACTCTTTACTGAAGAATTATTTAGTAATACAGATCCTAATAAAAATAAGATAAAGAAAATAGCAACCCCACGCTGCTAATCTCTTCAGGAATGCAAAAATTGCTGCCTATCACGTGAAAAACAAAACACTGACATGTCTCTTGCAAGAGGCCATGGCCACTTCCCTATGACTGCCATTGAATCTAATAGTAATATGATCAAAAATCTTGCATCCATAAAATTGGAAGAGAGGTGAAGTAGCAATGCAGTCTAGTCACATTTAGTAGCTTTCGAAATGGTGGGATAAGAAAGATGACAGATCCTAATAAAAATAAGATAAAGAAAATAGCAACCCCACGCTGCTAATCTCTTCAGGAATGCAAAAATTGCTGCCTATCACGTGAAAAACAAAACACTGACATGTCTCTTGCAAGAGGCCATGGCCACTTCCCTATGACTGCCATTGAATCTAATAGTAATATGATCAAAAATCTTGCATCCATAAAATTGGAAGAGAGGTGAAGTAGCAATGCAGTCTAGTCACATTTAGTAGCTTTCGAAATGGTGGGATAAGAAAGATGTGTACACTTTCTTCAAAACACACCAACGCGGAAAGAGCTGATACAGGAAATACCGAGACTGAAAAAAGGAGAAAAAAAAAGAAGTTTATAAGATTATAAAGCCAAAATGTATCGTATAATACAATAAAGGTATGGGAAAGGTTGATCCCAATGATCAAGTTTTGTCATGCTTTACTATTATGAGAAAATATTTAATAGGACATAGATTTTTCCTTACACGATGGACACTGTACATTTCAACGCATATATCCTGTAACGTTCAAAACACAAAGAGGTATTTTGTAAACTTTTGTGTAGACCTCACAGAATACCTACAAAGTGTGATACACCATTATGACTGCAACAAGACACATTCCACCAAAAGACAAGAAAAAAAAAATCCCAAAAGAGCGAGATTGCACAAAAAACAAAATATGAAACCACCTGGGAATTCACACAGTAAAATTCCGCCTTTCGTGTTATAGGATATATCATGCTAATCTCAAATAACAATTTTGATACAGAATTTATATAACTGTCCATGCTCATTAATTACTTTTAAACTTTAATCACGTGATTAAAAATTATATTTTTTATTTTAATTTTTTTTCTCAAAGTACATTTTTATATTTTTTTATTTTTGCATCACCAAATCAGTCTTGCAGTAGCTGACATTTTATTTTACCCTTTTATCTTAAACAGATAAAAATTAAATTTGTTTTTCTCATTATTTCGACATATCCTTTGCACCAGAAAATTTAAATACACTATTTTGGTATTTGAAGCTACCAGTTATTTTCCAATGCAATGGATTAATAAGGTTGGACTCATATAGAATCATGGAACCAATGCACTTAGACAAGTTGCTAATGCCACTGCAAATCTGAAGGGATTCAATGTTTTTTATATAAGGGAAGAAGGTACTCCCCTACAAAAAGGACAGAGATAAGAAGATACCTATCTAGAAGCTCTTTTGAACTTGTCCTGGTTTCTCACACAACATACAAACAGGGACGCAGCCACCGTTTAATAGTTCGGAAGCTAACCACTAGACCAGGAATATATTTCTTTCTTATTTGACGACCAATTCACAATATTAGTATGTGTGCAATATGGCAACCTATTGAATATAAACAGATGTATGCCGAAATAAAGGCCATAAAATTGGTTTCTAAAAATACTTAGCTGCAAAGAGGATTTAATCCCGTTATTACTTATGCAGCTTACACCTAGACCTCAAAAGCATCAAACTGGTTTTACCCTTAATATCTACCAAAAGCAGTTGCAAATTCTTAAAAGACTCTGTACCACTCATCCTTCCTAGTATTTAGTAAATATTTTTGAATTTATGCTACAGTATTAAAAGTACTTCTCAGGTATTTGTATACAGAATTATACTTCATTCTATTACTTCATTCTATTAGAATTGAAAAACTTCATTCTATTACATAGCATTTTTATACAACTCTACGAGGGCTTTTCTGTTCTGATATTTAAAAAAGAATTGGGCGAGGTGGGTGCCTTTGAATCGAAAGCAAACTAACCCCATTTAAAGATTTTTTGAGGGCTTTTGAAATAACTTTTAGGAACGCTGCATTCAAACTCTGATGTTAGTATATATGACAAAAATATAACAATATATAATAATGTTTATAAAATAATAACAAATATATTTGACATTTGTTTAAATATGTGAATCAATGTACTTTTAATTTATTTTAGCATTAAACAGCAATGGTATTCTTTAAAAAAAAAAGAGCACAATGTTGATTTAAAAATGACATTTAATATCTGTGCTCTCGTAATAGTTGCAACATTTTGTATAATGACACAGAAAAACTTTTTATCTTAATGCTTCCTAACAAGAATATTTGCTTTATTTGCAGGCACTAATCTACTAGGACAAAGACATTTCGATGTGTGTGGATATAATGTGAGAGGGGGATGCAACAACTCAAATTACTTTTATTTGCTACACGAAAAACTTTCTCAGTGTCACAGAAAGGGTAATATGCATGTTTAGAACTAAGTTCATTATTGAAGGAAGTCAGTGTTCTCTAATTATGTCATAAATTATTCAAACAAAAGTGCACAAGATGCCCATGATGTTAAAAAAAATACAATTTATTTCTAGACCTCACAGATACCTTCTACAAATTAGGGCACTTCCTAATTGTAATGTGCATGGATGAAAATCTCATGGTGATACACCATTATGATTACAAGCAAAATACTGGACACATTTTCCAAGATACATCCCACCAATAGACAAGAAAAAGAATCCAAGAGCATGTAAGCCATGGGTGCAAAAATTTATTAAGCATGTTTTTTTCCTTCACATACAGACAATATATCAAAAATTTACACGGGGTTTTGAGGAAATGTTAGGAGTTTCAGAACTAAATCATTAAATTTTCAAATCAGTAGGATGAGTAGGTGGTTGCAATGCTCCAATTTTATTGAAGGCTGTAGAATGAGCATCTTATGGTAAAATACTTGCACCACAGCAAAATATAACAAATATGCTAAAAATATATATATTCATGGACTGATGTAATTTGCTTTTATGATGACATTGTGATTCATGTAAAATAAACACTGATGTGAAGTATTAATAAATGAAAAGATAATCAGAAATTTCTTGGTCAAATTCAAAATGTTCATCAAACCCAAAACATGCAGAGTAACAAAAAAATTACCTTATAACAATAAACACTAGTAAAGAAGTCAAAATACAAGGTGTAGATTACAAGAAGCAGAGCCTATGCTTTGTTGTAATCCAAATGGACATACAAACATTCCTGTACTATTTGATGTAGTTGCATTCTTGGAATATGTATCAATAAGTGTAGAAAAGCAATAGTGTAGAAAATCATGTCATGATGCAAGTTACATTGCATTTTGCAACCCTTTCACCTGAATCTCATCTCAACTTTGGAGAAAAATATAAAACTAAATCTTTATTTTATTAGTGAAAAAGCAATAAATTTCATTACTTAGTGAAGAACGTTTCAATTGTAGACTGCAAATCTCATCTTTTTCTTTTCTGCAACTGATTCTATTACTTCATGACACTTGTTTACAGCCATACTTCTATCATCTGAGTAGTCATCCTTGATGATATCTAGCATTTGTTTAATCTTACAGTCTTGTTAATGGAAGAAGTTGGCAAATTTCTAGGCAGTTTTTAATTTTCCCGAAGCTTTCTTAAAACAGTGTTGCTGTTCCAATTCTGCAAATTTTCATTTGAAAGTTCTTATTGACATGAGAACCTTAATAACTTCAGCTTCATTCATTTTACCAAGCCCAGAATCACTGAATGAAGAAACAAATAATCTCTGATACTGTCAAGCACAAGCAAAGCTTTTGAGCATCAATAAGTGAAAAATCTGCCACTCAAGTACGAATTTGGATGTTAATATAAAAATATCTATGAAATGAAATATCAAAGACTGAAATTTTGAAAAATGGGAGCACCTGTAAATTGTAGCATTGAGTAGGGGAAAAACTGTATAGGGTGAGATCTTCTACAGGGTATTGTCACTGGAGAAAACAAAATAAGATGGATGATGAATGAACTCGTGGTGGAGTAGCTACAAATTGTGTGGTTGTACAGGTAAATTTTAAAACCAAAAATTTCTTTATGAAGAAAACAGCAACTTAGCAATTTTTAGAGGTATGACTTCAAACTTTGTTTGCATTAACAAGTCATTCAAGCCTTAGCTTTCTTCTATATTAAGCTGAAAACTTTGTACACAGACTGGCTGATGTTTGATTATACAAAGAGAAGCAGCATATTCTTAGAGCTTCTGTAAGATATTGCAGTTATGGAAATCAATTAAAACAAATTACTGCAGAATCTAAAACGTGTGCCATTTCTAATTCTTGGTGGAGTTGGATAGTTCTCTGTGCAGTAAAAAAAACTTTGAATGAAAGATGCTGAGCAAAATGCAAGGGCAAAAATTTGTTTTGCTCAGCGCCAGATTAAAGCCAACTGATGCCCTAAGCACAACCCAACAATGGTGTTATACATTGTAAACAAAAAATTTACTTTCTATTTCATGTAAATCTAATGTTTCTTCTAAAATTTATTTTAAAGCTCAATTATTAGAAAACAATGTTTTTGAGTTAAGACAGTTTTATTCTGGAGTGAAATATATATAATTTTTTCCTGTTAATATGCAGTTTGAGGTTATAGAGTTTTTTATTCTCAGTGCTATCAATACTTCTAACAAACAGCCACATTTTTAATTAATGCATTTGGTCACTTTAGAGAAGGTTTCATCGTTTTTGAGATTACCTTATTTCCAAATTTTTAAATCTTCATTTAGCCTTTATTTCATTAGGCTTCTCTTGCATGACTTAAAGATGCTTTTAATTTCAACAGCAATTTAATATAAATCATAACTATTAAAAATTAATGCTTCTCTTCATTTAAAAACTTAACCATGATATAAACATATGGTAAAATATAGACCCACATTTAGCATTCTTATGCAAAACATAGAGTGGGAACTAAGTCACTGAGCATGTTTGAATTTGAATAAAAAAATATTCAATGGGTATGAGTTTTTATCTTTTTTTTTTCATTCACAAGACAAACAGCCAAAAATTTAACTTCCGGTAATCAATGTGTCCACCACCTTGGTAATTGCAAACATGAAGCCTTTTCACACGTTGTTGCAAGCTTAAAAATAGCCTTTGTTGAAAGCTGCTTTGATATTTTCAAGTCCTTTATGTCTTGTTCTTCTGTGTAGATGATGTCTTTTCTTTATGCCCCATATGAAAACATTTACTTGATTGTTAAAGCCTTTTCTGGTACTTCAGCATATCCTGCACTGCATTTCCAAACACTGCAATATTTATTACAGCTTACACATTATATTTCATACAACAATCTGAATTCTTTGTTCAATAGTCAAAGCACAGTTACCAGCTGTTGTGGAAATATTTCACTTAGAGGGTGTCTTCTAAGAACTCTGTTGAGCAAGTTTTCTTGTTAATTTCATTTGAGAGATGTATAAGTTCAAATGTGTTCAGTTACTTAGTACCTAACCTGTACACTATACAATAACATGCAAATAAATCCCTATGCGAAACTGCAGGAGCCGACTTTTAACTTTCACCATGGGGGAGATCAGTTATATTCAGGACCGGATGTATCGCCCCCCCCCCCCCCCCCCAAAAAAAAAAAAGATTAAACTTGTGCATATTTCATGCAATTTTCAAGAATTTTTTAAAACCTCTAAAATGGAGGGGGGAAATGTTATACTGCAATAGAAATCCAGTCCCTTGCCCCCGCTTTTTACTTCTTTCTGGTTCAACTGCATCACTTATGTCTGAGTTGGGTTGTTTTACCTCTGAGCGGCACTTTTTTGCATACCATGGGCTAAATGGCCAGGTCACATGGACCCGAAGGCTCAAAGGCTGGGGGAGGGGACCCACTGGAACAGCTGTTGGGATACAGATGGTAGTCTCTCATCAAGGCCATCCAGTGTGTTCTTTAACGTGCACAGGGTATGGCTCTCCCGCACACGGGGCCATGGCTTAACGTCCCATCCGACAGATGGCAGCCTTTCCAAGCCCATCGGTGTCCCCTACTGACCGTGGACAGGGCAGGGGATTTTGCGGAGATAAATCTCAATGCTGACCCAGCTGGGACTCAAACTTGGGAACTACAGATTACGAGTCTGGCACGCTACCGACTGAGCCACCCCCGCCCCACACTTATGCCTGAATATTTAAATGACTTTTCATGAAAAATGATAGGAAAATGACCATTAGTTTTGATGAGTACTATGAGGAAAAAAAATCATAAAATATTTAACTCAATCTTTCTCTCATGTTCAAAATTGTTTCTTGTAAGTTATTAACAATGTTATATAAGTTTTCAAATATAGGCATTTACTCTGAATGGCAGTATTTTCCCTTTCTAAATGTTTTAAAATGCAAATTATAATTTTAAACATAATAAATGTGTCAGCTTTTTCCAGTTGTTTTAGAAATACATTTGCTTTTACTTGGTGCTTGCACTGCACTAACTGAACACGCACACAAACCAGTCAGGCAAAAACGTTTGACACTACCACAATGCTACCAAGTATAGACAAAGCTTCTATCTCTATTCAGCATTGCCAACTTCAACTAAAACAAGAATCATACTTTGAGGTAAAAATTATTATCTTCTTCAGTTTACTATTGTACATGTATTGATTTACATTTTGTTTTGCATAAGATGCAAAATATAATTTGTTTCCTAAATTATAAAATGGCACGGGGAGAGGAGGAGATACTTTTGTCCCTGTAGCCCCCATGGAATCGGCACGTATGTGTGAAATTATTTTAAGTTTCAAATGAATGTAACAAAGAATATTATACAAGGATTAAAAGTCATACCAATGATGTAAAAACTGTTTTACCAATGTTGAAGGTGTGATAAATTTTAAGGCAATGGTGATAAGTTCAGTTAGGAAACATAGTTGGGATATTAGGTGAAGAATTGCAATTCAAAATTGTGAGTGTAATCTTTCTCATAAAACATCAATATGAAGCATTACTCAACTACAATTTCAATACTAAGAATACTAATCTTGGGGTGATAACTCACCAGCACAATATCTCCAAAAAATAATGTTTAGATGCATACTATGTGAATTTTAGACAATATTCTCCTGAAGATAAAATAGAAACTGAATAGTGATATGTGACTGATATTTTATGGGAAAGACTATACTCCCTAACCTGAGTGCAAACAATGACTGTTTATTCAGCTTTACTGCATAGCTGAATTCACCAGCTTTGCCAGAATAATGACTTTATTCTCTTGGTGTGCACTTTAATCTTATGAGTGATATGGTGCTTAATCCTAAATTAAACCTCTCAACAATTATTTTTTTTTTATTTAGTATGCTATTTGTTGTTAAATTTGATTTAAATATTGAGAGAAATGGAAGTAATTCATTTAGATTTCAATAATATGAAACAGGCAATTACTATTCTCCAGTAATTCAAACAAAAAAAAAAGCAAAATGAAACAGTTATAGTTTGAAAAAGTTATATAGAGAGGTCTGGTTATAAAAGTTATCACCTAAAGCAGTGCTTCTCAACTGTCTGATGTGGCAGACTAGCATATTGTTTTCCCAGCACGCCAGGGACAATGCATGATTGTCAACTTGCTGGGGGGAAGGGGGATATTAAAAAATTTAAATTGAAAAATTATATTTTTTTATCAAAAATATTAAAACAGGAATTATTCAGTTAAGAAAAAAAAAAGAAATTTAGCAATGAGTTTATTATGTCAATTTCAGCAGTATCAGCATGGTACAGCTGGTATAACTTTAGACCTCACTGCATATGGCCAACTGATACCTTTGAGAAGCACTGACCTAGAGAAATCTCTGGAATGTTTTGAAAAATATATTTACTTTTTAATTTAAATTATTAAACTTTCACCATATTTCAGAGTTAGGTTACAGCAAAGAGTTCTAAATACTTTAAAATTTACTACTTCACTGTACATCTGACTACAATAAAATTCTAATTTAATGAACTACAGTGAATGTCTGCTTACCATGATTAATGAGGACCAAATATAAAATCTCAGGAAGTGATTTCATGGTCAGCAAGCAATGGAGACCATTTTTTCCTATTTTTTTTTCAACAAAATTACGTAAATTGTTCCTATTATAATGAGTTGGGTTGTTTCACCTCTGAGTGGCACTTTTTTGCACACCATGGGCTAAATGGCCATGTCACATGGACCCCGAAGGCTCAGAGAAGGCTGGGAGAGGGGACCCACTGGAACAGCTGTTGGGAGACAGATGGTAGTCTCCTGTCAAGGCCATCCAGCGTGTTCTTTAATGTGCACAGGGTATGGCTCTCCCACACAGTGGGCCATGGCTTAACGTCCCATTCGATGGATGGCGGCCTTTCCAAGCCCATTGGTGTCCCCTACTGACTGTGGGCAGGGCAGGGAATTTTGCAGAGATAAATCTCAATGTGACCCAGCTAGGACTCGAACCTGGGAACTGCAGATTACGAGCCTGGTGCGCTACTGACTAAGCCACCCCTGCCGCTCCTATTATAATGATATATATATATAGTGTTTTAAAAAAGAATATATAAAAAAGTGTTCACAACCTATCCGTTTTCAAGAAAATATGTATGCTAAAATAAACACAATTGTAAATTACATTTCAATAAAAAAAAAACTTGATATTTAAATACATAAACATTTTAGAACTATTTTTGCTTTTGCTTGAAACAGATTCACTTAACATCACTTTAATGTTTTTGTGGGTACAACATAACCAGATATTTTCACAATTAATCACAATTAAAAATTAATATAATCAGAATATTATAATTAGGTAGGATATAATGCACTGATATGAACAATTCACCGATTCAAAAAATTATATTTAATCAATACAGTTCACTTTTAATTATAAAAAATGTTTAATGTTCTGAAATCCCAAAACATGCATGCTATACTCTACGAGTGCAACCTCTTGACTGAGAGTGTCATTGCAAAGTGTGACCAGAGAATGTTTTCTTGCACCTCTTTTTCATTTCAGTGCTACCCTCTTGACATATCTTGTTATTTTACATAGAGATGAAAAATTAAAGATTTATTTATCTCTCTGGGAAACTGGATACAAAAACAAATGTGATATATAAACACACAAAAACATGGGTCAAAATTTGGTGGCCTTGAAAAAATTACACTGGATGATTATGGATTGATTGTGGAAATATTTCACTTAGAGGGTTATTCTATTTAATATCTATTCTATGGTGACATATTGTAGGTACACCTAAGTACATTTGTCACTGACAGGCAGTATCAAATTTCACTAATTTGACTGGGAAAAATTCGTTTGCATGACTCAAAAACCAAAGTCAAATGAATTTGACTGATTTTTTTAAAATGAGTTCCAAAAGAAAAATCATGGTAAGCAGACACCCATGCATTAGCAATTCCATACCCATGTTCAATTTAAAAGAGTTTTCATTGATACTAAATTACCAAACTTCTTCAGTAACCCACTACTACTAAAATATTCTATATATTGAAGTACATATTTTAGGTAGAATTTAAATGCAAATCATTTTATGGTAACTTTTGCCCAAAAATGACAGAAAAAAAGTCTGACTCAATTATTTATATTGATATCTTATATTTCTTTCTCCATTCAATAGCTGCTATAATTGCATTTTCATATGTGTGAGTTTCAAAACCAATGTTTCAAATGCTTATGCTAAACATTTTGTGCAAGTAATCAGATTTACGGCAATATTTTACAATACAGAATACAGTTTAATAAATATTTAGTTGGAAAAAAACTAATGCATGATTGTTATTATGTTGTAGAACATTATACATACATATATAAAGAATAATATTGCTCTATTTTTTTTCTTTGGTTTTCCTTCGTATGTTGACCAAAAACAGATCTAATACAACTATAACATCAAAAATAGGCAAATGTGCTGTAAAAATGCTTTAGAATGTTCCAAATATACATAAATAATGCTTTAATTCCAAATACAAGAATCCACAAGTTGGCTATTCGAAACTCTCTGGAACTGTTACTGAAGACGAAGGGTTTGGAAATACTTTTAGTGAAATACTATTGGGTAGGCAATACCTCAAAAAGTGGGTAGTCTGGCCCTCAAATATAATGATTTGGTCCATCTCACATAAATCAGTTATCACTTTTCATTAATAATTTAAAAGAAATAGTTCCATGTTCTTTTGAAGGTAAATAACAAATCAATTTTTTTACATTCTTCTGTGCAAACACCACGTGCTTTCTTTCTAAAAATATTATTTTCATATTAAACATAAAAGAGTCGAACTTTTGAAGTGCTGACTAGAAGGTCACCATCATAAAACTTTGTTTCTATAATGACATTACCACTGAAAATGAGAAAAAAATATATAGTACAAATATATAGTATATTAAATAAAATAATATTCACTAATTCTGAAACTAACGTTATAAACTAAATTAAGTAAATGTCAAATTGTATGTAAATGATTGCAATTATCATAATTAAAAAAATTTCATTCTAGAAATTCATTATTTTCAAAAAATGTTTATATTAAAAAATTATTTAGATATAGTATACCTTGCTTAAGAATTCTTTTTATCATGACATTCATAAACTGTAGCAATAATTCAGCATGTGACACCCCAACTTGTTATAATGACACTCTAGAAAATGTGTATGCACTCAGTTCAGTCTGGGCCATTGTATTGGCTAAATTCATAAATAATTTCTATTTTCTCTCCTTTATTGGAAACATATTGCAGTATATCAATATCAAAAATATCAGATCAATGAGATATTCACTATTACCTTCAATGAGCTTTCTCCATCTTTGTGGCAGCTGGGAAATTCATCAAGCACAGGACTCGGGTAGTTTGCTATGGAAAAATTAGACAAGGGCACATCTGACCTCATCATCATTCTGGAATCACTGCTCATTGAGATTGTTTTGTAAGGGTAGAACATATGAACATTAGGAGCAAGATCTGGTAAATAGGGTGGATGCAGCAGAACAGTTCATCCAAGCTCCAAAATTTTCCTCCGAGTGATTTGTACTGTATATGTAGTCTAGCCTTGTCATGAAGGTGGATCACTCATTTTCTATTGAGTGCTGGTCATTTTTTGTTGAGTTCCTTATTTAGCCATTGCAACTATTGTGAATATACTTTTACAGTGATTTTTTGACAACTCATAAACAGCTCAGAGTATAAAACATGATGATGCCACCAAACAGCATAATCTACATTGGATGATGGCTAGGTTTTGGATTCAGTTTGAGCTACTGATCCCATGTCTTGTGTGGCCAATGTTAATGTAATATTACTCACATTTTGTCTAGTCATGATTTAGTCAAGAAATAGCTCACTGACTTATAAAGAGAGAGAGTGAAGTGGAAATGGAGATTCAATCAGATTTGTTCTTAGAAAACAATTGTGAGGAACCCCATGCTCTTAGTTCCTGATTTTTCCAATAGCATGAAGATGATCAGAGATGGGTGGGAAGTTCCAAGTTTGTCTGCAATTCATAGATGGACTTACATTCAATTGGTTCATATTTCAGGGCCAAATCTTCTGACCAAAACTTGGTAAAATAATTCCTGCACTGTTGATAAATTAAGTGATGATGTGTTCTCCAAAGAGTGAGAGTATCTTTCTCATCATCATAATAGCATTTGAGCACTGCTGGAACTCCTACAAAATGTAGTGTTGAATACTATGTGATTTTTCATCTTTCATTTTCCTATTCATATTTCTATCTAAAGTTTGAACAGATAATAAATTGTTATCAAAACATTCTTCCAAGCTTTCTTTACAAAATTACATGAAACAGAATAGTACAACACACCTCAATTAAATTATATTTGTTCAACAAAAGGTAATAACAAATGGAAATTATTTATGAATTAACCCAATACAAGACTACTGGAAATGTCACCAAACAGAGTTGACAATCAGCAAGCTGTTATGTGAGTCCAGGAAATGAACTCATCAAATATTATAGAGCAATACTCATTTATCTTTTAGACAAATTTGGATGACATATATGTATAAAAGCTACAGGTCCCATCCAGTGCCATATTAGCCCTAAGGCTATACCTGGGCTGGCAAATTTTGAAAGGCAGCAAATTTATGGAAAAAATGAAGAGAATAAAGAAAACTACAATATAAAGTCAGGAATCAGGAATATGAAGGAAGTTGGACATGGGTAAAATTGTTGTGTGAGTACAATATCAAAAAATTATTATGTTGCTACAGTAACTTTGAGATTCTCAGAGTCTATATCGATTAATTGAAATCCGCCATTTCCTATTTGCATTACTGAGCTCTTTAGACTTGGATTTGTACAAAGACTGAGACCTTCTTAAAAAGCCTTCTCGTGAATCTTCCTGAACATTTCATGGGTTATAAAAGACATGGCATTTGATGGATGACAATCAGTTCTGGTTTCAGCGGTAAGTTAGCTCCAGACTTCTGCATGAGATACAGTGATGTGTTTAACTTGTAGAACATAAAAAAAGTGACATTTTGTAACATTTGCAGTGTATTTATATGTAGCTACATTAAGGTTTCTTCCACTGTTTCATGATTGTTTCCTCATACTTCAAGGATGTACAAATTTATTTATTTCAATGTTAGGTAATTGATTACTTAAGCTGGACTAAGTTTTTTACATTTTTACTAAGGGACAAAAATTAGTATTTTTCTGGTAAAAGAATGTTACAGAAGGTGGGGAAATTAATAAAAAAATCAGATAACCTAATTATTTTAACCTAACTAAACATAACCTAACCTCAACCCAATGTAGAGCAAAGGAAGAATCCATTAAAAATATTTCATAAATTAATATAACCTGACAATGTTTTTGAAAACTATTATGCTATAGGTCAATGTGGGCATAGTAAAAAAAAACGTGTCCTGAGCTTGATAGGATCTGAACCAATAACCTTCCAATCCCCCAACCTTCTTTGAACCCTTGGAGTCCTTGTGACCTGGCCATTTAGCCCATCTGGCCTAGTTCACTAATATCACATTACACATTTTTTTTTTCTAGGGGAATACATTAATGCATACTTAAGTAAATTTTACAATATGTACATAATCCTCAAGAAGACAGTGGCTACACAGGTCCAACCAGATTGCACAATTTAGTTCTCCAAACATGTGTCCTGAGCTATATATGCTGCATCTGGCCACTGTAGACCAATTCTAACAAGGTTCTGTTTGATACTGTCTACCCACTGCATCTTAGATCTCCCCCTTCTCTGAGGTCACTGACACACTGTTCATAACACTATTCGCTCATCTATAGTTATGCATACACAACATGGCCAAACCAACAGTCTCTCTCTCTATACAACATGCTACTCAAAGGTGGTTGCTAACACCTCACAATATAGTATGAGCAAAAATTAATCACATAGGACAACTGGACAGTAATGGACATGTTAAGGTTTGGATGGATGTTTTTACTTACCATATTTGCTGGTGTATAAGACACATGGAGATTAGACAAAAAGATATTTTTGTTATAATAAGACATATCACTATTTAAAATAAATGTTTTTGTAATACCAATCAATTTTAATCAAAACAAATTATTGAGTTGAGCAGTTGAACTATTTAGGTTGGTGCAAAAATAATGGCTGTTTTCAAACCTCAACTTCAACAAATCATAACTCAGCTCATAATAAATTTTATTAAAGTAAAAACCATCAGAATTTATACATATTTAGGAAATTATAAAAAAGTCTATCTATGCCATTTTGATAAAAATCTGTAGTTCTGGAGTTGATAAATTCTCTTAAGGTGTTCTCTGCTACCTCACAGTTGTTCGAAATTTTTTCCAAAGTTGCCAAAATGCTTGATATGTGGTAATATGTTGGCAATAGGTCAAGTAAATATGGTGGATGGGGCAGTGTTTCATAGCCCAATTAGTTCAACTTCTGGATTGTCATTTGTGCAATGTAGTCTGAGCATTATCATGGAGAGGATCATTGCAAGTAAACATCCAGCATTGGTCCTTTTCGATTGACCAATGCCAGATGTTTATCGTGCAACTTCTAGTGCATTTCGTCAAGTTCATGACAATAGTTCTCCATTGTAATGGTTTCACCTGGATTAGAAGGATTAAGAAGCTGAACAAAATTATGGCTCTGAGCTTGAATATGGATCCTGAATTTGCTGCACTGGTGGCCTTCTGTGGAGGGAAAACCTTTCCCTATGTTTTCTGTTTGTTGGTGGATTGACAGCCCCAAGTGAATAGATTCACAGGATATGTCTATCAGCTGGTGGATAATCCTGAGCAGAGGTTATCACAGGCACCTGAACTCTTTGCTTCTTTTGGCATTGTCAAATTCTACATTCGAGGAAGTCTTCCAGTGTAGATGACTTCAGCCTTTAGTGGTGGGGGAACAGGTCTTTGCTCCACGCCTGCGATTAAGGAGCTGTTTGATATTGTTGGCACTCCCTCTCTCAATAAACATAGTTTCTTTAAACATCCCACTAACCATTTTCTCTCCATAGGTAGTTGGAATGTGAGGACTCTGCACAGAGCTTATTCTCATGTCCTCACAAAAGAATTCCACTGATATAATTCAATTATTCTCGGCTTGCAAGAAACCAGATGGACAGATAAAGGTCAGATTCTTAAAAATAACCTTAAATTTCTCTTTTCACGGAGGAAAGATAATAAACATCACCAAGGTGTGAGTCTGCTTCTCAGCAGACATGCTAGTGATGCTCTTCTAGGATATGAGTGCATTAATGAAAGGTTTCTTACGCAAAATTTCAGACAAGCATTAAAGACTTGAATGTTATCTGCTGTTATGCCCCCACTGAGGATTCTGATGAGGATGAGAAGGATAGGTTTTACGGACAACTTCAGGATATTTTGAATTCTGTCAAGAAAGGGGATATTACCCTTGTTCTTGGTGACTTCAATGCCAAAGTTGGTACCGACTCTGACCTTTGGGGAGGAGTGATAGGCCATTTTGGTATTGGTAGCTGCAATGGGCAATGTCTCCTGCAGGTAAGTAAACTCAATGGTTTCAGAATAACTAACACTTATTACAAACACTGTGACATACATAAGTACACATGGGTTTCACCTGATTGTCTGCATAAGAATATGATTATATATTAATTAACAGTAAATGGGCTAGTTCTATTAGGAATACCAGGGCATATAGGGGAGCTGAAATTGGATCTGACTATTACCTTGTTAAAAGTGTCTTGCAATTTAAACTTAAGAAGTGTTGTGCTAAGGTTAAAAAATTTACCTTTAATAATGAAGCTCTGAAAGACCCAGTTATAGCTAAAGCTTACAATGATAGGTTACTTAGTCATTATGACAGTAATTTTTTGCTTACTACTGAAGTTGAGGAAGAATGGGACCATTTCAAACAGGCTTTCTTGGAAACTAACAGCACTCTTTTAGGAAAAAAGGAGCAGAAGAGCCAGAATTATCTGAGTGATAAGGCACTTGAGCTTATTTCGGAAAGAAAGAACTGCAGGAATGTCCTTAATCAATACCCTACTAGTCCTAATAGAAAGCATTAAAGAGAACTTAATAAATGTGTAAAAGATCAGTTAGCTGCTGATAAGAATCTTTGGCTTGATGGTTTGGCTGACAAAGCTCAGGAAGCAGTTAGACAGCACAACAGCAGAGAGCTGTACCAGATAGTTAATGTTTCGTGTGGTAGAAAACGGACAAGTATACAAGAATTGAAGGATAAACAAGGTAAGGTTATAGAAGACGAGGATTCTGTCATGGCTAGGTGGGCTGAGCATTTCACCAATGTTCTAAACAATGTGGTTAGTTCTACTCCCATTTTTTTTAATCAGGATAGATGCATTGATGGCTTTAATCTTGGCCCTATAACACAATTTGAAGTTATCTTCGCTATTTCTAAACTTAAACTTCATAAATTCCCAGGGGTAGATGAAATTACTACAGAAATGCTTAGAGAGGGTAGAGAGGGAATGCTTTGGTTACTACATGGATGATTGAAATTTTGAATATCTTTTATGATAAAGGTATGGTTCCTAAGGATTTTACCAGAGCTACTATTATCCCTATTTTTAAAAAAGGTGATCGTAGTTCTTGTGATAACTATAGAGGTATCAGCCTACTCTCTGTTCCAGGTAAAGTTCTTTGCATTATTATGCTTAATAGAATTAAGAATCTGGTTGACAGTCAATTGCGTGATGAGCAATGTGGATTCAGAAGTGGTAGGGGATTTGTAGATCAGATATTTTCACTTAGGCAGATTCTTGAGAAATGTTTAGAGTTTCAGAAACCTTTGGTTGCTAGCTTTGTTGATTTCAAAAAGGCTTTCAACTCTGTTGATAGTCATAATTTGTGGTTGATTGTGAGATCATATGGAATACCAGATAAGTTAGTTAACATAATGAAAGCTCTCTATAATAACTCTGAGTCATGTGTGAGAGTTGGTAAATTTTGTAGCAATTGGTTTAGCATTACTTCTGGTGTTCGACAAGGGTGCATTTTGTCTCCTTTTCTCTTTAGTTTGGTTATTGATTATGTTATGCAAAATTCACTTCAAGGGAAAGATTTTGGCCTTAAATGGGCTGGAGATACGAAAATTTCTGATTTAGATTATGCTGATGATTTAGCCTTTTTGGCAAATGATGTTGATGAGATGAACTCTTTCATTCGAGCTGTTGATGAGACTGGTAGTAGAGTAGGTTTGGTTATAAACAGAGAGAAAACTAAAGTGATGAAAATTGGTCAGGCAGGTTGTGATTCAATTCATCTGAATGGTTGCAGTCTTGAGCAGGTGTCACAGTTTAATTACTTTGGGAGCAATGTAACAGATACTGGTGATGTGCAGCATGAGATTAACAGACGAATAGGGATTGCTGCCAGGACTTTTAAGAATCTATGGAGATTGTGGAGAAATAGGCGTATACACCTAAAGACTAAAATTAGACTGTATAATAGTCTGATTCTTTCTAGGGTTAGTTATGGTAGTGAAACTTGGACGCTGTGTAAACAAGATAACAGGAAACTAGATGCTTTTGATTCTAGATGCTTATATAGTATCTTGGGTATTAGGTGGTTTAACTTTGTAACTAATGATGAGGTTAGGCAAAGGAGTCTGCAACCTCCTTTAAGCAGCATATTGTGCAGAGAGAGACTCTGCTGGTTTGGCCATGTTGTCTGTATGGATAATTATAGATTGGCTAATAGGGTTATGAACAGTGTGCATAAAGGCCTCAGAAAGAGGGGGAGACCTAGGATGCGATGGGCAGACAATGTCAAACAGACCTTGTTAGAATTGGTGTGCAGTGGCCAGATGCAGCAGATGTAGCTGAGGACCATATGCTTGGAGAACTAAATTGCACGGTCTGGTTGGACCTCCGTAGCCCATGGCTGCTTGAGGATGATGATGATGAATTGAGTCATTATGCCGATTGTCAATATAGAATCCATTTTTTGACACACATCACAATTCAATAGAGAAATGGATTGTTTCATTGTGCAAAAGCAGTGAAGAACACACCATAATGATGATTTTTAAATTTTCCTTCATGCAGAATCGTGCAAAATTCACTTATCAAGCTTCTTCACTTTTCCAATTTGATTCAAATGTTAAACAACGATTCTGTGATCAATGCTTAGCGCTTCCAGTCTCTCACATGGTTTTATGTGGGTCTGCTTCAATAATTGTCTTTAATTGGTTGTTCTCAATGGCATGAGGATGTACTCAGCATTCCTCTTATTCATGGTTCCTATCTCAACTACAAAACTTTTGGACCCAAGCCGCACTGTATATTAGGAGGTGCTTCCCTCACCACATGCTTTGACATTATGAGTTGTTTGGGCTGCACTGTGGCCTAGTTTGAACTAGTGGCTAGTAGTACACCAAAATTATACACAATTCTTTTTTTCCCCGTTTCAATTATCTCAAGACAACTTTGAGATGACAAAAAATAACAAAAATGAAACTTTTTTGAAAACAATGTTAGCATAGATAAAGCAAAGCTTTAAAACAATATACATATAACATGAACCAAAAATATATATTTTATTTCACAATTAACAATAAGGAAGTGAACAAAATAAAATCAGTCATTATTTTTGCACCAACCTAATGTTAGGAAATATGTATCTATATAAATATGTAATATGCAAAATTTAAATATGTAATATGTATCTTATAAACTTGATAATAAAAATGTTTATCTTTCTGATTTCAAGATAAATTTATCATAGAAATTTCAATTAAATATGAATAATAATAAATAAAAATAAATACTCCCTCACGCAGCTGCTTGCCACAGAGGTCTGACAGGAGCCTATCAGTTTATATGCGATAGTAGAAGGTCTGAGAGGATGGCAGGACCTCAGCAGAAAAACAACACACACAACCATGCCTTACCCGGGGCTCGAACCCAGGTCCCTTAGATCAGTAGCCAAGCGTGCTAACTACTTGGGTTGTTTTACCTCTGAGCAGCACTTTTTTGCACACCATGGACTAAATGGCCAGGTCACGTGGACCCCGAAGGCTCAGAGAAGGTTGGGGGAGGGGACCCACTGGAACAGCTGTTGGGAGACAGATGGTAGCCTCCCATCAAGGCCATCCAGCGTGTTCTTTAACGTGCACAGGGTATGGCTCTCCCGCACATGGGGCCACAGGTTAACGTCCCATCCGACGGACGGCGGCCTTTCCAAGCACATCGGTGTCCCCTACTGACCGTGGGAGGGCGGGGAATTTTGCGAAGATAAATCTCAATGCTGACCCAGCTGGGACTCGAACCTGAAAACTACAGATTACGAGCCTGGCGCACTGCCGACTGAGCCACCCCCGCCCCACTAACTATTCGGCCATGGATAACCTAGTCATATACGTTAAAAACAATATTAAACGAATTAAATGTATATTAAGTAGTCAGTTATTAGGTAATTATAAACTTGTGAATTTAATAAAATATTTGTGAAAACATAAGATTTTCACAGAATCGGCTCAATGAAAAATGGGATTTAGTTATTCTCAATTGATTAGGGTTGGGTTGTTTTACCTCTGAGCAGCACTTTTTTGCATACCATGGGCTAAATGGCCAAGTCACAAGGACCCCAAAGGCTCAGAGAAGGTTGGGGGAGGGGACCCACTAGAACAGCTGTTAGGAGACAGCCTCCCGTCAAGGCCATCCAACGTGTTCTTTAATGTGCACAGGGTATGGCTTTCCTGCACACGGGGCCATGGCTTAATGTCCCATCCGACGGACAGCGGCCTTTCCAAGCCCATCAGTGTCCCCTAATGACCGTGGGCAGGGGGGGAATTTTGCGGAGATAAATCTCAACACTGACCCAGCTGGGACTCGAACCTAGGAACTACAGATTACGAACCTGGCGCACTGCCGACTGAGCCACCCACGCCCCAATAATTGATTAGGTATTTTGTTTTTGAAATTTATGAAAATGAAACTAGGTATCTCAATTAAAGGCAACTTTAATATTTAATACTAATAATATGCAGTTTATTATTAATAATATGACATATTCACTATCATATCTCATATTAATATAGAAGATTGATTTTTTTTAACACTTATAGCAAGTGCATTTTACTTGCTTTGCTAGTCTTGTATAAGATACATCCCGTATATACCAGTACATAAGACACAGGCTATTTTAGAGGTGATTTTTCCAATGGGAAAAAAAACATGTCTTATACACTGGCAAATACAGTATATCACCTATAATAAAAAGATTAAATGAAAAAAAATTATGGACAGGGATCACTACCTTTCAAGGTGCTGAAGTTTGTAATAATTTAGATATTAATTTAAAATGTGAAAAGTATTTTGTATTCAAACATAGTTTGTTAATTATTTTTGATAAATAATATTTTTTTAAGGTTTAAAATGTTGGTGTGTTTCATAGTTAATATTTGTCGCACATTTATGATTTAATATAATTTTGTTAACATACTCAGTCTTGTCAAAGTCTGCAGTGGTATTATGAACAGGAGTATGGAAAGAAAGAGGAATGGGCAAGTTCGTATCCCACCCGGCTCAGACAATTTTTCCTCTAAAATGAAATCGATGTCAAAGTGCCTATTTATTACTGGATGTTGAACTATCGAGTTCAGCCAAGTTTATCTCAATATTTATTACCATTAGCATACTTGTAAGACATGCTTTCCATCTATTGGCAAATAAAAAGCCACTAGGGCTAAAAAATTGCCTAAAATAACGCCTAAATGTGACATAAAGGGAATGTTCATAGTGTTAATTAGAGAAGATCATGATCGGCGTCCGGTAACTCAGTGGTCCAGAGCACCTGACACGTTATCAGGAGGTCGTGGGTTCGTATCCCACTCGGCTCAGACAATTTTTCCTCTAAAATTGAAATCGACGTCAAAGTGCCTATTTATTACTGGATGTTGAACCGTTGAGTTTATCTCAATATTTATTATTAAAAATTTCTTGTTTACCCCTTCAATTCAATATTTTTATTCTTGATTTTATTCTGAAAAATCCATCTGTAAATGGACATCAACAACAGTTTATTAAAATGAGGGCAGTTGGTACCTAAGTTCTTGGAATTATCTGATGGATATGGCTCAGAGACTGCTTTTTGAGGAGAGGCCATTTGTCTGTTTCTTTTGCCCTAGTGGGAGAGAGTCATTTGGAAATTTGGCTGTCTATGGTCATGAAGGATGAGTTTTTTTTAACCAAGTGGTCCTTTTCCTGTTTTATGTGAATTGTATTACAGTAACTAATATTGCATTTTTCTACTGCAATATAAGATGGAAATAAATTATTGTTGTTGTTGTTAGCTGCTAGGTGTGCCAAGATAATAAGTTCTACAGAAACATATTTTACATTCTTGATGCTGCTGGAATATTTAATTTTCATAAAATCAACCATTCAAAATCCTCTCCTGTGGCATCAGTAATGACATCTCAAATGTTTTATTTCACTAGTAACACTCTACAAGACTACTAAGGCAAAGTTGCTTTCTGTTGCAACAGTGTGAATCCAAAGAATAAAAATATTGAATTGCAGGGGCAAACTTTTTCACTCCCCATGAGTCA
Organism: Ryuthela nishihirai; assembly: GCA_038380435.1. Taxonomy (NCBI): domain Eukaryota; kingdom Metazoa; phylum Arthropoda; class Arachnida; order Araneae; family Heptathelidae; genus Ryuthela; species Ryuthela nishihirai. The sequence goes on along the minus strand of JAWZYU010000020.1, from coordinate 13,959,111 downwards.
GGAACACTGAATAAAATTGACAGAGAAGCACTGAGAGTCATACACTATGAAAGGTAGAGGCAATTCTCCGTCTGCTCTTGCATTAAGAAGCACTGTATGAGTCTTTTTTCAAATCTTAACCTAATATCACATGCATTTCTTTCACCATAAAAGCACCCCCCCCCCCCACTTTGCAGATTTATTCACATTAAATGCATGTTTTGGACTTTAAAGAATTTGGAATTATGCAGACACCACTGGTTATGAAGTTAGAGTACACGTCTGTAAATGGTCAATGGATCTGTTTTTCTGTTAACAGTACTTAACTCAGGTGCTGTTCAGGAGTTCAAATGCTTAAATCCAGCATTACTGCAAAGGAAGATTTCACACAACTTCCTTTTTGATCAGTTAATGGTACAGATTAAGCTTACCTGTATTAAAGACGGTATTCTTGACAGTAACAAGAAAACCTCTCTTCCTAGTGAAATCCTCATTTGGCTACACTACCAACCCATTTAACTAGAACTTTTTCCTGATTATCAGTCAATACAATGAAAGCCAATTTCTTTCTTCTGCAGAGGTCCAGGTTCAATTTTCTTCATCAGTGTTAATCACAGAATAGAATACTTCAGAATAGCAATCTCAATAGGAAAATCACATTCATAGCTTAATAACTTCCTCAATACGATTTTTAATGCAAAATATGTCTAAAATAAATATCCCTCCCCCCCCAATCACAATTCTCACTCATCTGACATTTGTCAAAATGTATTTTTTAAACATCCTTTTCTTCCACACAAAAAAATTGGAAATCAAAGAAACTGATACAGGAAACTAAAACAGTTAATATTTACAACTTTCACTGTTCTCAACAATTCTAGTTGAAACAGATTTTTATATTTCTATTCCTTTCTTCTCCTAAATGAAGCAAATGGAAATCAAAGAACACCATACAGAAAACTAAAGTGCATAAGAGTATCAGTATACTCACTAATCCAACATTCAATAAAACAAATGCTTTCAATGCCCCTTTCTTCTAAATGAATTAACTGGAAATCAAATGAATTCACAAGGGAAACTGAAACAGCTGATATTTACATGTATTCCTGATAATCAAACTTTGGCTAAACCAGATTTTTACTCTTATATTTCTATTTCTTTCAATTTCTTCTAAGTGGAGCAATCTGAAATCAGAGAATTGCACCACAGTAAACCAAACCACATATGAACATTAGCACTGTCACTAGTTCCAAAGTATTTAACCACTATTATGCTATTGAAGCAAGGTACTGGAAATAAAAATGGAACAGTTCCATGTTATCTCAATAGAAAAAAATCACCTTTAGAGCTTAATAACTTTTTCAATATGATTTTTAATGAAAAATATGTTTAAAGATCTCAATGAAATCTATCTAAATCTAAATTTTAAACAATATTTGTTCATAATTCAAACAGTTATGAATGCTGGAATATTAACAGGCAAAAAAAAAAATTGACCCCAAATTTTAATTCAAACACTCTAGTAGAGTACACTATTATCTCTGATCTCTTAACCTGTTTTAAAGTTTTAAGGCTTAACATCCCATCTGACAGATGGCGGCCTTTCCAAGACCATTGATGTCCCATACTGACCAAGGATAGGATGAACAATAATTTTGTGGAGATAAATCTCAACAATGGCACAGGTGAGACTCAAACCTGGGAACTGCACAGTATGAGCTAAAGAGTTAGAGGGATCAAAGAGGAGCAGATGGTAAGATCAAGAGATGTGTAGGTAGGGGAGTGAAAACTTGTACTGACACTAGTGTTCAACAGGGAGAGTAATGGATCCCTAAATCAGTGCTCGAGGACCCAACCATTCCTGCTGGTGTCAGTATTGCTTGAAGAGGATTGTATCCATTGAGAAACCTCATGAGAAGAAAGGGGACAGCAACTGTGTGACGAGATCATAACGGTCCACCTGGAATATGACATTTCCAGTACGATAAAATGAGCACAGTCAATGAAAATCCAATGAAGAGGTGTATAGCTACCATTTCTAGAGTGGTGGTAATGGGGATAAACTGGAATGGAGAATGGTGTCTCATGAGGATGGCAATACCCCTGTCAGCTGGACCATCTCCATCCCTGTTCTGCTACTTCTGCTATCCAAAAGAAAACTATCAGATCATGGAATTATCAACCATCCTGCAAAGCCTACACAGATAAGAGCAGGTATGCAAAGGAGGATCTTAAAGTCATCAAGATTTCTGTGGAATCCATGACAATTATTGGACCATTATAGGAGTATGGGAAGAGGAATGGACAGATAAAAATTTCTTGCTCAGAAGGACATCAACAACAGTTTATTAAAATGAGGGTGGTTGGTACCTAAGTTCTTGGAATTATCTGATGAATACGGATCAGAGACTGCTTTTTGAGGAGAGGCCATTGTCTGTTTCTTTTGCCCCAGTGGGAGACAGTTTGGAAATTTGGCTGTCTATGGTCATGAAGGATGGGGCTTTCTCAAGATGGTATTGGAAAGCACAGAACTGAAACGAGTTGATGTTAAGAGAGATACTAACTGCAGTTTTACTTGCACCAAAAGTTACTGAGCAGCAGGTGAGAAAGATTCAGATGAAGATACACTGATGACAGTTTGCAACACCACAGATGCTGTAGTAATGATAGATTTCCCAGTAATCACACCTTAACAAAAGAGTTTGTCAGGTACAACAATCTTCCTTGTTTCAGGATAAAAGAAGTTCTATAATATTTTAATATGCTGGACCTTATTTCATTTCAGACAGTTACTGGATTACCACCATACAGTTCACGTAAGTTGCTTTTTCAGCTGTGCAGGTGAGATCAAAGTGATCTTGTCTGCTGCAGTGAGCACAGGTAGGTTAGCCCTGAAAGCAACAGAGGGTTTGGAATGTGACTGTCCCTTGCAGTGAAGGTAACTCTGCCATGAAGGAGTGAGTTTATGAGGTGTGGTGTGTTGAATAATGACTAGGACCTGGTGGATACTAATTTATCATTGCGGTTCTACAAATTCCAGTGGACTGCAATGACTCCCTGAGTGGAGAGCTCGAAGATGATCTCAGAAATTTCTGAGGCCCCACTTAGAGATCACACTCCACAAGGGATTCAGTGATCTTTGGGACAATATAGTGATGTTGGGTTGGGTTGTTTTACCTCTGAGCGGCACTTTTTTGCACACCATGGGCTAAATGGCCAGGTCACATGGACCCCGAAGGCTCAGAGAAGGTTGGGGGAGGGGACCCACTGGAACAGCTGTTGGGAGACAGATGGTAGCCTCCTGTCAAGGCCATCCAGTGTGTTCTTTAACGTGCACAGGGTATGGCTCTCTCGCACACGGGACCACGGCTTAACGTCCCATCCGACGGACGGCGGCCTTTCCAAGCCCAGCGGTGTCCCCTACTGACCGTGGGCAGGGCGGGGAAATTTGCAGAGCTAAATCTCAACGCAGACCCAGCTGGGACTCGAACCTGGGAACTACAGATTACGAGCCTGGCAAGCTACCGACTGAGCCACCCCCGCCCCCAATATAGTGATGGCTACCCCATCAATCACTGTTACCTTAAGGAGCAGCTCAGAATGTTTTAAGCAAGAAGTCACTGGATCTTAGGTGCTTAACTGATTTTGCAGTTCCCACTAGAACTTTGCTAATGAAAAATGGGAACATGTCCCATTTATCTGGTCCTCTGTGGAATGGATGATCAGGAATTACAGAACAAGAAAAACAATGAAAAGACGATGATGATGAAGAAACAACCGTAAGTCGGACCGTCTCTTTGTCCTGTTAGACAAGAGGACATCGGATCATGGAATCATTGACTGCCTGCCTGTGTGTGTGTGCCTGCAATTATGTCTCCTGAAAAGACACACAATGGGCTTATTTGCCCAAAGGAGAACCAGGATCAAGTTTTATGTGGAATCTACAACAGTTCCATTGTAAGAGGTTGGCCATCTCAAGTCTTTAATTTTGGCAAAATGAAGATTTTTCCTAAAATTAACAACTACAGCTGACAGTTTATTAAATTGAGTGGTCTGTGTCTATAGAGTCATCCAAGTGTTCTATTTCTTCTGCACTGAAGTTGTGATGTCTATGGATGGGAAGGTTGGCTTACAGAGGTGGAAGGAGTGGAAGCAGGAGTGGAAGCAAGAGCCAAAACAGAATTCAATCAGCTACTGACCTCGGTTTTGCCTGATTAAAGAGGTATCTCACTAGAAGTGACAAACACTCAGAAAATGTAACATTTATGACAGTCTGCACATCCACTGAAGTCATTGGAATGGACACTTTTGCAATAATTGTATTGGCATAAGAGATCTTACTATGTGGACTGGTCTTTGAAAGTGAAATGAGCTTTCTCACCTCAGGGTAAAAAGTGACTGAAATTAACACAGTTCATACCTCAGTCGTGCAATTCAGATCAAGACTGTGATCCTGACTGTCACAGTGAGCACAGGTTGGTTTATTCAGTAAGCTCTATGTACATAACCCTACTTCTGATTATGAAAACAATGGAGAGGGTTGTGAACACATGCTCAAAATGCAATTATTATACCTTGATGAAAGTAGGCAGGTGTGGTGAGTTGAAAGTCACAATAGTACCTGAATGGGTAGGGGCCAGGTGGTTCAGTCGATAGTGCACCAGGCTCATAATCTGCAGTTCCCAGTTTGAGTCAGAGCTGGGTCTGCATTGAGGTATATCCCTGCAAAACTCACCACCCTGTCCACTGTCGTAGGGGACAATGATGGAGTTGGAAAGGCTACCATTCATTGGATGGGATGTTAGGCCGTGGCACCGTGTGTGGGAAAGCCATACCCTGTCCATGTGGTTGGGTGGCCTTGATGGAAGGCTACCATGTGTCTCTCAATAGCTGTCCAGTGGGTACTCTCCCTAACCTTCTCTGAGCCCTCAGGATTCTTGTGACCTGACTATTTTGCCCATTGTGTACAAAAAAGGACAGCTCAGAGGTAAAACAACCCAATCCGAGTGGGTACCAATAAAATAACATTGCAAAGAAACTTGCAAAACTGTACTCGAATATAGGCAAGATATTCACCTAACTGCACAATTGAACCTAGCGGGACCAGCTGTTTTATCCTTGGGGAGAGAGGGAGAGAGGTTTTATCCTAGGGGCTAGGACTTCTTGCTTACCTGAAACAGAGGCCAAAGCAGTGTATAGCAAGGTTCTCTAAAGCACTGCCCAATTCTACAACAAATATGCTCCCCAATGGCAAGACAGGCCAAAAAAGACCTCACCTGTCTTTGTCTAGTTATGACTGTGAGCTAGGAAGAGAAAGAGCAGGGCCCTTGAACAACTATCTTCCTTTCCAGGGACATGGACCAATACATGGCAAACATGCAGGCATATTTTCAGGAAGCTATGAGGTACTCAAACCAGCAGAATCTTTGCCACATACAGGAAATCACTCTGTAGGATAAAAGCAACAGAGCAGCAACTCTTGAATTTTAGTTGCCTGCACATCCCCACTTTTCATCTGTAAACATGGAACACCCTCTATTCTGGTTGATAAACAAGGTGAACCCCGAAGCATACTGATACTTTTTAGATACTCCCAAGCATATCAATACCATAAGCATTAAGATATCATAACCCTTTCACTACCACTGAGATATATAAATGTCCCTTCACAACTCTACAAAGGCCAGAGAGAAGTAAAAGTTTTTTTAATAAACTTGCTTGTCTCACTAGTTCTGACATATTGTTTTTATTGATTCATCATTGTTCCATGTTGTGTATTTGTTGCATTCATTCGAATAATTCAGGAAAACAGTGGCATACATATATATTTTTGCTATTACCTAAAGTACCACTGGGACAAATAAGCCTCATTAAAAATACCACTGGGAAGCATACATAGTCGTATCAGAATAATATGACCACCTACATTAGTATATGTATAGTAGATGGTCATATTATTCTGATACAACTATGTATGTCCCAACTCTTCTCCATCATATCCACTTCCTTTGCAAAACTAGAAACTTTTTTTTATGTTACAGGGTAAGTAATAAATTCAGTTTAAATAAAAATTGTAGTGAAAGGATTAAATTGAAATCAATACATTGATACAGAATAGGTACCTCAGAAATTTGAAGATGCTCTAAAGAACCCTTATAGGCAACTAGTGGTAAACAAATCATAGTTTAAACACCACAATTAGAGGAATATCATGCATTTCTATCAAAAGAGTAGATATCATTCAAGGGCTAGTGGTAAACAAATCATAGTTTAAACACCACAATTAGAGGAATATCATGCATTTCTATCAAAAGAGTAGATATCATTCAAGGGTTTTGTTACTCCGTCCGTCCATCCGTCCATCCATCCATCCATCCATCCATCCATCCATCCATCCATCCATCCATCCATCCATACATACATACATACATACATACATACAAAATCCTCATGCTGCCATGAGCTATGGAGGTCCAACCAGACTGTGCAATTTTCCACTCCACATGTGTCTCTTCTGAGCTATATGGCTGCTGCATTTGGCCACTCTAAGCCAATTCCAGCAAAGTCCTGTTTGATATTGTCAGCCCATCACATCCTAGGTCTCCCTCTTTTTCTCAAACCCTTAGGCATACTGTTCATAATCCTGTGTGCCAATCTGCAGTTATGCATACTGGTAACATGGCCAAACCAACGGAGTCTCTCTCTGCATAATATGCCATTCAAAATAGGTTGATGACTCCTTCTAACCTCATCATTACTTAAAGTCAAACCACCTAATGCCCAAAATACTGTGTAAGCATCTAGAATCAAAGGCATCAAGTTTTTTGCTATCCTGCCTACAAAGGGTCCATGTTTCACTACCATAACTAACCTTAGAAAGAACCAAACTATTATACAGCCTAATTTTAGTCTTTAGGTGTACATGTCTGTTTTTCCATACTCTCCATAGATTCTTAAAAGTCCTCAGCAGCAATCCCTATTTTTCTATTTATCTCATGCAGCACATGATCAGTATCTGTTATATAGCTATCAAGATAACTGAACTGAGACACTTGCTCAAGAGTGCAGCCATTCAAGCAACTGAAGCACCATCTGCTTGACCAATTTTCATCATTTTAGTTTTTTCTCTGTTTATCACAAAACCTACTCTATTACCAGTCTCATCAACAGCCCCAATGAACAAATTCATCTCAACATTAGTAGCCAACAGGGCCAATCACCTGCATAATCTAAATCAGAAATTTTAAAATCTCTAGACCATTTAAGGCAAAAATCTTTTCTTTATAAAGAATTTTGCATAACATAATCAATAACCAAACTAAAGAGAAAGGGAAACAAAATGCACCCTTGTCTAACTCCACTAGCATTGTTAAAACAATCGCTGCAAGATGTATCAACTCTCACACATGACTCAGTGTTATAATAGAGAGCTTTCATTACACTAACTAACTTATCAGGTATTCCATACGATCTAACAATCAATCACAAATTATGTCGATCAAAAGGGTCAAAAGCCTTTTTGAAATCTATAAAGCTAGTAACCATAGGTTTCTGGAACTCTAAACATTTCTCAAGAATCTACCGAAGTGAAAATATTTGATCAAACCCTAATTGAAATCCATTTGAATCCCCTACCACATTTGAATCCACACTGTTCATCATTGAGTTGTCCATCAACAAGATTCTTCATTCTATTAAGCACAATCATGCAAAGAACTTTACCTGGAACAGAAAGTAAACCAATTCCTCTATAATTATCACAAAAACTGCGATCGCCTTTTTTAAAAACTGGAACAATGTTAGCTCCATGTTTTACTACCATAAGTAACCTTAGGAACAATATCTTTATCATAAAAAATATTCAAAATTTCAGTGACAATGCAAATGTTCCCAGCTTTAAGCATTTCAGTGGTGATTTCATCCACTCCTGGAGATTTATGCAGTTTTAATTTAGAGATAGCCAAAGTAATTTTGGAATGTGATATAGGGAAATCATTAACACCAGTAATGCATCTGTTTTCATTACAAACAATGGGAGTAGAAATAATCGCATTATTTGAAACTTCTCTGAAACACTCAGCCCACCTAACCATCACAGAATCCGCACCTTGAACCACCTTGCCATTTTTATCCCTTAATCCTTGTGTACCTATCTGTTTCTTCCCACATAAAACATTAATAATCTAGTACAACCCCCACTGTTGTGCTGTCTAACTGCTTTCTCAGCTTTGTCAGCCAAGCTATCACGCCAAAGATTCTTATCAGATGTTAACTGAACCTTTACATGTTTATTAAACTCGTTGTAATGCCTTCTGTTTAAACTAGTAGGGTGTTTCATATTAATCCTGCACTTCCTACTTTCAGAAATAAACTCCATAGCCTTATCACTCAAATAATTTTGTTTCCTCTGATCCCTTTTACCCAAAAGAGTACTGTTGGTTTCAAGAAAAGCCCATTTAAACTGATCCCATTCTTTCTGAACTTCAGCAGTAACCAAAGCACGATTGTCATAATGACTAAGTAGGCTACCATGGTATGTTTTGGCTACATCTGGATCTTTCAGGCATTCAGTGTCATAGCTAATTTTTCTAATCTTAGCACAACATTTCTTAAACTTCAGCTGTAAAACACTTTTGACCAGGTAATGGTCAGACCCAATTTTGGCTCCCCTTTATGATCTGGTATTCCTAATTGACCAAGAGAAATATTTATCACACAAAAAGTTGATCCCAAAGGTAGATGAAGGTTAGAGTCCACATTCCAAGAGTTCACTATAAATGCAAATTTGTCTTTATTAAAATTAATATAAAACATGCAGTTAAAAATTAACTGAGATATGCACTATTATCTTGTGGGGAAACATTTTGTAATATATACATAAAACCCTTGGGAAATAGGCAAAATATGTGACTCTGTATTTTGTAAAAAGGGATATAGCTTTTTTGATTACTTTAAAAAAAAATAGAAAACTATGAGAACAAGTAATTAAAAGGAAACAAAAGTAATCTCCGTGCAGTTAAAGTCATAACTTTTTTCAAAACACTTGCACTTACTTTAAAACATTTGCTGGCATCATCTGAGATTCAGGAGCTGCCTCAATCAATGACTGCCATGTATTGGTAGAGTTAGGTATGACAAATCCAAATTCGAAGAACCATTCTTTAAAAAAAAGTTACATAAATATAAAAGTGCACTGCTGCAGTCAAAAATATAATTTAAACAACTATTTTCTAAGTTTACCCTAGTTTTCACATAACACAAAAATATTAATAACTGAACTAGTCTTAAGATCAGGAACCTGAAATGAACCAGAAGGTTAACTGAAAACTAGAATGAATTGCATAGCTGTAAACATGAACTGAGCAATAAAAAAACTTTAACCTTCAAATATCAACTAAAGCTTCAAAAATATCTAGTTTGAATCAGTTCATATCTGCTCCACAACTTTTCACATCAGTAATTCAGTCAGCTGTGTAAACACAAGCTACCAATTTCTTTTTGTGAAAGTGTTGCCATAATAAATCTCAGAAATGGCAATGATTTAATGCTATAAACTACTGGTAGACAGTGAAATAAATTGCTGAGCTACATAACAATCATCGATCAGTGGTCTGATACTCAAAGTCTATTCTTTCTCTAATACAGTGGTGCAATAAACATATTTAACTTCATTTTTCAGATTTCTTTGTTACACATTAGAAGTAGATATTTTGATGCTCTTTCAATTGTTTTGTTCTACCTCTGAATGGTGCTCTTTCAAATCTTCTCCCCAAAAAATAGAAATGGGTCTATTCTGTTTAAAAAATTTAACATTTTCCCTTAAAACTAAAAGACATTTTTAATCAACTGATAGTTTAAATCTTCATACTCTGTTGCTGCACAGAGTTCCAACATTTTGAACCTACATTATATTGGCAAGCATTGCTAGCAAAAAATAAAAGTTTATTTTCTAAAAAACAGAAATTTCTGTTAAAAAATTTATATATATTTTATAAAAAAAATAGTTTAAACTCTATAAATAGTGTTTACTTTTCTAATTTGTAAAAATTTTGATATGTTAAAAAATAAGAAAATTCCTGTTACTGTTTTGACTGCCATTAACATCCATATCAGAGTTAGATAACTTAAAAGTTTTTCTAAGTTTTCTCTGGTTTTCATATCACACACTTCACACATTAATCACATATTTGAACTGATCATAATTAAAATCTGGAACCTGAAATGAACTAGTAGATTTCTAAGTCAAAACTAAACTTAGAAAAGTTTTTAAGTTATCTAACTCTGATATGGGTGTTACCAGCAATCAAAACAGTGACAGGAATTTTTTTTATTTTATAACATATATCACCATCAATTCCATTTACTTTATATCACATTCAAGAAATCCTCTGATTTCATTCAGAAATTTGATCCTAATTTTTAACTTTTCCAAAAACGTTTGAAATACTCCTGGAAAATTAACTAAATACCCTTTTTTTTAAAAAAGATATAATAATGAAGATTTTGGAAGTAATTATGAAGCAAGTACTTTTAATTTTTTCATTTTACTCCCTTTTCTGGTTTAAACCTATTTGAACATTGAACATTTCTCAAATATTATTTTTATCATTCACCTTGTAATTTCTCAAAAGTGAAACAAACAGCTAAAAGTTCTTTGGTTCAAAGAACATATCGTGTCCAATGAAGAATGCACAAGACAGCTCCAGCTTAAATGAACAAACATGTTGCTGCATGTATCACTTTGCATTGTTGCAGTGCAAGTACACATGGGTTTCACCTGATGGGCTGCATAAGAATATGATTGATTACATATTAATTAACAGCAAATGGGCTAGTTCTGTTAGGAATACCAGGGCATATAGGGGAGCTGAAATTGGATCTGACCATTACCTTGTTAAAAGTGTTTTGCAACTTAAACTTAAAAAGTGTTGTGCTAGGGTTAAAAAATTTACTTTTAATACTGAAGCTCTGAAAGATCCAGTTATAGCCAAAGCTTACCATGATAGGTTACTTAGTCATTATGACAGTCATGGTTTGCTTACTACTGAAGTTGAGGAAGAATGGGATCATTTTAAACAGGCTTTTTTGGACACTAACAGTACTCTTTTAGGAAAAAAGGCGCAGAAGAGGCAAAATTATCTGAGTGATAAAGCACTTGAGTTTATTTCGGAAAGAAAGAACTGCAGGAATGCCCTTAATCAATACCCTACTAGTACTAATAGAAAGCATTACAGAGACCTTAATAAACTTGTAAAGGATCAGTTAGCTGCTGATAAGAATCTTTGGCTTGATGGTTTGGCTGACAAAGCCGAGGAAGCAGTTAGACAGCACAACAGCAGAGAGCTGTACCAGATAGTTAATGTTTTGTGTGGTAGAAAACGGACAGGCATACAAGGATTGAAGGTTGGGTTGTTTTACCTCTGAGCGGCACTTTTTTGCACACCATGGGCTAAATGGCCAGGTTACATGGACCCCGAAGGCTCAGAGAAGGTTGGGGGAGGGGACCCACTGGAACAGCTGTTGGGAGACAGATGGTAGCCTCCCGTCAAGGCCATCCAGCGTGTTCTTTAACGTGCACAGGGTATGGCTCTCCCGCACACGGGGCCACGGCTTAACGTCCCATCCGACGGACGGCGGCCTTTCCAAGCCCATCGGTGTCCCCTACTGACCGTGGGCAGGGCGGGGAATTTTGCAGAGATAAATCTCAACGCTGACCCAGCTGGGACTCGAACCTGGGAACTACAGATTACGAGCCTGGCGCGCTACCGACTGAGCCACCCCCGCCCCCAAGGATTGAAGGATAAACAAGGTAAGGTTATTGAAGGGGAGGATTCTGTCATGGCTAGGTGGGCTGAGCATTTCAGTGATGTTCTAAACAATGTCGTTAGTTCTACTCCCATTGTTTGCAATGATGATAGATGCATTGGTGGCTTTAATGTTGGCCCTATAACACAATCTGAAGTTATTTTGGCTGTTTCTAAACTTAAACTACATAAATCCCCAGGGGTAGATGAAATTACTACGGAAATGATTAGAGCTGGGAATGTTTCGGTTACCACTTGGATGACTGAAATTCTGAATATCTTTTATGATAAAGGCATGGTTCCTAAGGATTTTGGGGGCGGGGGTGGCTCAGTCGGTAGCGCGCCAGGCTCGTAATCTGTAGTTCCCAGGTTCGAGTCCCAGCTGGGTCAGCATTGAGATTTATCTCCGCAAAATTCCCCGCCCTGCCCACAGTCAGTAGGGGACACCAATGGGCTTGGAAAGGCTGCCGTCCGTCGGATGGGACGTTAAGCCGTGGCCCCGTGTGCGAGAGAGCCATACCCTGTGAACGTTAAAGAACACGCTGGATGGCCTTGACGGGAGGCTACCATCTGTCTCCCAACAGCTGTTCCAGTGGGTCCCCTCCCCCAACCTTCTCTGAGCCTTCGGGGTCCATGTGACCTGGCCATTTAGCCCATGGTGTGCAAAAAAGTGCCGCTCAGAGGTAAAACAACCCAACCTAAGGATTTTACCAGAGCTATTGTTATCCCTATTTTCAAAAAAGGTGATCGCAGTTCTTGTGATAACTATAGGGGTATCAGCCTACTCTCTGTTCCAGGTAAAGTTCTTTCCATGATTGTGCTTAATAAAATTAAGAATCTGGTTGACAGTCAATTGCGTGATGAGCAATGTGGATTCAGAAGTGGTAGGGGACTTGTGGGTTGTTGTTTGGGTTGTTTTACCTCTGAGCGGCACTTTTTTGCACACCATGGGCTAAATGGCCAGGTCACAGGGACCCCGAAGGCTCAGAGAAGGTTGGGGGAGGGGACCCACTGGAACAGCTGTTGGGAGACAGATAGCCTCCCGTCAAGGCCATCCAGCGTGTTCTTTAACGTGCACAGGGTATGGTTCTCCCACACATGGGGCCATGGCTTAACGTCCCATCCGACGGACGGCGGCCTTTCCAAGCCCATCGGTGTCCCCTACTGACCGTGGGCAGGGCAGGGAATTTTGCGGAGATAAATCTCAACGCTGACCCAGCTGGAGGGGACGTGTGGATCAGATATTTTCACTTAGGCAGATTCATGAGAAATACTTAGAATTTCAGAAACCTTTGGTTGATAGCTTTGTTGATTTCAAAAAGGCTTTCGACTCTGTTGATTGTCATAATTTGTGGTTGATTGTGAGATAATATGGTATTCCAGACAAGTTAGTATAATGAAAGCTCTCTATAATAACATTGAGTCATGTGTGAGAGTTGGTAAGGCTTGTAGCAATTGGTTTAGCATTACTTCTGCTGTTCGACAAGGGTTTATTTTGTCTCCTTTTCTCTTTAGTTTGGTTATTGATTATGTTATGCGAAATTCACTTCAAGGGAAAGATTTTGGCCTTAAATGTGCTGGAGATACAAAAATTTCTGATTTAGAGAACTGATGATTTAGCCCTTTTGGCAAATGATGTTGATTAGTTGAACTCTTTCATTAGGTCTGTTGATGAAACTGGTAGTAGAATAGGTTTGGTTCTAAACAGAGAGAAAACTAAAGTGATGAAAATTGGTCAGGCAGGCTCTGATTCAGTTAATCTGAATGGTTGCAGTCTTGAGCAGGTGTCACAGTTTAATTACCTTGGGAGCTATGTAACAGATATTGGTGATGTGCGGCATGAGATTAACAGATGGATAGGAATTGCTGCCGAGACTTTTAAGTATCTATGGAGAGTGTGGAGAAATAGGCGTATACACCTAAAGACTAAAATTAGACTGTATAATAGTCTGGTTCTTTCTAGGGTTAGTTATGGTAGTGAAACTTGAACACTTTGTAAACAAGATAACAAGAAACTAGATGCTTTTGATTCTAGATGCTTATGCAGTATCTTGGGCATTAGGTGGTTCAACTTTGTAACTAATGATGAGGTTAGGCAAAGGAGTTTGCAACCTCCTTTAAGCAGCATATTGTGCAGAGAGAGACTCCGTTGGTTTGGCCATGTTGCCCGTATGAATAATTATAGATTGGCGAATAGGGTTAGGAACAGTGTGCCTAAAGGCCTCAGAAAGAAGGGGAGACCTAGGATGAGGTGGGCAGACAATGTCAAACAGGACCTTGTTAGAATTGGTGTGCAGTGGCCAGATGCAGTAGATGTAGCTCAGGATAGACTTGCTTGGAGAATTAAATTGCACGGTCTGGTTGGACCTCCGTAGCCCATGGCTGCTTGAGGATGATGATGATGATGATTATTCCATCTACTACACTATTCAACAAGAGACTGTGTAACATCGACAAATCATTCAACTATAATGAAACAAACAAAAGGACTATCATATCTATTTGATCAATTTTTCATTGAGATATATTTGTATTATATAAGATTTAACTATCTCTATTCATCAGGTTTTCCAAAATTAACCTTAATTGTACAGTCAGATCCATTTTTTCACCATATCACATTAAAAAAGGTTTATTAAAATTAATATGTTGTAAATTTTTTTAAATTACATATTTTCATCAAATTTGCAATTAAATTCTGTTTAATTTGGTGTGTAACACACCTATTTCTGTTGATTGGTTATTTTTAAAAAAATTCTAAAGTTGACTTGTTTGTCTGTCTCAGAACAATTAGCTAAAAGCCTGGAATTTTCCCAAAGTATGCTACCAAGAAAAAAATTGCAAAACGGGAGTAAAGTTCTTGCTTCAAGAAAATATTAATTTTTCTGTTATTCAGAAATATTTTAAGTTTCTATTCATGTGCATTATAATAACTTCTGTCTATTAGTTTTTTTTAAATAAATTTTTGAGTTGCCACATGCATTTTTTATTACATGACTCTAAAAAATAAGCTCTCTATTAAACTAAAACTAGTCGTCTTTTTTCGTAAAATATTATATTTTCAGAAATCCAGAATTAAATGCTGATTAATTTGGCATATAACAAGCCATAATTCTTTTCATTAGTTATTTCACAAAAAAGTTCTAAAGTAAATTTTTTTTGGCTGATCAGAGTGAAAACCTGAGGGTGTAAATCGGTTTTCAAGCTGGACCTGGGAAGGGTTAATAGTATTATGCCCACCATAAAATTTACACAGGAATTAGAAATAAATGGAGAATTACCATACTTAGATATCTTAATTAAATGTAACCATTCAGGTTGTACTACCACAGAGTATCGAAAACCTACATTTTGTCCTACACAGTAAGTTATGATTCAACACTAGGCATTTTATATGGGCATATAGATATTCATCTAATAATGAAATATTAAAAAAAAAACAAATAAGATTGATATATGATATAGGCCGTCCCGTGGCCGAGTGGTTAGCACGCTTGGCTATTGATCTAAGGGACCTGGGTTCGAGCCCCGGATTTAGGCATGGCTGTGTGTGTCGTTTTTCTGCTGAGGTCCTGCCATCCTCTCAGATCTCCTACTGTGGCATATAAACTGACAGGCTCCTGTCAGACCTCTGTGGCAAGCAGCTGCTTGAGGGGGTATTTATTTTTTATTTTTTTTATATGATATAACAAGGTCAGCAGGATACTCTGACAATTTTGTTAATAAAATTCAGATAAAGGTTAAATACTCTACAGGAAATATTAAATGCAACACTTGCAAGAAGCTATGCAAATGTGATGAAATTCAGTGAGGCGGTAGTATATGTAAATGCATGGAAATTATTAGGTTTGCAGGATGATCAAAACAATTGGACAGGCAGGAGCTGATGCCACAGGGTCCGGAGCAGTCAAACACAGAAAAAGGCAATCAAAGCTCCCTGATTGACAAAACGTTGTGGAAATTGTTCTAATTATCTTAAGCTGCCCTTACACAGATGTTAATAGCAGTTTCAACAGTTAACAGACTTTGAGCATGAAAGAATCATCAGCCTTAGAGAAGCTTGTTTGTTGTATAGAGATTGGCCACCTTGTTGGTCGCTGCGACGATCCACCCATTCACTTTTACTTAACCAGTTTTGCTTTACTTAACGTTATATTCATCAGTTTGGGGATTTTAATTCATTTTTTGTGGACTGTCTTGATCCCTGTCCAAGCTGCAGGAGTTGCACATGTGCAACTCCGACCTTTCGATTGACAACCGCTAAAGCATGTGTTAAGGACACGCCCTCTCTTACGTCATAGCTTGTGTGATCGGCAGTTTATGCAAATGTCTTTCCCGGCGTGCAACATGACACGTGTGCGCTTTTGTACGTCACACGATATAACTTGGTGACGTTAGGTCACAGAATTAGTTAGAGTTGAGTTCAGTTGAGTTAGAGTAGTTAAAGTGGAGTAGTAAAGCAAGAGATGAGATTGTGTAGTAGAGATGTAGTAGCAGAGTTTTTGTTCAAGATGTAGTCGACATTTTCGCTTTAAGTTTCATGAGTTGAATTTTTAGAAATAAACTTTTTGTTTTAGAAACTTTTGAATCTTTGCTATTTTTTTTCTTGAACAAATTGAATTAATTTTTGATTGTATTTAATATTTAAATTTGACGATAATTTTTTAATTCTTACTTGATAAGTAACACTTGGCAAATCAACAAACCCTAATTGAACTTTATTTGGCAAGTTATTATTGCCCGAGATAGTTATCTGGAATTTGAATAAATTGGATCAGACAAAAGGTCCAAAACTTTAAAAGTTATTAATCTTTGAAGTGTTACACTGCAATCCCAGCACCGTTGTACACATATGGCACCAGCGGGTTCAAGGATCTAGCACACGCTGACAAGGATCAGAATAATGACATATGACCAGAGAGTGATAGGACCGCCATTTGCAACGCATGGCATTGTGCGACAGATTCGCAACTACAAACGCAATTGCAACACTGCTGCAACAACTGCACTGACAACAGGTAGCACATTGAATACCTTACCAGGTGGATGGTAAAACAACAGGCTTTTACAGTTTTCATTGCGAGCCTATTGTCTGGCACTGCGTTTGCCCCTCACATCTACCCACATGCAAGTGTGTCTTCAGTGGTGTCACCTCAGACAGAACTGGAATGAACAAGAGTGGAGTACTGTGTTGTTTAGTGATAAATCTCGTTTTTGTCTTGGTCAGCAAGACAGGAGATGTGTTCACTGTTATTAAAGGGGAAAGAAATGCCACCCAGTGCATGCAACAGCTCCAGCACCTGGTGTCATGGTGTGGGGTGCCATTAGTCAGACATCTCGGTCAGAACTGGTGATAATAAGGGGATCTTTAATTGCCCAACGATATATTACCAACATTTTGCAGCCAGTGGCTGTCCCATTTGTTCAGCAGCATGGAACCTTTTACCAGCAAAATAATGCCAGTCCCCCACACAGTCTGCATTAGTTTGCAGCATCTACATGAACAAACATTCAGGTACTAACATGGCCATGGTAATACCTGAACGTTTGCTTGTAGTACTTGACAACACTGAACTTAGCACCTGAAAGTTCACCGATCCGGTGAACATTCAGGTACTAAGTTCAGTGTCGATAACTAATGTTCAGTGTTGATAACATACTAAGTTCAGCATCGATTTTTACCTATTGAACATATCTGGGACACGATGGGCCAACAGCTCTAACAACACCCAAGAGGTGCACCAACCATTGTTGCTGAAATGGAACAGCGACTTCACATTATTTGTCGTTCTATCCCTCAGGAGGTTATTAAAGAGCTGTACGAGAGCCTTACCCATGGTGTTCATGAATGCATTGCTGCACAGGGCAGTTCAACATCATATTAATTATACCACTTTACCAGGTAGGTAAAGTGATAATTTTCCATTTTTTTTTGACAATTTAATCAGTTGAACATCTCAGTTTCTGCTAATAGCTGCCTGCATTTCAATAAAATGGCATTAATACTTCCAGATGTTGTAATTTTTTTTCCTGTAGTGTCTTCGATTGCTGGCTTCTTGCTGACTAGTTCTTAATGTATTGTGTGTGTAAGATTTAGTGGCAAGGTTTTCTTCAAGAAGGTAATGGAGAACAAATTAATGACCAAGAAATGACAGATGATAAAAATGGTGAGCCAATGGATCAGTCAGACGTATCAAAATCTAAGCAATTAACAGAATATTTTTATTTTTTGAGACAACCTATCAGAAAAGGTTGTCTCAAAATTAGAAGAATTGTTCACCACAGGGAAATTAGCTTACTCTAAACTAGATGAATGTGCATTAGAAGCTCTAAAGGAATTTTCCATGGATGGAGCACTCACTGTATTAAAGGAATTTATGGACAGTACTCTTGAACATGTTTTAAACAAAAGTGCTTACCTTTATGGTATTATGAAAACTTACAGGCAGAAAACAAAAATGGGTACACAAGCATTAGCAGCTAAAGGTCCTGATGAGGATAAAATTAAAGCAATTTTGGAAAGAACTGGTTACACACTAGATTGTTGGTGTAACTACAGGGCAAAGAAAGTATGGTGGACCACCTCCTAACTGGGAAAAAGCTCCTCATGGCAGTGGATGTGAGGTGTTTGTTGGTAAGATTCCTAAAAATATAATTGAAGATGAGCTGATTCCAGTGTTTGAAAAATGTGGGCAGATATGGGATTTAAGGCTTATGATGGATCCTTTGACTGGCCAAAATAGAGGATATGCATTTATAACATTTTGTACCAAGATTCTGCACAAGCAGCTGTTAAGCAGCTGGATAATTATGAAATTAAAAGTGGCAAGAATCTGAAAGTCAATGTATTAGTTCCGAATTTTTGGCTTTTTGTCGGTAACATCCCAAAGAGCAAGAGCAAAGAGGAGATCTTTGAAGAATTTGGGAAATTAACAGCAGGACTGACTGAAGTGATAATCTACAGTTCACCTGATGACAAGAGGAAAAATTGCAGTTTTTGTTTTTTGGAATACGAATCTCATAAATCAGCTTCATTGGCAAAGAGAAAACTTGGTACAGGTCGAGTCAAAGTCTGGGACTGTGATATCATTGTTGACTAGGCTGATCCACAAGAAGAATCAGATGAAGAAACAATGTCAAAGGTTAAAGTGTTGTATGCAAGAAACCTGACTGCAGAAATATCTGAAGATAAATTAAAAGAAGTATTTGCAACCTTTGGGAAAGTGGAGAGGGTAAAAAAGATAAAAGATTATGCATTTATCCACTTTGCGGAACGTGATTCAGCTGTAAAAGCAATGGAAGATATAAATGGCAAGCAGATAGGAGGAGCAACTGTAGAAGTGTCTTCAACAAAACCACCGTCAGACAAGAAAAAAAAGGAAGAAGTTTTAAGAAATAGGGAGAGGAGAATGATGCAAACAATGACTCACAGAGGAATGATGATGGGAATGCTACCTACCCCACCAAGATCAAGGCCAGCCAGAATACCCCCTCCAGGACCAAGGAACTATGATTATGATTACTATGGATATGGAGACTATCGTGGAGGCTATGCTGACCCTTATTATGACGAATTTTATGGTCCATCATATGATGAATACTATGATCATGGCTATGCAACACCTCCAAGAGCATACTCACCACGTGTTCCACCCCCACCCCCACCACAAGAGAGGGTTTCACGTGCTGCTAGAGTTGCTCGCACTGCACCACCTCGTGCTTCAACAGTGAGTTCAAGGGGAGCAACTTCTCGTGGCCGTGGCTCTCGAGGAACCAGTCAAGGAGCCGCTAAACCTGTAGGTCATGGTGGTAAACAGAGGGGAAACATGGCTGCGGATGTATACAACCACATCTAGTCGAAAGGTGTACAGTGAACCATTGAAGTTTGTGAACTCCTTTGAAGACAAATGATCTGTAGTGTTTTTGACTATACATCGTGATGGAATTCTCACAAGTTTGGCAGTGTGGCTAAGGATTTTATTGTTGTCCATAGGGAAAAAAATGACCACTGTGATGAAGTTACCTGCCAGATGATTTTGAATAAATGTATGTTTAAAAAAAAATAAAAAAAAACAACATACAGTTTCCCTTATGTTCCAGGTATATCTAAAATTATGAAAAAATACATTAAGTAAATATTAATTAAAAATTTAATCTTTAATGACAGAGATAAATGTGTCCTAATGGGAAGGTTTATAATGTTGCATTCCCAGCGCTGAAAATTAATTGGGGGGGAAAATCATTATATAGGAAAAAACCTACAGAACATATAAACAGCACCTATGAGAACATCAGCAGGATATAAAAAATCTAATACAGCTTTATCACAAACAATTCTTGAAAATAATTTACAAACAGAAAATTTAACAAACAAAGCTATTGCTGCACCTCCAAATAAATACCAATTGCAGTACATGGAAAACATGATAAATTTACATAAAGATCATCTATGTAACACTGAAATCCTGCCTCTTCCAGTGGCATGGAACCTACTGCTGTGCGAGCAGCACAATAAAAACCAAAATCACCAATAGTGGGGGATTCTTTTAAAGATGTAACATTATGATGTATAGTACAAGATGAAGCCTTACGGGTGCTCGGGGAGAAACATGTTGCTGCACAGAAATGCTAGTCTGTTCCTTAAGTTGCAATGTTGACCTGTTTGGATTTAAATGTTTTAAAGTTGAAATTTAGTTGGTTAATGTGTTTTAAGGCACTTAATTTTAAGTTAAAGCTACTTGAGCAATCGCTTCTGCAATATGAGTCATAAGGAATACAATCAATGCGACCAACACTGGTTAGTAATAAATGACCTACTTTATGGACAGTGTCTAGCTATTAAAAAACTTGGACAGGTATCCAGTATTGAAATATCAAGTGATCACGTTAGTGCTATACATCAGCATCAAAACCAAATTAAGAGCTTCAACTGAGGACCCTTGCAAGAACAACATAAGGATAACAATAAGACTGGCTGAGCCAGCATAAGAAGTTCTGATAACACATAAAATGGAAATATTTTCCACCTATTTACTTGGAAACTTTTTGCAAGAATTAAAAGTATCTTAAGTGAAATTATACCATGGCTTGATTATGTAAATAGTGATAAGCTAGATGTACAATAGTTGCTCAGGAGCAATTAACATTATTACAGCATAATTGTGCATTAAATACTTTTATTTCTGTTTGTTAGTTACTTCGGGAAGTGGTTCTAATACTTATTTTATTTTCTGAAAACATTTCAAAATGAATTCACCCACCAGAGTGAGTTGTTTCCGAAATCCGATACTGTAAGTATTAAGCAGTGTATGATGCCTATTGATTGTGCAAATTATTAGTGATTAATTTAAATTTCTATAATATCAACAAGTACACATTTCTTTGCTGCTTTATGAGCTTGATCATTTACGGGTTAAACTGCTTAAGCCAAAGCAGGCCTTCACATTCAAAAGATTGTAGTTGAAATCATCATCTGGATTAGCATGCAATAGTCATTTTATGGTATCCATTAACTGATTATGAATTTAATTACTTATTTGATAGCAATAAAATTAAATCTGTTAATTCAAATTTTTGCAATGCAGAAAGTCTATGCCAAGTGTTTCTTGTCTACAGTACATTTTCCTGTGATACTTTATTATTGAATTATTTATGTAACCCAGTCAGCATGAGTGACAAATATTATTTCAATCATATGAGGCAGCTTGGTTTACTGATTCCCAAATAGATGGAGCCACGAGCAAATCAACAAAAATATGCAGGAATATTTATATGTCACATTGCTGAAAAAAAAAAGGCTAGCCACTGATGGTATAGTGGTTATCATACCCAGCATGTTTCTGGGAGATATGGGTTCAAACCCCACTCAGAGCAAAATCAAAAATTTTTCAACTAATTATTTCAAGTGTTTCTTATCTACAGGACATTTTTCTGTGATACTTTATTACTTTAATATAACAGGTTCAACTATGTCCAAAATTGAATTTGAAAATTTATGAATTTATAATTATGACAGCCATCCCTTGGCCGAGTGGTTAGCATGCTTGGCTACTGATCTAAGGGACCTGGGATCGAGTCCCAGGTAAGGCATGGATGTATGTGTCATTTTTCTGCTGAGGTCCTGCCATCCTCTCAGACCTTCTACTATGGCATACAAACTGGCAGGCTCCTGTCAAGACCTCTGTGGCAAGCAGCTGCTTGAGGGGGTATTTATTTATTATTTTTTAATTATGGCAATAAAAAAAGAAATAATATAAAGTATGATAATAAAAGCATTGAATGTGAATTTATGTGTTGGCACATATAAATGCTCAGTCACATAGTAATGGTATATTAAAAGAGAAAAAAAAATCAATACAATTAGAAAAATTACCCTCTAAACATCTTCCTTTAAAAAGAACACGTTGTTCTAGTCTAAACTTTTCCATTGGCTCAATAGAAGAGAAGTTGATCTCTCTAGAAACTGCACGGCATCTAAGAATTTTTTTTGGGACACGAGCTGTCGAAATACATAAAAAATTAGCTGAAACATTTCATAATAAATAACAATTCCATAAAATAACAATTCTGAAATTGACAGTATGTTAATAGCGTTGACTTTTTTGAGTTAAATATATGAGAAATGTTCCCATAAAGTTTTGTTAACACTAATAACATGAAAAGAAATTACCTTTTCCAATATTTGTTAAGAAGAAGACAATAATTTAGGATTAAGTATGCCATTTTATAAAAAATTTTAGAACACACACACAAAAAACACTACATTCACAGAAAAACAGTAAACTGCAAACTTTTTATTTAGCTAATTTTAATGTAGGAATTAATTTTAAACAATAAAATCAGTCACTTCGTCACACCCACCTGCCTGCCCAATCAACCAATTTCCAGACCAAACCCCAAATCCAACACCAAAGAGTCAAAACATTATGATCAGCACATCTTTTGGAAATTGAAGCAACTTCAGGTAAACGATGGCATGTATGAAAGTTATGAAACGGTATAAATAACACCTGATACTGAGCTCTGTTAATCAGTGCTATTCTTGTTCTTCAGATGGGAAAGGCAGCAGACTTAAGTGAGTTTGACAAAGGCCAAATTGTCCAGATGACTGGGTTGGTTGTTTGGTGTTTTATGGCACAAAGGCAACTAAGGCCATGATGCACCAAACAAGGTGTAAAAGATAAAGAGAAAAACTTAAAAATCAAGCAAACCCACAAACAAAGTTAAAATCAAACAAATACATAATGTAAAACGTAAAAAAGCAAAAGGCATAAAAACTTGTAAAACAATAACAAAAATGGTGTAAAAGACCCATAGTAAATAACAAGTCTAAACAGCGATAAGTAAAAGCTCATATACAGCTAAAATATCAGATAAAGCGTAAAAACTGGAAAACAGGTGTTAAAAGAGAGTCATCAGATAACAGATGTCCAAGGGAAAGGGGCTCGGACGTAAAATCTTGAAAGTTAAAATACAGTCTATATTCAAAGTTAAAAGTGGGACATGAGATTAAAATATGTTTAATGGTTAAAATGGTGTCACAAAACTCGCACTTAGGGTCATCATCTGCCTCCAGACAACTGGGTCAGAGCGTTTCCAAGACTGCAAGCTTGTGGGGTGTTCACAGTCAGCCATGGTTAGTACCTTCAAAAAGTGGTCTGAGGAGGAAAAAACCACAAACCGCCAGCAAGGTATGGGTCAACCACAATTCATCGATGCTAGAGGTGAGAGAAGTCTATCCCACACAGTGTGAGCCAACAGAAGGGATACTGTAGTGCAACTCACCCATAATTCGAATGTTGGTGATGGGAATAATGTGTCACAACACAAGATACATCAAACCCTGCTGAAAATGGGGCTGCATAGCAGCAGGCCACTCCGAGTGCCCATGCTAACCTCGGTTCACTGTTGAAAGTGCCTACAACTGGACTTTGAATGACTGGAAGAAGGTTGTCTGGTCTGATGAATCTCGTTTCCTGTTGTGCCATGTGGACAGCCGGGTATGTGTGTGTCATTTACCTGGGGAACTGTTGGCACCAGGATGCACCATGGGAAGAAAACAAGCTGGTGGAGGAACTGTAATACTTTGGGCAATGTTCTACTGGGAAACTCTGAGTCCTGTCATTCATGTGCAGGAAACTATGATATCTACCACCTATCTACACATCATTGCAGACCAGTAAATCCTTTCATGGCAACGGCATTTTCCTCTATCAAATAGTGCCTTCTTTCAGCAGGTTAATGCACCTTGCTACACTGCCCAGATTGTTCGAGAATGGTTCACAGAACATGAGAAAGACTTCCAGGTATTTCCCTGGACTCCAAATTCTCTATACATTAATCCAATTGAGCATCTGTAGTTTATGTTGAAACAGCGTATCTGATCTGCGGTGGCTCAACCACGTAACTTACAAGAGTTAAAGGATCTGCTGGTAACATGTTAGTACCAGATACCACAAGACACCTTTAGAAATCTTGTAGCGTCCTGTCTCGCCGTGTAAGAGCTGTTTTAGTGGCACTAACATCATATTAGGCAGGTAGTCATAATGTTTTGGCTCTTCAGTGTGTAATAGTATCAAGAAATGCTTTCACATTTGCATTTGAAACCTGGAAAAAGATTACCCACAATAGTTATGAACTCACCCTGTGGATAAGAAAATATATAATATACAAGGCAAAATTTTTTTCTTGAAGTGCTATTACTCTATGCAGTAATCTAATTACAATCCATACATAAAATATTATACAACAGTGTTTTACACAAACTTCTATGCTAGGTGTATTATTCAACCAATTTCTTTTTTTTCCTAAATCTATGAAAATTATTTTCAGTTTTAATATATTCTGGCATTTCATTGAATATTTTAGGGGCTCTACAGGAATATGCTTCTAAATGAGAGTTTTATAGGGTTAGAAATATGAATGTTAGGTGTTTGTTACTTCTACTCTCATATGCTGATATTACTGAAAATTGTTTATCCCAGTTTCTAAACAAATGCACAGGATTCTGAATACAAAAAAATTTCTTACAGGTAAAATATCTATATCTTTATAAAGGTTTCTAAGGCTGTCATATTTTTTTTTTTTTGGCAATACATCATACAACATGATTCTGAACCTGAACTAGAGATATTACCTGAATATATGTATCTCCACAGAAAGCAATTAAATAAATCAGATATGATTTAATCCATGAATGATATATGTTTTTTAAAGCTGATAAATCTAGAAAATTTCTAATAAAATATATACTTGAAATTTTTACCTTAATATATTTTATAACATGGATGGATAAATGGCTCAGCCAATTTAATTTGCAGTGAATGCACATTTTTCAACCCTGCTGAGGAGTGGTCAACATCGCAGGGTCCTGGTGCTGACCATTTATACCCACTAGACTGGACTGGTTTATGGATTTCAGCTTGATTATGGATCCTGGACTTCCTGAACTGATGGGCCTCTGTTGAGGGAGAATCTGCCGTTGTGTTTTCTGTTTGCTTGTGGGTTGCCAGCCTTGAACAGAGGCACGGGATGCCTTATATCAGCTGGTGGATAACCCGAATCAGAGGCCATTGCAGGTACCTGAATCCTTACTTACAGTACTGTGTAAATTATTTGGGACAATAGGAAAATGCAGTAACAAAGACACAACTAAAATATTTATTTGTTTAATAGTGTAGTTAATAGTGAATGTGACCCCTCCTTAGCTTTAATTTTCTTTCACCCTCTCAACCATTGATGCCACTAGCTTTCCACACATCTCCTTCACTTCAGGGTCGTGGTACCATACTTTCATGACACTTTCTATCACTTTGGTTTTCATCGTGCAATCCATCTTAGATATGCGCGCTTTAATAATGGCCCACAAATTTTCAATGGGGTTTAGATCGGGTGAATTTCCTGGCCACTCCAATACCTTCAAATATTGCTGGATAAAGAAGCTCTTAGCAAGCTTAGAATTGTGGCATGGAGCCAGATCCTGTTGAAATACCCCATCGCCATTAGGAAACAGCTTCTGCAGTGTTGGGACCATTTTCGCCTCCAGAATGCCTATGTACTTTTTGCTGTCCATCATTCCTTCAATGGGGTGAAGCGTCTGTGGCCTGGAAACATCCCCAAAACATGACCTTGGGTGGGTGTTTGGGGATTGCTGGATGTCGCCGGATCGAAGAGGTTCTCCAGGTTTCACTTGTCCCAACTATTTCGCACAGAACTGTAGCTAGTTGGGCATCATCAATCCTAAACTGGAGTAATGCATCTTAGAAAGGCCATGATACTTGAAAAGGTGGTGCCTGAAGTTCCTACTAGCATTGGTGACTTCAGTCTTTAGTGGAAAAGGGACAGATCTTTGACCCATGTCTGTGATCAGGGGGCTGCTTCATATTGTTGGCCCTACCTCTCTCAATAAACCTAGTTTCTTTAAAAATCCTAATAATCATTTTCTCTCTGCAGATATGTGGAATGTGAGGATGTTATATAGAGATTATTCTCTTGATGTCCTCATGCAGGAATTCCAACGTTATACCCTAGATATTCTAGGCTTGCAAGAGACCAGATGGACAGGTAAAGGTGAGATACGTAAAAATAACTTTAAATTTCTCTTTTCAGGTAGGGAGTTGGGTTGGGTTGTTTTACCTCTGAGCGGCACTTTTTTGCACACCATGGGCTAAATGGCCAGGTCGCATGGACCCCGAAGGCTCAGAGAAGGTTGGGGGAGGGGACCCACTGGAACAGCTGTTGGGAGACAGATGGTAGCCTCCCGTCAAGGCCATCCAGCGTGTTCTTTAACGTGCACAGGGTATGGCTCTCCCGCACACGGGGCCACGGCTTAACGTCCCATCCGACGGACGGCGGCCTTTCCAAGCCCATCGGTGTCCCCTACTGACCGTGGGCAGAGCGGGGAATTTTTGCGGAATTCAGGCAGGGAGAATGGAAAGCATCTCCAAGGTGTAGGTTTGCTTCTCAGCATACATGCCAGTGGTGCTCTTCTTGGATATGAAGGCATTAATGAAAAATTTCTTACAGCAAAATTTAAAACAAAAATTAAAGACTTAAATGCCATCTGTTGCAATGCCCCCATAGAGGACTCTGATGAGAACGAGAAGGATACGTTTTACAGCCAACTTCAGGATATTTTGAACTCTGTGAAGAAAGGAGATATTTCTCTTGTGCTAGGTGACTTCAATGCTAAAGTTGGTACTGACTCTAATCTTTGAACAGTAGTTTTAGGTCCCTTTGGCATTAGTTGTTCCCAGTGGCAATGGGAAACGTCTCCTACTGGTAAGTAAACTTAATGGTTTGCGAATAACTAACATATACTACAAACACCAGGACATTTATAAATATATATGGGTTTCCCTGATGGGTTGCACAGGAATATGATAGATAATATTTTAATTAACAGAAAATGGGCTAGTTCAGTTAGGATTACCAGATGATAAAAGGGAGCCAAAATTGGGTCTGACCATTACCTGGTCAAAAGGGTTTTGCAGCTGAAGTTTAAGAAACGTTATGCTAAGGTTAGAAAAATTAGCTATAACACTGAATGCCTGAAAGATCCAGATGTAGCCAAAACATACCACGATAGACTACTTAGTCATTATGACAATCGTGCTTTGGTTATTGCTGAAGTTCAGAAAGAATGGGATCAGTTTAAAGAGGCTTTTCTTGAAACCAACAGTACTCTTTTGGGTAAAAGGGAACAGAGGAAACAAAATTATTTGAGTGATAAGGCTATGGAGTTTATTTCTGAAAGAAGGAAGTGCAGGATTAATATGAATCAACACCCTACTAGTTCAAACAGAAGGCATTACAACGAGTTTAATAAACATGTAAAGGTTCAGTTAACATCTGATAAGAATCTTTGGCGTGATAGCTTGGCTGACAAAGCTGAGAAAGCAGTTAGACAGCACAACAGCGGGGGTTGTACTAGATTATTAATGTTTTATGTGGGAAGAAATAGATAGGTACACAAGGATTAAGGGATAAAAATGGCAAGGTGGTTCAAGGTGCGGATTCTGTGATGGCTAGGTGGGCTGAGTGTTTCAGAGAAGTTTCAAATAATGTGATTATTTCTATTCCCATTGTTTGTAATGAAAACAGATGCATTACTGGCGTTAATGATGGCCCTATATCACATTCCAAAATTACTTTGGCTATCTCTAAATTAAAACTGCATAAATCCCCAGGAATGGATGTGAAATCACCACTGAAATGCTTAAAGCTGGGAACATTTGTGTTATCATATGGCTGACTGAAATTTTGAATATTTTTTATGATAAAGGTGTTCCTAAGGATTTCTCTAAAGCTATTATTGTCCCAATTTTTAAAAATTATCGCAGTTCTTGTAATAATTATAGGGAAATTAGTTTACTTTCTGTTCCAGGTAAAGTTTTCTGTGTGATTATACTTAATAGAATTAAGAATTTGGTTGATGGACAACTGCGTGATGAATAGTGTGGATTCAGAAGTGGTAGGGGATGTATTGATCAAGTATTTGTACTTAAGCAGATTCTTGAGAAATGTTTAGGGTTTCAGAAACCTGTGGTTGCTAGCTTTATAGATTTCGAAAAGGCTTTTGACTCTGATGATCGACATAATTTGTGGTTGATTGCTAGATTATATGGAATACATGATAAGTTAGTTAGTGTAATGAAAGCTCTCTATAATAACATCGAGTCATGTGTAAGAGTTGGTACGTCTTTCAGCGATTGGTTTAGCATTGCTAGTGGAGTTAGAAAAGGGTGCATTTTGTCTCCTTTTCTCTTTGGTTATTGATTATGTTATGCGAAATTCTTCGAAAGGGAAAGATTTTGTCCTTAAATGGTCTAGGGATTTCAAAATTTCTGATTTAGATTAAGCAGATGATTTGGCCCTGTTGGCTAATGATGTTAATGAGATGAATTCTTTCATTAGGGCTGTTCATGAGAATGGTAATAGAGTAGGTTTGGTGATAAACAGGTAGATAGTGCTTCAGTTGCTTTGAATGGCTGCACTCTTGAGCAGGTGTCTCATTTTAATTATCTTGGGAGCTATGTAACAGATAGTGGTGATGTGTGGCATGAGATAATAGAAGAATTAGGGATTGCCACTAGGACTTTTAAAAATCTATGGAGTGTGTAGAAAAATAGGTGTGTACACCTAAAGACTAAAATTAGGCTTTATAACAGTTTGGTTCTTTCTAACATTAGTTCTGGTAGAGAAACATGGACCCTTTGATTCTAAATGCTTACGCAATATCTAAGCATTAGGTGGTTTGACTTTGTAAGTAATGATGAGGCTAGAAGGAGTCATCAACCTCCTTTGAGCAGCATTTATGCAGATTAGCAAACATGATTATGAATAGTGTGACTGAGGGTTCAGAAAAGGGGGAGACCTAGGAAGCAATGGGCAGACAATGTCAAACAGGACCTTGCCAGAATTAGCCTAGAGTCGCCAAATGCAGCAGCAGTAACTCAGAACAGACACACTGGAGAGAAAAATTACAATCAGATAAGACCTCTTTAGCCCATGGCTGCATTAGGATTTTGTATGTATGTACATTCCCAGATATTTATATTGATCAACACCTTTAAATTGCTGTATATATACATTTATCTCCAGTACACTATTGTCATAAAATATTTTGCTTCTTAGTCGATCTCTCTGAATCTAAACAACAAATGTATCGTTGATATATTCATATTAATTTTCATTTATATAATAATTAATATTTTATCTTTTATTATAAGAACCAATTTCTAATAGTACACATATCTTCATTTGCATCAACAATTAACTCTTCCTCATCTCTTGCTGGATATATCAGTCCTGTATCATCAGCAAAAGTCCAAGTCTGACCTTTCAATTATCATCATCATCATCATCAAGCAACCTGGGCTACAGAGGTCCAACTAGGTTGTGCAATTTATTTCTTCAAACAAATCTGTCCTGAGCTACATCTGCTGCATCTGACCACTGAAAACAATTCTAATGAAGTCCTGTTTGGCATTGTCTGCCTACTGCATTCTAGGTTTCCCCCTCTTTCTCAGGCCTTTATAGCACACTGTTCATAACCCTATTTGCTAATCTATAGTTATGCATATGGGCAACATGAGCAAACCAGTGGAGTCTCTCTCTGCACAATATGCTGCTGAAGGGTTGGGTTGTTTTACCTCTGAGTGGCACTTTTTTGCACACCATGGGCTAAATGGCCAGGCCACATCGACCCTGAAGGCTCAGAGAAGGTTGGGGGAGGGGACCCACTGGAACAGCTGTTGGGAGGCAGATGGTAGCCTCCCGTCAAGGCCATCCAGCGTGTTCTTTAACGTGCACAGGGTATGGCTCTCCCGCACACGGGGCCACGGCTTAACGTCCCATCCGACGGACGACAGCCTTTCCAAGCCCATCGGTGTCCCCCTACTGACCGTGGGCAGGCGAGGAATTTTTGCAGAGAGAAATCTCAACGCTGACCCAGCTGGGACTCGAACCTGAGAACTGCAGATTACGAGCCTGGCGTGCTACCGACTGAGCCACCCCCGCCCCTGTAAGCATCTAAAATCAAAAGCATCAAGTTTCCTGTTATCTTGTTTACAAAGGGTTCATTTCACTATCATAACTAACCCCAGACAGAACCAAACTAATATACACCCTAATTTTGGTCTTTAGATGTATATGCCTATTTCTCCACACTCTCCATAGATTCTTAAACATCCCAGCAGCAATCCCTATTCTTTTTTTTCTCACACTATGCACCAGTATCTGTTATGTAGTTCCCAAGAAAATTAAACGGAGACACTTACTCAAGGGTGCAACCATTCAGATTAACAGACTCTATTATAAGTCTCATCAACAGCTCAAATCAAAGATGCAATCTAATCAACAACTTTTGCCAAAAGGGCCAAATTATCAGCATAATCAAAATCAGAAATTTTCAGATCTCTAGACCAGGGATTAGTACCTAGTATGCGGTTAATTTTTTTTTTGCGGTACACTGTGAGAGCTCAAAAGTCGCTAGATCCAGTAACAAAGTAGCTAAGTTGGCAACACTGCTGTGCAAAAATGTCATTTTTTGTGTTTATTGATATATGTAATTTATGAATACAAAATTTAATGTGTATATAATATATGCTTTATTTTATTCCCATTGTTATACTATAACTATAGTTTGATCTATCTATACAAGGGATATGCAAGTTACATACACATTTCCAGGGGGTATGTGAAGCATAAAAGGTTGAGAACCACTGCTCTAGACCATTTAAGCTCAACAAAATCTTTTCCTTAGAATGATTTCTGAATAACATAATCAATCAATTCTAACTTACATAAATCATTAATAAAAAACATCCTAACACAGATTCATAAGGTACACATTCAAGTTCATTACCATCATTTAACTATCAATTTTAGTTTTCTGTGTTCTTTTGGCTAAATAACTTTTGAGCCATTTCAGCATTACTCCTCTAAAGCCATAGTTTTCATGTTCATTCAGCAATAAATCATGCAAAACAGTATCAAAAGCTTTTTTAATTTCTAGGAAGACTATCAGTTTTATAGCCATCCCATGGCCGAGTGGTTAGCATGCTTGGCTACTGATCGAAGGACCTGGGTTTGAGCCCCGGGAAAGGCATGAATGTTTGTGTTGTTTTTCTGCTGAGGTCCTGCCATCCTCACAGACCTACTATGGCATACAAAAAGACAGGCTCCTGTCAGACCTCTGTGGCAAGCAGCTGCTTGAGGGGGTATTTATTTTTTTATTATGTATAGCAGTGGGCATTTTCAAAACAGTGTGCTAAGTACCCATTTTTTCTCTGCACCCAAATTGTTTATTGGAGAAAAATTAATTTTTAAGAAATTTACCATTTCTTTTTAACCAATTTCTCAAAAGCATTTGAAATGTTAGATAAAATAGATATTGGCCTGTAATTCACTAGATCCCACCTCTCCTCCGTTAAAAAGAGAAATAGTTACTGTAGTTTAAAATAGTTTTTGAAAAATTCCACTTTGCAGAAGATTGGCTAATTTGCTCAATATTACTGAATATGGGGAGAAGCTGGGTTTAAAACATCGTGTGAACAGCCATCAATTCCTGAGACTTTCCCTGAATCTATAGATAGGATAATATTGCTTACCTCAGTGCTTGTAATATGATTAATAAAAAATGCATTCAGAATTGTATTAATATGCAAATTGTTGTGTGAAGAATCACTTGGAAATACAAGTCTAATTTTTTAGTTATTGGCTGAGTGGTTAGCTCACTTGGCTTCTGATCAATGGGACCTTGGTTTGAGCCCTGGGTAAGGCATGGTTATTTATCTGCTGAGGTCTTGCCTTCCTCACAGACCTCTATGGCATATAAACTGACAGGTTCCTGTCAGACTTATGTGGCAAGCATATGCTTGAAGGGGTACTTGGTGAAATATAAAATTTACTTTGTTTTTTAATCCTACTAAAAGCAAAGATTAGGGCTTTTAACCTTACTTTATACACAAGGTTAGACACTAGTGGTGCCATCTAGTGAACTGAGTGCCGTAAAATGCAGGGGTGCACAAGACCATTCAAGTTACAATGTCTATTATGGCCCACAGATAGGGAAGTTCTCTAATCTAGGGGTTCTCAACGTGGGGGTAAGCGACAAAATTTTTTTGGGTACGCCACGAGAGCTCAAAAGTCGGTAGATCTAGTAACAAAGTCAGTGTTCTATTTTATTCCCATTGTTATACTATAACTATGGTTTTATCCATCTATACAAGGGGTATGCTAGTTATATACGCATTTGCAGGAGGTACGTGAAGCATTAAAGGTTAAGAATCACTGCTCTAATCTGTATTATTACCTTCACACTGAAATTTCCGATTCTAAGTAAACTAAATTAGCATTTAGTTGGCCAGAGCCGGGTATAAGTTCAATAAACACATTCTACGACTTTCAGCTGTAAAAGAATTTAGGTATGGACTTTGCCATATGTTCTGTCTGGAAATAATCATCTGCAGTCCTATAGAATTTTCTCTGGTTGGTACACAGGTGTGGCCACAAGCAAGCACAGATTAAGAAGTGGAGAGACAACTGCACCTTTAGTACAATAAAAGAGCTTAATCAAAAACAATTCTTCCCTTTCACTGACATTCACGTATTAGGAAAAGGGCAAAAATACTGTGCAATTTGGAGGCAGATTTTCGTAAGGGTAAAACTGAAAACCTAAAATTCGGATTTTTGGATTTTAAACCAAAAATCAGAGTAGTTGGCAGCCCTGCAAATGTTAAATTTTATTAAGACTTAATTTAAACATACTTACCTTCATGTTCTACGCCAGGTTTAGACCTAAAAGGTAGAAAAATCACCATAAGAAATTCTGCACTCTTAGCACATACACTCTGTGACACTGAAATTGTACCAAGCAAAAAGAAAGGATGGATTTGCTTGAAATTCAGCATGTGAGTGCAGGGCAGTGATATAAGCAAATGATTACATTTCCTTTACAAACATACGACATCTGTGAGAGATTTCAGGACAAAGCTAAGCAGCTAAGACAAATGTTTGAGACATTTTGTTTGCCTATAGAAAGCTATGAAAGAGTGCTGATAGTGGATATCGAGGACAAAGAGTAGAAGATACTAGGAGGACCCTTTCACTAACCATATCAGCAGTTGGACATGCCAATATGGTCGAATTTCAGGGCTGTATGAAGTTGAAATGGTCTACCTGTCATATTGCCACATTTGTGGGCTGTGGTGCAAAGATGGCTGGATCTGTTGGCAACATTTGTTTCAAGAAGGGACTCAAGAGTTAGGGGTGTAACAAAGCATCAAGTACTGTCAGACACACAACAACACAGGTGAATTGCATGATTTGTCAGCAGATGGTAGCAGACTGAACCACAGTTACCACTTGAAGGACTATAATTGCTGCCATAGAAGTTCCCATGATAACTACAAAAAATTCCAAGGGAGGTAGATGAATGGCTGCAGGCTCAGCATCCATTGCATAAACCGACTGACCTTGATTGTGTGCCATTGTTAGGCTCAGATGGACTTGAATCAGGTTAGAGCTCTTGGAATGAGAAATGGCAACATCCTTTGATGCTGAAGACTGCTAATATTTTCATTCCAAGTAGCTCTAACTCAATGCAGGTCCAGATGAGCCTAAGAGTAGCACACAGTCAAGGTCAGTCTATGAAATGAAGCCTACCTATTAGTCTCCTGTAAAGTGTCCTAGTTCTGATGGGAACTTCCATGGTAATTGTTTGGGTTGAGTTGTTTTACCTCTGAGAGGTTAAATGGCCAGGTCACAATGATCCTGAGGGCTCAGAGAAGATTGGAGGAGGGGGAACTCATTGGACAGCTGTTAGGTGACAGATGGTAGACTCCCATCAAGGCCATTTAATGTGCACAGAGTATAGGTCTCCTATACAAGGGGCCATGGCTTTACATCCCATCTGGACGGATGGAAGCTTTTCTAAGCCCATTGGCAGGGCAGGGAGTTTTGTGGAAATAAATCTCAACACTGGTCCAGGTGAGTTCCATGGCAGTAGTCACAGTTCATTGAAATGTAGCTAGGGTTACATTTGGGTCTGGTACCACCCCTGCTGAGGGATCATGCAATTCGCCTGTACTGTTTTGTGTATAACCCTGTGCAATAACTTTGAGATGAACTGGCACCAACAATGTCAATCACCCTTGTATCATGGTCCACACGTTCAATGATCAGAGGATAGATCATCAAGCTTCCTGCAACCCACAATTTGACTATACCTAAATGCATCCAGCTGCTTTTGGCGAATGGATCATCCTGGTATCTTCTACACTTTGTCAATATATGCTACCAACATTCTTTCATAGCTTGCTGCAGAACAACTAAGTGACTGAAGCATTTGGCTTAGCCACTCAGCTTTTCTCACGTGATTTCCATAGATACCATGAGTTTGTCAATGGTATGTAAATTCACTGCATTGTGCTGGAAATGTAATTATTTGTATATATCACTACCTGCACTAACATGCTAATTGCATGCAAATTTGTTTACTCCTTCTGAATGATGTAATTTCAATGTTGCAAAGTGTATTTACAAATGCAACTGTACTACACAAAACACGGAAAAAAGAAATATTGTTTAATACTGATTAGAAGGGGTGATGATATCTGGAAAAACTGACCAACTTACAGATTTTACCATAACAACAAAGGTATATATCAACATAGGGATGAAAGGGAAGATTTTTTTTTTACTTTTACGTAAAATAAAAAAAATTAGATAATTCATTTTTAAAGCAGATGCACTAGTATAATATTAAGCAAAAATTAATCAAAGCACATATATCATCAACACACACAGACAAGGCAGGCTGATGGGAGAGGTAACCTTTCTGTATGCCTCTATCAAGTAGTTGAACAAATTGTTGGTTTCTATGCCTTAGCAGGGTGCAAAGAATTTAGCTCAAAGAGAATTAGAGATTGCATCCTGTTTCTATCTTAACTCTGTCTTATAATTTTTAAGGACAATAGGTTGCTTTCAGATTGAGATGTCTGTATTGATCTACTTTGCAGCACGTAGTTACACACAAAATCACATTTGTGAAGGACTGGATTAAAGTACCCACAGGTGATTTGATGCTGGACCATCTCAAGAAACACGGAACCCATTACCAGGTTCAGAAAATGCTAATAGAGGTTGCCCATGAAGAACATACACACCCACTCCAAAAGAATCAGTTGAGGAGGTGATATGATACCTAATCCTATGAACAACACCATAGCATTGTAAGCCAGCTGGGGGTGCCTAGTGCCCTTTCCTTAGGATTATTCAACATGAAGACTTAAATCCCTTCAACCATACATGAGTTCAGAGCTCAATGGAGTGGAATTAAATATGATGCAACTCTTTCTCTGAGTGGTTTTCTCTGAGTTAGTTCATTACAGTAGAGATCAGACCTTCCACAAGCAAATATTGTGGATGAATGAAGATTGGTTCACATGCAAGGAAACATTATCACAAAACTAATTCCTGAGAAGAGGGCAGGCATGTGTGGCATCACTAGTGGCAGAAATTCTGTTTTCCTGTGGTTCCAATGGTTACTTGAGCAGTTGGTCCAAAATTTTGGGGAGTGGTCCCACTTATTCTAGCCCTGTTGGGTTAACAGTCAGGTTCCTAGCTGCAGTGGGTCGGGAGTGATCCCTTGAAAAGTGTCCGAAATTTCTAGGGGTGCTGCCATCGACTACCATGCAAATGGAGTCACACACTGTGAATAGTATGGTGAAAAGCTATGAATGAACTTATCAATGCAAACAGTTATCAACGGACATATGTTTGACTTGGGTTTAACTACATTCAATATTAACTATCATGTGTGGACACATGCAAATCTGTTAGCAGTACCAGGTCTGGTGGAGCACCAACATGTGGATCAGTACCTAGGAATTCCATAACAGGACCATATATGTTATTCAATTACTTATATGCTGATGGTTGCCTGGCATTTCTTTGTACAACGCTGCAAGAGATCCTGCATGATGTACTAGTGGCTTTGGTTCAACAATGGTAGGATATGACTTTCCTTAGTCAGTGCAGTGAACCTGTACAATGGACTGCCAAGTTGCCAGACTTGAATCTCTAGAATAGGGGTCAGAAAACTTTACTGGGTCAAAAGCCACACACAAAAATAAAAATCTCAGTCACAAATTATATTTCACGAAGAAAATAAAATCATAACATACCACAATCTACAATATTAAAGATTTGTTTTAGCCTGCTCAAAGCTACCAGTTCCTGATTCCTGCCTTAGGACTTCTTCCTGTGAAGCCTTTGTTTATCCACCAGCTGATAAACATATCCTGTGAATCTATTCACTTGGGGCTGTCAACCCACAAACAAACAGAAAACACAGCAGAAGATTTTCCCTCCACAGAAGCCCACCAGTGCAGCAAAATCAGGATCCATAATCAAGCTCAGAGCCTTAATTCCGTTCAGGTTGGTATATATGGTAAGCACCAGGACCCTGTGTGGTTGACCACTCCTCAGCAGGGTAGAAAGAAAAGAAAAGTAATCAGAGTTGTCCAGATCAGTAGGCCACACTAATCTGGCAGCCCTCCCCTTCCGCTCACTTCCACAAGAGATCTTTTTTGAAAGGTACTAACCGTCTGCACCACGAGAAGGTGGGGTCGGACATTAGGTGCTAGGTCTGGCCGGTTCTATGCATCATCACAGGGGATTGTTGTATAGCTCTCCTTCCAGTGACTACGTTAAGTTTCCTCAATTTGTCCAACTCTCCTTCATTTCACAAAACAAATCTCAATTTTCACAACTCGCCTATATTTTACCAAGTGCATTCGAATTTTGCCAACTACTCTAGATTTTGCCAACTTACCGTAATATTACATAAAAAAATCACACTTTTTACATCTTCCCTGAATTTGCCAAGTCACTTCGAATTTTATCAACTCTCCTTAATTGCACAAGAATGGCACAATTTTCACAACTCCCCTGTATTTTAACAAGTGGCTTCGAATTTTGCCAACTCCTCTAGATTTTGCCAAGACTTCTAGGTTTTTCCAACTCTCCTTAATTTCACAAAACCAATCCCAATTTTTTCAACTCACCTGTACTTTACCAAGTGGTTTCCAGTTTTGCCAATTTCCCTAGATTTTGCTAAGTTGCTTTGATTTTACCACCTCTTTAATTTTGCAACATAATCCCAATTTTTACATCTCTCCTGAATTTGCCAAGTCACTTCAAATTTTTCAAACTCCCCAAAATTTTGCCAAGTTTTCTCGATTTTGTCAACTCTCCTTAATTTCGCAAAAGCAATCTCAATTTTCACAAATTACCCGCATTTTACCAAGTGGATTCGAATTTTGCCAACTGCCCTAGATTTTGCCAAGTTTCCTCTATCTCACCACAATTTTGCAGAAAAAAAAAAATCCCAATTTTTACATCTCACCTGATTTTTCCAAAGTCACTCTGAATTTTGCCAACTCCCTCAAGATTTCCCAACTCTCCTAGATATTGCAAAGTTGCCTAGATTTTGCCCACACGCCATAATTTTACAGAAAAAAGATTGCAATTTTTACATCTCACCTGAATTTTGTTAATTCTCCACAATTTTGCCAAGACACCTGAATTTTGCCAACTGCCCCTAGATTTGTCATAATTTTACAGAAAAAAAATTGCAATTTTTACATCTCACCTGAATTTTGTCACTCTCCACAATTTTGCCAAGTCACTTCGAATTTTGCCAACTGGCCCTAGATTTTGCAAACTCCCTAAATTTTGCCAACTCACCATAATTTTACAGAAAAAAATCCCAATTTTTACATATCACCTTAATTTTGCCTACTCCCCACAATTTTGCGAACTCGCCATAATTTTTGAGAAAAAAATCCCAATTTTTACATCTCACCTGAATTTTGCCAACTCCCCACGATTTTGCCAAGTCACTCCGAATTTTGTCAACTCCCCAAGATTTTGCCAAGTTGTCCTGTTTTTGCCAAACCTGTATTTTACTAAGTGGCGTCGAATTTTGCCAACTGCTCTAAATTTTGCCGTCTCTCCATTTTCCAACCTGCCCTAGATTTGCCAAGTTGCCTTGATTTTGACAACTCCCCTGAATTTTACAAAAAAAAGATTACAAATTTTCACAACTCACCTAGATTTAACAAAGTCACTCAAATTTTGCCAACTCCAAGTTACTTTGGGGGGGAGCCCCCCCCCCCCAAAAGCTACACCCCTGCTTCCATTTTTAAATATCCTTCTTGAAAATTACCAAATCTTTCCCACTTTCTCTCCTGCCTACAATGGCAGCTCATGAGCTTTAAAGAGGTACAACCAGTATATATTTATACAGCAAAATGAACTATGTAGGGGTAGTCATGATTCAACTGATAGTGTGCCAGGTGTGCAATCTGATATTTTCCAGGTTTGAGACCCAAGTGCACCTGAGCTGGGATTTTATCTGCTAGCCAACACTCTGCCCTCAGTAAGAAAAGGAATATTGATTTGCTTAGAAAGGTTAATATATAAACATAGTAAAATTTTATATACAATAAACTCCCAGTTTTCCAGTATCAAGCATCCAAAATTCTCATACAACCAGCATAAATTTCAAATCAAACATTTGAATTTGGCATGGCAAATTTCAATGCACATGGTAGTTTTCTCAGATGCCTCAGGCTGGTGTAGTCTTTCATGCATTGTTTACATAAGAAAATGAAAGCATACAGATGTAAGAATTTATTCAAGGAAACTACGACCTAATTTTACATCTTCTCAACCCTTGACATTAGCTGCTGCTCAAGAATCAAATGCTAGTTCAGTAGATGACCTTAAAGAATTGCCATCAAGTTTCTAGAACCTAGCCAGTAAACTACCCTGCACATACATATGTATAGGTAATAGTTATTTCAGAAATCAAAGTTTATTTTGTCTTTTGTATGCTTTTTTGCCAATTTTATCTTTCAAAAATCTTCTTCACATCATTATTAGGAAAATACAGTACTACCAGTAGTTAGCATCATCTGATAGCCAAAATTGCAACTCTCCATTGGTGGCTTTCAGTAAAGCAGTTCCTGAAGGTTTTCATTAGGTGCACATATTTAGTCGGTGTTGACCGAGATTCTATGCTAGCATTCTTAACTCGCAGACAAGGTTAGGCTTTGGACAAGAGTTGGAAAAGCAAATTAAAGAAGAATGCAATTACTGAAAACATGTCTTGGAGTGTGCAATAGCCGTTATTCGTTATGTTAGCTGAATGTGGCCTAGTTTTCGAGCAACAGATAAAAGTTTTGGTTTGCTGCAGAATGGGAATTTTTTAGGGCTGATTGAGCTCATAATCAATTTCATCCATTTTTAGCAGAGCACATTTCGAAATATGGACATTCTGGAAAAGGAAATCCTTCTTACCTGTCCAAAACACTCTGAAGAACTCATTGAACTAATGTCTCAGAAGGTCCACACGTTCATTGTCAATGAATTAAATTCTGGTTATTTTAGCTTGTCAGTTGACTCGACACCAGATCTATCACATATAGATCAGTTAAGTGTTGTACTTCGATACTGAAAAAATGGGCAGCCTATTGAATGCTTTTTAACCATTTTGGAACTAAAAAGCCATACCAGTGAGGAAATGGCAAACCAGGTGTTGCAGTACTTATATGAAGTTTGCAAACCAAAGTTTTCAAATGTAGGAATCAGTTATATGACAATGCTGCTCACATGTCTGGGCATTATAAGGGGATGAAGCAAAAGATTTTAGAAGAAAATAAGTTTGCTATGTATGTGCTCTGTTCTGCACATTCACTAAATCTGGTAGGCCAAAGTGTTGTTGACTAAGTGGTTGGTCAAGTGGCAGTTAATTTTTCCGCTATATAGTGCATTTGCTCTATACATTTTTTTCAGCCTCAACCAGCCAGTGGAAAATTCTTAAAGCTTGTCTTGGAAATGAAAATGTGTTATATCTCTTTCTGATTCCAGATCGGAGTCACATGCTATGGTGACAGCAGCAATTCTGAAGTCTTTCTTTAAGATTTTGTAAGCTTTGGAATGTCTAGCTGAAGACTAGTCACAAAAGAGAAGCAGACAATATTGCAAATAAGATACAAGAGCTAGAATTTGTTTTTATGTTAATCATGTGAGATGAGATTTTGCAAAAGTTTCATATAACAAGTCAAGTTCTGCAAAATAAAGATGTGAACTTACAAACACATACAAATCTGTATGGGTCATTAGCTGATCAACTAAGCACTTTAAGAGATTTGAAACACTTGCAAAGGAAATATTACCAGATTTTGATTACAATGCAAGTTAAACTCGCAAATGTATAAGAAAGAAGGTAACCAATGACCGAGATGCACCAGAAGTAGATCTGAATGTCAGAGATAAATTTCATATCTCCACCTTTTATACAATTGTTGACAAACTAGATCCCAGATGAGAAGAAGAGATAGTGCACAGAAAGAAATAGTGCACAGATTTTCTTTTCTAAGTGATGTGCCAAATAATGTCACTTCATCTACTGAAACTGAAAGGTACTCTCACTGTTCTCAAAAGCAAATTGATGCTAAAATTAGGTCGAAGTCCTCTGGGTCAAAACTGATACCCAGAGGACTTGGATACTAATCTCTCTGCTGAGCTTCAGAAGTTTCACTCATATGTGCACCATAAGTTCAGTGCAACAAAAATTGTAAAAACCAGATTCGGTCATGCTGAACTTCACAAAAAAAATTTAGAAAACAAAATGGGTTGGGTTGTTTTACCTCTGAGCGGCACTTTTTTTGCACACCATGGGCTAAATGGCCAGGTCACATGGACCCTGAAGGCTCAGAGAAGGTTGGGGGAGGGGACCCACTGGAACAGCTGTTGGGAGACAGATGGTAGCCTCCCGTCAAGGCCATCCAGCATGTTCTTTAACGTGCACAGGGTATGGCTCTCCCGCACACGGGGCCACGGCTTAACGTCCCGTCCGACGGACGGCGGCCTTTCCAAGCCCATCGGTGTCCCCTACTGACCGTGGGCAGGGCGGGGAATTTTGCGGAGATAAATCTCAACGTTGGCCCAGCTGGGACTTGAACCTGGGAACTACAGATTACGAGCCTGGCACGCTACAGACTGAACCACCCCTGCCCCCAAAATCAAAATGGAGTGTTTCCAAATGTAGACATTGCCTTGAGTATATTTTTAATATTAATGGTCACAAATTGCACAGCCGAGCATTCATTTTCTCAGCTCAAGCATATTAAAAATCTCAACAGAATAACTATGCGACAAGACAGACTGGATGCTTTGTCTCTGCTAAGTATAGAAGTAGATTTGTTACACCTGTTTAGTTTTGAGGACTTGATCAAAGAGTTTGCAATTAAAAAAACCTAGAAAAAAAATTTTTAAAGTATAAATAAAGTTATAAGTAGGCAACAATTCAATAAGCATTATTTTGCATCTTTTGATCCATGTATGTTGAAATGCTATGTATGTATCTTGAAGGTTAAAAAGCAATGGAAAAAAAGATGTTTTGTTTCGTACAAAGAATGATATTTCTCCATTAGAATATCTTTTTTAAAAATTGTCCACCAACATCAATTTCTGTAGAAAAAGGATTTACAAAATTGAAAAGTACACTCTGGAGATCACGTAATTTCAGTAGAGATAATATCAGATCTTATTTTGCCTTAAAATTTTTGGGAGGATGATTAAAAATCATTTTCAAAAAATTTTTGCATTCACATTTTTTCCCTTACAACAATTTTATTAAGAAATGTATAAAACACTGTTGAAAATTTGCATTTTTTCTGTTGCCCTAGTGATAAGCAATTAATTTGCTTATATTGCTTATTGCTATTTAGTGTTAAAATAAAAGTTTTTATTAAATATAGTTGTGGGGTCTGGCCTGGAAGAATATTGAATTTTCGATTTCTTATTTCACCTTCAGCACTTATTG
This sequence comes from Ryuthela nishihirai, assembly GCA_038380435.1. Lineage (NCBI taxonomy): Eukaryota > Metazoa > Arthropoda > Arachnida > Araneae > Heptathelidae > Ryuthela > Ryuthela nishihirai. Next base: position 13,916,928 of record JAWZYU010000020.1, on the reverse strand, counting down.
AGTTTTAATGTCTTGTCAGTTAACCCTTCTCGGGTCACCATTGAGCATAGACAATGGCAGAATCCAAAAAGGAGAGGTCAAGGATGTCTTTTGCACAACACATGAAACTTCGATTTTTGAAAAAAAAAATTGCCATTTGAAAATTTTCTTAGATATATCTTTTAAAAATACACAATTCAAGTTTGAAAAATAATATTTTATTTTTTCATTTGATGCATATTTTATTAAACTATAATATATACAGTCATATCAGAATAATATGACCACCCACGGAATCACAATGTACCCCCACCCAGGTGCGTCACAGAGTGCACAAGGTGAACCACATAGAGATATAAGCGACCTGCCAGGACAGATGATCCATAGTGCGTAATGTGAGCACAACAGGTAGAGGTATTGAATGGACAGATGTTCAAAAAAGAATGATAATCGGCTACCGTGTCAAGGCTGGAAGCATCTCAAAAACAGCAGACTTTGTGGGCTGTTCACAAGGTGCTGTAGTAAGGGTGTACCAAGAATGGACCACTGGCACACCAAGTACCTCCAGACGTCATAACTGTGAAGCCCCAAAGGCCATCAACTCCAGAGGAGAAAGTCACCTCCATCGACTGGTAAAGGGAAATAGACATGCAACTGGCCACTCAAATGAACACTGGGGCACCCAGGTACATGTCCACGATAACAGTAGAGTGAACCCTGTTATGCATGGGTCTCCGGAGTTGATGCTGCGTAAAGGCACCAATGTTAACCAATGTCCATCGGCAATGACACCTGCAGTTCACACGGGACTACCGTCATTGGACAGTGGAAGAGTAGAAAAAGGTTGCCTTCTCCAATGAATTGAGGTTTCTACTCCACAGAAGTGGTGGATACAGTGTCGGACACACGAGAACCAACATCCGGACACACCTGTTGGTCAAGTACAGGCCGGTGGTGGCAGCATACATGTTTGGGGGTGTTTTCTGGTATGATCTGGGACTGCTGGATACCACTGGATTTGGTACCACTGGATAGGTTCCTGAATGCTCAATGATTATACAACAAGACGAAACCTGATTTTATGAACCGCAAAAGTCATGCTCATAATAACAGGTCCTTTCCCAGCTGTAACTCTTAAGGATATACTTATATGAAGGTATACATAGACAGTAGATGGTCAAATGTGGCACCCTTTGTAAAATGTAGTACTATCCAATATAGTGGAGCATTTGGGAGGTGTCATGGAATTTCATTCCCTGTCCATCCTTGCTCACCACATGCATCCCTTCATGTTAGATGTTTACCCTGGTGGTAACCAGGACAATACACCCAGCCATGTTCTTAAGGAGGTGAACAGGACAACATGTCTACCAACAGGACAATACACCCTGCCATGTTGCTAAGGAGGTGAGTGACTGGTTCCAGGAACACGACAGTGATGTCTCCATTCTCTCTTGGTCAGCGAAATCGCCCAACCTCAATCCCATAGAGCACTTGGGGGACCATTTGGATCAACAGGTTCGGCGTGCGTACCCACAACCACATCATCTCTGGAACCTCCGTGCTCTGCTGGAGTCTGAATGGGCACATGTGCCTCTGGCAACCTTCCAGGGCCTTATTGTGTCCATGCCACACTGTCTCGCCGCTGCCATCCGGGCCAAGGGTGGTTATTCCCATTATTAGGTAGGTGGTCATATTATTCTGATATGATTGTGTAAATAATTTGTTAGTCATCTGATTGCCATTTCTTAGAAGCGCTAAATGGTATTGCCGATTTGCTTGTTAACCTTCCTTTTTGCTGAGACAACCTTCTGATTTAAGTTCACAAGTTTGATTTGAACTATTATCAACAAATTTTTCTTTAAATTTTCGAAAATTTCCTAAAAAATTAATTAAAAATAAAATTTTGGAAGTAATTAAGAAGTATGTACCACCATTTTTTCCTTCGATTTACACTCTTTTCTGCCATAAACCTATTTCAGTATTCACAGAATTATTTTTATCATTTATATCATTTATCCCAGCATTCTATGCACCTTTCCCATTCTTATAATCGAAACTGTAACATGAACCTTCTTAGAAACAGAAAGCCAGCAAGGACAGGGGCCAAAGTGTTGTTGCAGTGCAAAGTACGTCACAGCACTAGGTGCAATGAGTGCAGTGGCAGTTATTGCACACACCACACATATGGTAAAGTGACCCTATAATGGATTTTTACAGAAAGAGTTCTTCTCGGATATAGGACAATGTGACCATGCATATGGTTAGTATTAACCTTTGTTTTCATTTCTATAGATTTATTTTGGTAATTATTGATTTTTCTGTCAGCTGATCTATTGATCTTTCGAAGTTATGCTACATCAGATGGCTGGTTTCACAAAGTTACTGGGGATATTATTTAACATTGCCTTAGGTTATAGTGAATATTTCTCTTTTATTATTTCCTTCCTTGTAAAAAAAAAAACTTTGATATTGTACCATTTCCTGAAAATGAATGAGGTACTGGATATGGAAGCAAAAAGGACTTCCTTGAAACAGCAAGTTGTTTACATGGATGATTTAAGTAAAATATTTCCTCCCAATAAATTGGATTAAAAACGCTCTGCCTAAAGTTTGTATTTGATTTCCTTTTTTTTTAAATTAAACTTTAGTTTTCATTTCTGTAGATTCACTTTATTTCCATAAATTATCAAGCTTTCTGCTGATCGATAATTACACAGGGCAACAAAAAAAAAAAGCCATGCCTCTGAAATAAAAGTAGCCATTTCTTAAAGATTTCAAGGTGTTGAACACGAATATGACAATGAAAATGCAAAATTGGCTATGATTTCTGAGAAATCCGCAATAGTTTCTTATATAATAGAGTAATACATACATATGAAATGTATTGGTAAAACTCCGCTTCTACTTCTGACGTAGCTTGTACAGCTGTTCAGGATCATCTCTGGCAAGTGTCCAACAGTAGCCAGCTAACATTGAAGTGGACCAGTTTCCCTGGTATTGTTTCTCCATTGTTGCAATTTGCAATTTTGCTGGTGAAAAAGCTCACCGTGCTCATCACTAATCATGCCGCAGTTATCGGGGAAGAAATCTAAGTGGGAAAGGTAAAATCGATTTTTAAGGGCATATTGCATCCAAGTTTGTGATACAGAGACAACATGTCCTTAACCAGTTTTTTGTAGTTGTCTGCCCTGAGATTCCTGAGGAATTCAGTTGAAACCAGACGAAATGCGTCCCAAGCCTTTTTCTCATCACCCTGAAGGAGGTTGTCGAACATCTGGTCCCTGAACAGCTCGCGAATCTGAAAACCCACAAAAATTCCCTCTAATTTTCACTTCACTGAGTCGAGGGAATTTGTCAGCCAAGTACTTGAAAGCTGATGCAGTCCGGTCCATGGCTTTTATGAAGTTTTTCATCACACCGAGTTTGATGTGTAGGGACGGTAGCAGGATTTTGTGCATTTTTGCCAGTGCTGGGTGTTCTACATTCTTCTCTCCAACCTTCAGAGATTTCCTCTGGGGCCAGTTTCTCTTCACATAGTGCAAAGTCTTTGCTCAGCTGTCACATTCACATAAGAAACAGCAGTACTTCATATATCCCAGCTGCAGACTCATCAACAGAGCCACTACCTTCAATTCACAACAGAGATGCCAGCCATACTGCTGTATTGAAGACAGTTCAACAGCTGTTTTAGGTTGTGTAGGTTTCTTTCATGTAGACAGTGTGTCTGACAGGAATGGATGGAAGTCGATTTCCATTATGCAGCAACACTGCCTTGAGACTCAATTTCGAGGAGTGTATGAATAGTTTGCCATTCTTCAGGGTCATGTTTGATTCTGAGAGCATTCATCAGGCAATCTACATCGGAGCAGAACACAAGGTCATCTTCCTTTCTGAAGTAAGGTGAAAACTGCTCATGACGAGTTCAAAACAAAGTCAGTTGGACATTTTCCTTGAGAAGATTCCATTAAGTCTTGATCCAAGTAACTCTGCTTTGGCCTTGGACAACTCCAGATTACGAACAAGATCATTCATTTCTTCTTCAGCGAGAATGTGTGGCGCAGATGATGCACCGTGGCAAACTACGGATCATCATTAGACACCAAAGGCTGCGGAGAACCCGACGTCAGTTCATCTCCCTCTTCATCGTCTGAACCAATGGAAAATTCTTTTGGAGGTTTGGGAATGGGAAGGTCTTCGCCATGCAGAACTGGTTGGAGAGCAGATTGTATATTCAGGTAAACTATTGTCCACTTCTTTTTCCTTGTGATGCCTCCAGTAGGAACAGCAAATGGCATCATCACTTTTTCACCTTTCACCCACTTCGGAAGATTTCTTGTACACATACTGTAGCATAGGTGTGAGGCCCAGGCCTTGGTCCCTGATCTTGCATCCAAAATAAAATTCATACGCCGCTTTCACTACTGGAGTGATGGCCCTTTTCTGGCTTGCAAACGTCACTTCCCCACAAATGTAACAAAATGTACATGCAATACTGACACAGTTATGAGGCATCACTACTGCTGGATTAAAACTACAAGGATCACTTGTGTTGTACTTATGACTCAGGGGTAAATAGGAGTCGCTCAAAACACTTTCACACCCTACGAGACATCGCTTACAACTAATGATTGCATCATCTTTTGTCCGCAATCGTAAAGCTGCGATGTCATGACTCAATTACATTTAATCAGACAATGATACAATAACTCCCTCTGCAGGTTATGTGTTTGGTGGGCTGATGCAATACAATGTAATATGTTGCAATCTGGAGTTTAAAATACAGCGTTGCAAAATGATTACTTATGTACTCAATGGGGATGAGTCGTTTATACATGACCATCTCTGTCTCTCCTGAACATGAGCCAGTCGACAAATTTTATTGTCATTTTCCTGTTCAGCACCTCAAAATTAGTAAAGATTGGCTATTTTCATTTCAAAGCCTTTTTGTGTGTTGCCCAGTGTTACCGGTTTTTCACTGTTATGCTACATAAGATGGCTGGCTTAGAACTAGTTGCTGTGGATAATTTATTTAGCATCGCATTGGGTTACATTTTTTTTTATTTCTTCGTTTTTCAATAAAAAAAACTTTGATCTCGTACCTTTTGCTGAAAATGATTGAGGTTTTGAATGTGGAAGCAAAAAGTACTTCCTTGGCATGGATATCAGTCCTCATGTGGGAGGGCAATTTCAAGAAGGGTTTCCCCCCTATCACCACCAAATTCACTGAGATGTTTTAGTCCCTCCTCTCTTTAGAAAAATTAAATCTTTTTCTTTAAATTACGAGTTTTTAGGTTGACATTGAATGATTTTTAAAGCATTCCCCCCCCCCCCCACACACACACTATCTTGGCTGTGCCACTGACGATACAGATGATTTTTTTTTGCTTTGGTGGATTTTCAGCATTTAGCAAAGATAAAAATTCAACAACCAAAGAAAAAAATCATAATGTTTGGTAAAAATAAGCAGTCAAGAAACTGTTTCTCCATTTTCTAAACTGGACAGAATATCACATTAATGTGAACAATTCAAGTAACCTTGTATAACACTAGGCAATGTTTTAAAATATACCACACTGAAAACAAATAATTAAAAGAAATAAAAATCATGTTTCATGTAAATATTATATTATTCGGGAAAAAAATTTGCTTTTGATAAATATATAATTTAACTACTTTTATTCATCAGGTTTTCCATGATTAAGCCTTAATTGTATAGTTTAATTTTTTTTTACTTTATCACTGTAAAAAAAATTCTTATTAAAATTAATATGTTTATAAATTTGTTTAATTTTTTTCATAAAATTCGTAATTAAATTCTAATTTGGTATATATGACCTATTTTGGTTAAATGGTTAAAAAAAATTCTACAGTTGATTTGTTTATATGACAAATCAACTGCAGAATTTTTTTTTATATGACAGCACAGTTAGCAAAAAGCCTGGGGTTTTCTCAAAATATGATACCGAGAAAAAAATTACAAAAAAAAGAGTAATTTTCTTCCTTGAAGTAAATATAAATTTTTTTGCTATTCAAAAATAAATAGTCTTTCTATTTATGTGCATTACAATCATTTCTGTCTATTAGCTTTTTTTCAAATAAATTTTTATAGGCATTGCCAGATGCACTTTTCATTACATGCCTTTACAAAAGTCCTATTAAAATATAACCAGTCATTTTTTTTGTTAAATGTGATACTTTCTGAAAATCCAGAATTAAATGCTGATAATTTGGCATATAACATGCCATAATTCCTTTCATTAGTTACTTGACAAAAATGTTCTAAAGTAAAATTTTTTTTGGCTGATCATAGTGAAAAAATAGCTGGACCTCTGGATGTAAATCAGATTTTCAGGCTAAACCCTGGAAGGGGGTTACACCATTGTTGGGCAATTGGCCTTAATCGGGTCCTGCAATAAGATGGTATTATACAGCTGTTGAGTTAGTAATATTAAAAATGATAGTCTGTAAATTTACATTGGTCATCTGTAATGACTTAAAAAACATTTTTGTGCTATAGGTACTTATTGGTTTGGCAAACGTATGGACCCCATGTCAAGAAATTGTTAATAAAGCCTAGGGGTTGAATTATTTAGTCTGCTTTTATTCTTTAAGTGCTGAATGGAGCTGACTTGGACAACATCATATCAGAATAATCTAGTCAGAGATAACTAGTCCAAATGGGGTGGGGGTGGGTCAGTTGGTAATGAGCCAGGCTTGTAATCTGCATTCCCAGGTTTGAGTTCCAGCTGTGTCAGCTTTAAGATTTATCTCTGCAAAACACCCTGTTCTGCCCACAATCAGTAGGGAACACTAATCGGCTTCGAAAGGCCACCATCCATCGTATGAGACGTCAAGCCATGGCCCCGTGTGTGGGAGAGCCTTACCCTATGTACATTAAAGAACAAACTGGATGGCCTTGATGGGAGGCTACCATCTGTTTCGCAACAGCTGTTACAGTTGGTCTCCTCCCCAACTTTCTCAGAGCCTTCATGGTCCTTGTGACCTGGCCATTTAGACTGTTGTGTGCAAAAAAAATGCTGCTCAGAGGTGAAACAACCCAGCTAGTTCAAATGATGCAAATTCCTTTCTGCAGTTAAGAAAACAACTGAAACTAAATAATCCAATGACATAAACCTTATTAACTATTTCCTGGAATAAACAGTTTTAACAAATAAATGGACTTGTCCAGCTCTGAATCTGAGGGGGGGGGGGGGGGGGGGCTTGGGCTCCCATTTCAAATTCTGTTAAGGGTAATAGAGGCAAAAAATTATTAAATTTATTTATATTTCATGCATTTTTTAAAGACATGTAAAACGGAGTGGGAAACGGAGTGTAATATTATACTACATTGAAAATGAAGTCTCCCCCCCCTCTGACCCTTTTTTTTTTAGATCTGGTCCTGGTCTTGTCATTACAGACAATTTACAGAATTTCATTAGAAACTTCACAACTCAAGAAACTGTATTAGTGTGCAAAGCTGCACATATCCATGTGCCTATATCAAATACCAAACAGCACACAGATCCACAGACTATGCATCAAATCAACCGTATTCTACTGCAAAAATGAATTAGTTACAAAAATTTTCTTAATCCCGTAAATAATGATAACACATAAAAGCACTTCTATATCTATGTTTCATCATCTCCAAGCAGCCATGGGCTACAGAGGTCCAACCAGATTGTGTAATTTAGTTCTCCAAGCATATCTGTCCTGAGCTACATCTGCTGTATCTGGCCACGGCACACCAATTCTAATGAGATCCTGTTTGGCATTGTCTGCCTACCACATCCTAGGTCTCTCCCCTCTTTCTGAGGCCTTTAGGCACACTGTTCATAACCCTATTTGCTAATCTACAGTTATGCATGTGGGCAACATGAGCAAACCAGTGAGTCTCTCTCTGCACAATATGCTGCTCAAAGGAAGTTGCTGACTCCTTTGCTTAACCTCATTATTTACAAAGTTGAACCACCTAATGCCCAAGATGCTGCATAAGCATCTAGAATCAAAAGCATCAAGCTTCCTTTTATTTTGTTTACAGAGTGTCCAAGTTTCATTACCATAACTACCCTTAGAAAGAACCAAACTATTATACAGTATAATTTTAGTTTTTAGGGGTATATGCCTATTTCTCCACACTCTCCATATATTCTTAAGTCTCAGCAGCAATTCCTATTTATCTGTTAATCTCATCCAAACCTCACCAGTATCTGTTACATAGCTCCCAAGAAAATTAAACTGAGACAACTGCTCAAGACTGCAGCCATTCAGATTAACTGAACCAGTCTGCCTGACCAATTTTCATCACTTTAGTTTTCTCTCTTTATCACAAAGTCTACTCTACTACCAGTCTCATCAGCAGCTCTAATGAAAGAGTTCATCTCATCAACATCATTTGCCAGAAGAGCTATATCATCAGCATGATCTAAATCAGAAATTTTCTGATCTCCAGACCATTTAAAGCCCTTGCAGCAAATTTTGAAAAACATAATCAATAACTAAAGAGAAAAGGAGACAAAAAGCACCCTTGATGAACACTAAACCAATTGCTATAAGCCATAATAACTCTAACAATACAATTCAGTATTATTATTATTGAGAGCTTTCATTAGGTTAAGTAACTTGTCTGGTATGCCATACAATCTCATCATCAACCACAAATTATGGCGATCAACAGAGTCAAAAGCCTTTTTGAAATCAGCAAAGCTAGTAACCAAAAACATTTTTCAAGAATCTGCCTGAGGGAAAATATCTGATCTACAAATCCCTTACCACTTCTGAATTCTCATTTCATAGAATTTCACAGAATTGCTCATCACACAATTGCCCGTCAAGCAGATTTTTAATTCTGCTAAGCACAATCATGCAAAGAACTTTACCTGGAACAGAAAGTAGGCCGATACCCCTTTAGTTATCACAAGAACTGTGAACTGTGAATAGCTCTGGTAAAATCCTTACAAACCATGCCTTTATCACAAAAAATATTCAAAATTTCAGTCAGCCCAAGTGATGACAGAAATATTCTCAGCTCTAAGCATTTAGTAGTAGTTTTCCACATACAACGTTATCACATCGCTATTTACTTTACGACCTTTCTTATAATATACATACAATGATTTTTTCAGTATTTACATCTCTTCTTATTGTCTTTTTTCCGAGAAATATATGTAGCCTGTCCTACTTACCACGACCAGTAAATTTGACCAGTTGAAAGATTTCTGTTATTTAGCCTGGAAACTCAATTCTAAAACTTACAGTCGGTATAAATGAAAGGCTACCAAAGTGTGGCATGACATCAACTGAAAGCGGAATGAGCTTTTGATATATGATTTGATGTTCCATCCAAGGCTAGGTGTAGATTTACACAATATATGCAGAACAAACCAGATAAATTTGGAATCAAATTCTGGTTAGCATCTTGTGATGTCCCCTCATTCACTTTTACTTTACCTTAACCAGTTTTGCTTAATTTACGTTATATTTATCATTTTGGGGATTTTTATTTCATTTTTGGCATCACAGCGCTCATTTCTAAGAGCATAGGAGTTGCGCATGCGCAACTCCGAACTTTCGATTGTCACCCGCTAAAGCACGCGTGTACAAGGACACGCCCCTTCTTGTGTCATAGCTTACGCCTGGTATTGCAAATGTCTTTACCGGTGCAACAGCCACGTGTTGCCAAGCCTGTACTCTTGATATAACTGTGACATGTTAGTCACAGGAGTAGTTAGTAGTAGTGAGTAGTAAGAGTCAGTTGGAAGTAGTTGTCAGAAGTAGTTAGTCAGTTGGTAGTAAGTCAGTTGGAAGTAGCCACAGGAGTTGGTGTTTGTTAGTTGTCAGTTAGTGTCACAATCTGATGTCAATAGCAAGTATGTAATAAATGGATTTCCATTTTTGGGAAAGGATGAGAAAAGAGAACCCTCAGTTCCATTTGGGGAGTTCATTGTCCTCAAGCTAATAGAACCATTCACAGGGTGTGGAAGGAATGCAACCACGGATAATTTTTTACAAGCATATCATTAGCCACAAAACTGCTAGCAAAAAGAACCACTACTGTTGGAACCATCTGTGAAAACAAGCAAGAATTGCCAAAACTTGCCAAACAGTGAAAGATAATATGGCACGCTTTACAACAAAACTATATAAATCAGGTTATATTACTCTAACAATTTATAAAAGTAAACTAAATAAAAAAAAAGTGGTTCTACTAAGTTCAATGCATAACTCAATAGACACTGAAAAAAGTGATAAGCGTATACCAGAAACGATTAGATTTTATAATAGCACAAAATTCGGTGTAGATGTGACAGATCAAATGGCAAGAAAATACGGCGTGAAATCGAAATCTTGGAGATGGCCCCTCCAAGTATTTTCAATATTCTTGACCTAGCTGGAATAAATGCATGGGTTTTATAAAAAGAAACAACAGGAAAAAAAAATTCAAGGCACGAATTTTTATTCTAGTTAGCTGAAGAACTTGCTGCTGAATATCAAGAAGGAAAAAGAAAAAGGAAATATACCAAAAACATCAAAAAATATAAGTTCAGTTACAAAAAATTTGCAAAAAAGATATTGCAAAGACAACAAAACTACAAAAATCTGTTTGAAATGCAAAAAATGTGTGTGCAGCAAACGTACATTTGAGAACTCAATAATTTGTAAAAAATGCATTAAAGATGAATAAGATATGCATTATTTATTTATAAATGCAAGAAACTATAGAACTACTGTCCATTTTTCATTTTCTTTTCATGTTTATAATTGAAATGAAAAAAAAAAATTTGTTTTTTCATTTTGTGAAAGTTGTTTCATTTATTATTTAAGTACCAAACTGATTTATTATATGTGTTCAATTGTAAAAAATATAACTTTTTTTAAGGACCGGTCATGGTAGGAATATATATACATGAAGTGTCAGTAGGTTTAGTGTTAAGTTTAGAAATAGCCAAAATAACTTCATACTGTGTTCTAGGGTCAACGCATATGTACGATCCAATATTTTTAGAGGAAAAATTGTCTTGAGCTGGGTAGAATAAACTCACGGCTTCCTGATGACATTCGTATCCCACCCAGCTAAGACAATTTTTCCTCTAAAAATATTGAATTAGCATAAGAATGGTACTTCCTTAGTCTGTGAACCAGATAAGTCGAGGTCATTCAAATTTAATCAATTGTATGCTCGAGAATATACTTTCCATCTATACGGCATACTTGTTGTGTGCCACTAGAGGCTTGATTACCAGAACAGCAGTTACATGTGACATAGTGGAATGTGTACTGTAAGTAGAAATGTTCATATCATCAATTAGAGGATATCTTGTGGCCAGTAGCTCAGTGGTCCAGAGCACCTGACACGTTATCAAGAGGTTGTGAGTTAATATCCCACCCGGCTCAAGACAATTTTTCCTCTAAAAATATTGGATTAACATAAGAGTGGTACTTCCTTAATCTGTGAACTAGATAACTAGATCAAGTTTATTGAAATTTAATCAATTTAGGAAGAAACTTCCCTTTGATTAATAAACAATTTAACTATTTTTATTGATCAGGTTTCTTGAAATTAAGCCACAACTGCATAGTCAGATCCATTTTTTCACTATATAACTATGAAAAAGTGTTTAAAAGTAATATTTTTGTAAATTTTTAATAAATAGTTTTGTTGAAAAACGAGTTTTCCCATTTGCAAGATTCAAACCCACGTCTCTCCAGATTCATGCCAAAGTGTTCTAAGACCACTAAACACTGGCTCTGTCCTTTTTTCACTAATGTGACCAATCAGTCTCCCATCATTGTTGCTCCTGGCACAATCTATGATCAGGAAAGGAAACTTTTCCATGTTACACTGAGTAAGATGTATATAAATAAGTCACTCAAGCTAAAGCATTATTGATGAATTAATCAATAAATAGTAAATCAACAATTACCTGCTGACTTTGAAGTCAAAACCAAAAAGTCTTTGACTACAAAACTATTTATTGACTTCAAAGTCAACAGGAAACTGCATTTACTACTTATTGATAAATTTTTTTATTCTCATAAAATTCATAATTAAATTCTGTTTAATTTGGTATATAACATGGCCTATTTCAGTTGATTGGTTCATTTGTTTAAAAAAATTTACAGTTGACTTGTTTGACTCAGCACAGATGGGTAAAAAGCCTGGACTTTTCTCATATATTACTGAGAAAAAAGTTCCAAAAAGAAATTTTGTTGTTTAAAAAAAAAAGAGTAATTTTCTTCTTTCATATAAAAATTTATTTTTGTCATTCAGAAATAGCCTTTTTATTCACATGCATTGAAATTATTTCCATTGTGTTTTTTTTTAAATAAAATTTTATTTTCATTGCAAGATGCTTCTTTTTTACTACAACTCAAAAAGAGCCCCATTAAAATACAACAGGTAGTCTTTTTCTTATATTTTATTTTCAGAAAATCCAGAATCAAATGCTCATTAATTTGGCACAAAACATTCCATAATTCCTTTCATTAGCTATTGGGCAAAAAAGTTTTAAAAATAGTTATTTCGGTTGAGCATTGTGAAAAAACAGCTTGGTCTCTGGCTGTAAACCAGTTTTTCAGCCTAGGCCCTGAAAGGGTTAAAAACAAACATTTTAGAGCTCCTAAAAAAGCCAATGTCTTCAATTTATTTCTTAATTTGATACATCAGAAAGTAAGAAAACCTTTGCATTTCTTCAAACTGCCATTAACAGAGTCTAAACTATGGTATTCTTTTAGCTTCAGTATTAATGCAGGAGTGCACTATAAATAACTAACTTCCAGCTACAGTGAGTTAATTAATTTGCTTATGTTAGATTTTCCTGGCTGGTTCCAAACAGTGGTGTATTCAGGAAGCTCCAATTTTGAATCTAACTGGAGGATGGTGATACAAGGTGCAATCCATAACTTTGTTTTATGGTGCAAGGGTTTTGTTTTATGGTACAAGGCACTTGTTTTATGGTGCAAGGGCAACTAGGACATAATGCACCAAACAAAAGACAATATAAATGATAAAAGACAAGTAAACTTGCAACCAAAGGTTAGAACAAAAATACTACATTGTAAAATTGTAAACCTACAAAGAATAAGGTATAAGTATAAAGTAAAACAACTTGATAAATACAAGATAAAACAATCCCAGGTGTAAAAGACCTGGGTTAGATATACAAAATACAATGCAAAATCAAAGTCTAATAAAATAGCCATAATGTTTTAAAAAGGAAAAAACTGGTGGTAAAATGCAATGGTCAGATAAAAGATGTTGGAATGCAAGAGACTCGGACATAAAATTATGAAAAATTATTTATATACATAAAATTATAAAATATAAATGATGTTCGATATTAAAACATGGACATTTGATTAAAATGTTCGATTAAAATATGTTCCAGTGTCACAAAACTCACACTTAATTTTGTCATCTGCCCATAGAAGAAACGAAAGACCTAAGCGGAGCCAAGCAAGTACAACTTCCTCCTTGTGATACCTGCAGTAACATGACTGCCATGGTTTGATGATAGTTTTGATCTCAAAGAGTTTGTTCTTAAGCTATTCTGACCAAGATTTCTGCAACTGTGTCCGGAGCTCGATTGTAAAACGCTGCCAGAAATCCAAATATGGAACCTGCAATGGAGAGCTGCACAGGGGCATGGCCGACTTGGCAGCTGTGTCTGCCAAGTCATTGCCCTGAACCTCCTGAACACTCACTGGCACCCAACAGAAGAGAATGGTGGTGGTGGCTGCTGGCAGAACTTAGAAAGAACTGGGTGAAGCCATTGCTTCACCGAGATCAAAGCCTGTAGTGAGTTAAGCGAGTTGGTGTAAAGCACACACCGATGATGATGCTTAGCCACCATGTGGTCCAAGGCAAGGCTGATAGCGTGCAACTCTGCAGTGAAGATAGAACACTGCAGTGGGATCTGGTCTGCACTGATTACATCACAGCAGACCATGGCCGATCCCGTGATGTGCTGGACTTCGAACCATGTGTGAAGACAGGCAAGAAGTTTGGATACTCAGCATGATGGCTAACAAAGAGTTGCCGGTACACACAGCCAGGTGTAAAGGCCTTCCCCATCCTGCACAGTGAAAAATCACAGGAAGGGGGAACAATGAGCCATGGTGGGAGTGACTTGACTGTAGATTGTGTGATGCTATCCAGACTAGTGTTGATGTCTCTCAGGTAGTCTCAGACTCACAAACCAAAAAGGGCGAATGGAGTTGGCTGATTAGTGCAAAGCATTTACAACTTTGGACTGAAAACGCAGTCCCAAGTGGGATGGCCAGGCAGGAATCACAATTTAGATGCATATTGTAGGGACAATTGCTGATGGCTAAGAAATAAAGATGATTCGTCGGTCTCAATGTAAAGACTCTGAACATAGCCTTTTTTTAGGTGAGGTGCAGAAGGCTACCATGCAAACATGGAGAGCCTAATGATGGAGGGAGTCCAGCACCTTTGCCACTGAATCCTGGGCGGAGTCATACACCAGGTGTTCTCTACATAAAAATGAATTTCTGATAGCTGATTTGAGGCATATTAGATGGTCAAGAGTTGACCATTGTCTGCAAAAGCCACACTGGGTGTTGGAAAAAAGATTGTAGTGTTCTAAATACAGGATGAATCTGGCATTTACCATTCTTTCCAACACTTTGCACATGCAGCTCATCAATGCAATTGGACAATAATTCGAAGGAATCTTGGGATCTTTGCCTGGCTTAGGGAAGGCCAAGACAATGGCCTCCTGCCAGGAGTCTGGAAACTGCTCCTCCAGAAAAATGTGATTGAAAAGATGGAGCAGCCAATCCTTACCCAAGGATGAGATATGTTGGAGCATGATATAATGGACACTGTCTAGCCCAACAGCAGATGCACGAGGTGAGCAATGGCTTGAATGGCCTGTTGTAAGGCTCCAGGCCATTCAAGTGGAAGGACAGCAGAGAGTGTTCAACCTTGCTTTTCTGGGTCAAAAACTTGGGGGAGTAAGAAGAGATGGAGGAAAATGACTCCCCCAGAGTATCGGCAATTGCTTGTCCATTGTGCTCCAGGATTGATAACGAGTGGGACGTGTAGTTCCCACCCATCTTCCGGACTTTATCCCACACGAGCTTAGAACTGATCATGCGGGTAACAGAAAACATAAATTTGATCCAAGATTCCTTCTGGCTCTGGTGCCGGACAAAACAAGCTTTAGTCCTGGTGCGTTTGAATGTTTCAAGGTTAGGGGACATCGGATATCTCCGAAACACCACCCAAGTCTTCTTCTGAGCCCTACGAGCTACAGCATAATATGGATTCCACCACGGTTTTGGAAAACAAGAAAAGTGTTGAAGTTTCAGGAATTGTGGATGCAGCTGCATCTATGATACAGTCCGTTATTTCTGCTACTGCTACATTGATTGGCTCTTGGCTGACAGAGTGTTCATTGAGCTCAGAGTGGCCACTCGTCAGCCCAATCAAGCCTCCACTGTGATGGTGACTCCTATGCATGAAAAGGGTCACAGGGCTTCCCACAGGAGATGGTACATTCTACAAGAAAGTGACCACTTTCTGTCCTCGACCTCCCATGTAAAGAGTGCAAGGATTGAGGAGGAGTAGATGGTGAGGTCAATGGCAATAAACATGAGGGTTGGGGAGTGAAAATACATTCTGATACTGGTGTTCAACAGGGAGAGGGAAAGATCCAGGAGTCATTGCTCCAAGACTCCACCTCTCCTGTCAGTGTCAGCACTGTTCCAAAGTGGAATGTGTCCGTTCAAGTCCCCCCATGATGAGGAAGGGTGACAGCAGCTGTGGGACGAGGTCATCAAGGTCTTCCTGGAATTAGAATATGATGCTTCCAGGTGGAAGATATAATGAGCAGATAGTCTGGGAGAACCCCACAAATAGGCGGATGGCTACCTACCACCTCTAAGTTGATGGTGAGGGGTACAACCTGGAATGGAGAATGGTTGCTCACGAGGATGGCGATACCCCCGCGAGCTGGACCATCTCCATCCCGGTCCCAGCGAACCAGTGAAAAGTGCCGGATCATGGGATCTGTGACTGGCTGCAAGTGTCTCCTGAGGCACACAGAAAGACTGGTGTACCTGAAGGAAGGCCTTGATGTCATCAAGATTCCTCTGGAATCCACGACAATTCCATTGTAGGAGCGTGGCCATCTCAGGACTTAGAAGAGTGGGCAGACGACAAATTCCTATTCAACTTAATCACCGCAAAGGACGGTTTAGCGAATAGGGGACTGTCTGTATCGACGTTCTTGTAATCATCCAAGGGGCATGGATTTGTTACTGCCTTTTGTGGTGGCAGTAAAATTTTCTTCTTTGGCCCCAGTTGGGGCCCCATGAGTTTGGAAGGTCTAGCTATCTGAGGATGGGAAGGAGGAAGCCTTCCAATGGAGGTGGAAGGCTCAGTTGCAGGAATAGAAACCAGGGTTTATGTAGAAGTCGACACCAATATCAGTTTTGCTGCGTCAGGAGGTATTTAACTGCAAGAGAGAAAGATTCAGTAGGTAATACACTGATATCAGTCTGCACTGCCACCGACGTCATTGGAACAATGGGCTTTCCAATGACTTCACTGGCATAGGAAACCTGGGGGGGCGGTGCAGCTAGCTTTCTTGCCTCAGCATATGAGATGTTGTTGATGGTCTTGATGCGTTGCACCTACTTTTCCTCCTTCCATTTCTGACAGTCATGGGAATATGCCGGATGGTCACCACTATAGTTCACACAGCTTGCCTTTTCTGCTTTGTAGTCAGGATCCAGGTGATCTTTGCTGCCACAGTGAGCACAGGTGGGTTTGCCCTGGCAAGCTGTGTGCGCGTGACAATATATCTGGCACTGAAAGAAGCACAGAGGGTTCAGTAAATACGGCTGTACCTCGCAATGCAAATAACTTGCCTCGATGGAAGGCAGGCATGGCATGTTGAAGGTTATAATCAGTACCCGGGTGGGTACCAATTGACCATCATGATGTGTCATAACCTGATGGACTGCTGTTACTCCTTGGGTAGTGAGCTCTGAGAGGATTTCCTCCTCGGTGACTTTGAGAAGGCCACACTCAGTGATCACACCATTTTGTGGGGTGTGACTGTGACAGCCACCCCACCAATCTCTGTGACCTTCAGGAGCAGTTCCAAGTGTTTGGAACAAGGGTCTCAACCTGCAAGTCATCAGATCATAAGTGCTTGATGGATTTCGGTGCACCCAGAAAACCTACCAAACCTTTATGAACAAAAAACGGGAACATGTTCACAATTACCCGATCACCCATGGAGTGGATGATCAGGAATCTTGGGGACAAAGACACGGGCAAAGAAGATGACTCATGTCAAACCCTCATGTTGGCATTGATCATATCAATTTCATCATCAACTCTCATGTTTGGTTTGGTATGGTTCAGTGCCTGCTGTCCCCCCCCCCCTCCACAGAGCCCAACAAGGGAAAACCCAATCGGGCACCAGGGCTGCGCAGGCACTATACCCATACAGACAGTGAGCCAAACCCTAACAAACAAATAAAAGCAAAATGAAAAGAGAAACTGTGAGAAACTCAACTAAGTTCCCACAAAATAAAAGAAGAGAAAAAATAAAATGATGTGAGAGGCAAACTATTCTCACAAAAAAAGGAAAACTATAAAATTAGTTAATGAGTGAAGAAACTCGCAAACCTGTACCAGGACGTGGGCAAGGTTACTCACTGCTCTGCATAGTTGACCCTAGCAGGGCCAGCCCACCAGCCAATTGATCCTGAGGAAGCCACCCCAAGACCTCCCATCTACCCGAAGCAGAAGCCAAAGCAGTGTATAGCAGTGGCCCTGGAATCCACTGCCCAGCCTTGCGAGGACAGGCTCCCCAATGGCAAAACAGCTAAAGGAGACTCCGCCAGTCATGTGCTGAGGAGAGAAGATGGGGACCCCCAAGCAACTGCCATGATCCTCCTTTCCAGGGATATGGGTATCCACAAGGCAAACACGTGGGCAAGCATTCATGACCCTGTGAAGGTATCTGAGCCAACAGAACCTTCACAGGGTGGTCCCCTCACCGCGTGCAGGAGCTCACAACGAGGGGCAACCCATAACTTCCTGAAAAGTACTGACTTTAAAATAAATGTAGGCTTACCTTGGTTTAATCACTGTTATCTCCTTCAAAATAGTCTCCCTGGAAGCTAATACAGTAAGTCCAGTGCTTTCCCCACAGGTAAAAACACTTCTGAAACTAATGTTTTGAGATGTTGTTAAGACCTCCTTTGATTCTGCCTGAATCACTTGGATATAGTCAAATCATGGACCCTTATGCTGGAACTTCATCTTGGGAATCAGGATGACATTGCAGGGGGGCAATGGTATATTATTTTTGGTCAAAAACTGCTTAACAGATAGAGCAGTGTGGGCCAGCATGTTGTCATGATGTACCACCCAGTCCTTTGTGTGTGTCACTTTCTTTAATGTTTCAGCCTCACACTCTCCCTCAAATGCTTCAGACCCTAAATGTAGTAGTGTTGATTCACTGTCTGGCCTGCATGAACAAACTCCTTCTGCACGATTCCCCCACACACACACATCAAAGAAACAAATCAGCATGCTTTTCACATTGCTCTTCATATACCTCACTCTCTTTGGCTGGGGTGAAGGGGAACTCTTCCACTGGGAGGAGTACTACTTTGTTTTTGGGTCATACCCATAAATCCAGATTTCATCACCAGTTATGAATTTAGAAAAGAAGTTTTGACTGTTTTTGACTTGCTTCTGAAGGTCACTGCATATGGTGGGCCGATGCTGTCTTTGATCCTAAGTCAGCAGTCGAGGTCATCTGTTAAAAAAAATTGTAAAGCAACACAAACTTTCTAAAATGCTTGTAAAGAAGGATTGATTCCACTGCCAATATAGGCTTGCAATACCTAGCAGCAGAAGTTGGAGCTACATCTAGACACCTGGTCCATAAACGATTTCACAGTAAAATTACTCAGCAGAAGCCAAGAGCATGACCTATCACTCACAAAAAACACATTCCATTCATGTTCAGAAAAAATTGGGCAATATTTAAGTTATACAAAACAACTGCAGGTTTCGTCTGCTTGTAAAAGCTTCTTTTAAAACATATTGAATTTTCAATCCCAATTAACTAAAGTGCTTAAAACTTTCGGAAAATGATGTTGATAACATAACTTTAAACACTAGGTCCATGCTCAAAGATGGCAACAGCTTAGAAGCCACATAGCCCTACTGTGAACAAACTAATTGTGCATAAAGAAACCTTTCTCTATCTCCAGTGAATTTATACAGAAATCAAATCATAAATATAGAATTAGCCTTCTTTTTACCTTTTCACATAAAAAAATATTTAATTATCCTATCTGTTACAACATTATTCCCACTTTAATCATGTTTACTAGCTAAACTGAATCGTAACTCTAATTCGGTGAACAACTAACTGTCAGTGTCATTCAAAAAGAATTGAATGACACTGACAATTTAATTCCTTTCTGGTTGTTTCAAAAAAGAATGATTTCCCAGTCTCTACGATATTTAACAGTCTCAATGAACAGAGTTAATTAAGAGCGATCTCTTTCTAAATACAGAGGTGTTGTGCAAGATGATCACTGGAGTATAAAAGAGAAAAATTTATCTACATATAATATACTATATCAGAATTCATTGCTGACAATTGATATGCAGCATGCAATTTGAACCTAAATAAAGCAAATTAATTAATATTCAATTGTTTTTTAACCAGTTATATCATTATTATCTTGTTCATCTATATGTTCATAATATCAACTATCATTATCTTGTTTATGTGTTCATCACCGATGCACAATTTTTATGATTTGTAAACCTAAGGGTGAATTTTGAAGTTTCGCCTTGTGAAATCTCCATGAATATTGCTGTTTTTCAGCGTGATTGCTCCGTGATTGCTTCTTTTCCCTGTGAAAAATTTACAGCCCTAATCATGTGGAATACTTGACAAGTTAGTTAGTGTAATGAAAGCAAGTCCAAGAACTGGAATCACTCACAGCAAACCCAATTTTTTTTATTTAATTATTTCAAATGTTTCTTGTCTACAGGAAATTTTTCTGTGATACTTTATTGCTGATTTCAATAAGATATTTTTGCAATTCTCTACATATATTACTTTATTGCTGTCTTTTGCAATTTGAGTTTGTGAAGTTTAGCAGTATAGTAAGTTATGAATAACAGCTTTCATTAAAAAATAAATCAGTATTTAAGAACAATAGCTTTTTGTTTTCTTCAACTATTATCAAAGTTAGTCACATGTGCTAGTCCAAGTTCACATTGATATATATTAATTTAATATTTTATTAGGTTATCAAACAATTTTTTGTTTCCTATGTGAACCAGTCATTGTTTACATGCAATAAAATATATGAAAGTAAATATAACAAAAGAGTTATTCTTATTACTGCACTAATATTACACAAAAGTTTTATATACTTAAAACATTGAATTAGAGTCATGATTCAATTTAGGGGCGGGGGTGGCTCAGTCGGTAGCGCGCCAGGCTCGTAATCTCTAGTTCCCAGGTTCGACTGGGTCAGCGTTGAGATTTATCTCCGCAAAATTCCCCGCCCTGCCCACGGTCAGTAGGGGACACCGATGGGCTTGGAAAGGCCGCCATCCGTCGGATGGGACGTTAAGCTGTGGCCCCGTGTGCGGGAGAGCCATACCCTGTGCACGCTAAAGAACACGCTGGATGGCCTTGACGGGAGGCTACCATCTGTCTCCCAACAGCTGTTCCAGTAAGTCCCCTCCCCCAACCTTCTCTGAGCCTTCGGGGTCCATGTGACCTGGCCATTTAGCCCATGGTGTGCAAAAAAGTGCCGCTCAGAGGTAAAACAACCCAACCCAACCCATGATTCAATTTAGCTAGTAAACATGATTAAAGTGGGAATAATGTTGTAACAGATAGGATAATTAAATATTTTTTAATGTGAAAAGGTAAAAAGAAGGCCAATTACATATGGACTTTATGATTTGATTTCTGTATAAACTCACTGGTGATAGAAAAAAGTTTATGCAAATCCCCAGGGGTAGATGAAATTACTACTGAAATACTTAGAGCTGGGAATGTTTCGATTACCACTTGGATGACTGAAATTTTGAATATCTTTTATGATAAAGGCATGGTTCCTAAGGATTTTACCAGAGCTATTGTTATCCCTATTTTCAAAAAAGGTGATCACAGTTCTTGTGATAACTATAGGGGTATCAGCCTACTCTCTGTTCCAGGTAAAGTTCTTTCCATGATTGTGCTTAATAGAATTAAGAATCTGGTTGGCAGGCAATTCTGTGATGAGCACTGTGGATTCAGAAGTGGTAGGGGATGTGTAGATCAGATATTTTCACTTAGGCAAATTCTTGAGAGATGTTTAGAGTTTCAGAAACCTTTGGTTGCTAGCTTTGTTGATTTCAAAAAGGCTTTCGACTCTGTTGACAGTCATAATTTGTGGTTGATTGTGAAATCATATGGTATACCAGACAAGTTAGTTAACATAATGAAAGCTCTCTATAATAACACTGAGTCGTGTGTGAGAGTTGGTAAGGCTTGTAGCAGTTGGTTTAGCATTACTTCTGATGTTCAACACGGGTGTATTGTGTCTCCTTTTCTCTTTAGCTTGGTTATTGATTATGTTATGCGTAATTCACTTCAAGGGAAAGATTTTGGCCTTAAATGGGCTGGAGATATGAAAATTTCTGATTTAGATTATGCTGATGATTTAGCCCTTTTGGCAAATGTTGTTGATGAGATGATGCATTTCGAGCTGTTGATGAGACTGGTAGTAGAGTAGGTTTGGTTATAAACAGAGAGAAAACTAAAGTGATGAAAATTGGTCAGGCAGGTTGTGATTCAGTTCATCTGAATAGTTGCAGTCTTGAGCAGGTGTCACAGTTTAATTATCTTGGGAGCTATAATTTAATTATTATTATTTTAATTTAATTATCTAGACCATTTGAGGCCAAAATCTTTCCCTTGCAAAGAATCCTGCATAAAGAGAAAACCAAACTAAAGAGAAGACAAAATGCACCTTTGTCGAACACCAGAAGCAATGCTAAATTAATTGCTACAAGCCTTACCAACTCTCACACATAACTCAGTGTTACTATGGAGAGCTTTCATTATGCTAACTAACTTGTCAGGTATTTCATATGAGCTAATGATCAACCACAAATTACATCAATCAACATAACCAAAGCCTTTTTGAAATCTATAAATCTAGTAACCACATTTTTCTGAAATTCTAAACATTTCTCAAGAATCTGCCTAAGTGAAAACATTTGATCTATATTTTATCCCCTACCACTTCTGAATCCACAGTTCATCATGCAGTTGTCCATCAATCCATCAACCTAATTCTTAATTCTATTAAGCATATTTATGCAAAGAATTTTACTTGGAACAGAAAGTAGACTAATTGCCCTATAATTACCATAAGAATTACAATTCTCTCTTTTTAAAAATAGGAATAATAATAATAACTCTAGAAAAATTCTTTGGAACATCATCTTTATCATACACATTTTTAAACAAAGATGACAATCAGAGTTACCTGTTGATTTTTAACATCAATATATCAATAATATTTTGCTGGCATATGGGATTTTAAAGTCTTAAAATTAGTGGAAAAATGATGAGTCGGCATTAGTTCAATTGGAAGAATACTCTGGCATGTTTCTGGAGAGATGCAGATTCAAGTCCTGTATGTCGGCAAAAATTTTTCCACAAAATATTTACTGATAAATATTTTTTCTTCTAGAAACAAAAATTTAGGTCTGAAGGAGTTAAATGTTTCTTTTAGTTTCATGAAGTAATAATAAGGAAAAACTAGAAATCATTCAATTTTGTCAAATATAGTCATCTTATTTTGAAGAAAAAATGTATATGTAAAAATGCTGGACTGTCCACAAATTTTCCCCTTCTTTTCCATAAAAAAATTATTTTAAGATTGGCTCCCTGACTCCCACTGGATATGTCAGTGGTCCTAAATTTCTCCTTCACATTTTCCTTTGCCACCTCTTGTTGCATTAAAAATTCACCTCTACCAGTGAGAGAACCGAAGTTCAACTTTTAAATCATTTTTATTTTGCCACTTCATTAAACCCCTTTAACACACACAATGGTTCAAAATGACCAAAATTTCAAATGTACTAATAAGAACAGTGCTGTTATTATTATTATTTTTTTGGTTTACTACCCTGTATTCTTTTTCTGGTCATTTTGGACATTAAAGGGTTAAGAAGAGGTAGGGTTTGAAGAAGGGATCCACTGAATTTCAACAAAAAATTTGCAGCATTAGAATTTCACGTGCCTACTTATAACAGAACCTGATTTGGAAAACTCTTAAACATATTCTTTTAGTTTACAATTTCAAATGAAATTGTCCCAGTAACTAAGTGGTTGACATGCTTGGCTTATAGATCAAAATCTGGCCTGCTCCCTGCTGATGTAAAGAGCCACAGGACTCAATTCCTGGAAAAGTTGAGGATGTTTCTTTCCTTGCATATCTTTCTGCTGAACTTTCACCTTCCTCACAACTTTCTCTATGGTGTGTTATACTAAGATCACTCAGTTTATTATCCATATATAAGGGTTGAGCACCTTTATATATAAAATTTTTAGCTTTCATTGTAAACTAATAATACTGAAAACAAATGCATTACATTAAATTTATAATTATAATTTTTAATACTTACAGGTCTTCTGATCCTTGCCATAATATTTTGCCTGTATCAGCATCTCTTAAATTCATCCAATTTCTAAATATCATTAAGCACATCAAACATTTTCAATCAATACACTTAAAAACTAAAAAAACTACCAAAATTTATACTTATTTATGCACATAAACATAATTTATAACCAATTTATATAGTGAGATGTGTTAACACTACAATAAATATATGTCTTTTAGTCATGTTTAGTCCATTAGCTACCTTCAAATAATTGCTAATGTGCTTTAAAAAATTTAGTTCTAAGCAATCATTTTCAAATTTTATTTTTCACAATTCCATTTTTTTTGGGAATTCATTTTTTGAAATACATATATGTAGCATCTTATGTTCCACATTTTTGCAAAAGTATAAAAAAAATTAAGAAATGGACAATTTATTGCATTTTTTAATTTTATAAATACTTACAAATATATGATATGGTTTTGGCATCTACAATTCATTATAACTTATGGAAGCTATCAATTCATTATAACTTATGGAAGCTATCCAAAAAGTAATCAGACTATTAACCAACTAGTTATTTTAGAGGAGAGAAATGGCAACATAGCAAGGAACATGCACTAGCAGCATTGTCCTATCACATGCTACAGCATCAGCCATTATCAGTATTATGAATTTTAAATTAAACATTGGTGAAGTGCTAACATGTTGAATTGTGCTTACACCAAAGGCATAGCTAATGGAGGAGCAGGGGGGGGGGGGTACACTTGCTCACCCTGAGCACATTCTCCAAAACTGGTAGATTTACCTGTACCTGTTATAACGTGGTGCTTGGGGTCCAAAGAATCGTATCGTGATATAAGCGGGATTGCATTAGCAAAAATTCAGTAACAAAATAGCTTATCAGTTTGTTCATTTGAAATATGTACAAATCAAACGGATGTTGCCAACAAAAGGTTGCAAGGTTAATGAATGTTAATGAATCAACTGCCAGTATTCTTTCAGATTTCAAATGATAACAAGTATTGCGGATTCATGCTGGAGTGAAAATATTGCCAACGTGTACACAAAACTACACAAAGAATCCAAATATGTAGTTCTTGAGTGAAAAATTACTTTTCATGTGACAAAAAAGGGAGCCACCCTTGCATCACAATATAAGCAGATACTTACCATGAACTTGGAGTGAAAATATCGCCAACGTGTACACAAAACTACACAAGGGATTCAAATATGTAGTTCTTGAATGAAAAATTACTTTTTCATGTGACAAAAAAGGGAGCCACCCTTGCATCACATTATAAACAGAATCGCGTTTTAATGGAATTTACCAGTACCTTTTCTACAATTTTTTAAAGGTAAAACTGCTTTGCTTGATTTTAAATATAAAATAACACACATATTTATTGTAAAACAATATCTTTCTTGTGTTTTGATTTTAAATGCAAAAAAAATATATAATCATGAATTTAAAATTATTCTATTTGATATATTAATTTATTGGGTGGTTTATTGGGAGGTGCTTTTTCGTGCTCCCACTGATGCTTGAACTTGGCTATGCCGTTGGCCTACAGTTGAATAAATTGAATCAATTGTAAAACAATATGTGATTAGGTACTGTGTTCATTTAAGGAAAACAGTTACTGAAACTTTCTGTATGATGCAAGCAGTCACCTAGGTGGTACAGTGGTATAGCATTGGTTCACAGTGACTATAACTGCTATATCTAGGTCGAGTCCTGGAATGGCATGGTTGTTTTGTGCTTGTTTTCTATCAACTCTAACTGAGGCAGTGACTTTGGTTTCAGTGGGGGCATGTCCTTGTATGAGAAGACCTGTACAAACTATGAGTAGTTTCTAGAACTCTTCTCCATCCTAGAAGTTGCAAATAAAAAATGTATGATGAGGAATGCATGAAATGTGCTAGTGCTTTCTGTTGAAATAAAGCATTTTCTAAAAGTGCAGAATCTGTAGTATATGAACATCAAGCCACCTTCAACTACCAGCAACAAATCTGTGGTAAACACAGCAATTCTATTTCCAAAAATTTTCCCATGGATGATCATTAACTAGTGAAATATTACAATTTCAATAATTAGTATACAGGCAATCTTGCAGAGTGATTTAAGAATGATATGAGTGTGCAGCTATTAAATTCCTATGTTATATAGACAATCAAATTGAATACCAGCTCACTGTGTGGTGTTAAGAATTCAACACCACTTTGAAGTACTTGAAAATCATTTCTTCACAACACCCAGCTGTGAAGCGTCCATGGAAGCAATGCCTTCCTTACAATTTTTGAGTAAAAAAGGTATATTATTATATATTCACGGTGCCCCAAAGAGAGATTGGTTTGTTAAAAATTCCAACTTTTCATGATGAAATTTGTATATTCAAATATTCTGTTTTATGTAAATGGATACAAACTGTATATAGAAAAAAGGGAATAGTGACAATATATTTGCTACTACTTAATCTTAACCTTTATTATAAATTTTATTAAGTGAGCATAAACTACGAAAAATGAGTTAGGGTTATCCACCACAACTGGAATGATGGTACCCCCGAACCACAGCTCGGAGTCCAGATGAAGATTATGCTTGCAGCAAAAGTACACGAAAGCAGTCTTCTGTGGGAAGAACCAAAACCCATTGGCCGACATTCAAACCAAGAGATTATTCATGGCAGTTTGCAGTTGTCATTCAATAACCATCATGCTGGACGACGAGCAAAAATGACTAAAGTCGTCAACCTAGAGGGCATTGCTTACAGTCAGAGGAAGTTGTCATGTAATGGAATTTATCTTGACAATGAAAAGCGTAACACCCAGGACACAACCTTGTGGCAGCCCCTGTTCATGGGGGAAAGGCTGCAATAGTGTTGCCAACACCAACTCGAAAGATATGAGATGATAAAAAATTTGCAATGAAGATCGGCATGTGACCTCGCAAGCTGAAGCTATGGAGATCCTGAAGAATACTGAATCTCCACACCATGTCGTATGCTTTTTTAATGTTGATGAAAATGGACACCAAATGCTCTCGATGTAAAAAAAATTCCTGATCGCCAATTCAAGGTGGATCAGGTGATCTAAAGTAGACCTGTGCCTGCAAAAGATACACTGGGTGTTGGAAAGAAGGCTATGTTCCAAAATACAAGGGTAGCCTTGTATTTACCATTCTTTCCAACACCTTGCAGATGCAGCTCATCAACACAACTGGATGATAATTTGAAGGAATCTTGGGATCTTTTCCTGACTTGGGGAAGACCAAGATGATGGTCTCCTGCCAGGAGTCTGGAAACTTCTTTGATGAAAATACAATTGAAGAGTCTGAGCAGCCGATCCTTACTTGATGGTGAGAGATCTTGGAGCATAGCATAATGGACATTGTCTGGACTGATAGCAGATGCACGAGAAGTGTGCAGAGCAAGGAGAAGCTCCTCTGCTGTGAATGGCCTGTTGTAAGACTTCAGGCCATCTGAATGGAAGGACAGCAGAGAGCGTTCGGCCTTGCTCTTCTGGGCCAGAAACTTGGGGGAGTAGGAGGATAAAGAAGAGATGGAGAAGAATGACTCCCCCAGAGAGTCAGCAATTGCTTGAGGATCAGCAAGTGCTTGTCCTTTTTGCTCCAGGATCGAGAATGAGTGGGATATGTATTTCCCACCCATCTTCCGAACCTTATCCCACACGACATTAGAACTGGTCGTGAGGGTGATAGAAGACATATATTTGATCCAAGATTCCTTCTGACCATGGCACCAGACAAAACGAGCTTTCACCCTGGTGCATTTGAATGCTTCAAAGTTGGGGGACATTGGATATTCCCCCCAAACCTTGTTCTGAGCCTTATGAGCTGTGCTGCAGTCGGGATTCCACCACAGTTTTGGGAAACATGGAAACAGTCAAGGTCTGAGGAATAGTAGAGGCAGCCACATGGACGATACAGTCCATCACTCCGCCACTGCAACATTGATTGGCTCCTAGCTGACAGTGGTCAAACTCAGAAAGGAGCTCGAAACCACCCCAGTCAGCCTGATCAAGCCTCCACCGGGATACAGAGGAAGGGCTGCAAGGCCCCCTCCCCCCCATGGGAGATGGTGCACACCACAGGGAGGCGATTACTTCCATATGGATTGTCCTCAACCACTCATGTAAGAGTGGAAGGATCAAGGAGGAGCAGATGGTAAGGTCAATGGCAGTGAATGTGCGGGTTGGGGAGTGGAAATATGTACTGACACCAGTGTTCCACAGGGAGAGTGAAGGATCCAGGACCCCAACCCTCCCATTGGTGTCAGTACTACCCCAGAGTTGACTGTGTCCGTTGAAGTCCCCATTATCAGGAAGGGTCCCTCCCTCCCAATCAGAACTTCTAAACCTAAAGTTTCGGTCCAGCCAGTACTTCTAAACCTAAAGGGCCTCAGCCACAGCCTAAGAAAGCAAAAAAATCCTCCTCATTCAGCTGTCTCTGATCTGTGTCATCTGCACAGCAGCTGCGAAACGAGGTCATCATGTTCATCCTGGAAAATGATGCTTCTGGGTGGTAGACAGAACAGACAGTCAACGAAAATACCACAAAGAGACAGATGGCAACTGCTTCTAAGTCGGTGGTGAAGGGTACGACCTGGAATGGAGAATGGTTGCTCACCAGGATGGTGACACCCCCATGAGCTGGACCATCTCCATCCCGATCCCAGCAATGGAGAGAGAGATGCTGGAGAGTGGGATCATTGGCTGTCTGCAAATATGTCTCCTGCAGGCACACACAGATTGGCTCATGTGCCCTAAGGAGGACCTTGATGTCATTAATATTCCTCTGGAATCCACAATTTCATTGTAAAAGTGTGGCCATCTCAGGTCTTTGGAGCTTGGGTGGACAACTTACAGTTTATTTTAACCGTTGCCAGCGATGGTTTTGGAAAAATAGGGTGGTCCATGTCCATGTCCTCAAAGTCGTCTGAGTGACATGGATCAGGCCACCGAACGAGGGGTTAAAATTTTATTTTTTGGCCCCGGTGGGGGCCCATTGGGTTTTGAAGGCCTTGCTGTCTGTGGGAAGGATGGAGGGGGCCTTCCAGAGGGTGGAAGGGGAAGGCGCAGACACAGGAATAGAAACTGGAGTTGATGCCGAGACCAACTTCGCCTGAGTCAGAGGTACTTGGGTCAAAGGGTATAAGGTTTGCTTATACTGATTTCTTAATCGGTATATGCAAATTGGTTTAATCTTTAACACATTCCTTAACATAAGCCACATCGTATTGTCTTAAAAATTCAACTCTTTACCTATAATAGACTATAGGCTCAAACTTGAAATTAAACTATGGTGCAAATTCTAAATACAAACTGAGAAATAAAGAACAGAAACATATTCTGGCAGGTTATGAAATGATTGTTTAGACTATAATTATATAATTTTACTAATGTTTGTCAGAATTTTCAACAGGTCAGAGAAATAATATTCAAATTTAAAAAAAAATAATGAACAAAAGAGTTTAGTTGGGGATAGAAGCCTCATTGGCTACTGCAATGATAAATAAAGTATTGTGCACTCTCATCTCACGAACATAGGGAACAAGAATGCATAATATATGAATAGTCAAACTAGTTTATGTCAAGGCTACTAAAGTAGTGGACTGCAGCCAGGCCCAGATTATCCATTAGGCATGTTACACACACTAGATTAGGGGTGCCAACATAACTGGGGGCACCATCTTTTAAATGCTACAATTTGCTTATTCATGTAAAAATAAATTTGTCTCTCTTCAATTTTAACTACCTGCAAGTATCCATGGAGAACAAGTACTCTCTTTTCAAAGTACTCTTTCTCACCTGAAAATCAAAAAATCTTAAAACTGTTCCTAACTCTATTCACTAATTTATAATATCCATATGGGCAACATGGTAAACTAATGGAGTTTCTGTTTGCACAATATGCTGCTTAAAGGAGGTTGGCAACTCCTTTGCCTAACCTCATCATCAGTTACAAAGTTGAACCATCTAATGTCCAAGATACTGTGCAAGCATCTAGAATCAAAAGCATCAAGTTTCCTGTTATCGTGTTTACAAAGCATCCAAGTTTCACTACCATAACTAACCCTAGAAAGAACCAGACTATTATACAGTCTAATTTTAGTCTTTAGGTTATATGCCTATTTTCAGACACTCTCCATGGATTCTTAAATGTCCCAGCAGCAATCCCTATTCGTCTGTTAATCTCTGTCGCACATCACCAGTACCTGTTACATAGCTCCCAAGATAATTAAACAGTGACACCTGCTCAAGACTGCAACCATTCAGATTAACTGAATCACAGCCTGCCTCACCAATTTTCATCACTTTAGTTTTCTCTCTGTTTATAACCAAACCTACTCTACTACCAGTCCCATCAACAGCTCAAATGAAAGAGTTCATCTCATCAACATCATTTGCCAAAAGGGCTAAATCATCAGCAGAATCTAAACCAGAAATTTTCATATCTCCAGCCCATTTAAGGATATAATCTTTCCCTTGAAGTGAATTTCGCATAACATAATCAATAACCAAACTAAAGAGAAAAGGAGACAAAATGCACCCTTGTCGAACACCAGAAGTAATGCTAAACCAATTGCTACAAGCCTTACCAACCCTCACACACGACTCAGTGTTATTTAGAGAGCTTTCATTACGTTAACTAACTTGTCTGATATACCATATGATCTTACAATCAACCACAATTTATGACGATCAACATCGAAAGCCTTTCTGAAATCAACAAAGCTAGCAACCCAAGGTTCCTAAAACTCTAAATATTTCTCAAGAATATGCCTCAGAGAAAATATATGATCTACACATTCCCTACCACTTCTGAATCCACACTGTTCATCACATAATTGTCTGTCAACCAGATTCTTAATTTATTAAGCACAATCATGCAAAGAACTTTATCTGGAACAGAAAGTATGCTGACACCCCTATAGTTATCACAAGAACTGCAATCAGCTTTTTTAAAAATAGGGATAATGATAGCTCTGGTAAAATCCTTAGGAACCATGTAATTATCATAAAAGATAATTCAAAATTTCAATCATCCATGTGATAATTGAAACATTCCCAGCTCTAAGCATTTTGTAGTAATTTCATCCACCCCTGGGAATTTACGTAGTTTAAGTTTAAAAATATCCAAAATAACTTCAGACTGTGTTATAGGACCAACATTACAGCCAGTAATGCATCTATCATCATTACAAACAATGGGAGCAGAATTAAACACATTGTTTAGAACATCACCGAAATACTCAACCCACCTAACCATGACAGATTCCTCACTTTCTATTACCTTACTTATCCTTCAATCCTTGTATACCTATGCGTTTTCTACCACACAAAACATTAGCTATCTGGTATAGTTCTCTGCTGTTATGCTGTCTAACTGCTTCCTAGTCTTTGTCAGCCAAGCAAAAGATTCTTATCAGCAGCTAACTGATCCTTTACAGGTTTATTATGCTCTCTGTAATGTTTTCTATTAGGACTAGTAAATAAAAAAATAAAAAATAAATACCCCCTCAAGCAGCTGCTTGCCACAGAGGTCTGACAGGAGCCTGTCAGTTTATATGCCAGAGTAGAAGGTCTGAGAGGATGGCAGGACCTCAGCAGAAAAACAATACGAACATCCATGCCTTATCCGAGGCTTGAACCCAGGTCCCTTAGATCAGTAGCCAAGCGTGCTAACCACTTGGACTAGTAGGGTACTGATTAAGGACATTCCTACAGTTCTTTCTTTCTGAAATAAGATCGAGTGCTTTATCACTCAAATAATTCTGCCTCCTCTGCTCCTTTTTTCCTAAAAGAGTACTATTAGTGTCCAAAAAACCTGTTTAAAATGATCCCCCATTCTTCCTCAACTTCAGTAGTAAGCAAACCACGACTGTCATAATGAGTAAGTAGCCTATCATGGTAAGCTTTAGCTATAACTGGGTCTTTCAGAGCTTCAGAATTAAAGGTAAATTTTTTAACCTTAGCACAATACTTTTTAAGTTTAAGTTGCAAGACACTTTTAACAAGGTAATGGCCAGATACCATTTCAGCTTCCCTATATGACCTGGTATTCCTAACAGAACTAGCCCATTTGCTGTTAATTAATATATAATCAATCATATTCTTATGTAGCCCATTAGGTGAAACCCGTGTGTACTTATGTATGTCATAGTGTTTGTAATAAGTGTTAGTTATTCTGAAACCAATGAGTTTACTTACCTGTAGGAGACATTGCCCATTGCCATTGCAGTTACCAATACCAAAAATGCCTATCACTCCTCCCCAAAGGTTAGAGTCAGTACCAACTTTGGCATTGATGTCACCTAGAACAAGGGTAATATCTCCTTTCTTGACAGAATTCAAAATATCCTGAAGCTGTCCGTAAAATCTATTTTTCTCATCTTCAGTAGGGGCATAACAGGAGATAACATTCAAGTCTCTAATAATTGTCTGAAAATTTTCTGTAAGAAACCTTTCATCAATCACTCATATCCTAGAAGATCATCACTAGCATGTCTGCTGAGAAGCAGAACCACACCTTGGTGATGCTTATTATTTTCCCTCGCTGAAAAGATAAATTTAAGATTATTTTTAAGAATCTAACCTTTATATAACCATCTGGTCTCTTGCAAGCCGAGAATATCTAAATTATCCAAACATTTATGATTAATTTATTTCAGTAAACGATTTGTTATAATTTTAAGGTAAATTCTTACGAGTAGATTTTCTTTTAGATTTCCCATTTCTTGTAACATCTTTCTACAAAAGCGTAATTGAGAGTTGGGGAGATTCAAATAGTTTTCGCACCTAAAGGTGTCTTAATATTTTTGATAATTAAGTGAAATTTAATCATTCTCAGAGTGCTAAAGCTAGGAACTATATTTTGAAACTTAAATTGATAATTTAATTATGTAATATTTACTTCATATTGAATACAAGTTATATGTTATCCATAATATTCATTTATTACATTGATTTTATTATTTATTAACAAAACTCTATTTATAATTACAATTTCTACATTCATTCACAGGGGTTTATAAAAATAATGGAAACACATACTGTTTGTGGAGAACATTTTATTATTAAGTTGTTGGCCACCCTCGGGCATTCAGAACAGATGCAATTCAATGTGGAATAGACTTACACATATCATGCGCATATGGTAATGGAATGTGGGACCATTCATCCTGTAAAATATGGCCCAACTGTCCCAGTGATGTTGGAGGTGGAAAGTGTGATCTGACCTTTCGCTTCAGATATTCCCACAAATGTTCAATAATATTGAGGTCTGGAGATTGGGGTAGCCAGGGTAGCTGCTGTACCTCATCCTCATCAAACCACAACTTGATACGTTTTGCCCAATGCAGGGTTACGTTATCTGCTTGAAACCAGTGACTGTCATTAGGGAACAATGCCCTCAACATTGGGTGCAGGTGGACCCAGAGAATGGATTCATACATTGCGGATGTGACAGGAACCTACAGAATAACTAATGGTCCTAAGGAATGCATGATATGGCACCCCACAGCATCAGGGATCCACCTCCATGCTCCACAGTTGGAACCAATCAGGATGGAACCTTTCTTCTGAAGGTTTTCACCAGACAAACACTCTGCCAGTGGTGGGAAACGATGTGTAGCATGATTCGTCAGACTAGATGACACATTGCCAGTCCTTAGCATTCCAGATTTTATGTGCTTTGCACCACCTTACATGTTTTGTTGCATTGATGTTGCTAATCAGGGGTTTGTGGATTGCAACACAGACATTAATACTGGCATGATGAAGTCCACAACGAACTGTTATGAAGAAAACAGGATCATTCTGACTGGTGTTCTACTCTGTTACTATTTATGGTGCCATGGTCTCATGCTTCTATTGTACAATCTGTGCCAATGATCGCCTATCCCTACCTGTCAACTTCGTATGCTGTCCACAATTTGCACTTTTGGAGGCAATGGGTACACCTACTATTTCCGCCGTTCTGGTTACTGAAACTCCTGCAAGACATGCACCAATGATCATGCCTTTTTAGAGGTCACTGAGATCCGACATTTTCGATAATGACATCCCAACAGCTGTTTCACCTATGAATGTGGCATGCTATGTGATAGTCATCGTGCTTCTCCCCTTTATATATATTACATCGCAGGTGATGTCATCCCTGTCATATGCATGTGGCACATTGCGTGTACTCCAGTCACCATCGGTGTTTCAATTATTTTGATAAACCCCTGTATTTTGATAAATTATTTCCACTCTTCATGGTTGTGAAA
This sequence comes from Ryuthela nishihirai, assembly GCA_038380435.1. Taxonomy (NCBI): domain Eukaryota; kingdom Metazoa; phylum Arthropoda; class Arachnida; order Araneae; family Heptathelidae; genus Ryuthela; species Ryuthela nishihirai. The sequence goes on along the minus strand of JAWZYU010000020.1, from coordinate 13,882,965 downwards.
GAGAGAAAATATTTTTTATGTGAAATTGAAAGAAGTATTGTTGATAATGGCAGACTACCACTTTGTGCAACTAGAGATGCATGAGGTGTAAATTCAGCCCTGTCAAAAAAATAAAAATAAATAAATACCCCTCTCAAGCAGTTGCTTGTCACAGAGGACAGACAGGAGGATGGTGGGACCTCCGCAGAAAATCAACACAAACATCCATGCCTTAACTGGGCCTCGAACCCAAGTCCCTTTCAACAATAGCCAAGCACGCTAACCACTGGAGCACAAAAAAAAAGCAAATGGGTGAAAATTGTAAAACATTAAATAGGTATAATTTTATTAATCATCATCCTCAAACAGCCATGGGCTACAGAGGTCCAACCAGGCCATGCAATTTAGTTCTCCAAGCAAGTCTATCCTGAGCTACATCTGCTGCATCTGGCCACTGCACACCATTTCTAATAAGGTCCTGTTTGACATTGTCTGCCCACCGCATCCTAGGTCTCCCCCTCTTTCTGAAGCTTTTAGGCACACTGTTCATAACCCTATTCACCAATCTATATTTATCCATACAGGTAACATGGCCAAACCAATGGAGTCTCTCTCTGCACAATATGCTGTTAAAAGGAGGTTGCTGACTCCTTTGCCTAACCTCATCATTAGTTACAAAGTTGAACCACCTAATGCCCAAGATACTGCGTAAGCATCTAGAATCAAAAGCATCTAGTTTCTTGTTATCTTGTTTACAAAGTGTTCAAGTTTCACTACCATAACTAACCCTAGAAAGAACCAGACTATTATACAGTCTAATTTTAGTCTTTAGGTGTATACGCCTATTTCTCCACACTCTCCATAGATACTTAAAAGTCTCGGCAGCAATTCCTATCCATCTGTTAATCTCATGCCGCACATCACCAATATCTGTTACATAGCTCCCAAGGTAATTAAACTGTGACACCTGCTCAAGACTGCAACCATTCAGATTAACTGAATCAGAGCCTGCCTGACCAATTTTCATCACTTTAGTTTTCTCTCTGTTTAGAACCAAACCTATTCTACTACCAGTTTCATCAACAGACCTAATGAAAGAGTTCAACTAATCAACATCATTTGCCAAAAGGGCTAAATCATCAGTTCTCTAAATCAGAAATTTTTGTATCTCCAGCACATTTAAGGCCAAAATCTTTCCCTTGAAGTGAATTTCGCATAACATAATCAATAACCAAACTAAAGAGAAAAGGAGACAAAATAAACCCTTGTCGAACAGCAGAAGTAATCCTAAACCAATTGCTACAAGCCTTACCAACTCTCACACATGACTCAATGTTATTATAGAGAGCTTTCATTATACTAACTTGTCTGGAATACCATATTATCTCACAATCAACCACAAATTATGACAATCAACAGAGTCGAAAGCCTTTTTGAAATCAACAAAGCTATCAACCAAAGGTTTCTGAAATTCTAAGCATTTCTCATGAATCTGCCTAAGTGAAAATATCTGATCCACACATCCCCTACCAATTCTGAATCCACATTGCTCATCACGCAATTGTTTGTCAACCAGATTCTCAATTCTATTAAGCACAATCATGCAAAAAACTTTAACTGGAACAGAGAGTAGGGTGATACCCCTATAGTTATCACAAGAACTGTGATCACCTTTTTTGAAAATAGGGATAATAATAAAAAATAAATACCCCCTCAAGCAGCTGCTTGCCACAGAGGTCTGACAGGAGCCTGTCAGTTTATATGCCAGAGTAGAAGGTCTGAGAGGATGGCAGGACCTCAGCAGAAAAACGACACACACACATCCATGCCTTACCGGGACTCGAACCCAGGTCCCATGGATCAGTAGCCAAGCATGCTAACCACTCAGCCATGGGACTATAGCTCTGGTAAAATCCTTAGGAACCATGCCTTTATCATAAAAGATATTCAAAATTTCAGTCATACAAGTGGTAACAGAAACATTCCCAGCTCTAAGCATTTCCGTACTAATTTCGTCTACCCCTGGGGATTTATGAAGTTTAAGTTTAGAAATAGCCAAAATAACTTCTGATTGTGCTATAGGGCCAACATTAAAGCCAACAATGCATCTATCATCATTACAAAACAATGGGAGCAGAACTAACCACACTGTTATGAACATCACTGAAATGCTCAGCCCACCTAGCCATCACAGAATCCTCACCTTCAATCCCTGTATACCTGTCCGTTTTCTACCATACAAAACATTAACTTTCTGGTATAGCTCTCTGCTGTTGTGCTGTCTAATTGCTTCCTCGGCTTTGTCAGCCAAGACATCACGTCAAATATTCTTATCAGCAGCTAACTTATCTTTAACATGTTTATTAAGTTCTCTGTCAAAGATTCTTATCAGCAGCTAACTTATCTTTAACATGTTTATTAAGTTCTCTGTAATGCTTTCTATTAGGAGCTCAGAGCCATAATTCCGTTCAGGTTGGTATATATGGTCAGCACCAGGACCCTGTGTGGTTGACCACTCCTCAGCAGGGTAGAAAAAAAAGTAGCCAGAGTTGTCCAGATCAGTACGCCACACTAATCTGGCAGCCCTCCCCTTCCATTTACTTCCACAAGAGAGTATCTCTTTTGAAAGGTACTAACCGTCTGCATCACGAGAAGGTGGGGTCAGACATTAGGTGCTAGGCCTGGCCAGTTCTATGCATCATCACAGGGGATTGGTGCATAGCTCTCCTTCCAGTGACTACCTATCTACCATTTACAGAATAATGCTGGTATTTCAATGATACAAAAATTGCTTTTGCTTTTTTTACTATTTACATAATAGAAATTTATTCAACATTATCGACATAATAATGCTTTTGCACAGTAGTTCAACGCATTAAATTTATGAGATTTAATTTAGGCTAAATTAAATGAGAATCAAATTAATTCTCTGTCAGTTCTACTTTTTGGAAGTATGGGGTTCTTCAAAAATTTTGTTAACATTTTTATTAATACCAGTTAATGATGAAATTTTCCCTCAAACAGCTGCTTGCCCCCAGAAATCTGACAGGAGACTATCAGTACAACAGTCCATAGAGAAGATTTGGGAGAAAGGCGTGACCTCAGTAGAAAGAGAACATTCATTTGTATTTATTAGGAATTATCATAATGCTAATATATATGAATAATTTACCTTCTAAATATGGTATATTCATTAATAAACCTCAATATAAATATTAGTACAAAAGTACACCAGTAGTAAAAACACAAATAGATATATAAGAATTTTCCAGACTACTAATACAGATGTCATAACTTGATCCAATGGCTTTCTGTTGTAGGAGATGTTGCTTGAACCTAGGTTCCTTAGGTTAGTAGCTAAGCACACTAACCACCCAGCCATCGAAATGCCAATAAACACTTTGTTAATAATAACTTTCCTTGATGATGGGGAGATTGCACTCTCATCCCCTATACCTACTTTGCTAATAAACTTTATATATATATACTACTAACATTTGATTTAAAAAGTATAGAACTACTTTCACTCAATGATTCAGAAACATCAAGTACCAGAATGCTGTTCCATTTTAGCAGTTCAGAAATATCGAGTAGTGGAATGGCATTCCGGTTCAAAGATTTGGAAGCAGAGAGTAGTGGAACTGTGTTCGATTAAGATGCAGTAGTGCTTTGGTTAATTGTTTCTCCTACTCATATTGTCACATTTTGCAACTGATTTTTATTCTCTTTGAACTGAAGTTGATTGAAATGAATTTTATTCTGCAGACTATTATCTGTACCAAAAAAAATAGCGATATCTAAAGATAGCACTAGAGGAAATCAGACTTGAACTGTAAGTATTGTCACTAGTACGATATTCAATAAAGTAACTTTTTTTTTTTCAGTTTTCTTCTGAGTGAAGCAATTAGAGAAGCACAGAAAAATGTAAACAGCCGACATTACACCTATTTTTCTCTTATTCAATTTTTAGCAAAGCTTTGAATCCATTCTTTCTAGTCCGATATATCAGGGCTGGACTTTGACCTTCTGAGGCCCTAAGCTATGACAAGTTTAAAGAGGCACTACTTTGGTAAGTTTAAAAGGCCCCAAAAATTAAAAAGTTGAAATATATGTTTATTATACTGACTGAAGGGAATATTAAAAAAAAAAACACAAATCTGATATAGCAAAAACATTATACTAGCATTGATATACAATGATAAACAGTGTTTGCACAAGAGATTAATTTTAAAGAATTTCATGACATGGTAAACTTCAAACTCAATTTTTTGAGGCCCCTCTTAATCATGAGGCCCTAAGCTGTAGCATAGTTAGCTGATGTGTACGTCTGGCCCCAGATATATCAACGCAATCAATATTTTTAAAGTCTATTTTCTGAATGGAACAATCAGGAATCAATGAAAGCATTACAGAGACAGCCGATGTTTACACCTGTTGTCTATAATAAAAATTTGGTTCCAATGACATTTGTAATTTATACTCTTTTTAAATGAAACAACCTGAAATGAAAAGCATTAAAGAAACCAAATTGCAAAGGGCAGGATTCTGCAACTTTTTTGAGAGAAGAACTGTACTCAAGCTGTACATGGACTAACTTGGTGAGAACCAAATATATTTTACGACCCTCACCCAAATAAAAATTTTAAGTTATTACAATAATAACTGTAATGTAAAAAAAAACCTCAAGCAGCTGCTTGCCACAGAAGTCTGACAGGAACCTGTCAGTTTATAAGTCATAGCAGAAGGTCTGTAAGGATTTTTGGGTTGTTTTACCTCTGAGCGGCACTTTTTTGCACAGCATGGGCTAAATGGCCAGGTCACATGGACCCCGAAGGCTCAGAGAAGGTTGGGGGAGGGGACCCACTGGAACAGCTGTTGGGAGACAGATGGTAGCCTCCCGTCAAGGCCATCCAGCGTGTTCTTTAACGTGCACAGGGTGTGGCTCTCATGCACACGGGGCCACGGCTTAACGTCCCATCTGACAGACGGCGGCCTTTCCAAGCCCATCGGTGTCCCCTACTGACTGTGGGCAGGGCGGGGAATTTTGCGGAGATAAATCTCAATACTGACCCAGCTGGGACTCGAACCTGAGAACTACAGATTACGAGCCTGGCACGTTACCGACTGAGCCACCCCCACCCCGATCTGTGAGGATGGCAGGATCTCAGCAGAAAAACAACACACATCCATGACATTTAAATTTATTAAATTTTAGCTGATTATTCCAGTGGTTTTAGAATTGTGGAACATTCACTATGTTGTATTAATAATAGTATATAACAAGGGTTGCTTTTGTCTAAATGTTGGTTGCTGAAAATTGTTTAGTGTTTTCATGCCAAATATAGCATTTTCGATCCATCCATTGAATCACATGGTAAAAGAGCTTCATAGCACAACCTTTCTTAAGCAAATGGGAATTGCATCCACCTTAGCTCAAATGGTAGAGTAACTGGTGCATAAATAGGTGATCGCAAGTTTGAATCTGGGAAGCAAATGGGTGAATTTTTTTATACTTGCCTAATTACTACAAATGAATACCACTGTAATGAGCTTCATTTCTTCCTATCAAATTGGTTGCAAGCCTACAGTAGAGAGATTATTTTCACCTAGAACTTCAATGCTGAACATCTGAATAACCATAAGTATATTACTTCCAATGTGGTTATAAGAAGCTTGGTTCTCATTGGTATAAATAGCACATGAGCATCCCGATACTTAGAATCACATGACAAAGACTTAACAGCACAACTATCAAAACCTTTCTTAAGCCAGTGAGAATTGCCACCACCTTAGCTGAAATGTCAGAGAAATTGGCAGGTAAGAAGATCAAGAGTTCAAGTCTGGGAAGCAGATGAGTGGATTTTTCATACCTGCCTAATTATTACAAATGAATAGCATCATAATAGTGAGCTTCATTCCTTCCTATATGATAATTTTCTGAGGTTTGGTTTCCTGTACTGTGTTCGTTAGATTCATTTAGAAGATGCAAAAAAGAATACATATCTGTTTTAAGTTAAAATTGGATTTACAAGAATATATTACAAAAAAGATGTTTTAGTAACCTGCAATTCATTAAATTGATTTCTGATCATTTCGTTTGGAAGACCATTTTAAAATTTTGTTTTATTAATGTCCAATTAGTGAGTATACTGAAAGTCTTCTGCGGTTTGGTTTTCACACTGCATTCTTTGGTTTCCTTTTGCTTCATTTAGAAGATGCAGAAAAGAACATAAAAATTCAAAGTAACTACAGTAGGATTAGCGAGAACAGAAAAAAAAATTGGCTGTTTCGACTTTGAGAGTGCCAGGTTCCTGCATTTTGTTACTTTGAGTTATGATTTTTTGTTTAGAAGGAAAGAATCATTATACAATCTGTTTAATCAAAAGTCAGATTAATGAATATGCAGATAATCCTATACTATTTGGTTTTCCATTGTGCATTCTTCTCTCTCCATTTGTTTTCTTTAGAAAAGATAGGCCTAAAAAAACTGTTATAAAAATCTATTGCATCCATTACCAGGTAGCCTTCGAGTACCATTCCAGTACACAGCTGCCCTTCCAGTGTATAAATAGCTACTATTTACCGACCTACCCTTTTACATCATTAGAGGGTACTAAATATGGAAAACACAAAACTTTTAACAAATATTACAAGTGATTTATTTATGGCATAAATTAGAATTTTGATGGGAGAGGATCAAGAGATATTCCACTGACAGTAATAATCTGCACCCTTTTTCAGATGGGTGTGAGAAATTACTTAGAGGATTGTGAGAACTTTTTTAACTTAAGGAATAAAAAATAAATACTCTTTCCATTTTATAAGTGCTAATAAAATGCTCAGCAGACATGCTAGTGACGCTCTTCTAGGATATGAGTGCATTAATGAAAGGTTTCTTACAGCAAAATTTCACACAAGCATTAAAGACTTGAATGTTATCTGCTGTTATGCCCCCACTGAGGATGCTGATGAGGATGAGAAGGATAGGTTTTACGGACAACTTCAGGATATTTTGAATTCTGTCAAGAAAGGAGATATTACCCTTGTTCTAGGTGACTTCAATGCCAAAGTTGGTACTGACTCTGATCTTTGGGGAGGGGTTTTGTTGGGTTGTTTTACCTCTGAGCGGCACTTTTTTGCACACCATGGGCTAAATGGCCAGGTCACATGGACCCCGAAGGCTCAGAGAAGGTTGGGGGAGGGGACCCACTGGAACAGCTGTTGGGAGACAGATGGTAGACTCCCGTCAAGGCCATTTGGGGAGGGGTGATAGGCCCTTTTGGTATTGGTAGATGCAATGGCAATGGGCAACGTCTCCTACAGGTAAGTAAACTTAATGGTTTCAGAATAACTAACACATATTACAAACACCGCAACATACATAAATACACATGGGTTTCACCTGATGGGCTGCATAGGAATATGATTGATTATATATTAATTAACAGCAAATGGGCTAGTTCTGTTAGAAATACCAGGGCATATAGAGGAGCTGAAATTGGATCTGACCATTACCTTGTTAAAAGTGTCTTGCAACTTAAACTTAAAAAGTGTTGTGCTAGGGTTAAAAAATTTACCTTTAATACTGAAGCTCTGAAAGACCCAGTTATAGCTAAAGCTTACCATGATAGGTTACTTAGTCATTATGACAGTCATGGTTTGCTTAATACTGAAGTTGAGGAAGAATGGGGCCATTTTAAACAGGCTTTTTTGGACACTAACAGTACTCTTTTAGGAAAAAAGGAACAGAGGAGACAGAATTATCTGAGTGATAAGGCACTTGAGCTTATTTCGGAAAGAAAGAATTGCAGGAATGTCCTTAATCAATATCTTACTAGTCCTAATAGAAAGCATTACAGAGAACTTAATAAATGTGTAAAAGATCAGTTAGCTGCTGATAAGAATCTTTAGCTTGATGGTTTGGCTGACAAAGCCGAGGAAGCAGTTAGACAGCACAACAGCAGAGAGCTGTACCAGATAGCTAATGTTTTGTGTGGTAGAAAACAGACTGGTATACAGGGATTGAAGGATAAACAAGGAAAGGTTATAGAAGGTGAGGATTCTGTCATGGCTAGGTAGGCTGAGCATTTCAGTGATGTTCTAAACAATGTGGTTAGTTCTACTTCCATTGTTTGTAATGATGATAGATGCATTGGCAGCTTTAATGTTGGCCCTATAACACAATCTGAAGTTATTTTGGCTATTTCTAAACTTAAACTTCATAAATCCCCAGGGGTGGATGAAATTACTACAGAAATGCTCAGAGCTGGGAATGTTTCGATTACCACTTGGATGACTGAAATTTTCAATAACTTTTATGATAAAGGCGTGGTTCCTAAAGATTTTACCAGAGCTATTATTATCCCTATTTTCAAAAAAGGTGATCGCAGTTCTTGTGATAACTATAGGGGTATCAGCCTACTCTCTGTTCCAGGTAAAGTTCTTTCCATGATTGTGCTTAATAGAATTAAGAATCTGGTTGACAGGCAATTGCGTGATGAGCAATGTGGATTCAGAAGTGGTAGGGGATGTGTAGATCAGATATTTTCACTTAGGCAAATTCTTGAGAAATGTTTAGAGTTTCAGAAACCTTTGGTTGCTAGCTTTGTTGATTTCAAAAAGGCTTTCGACTCTTTGATCGTCATAATTTGTGGTTGATTGTGAGATCATATGGTATACCTGACAAGTTAGTTAACATAATGAAAGCTCTCTATAATAATACTGAGTCGTGTGTCAGAGATGGTAAGTCTTGTAGCAATTGGTTTAGCATTACGTCTGGTGTTCGACAAGGGTGCATTTTGTCTCCTTTTCTCTTTAGCTTGGTTATTGATTATGGTATGCGAAATTCACTTCAAAGGAAAGATTTTGGCCTTAAATGGGCTGGAGATAAGAAAATGTCTGATTTAGATTATGCTGATGATTTAGCCCTTTTGGCAAATGATGTTGATGAGATGAACTCTTTCATTCGAGCTGTTGATGAGACTGGTAGTAGAGTAGGTTTGGTTATAAACAGAGAGAAAACTAAAGTGATGAAAATTGGTCAGGCAGGTTATGATTCAGTTCATCTGAATGGTTGCAGTCTTGAGCAGGTGTCACAGTTTAATTACCTTGGGAGCTATGTAACAGATATTGGTGATGCGCAGCATGAGATTAACAGACGAATAGGTATTGCTGCCGGGACTTTTAAGAATCTATGGAGACTGTGGAGAAATAGGCATATACACCTAAAGACTAAAATTAGACTGTATAATAGTTTGGTTTTTTCTAGGGTTAGTTATGGTGTGAAACTTGGACGCTGTGTAAACAAGATAACAGGAAACTAGATGCTTTTGATTCTAGATGCTTACGCAGTATTTGGGTATTAAGTGGTTTAACTTTGTAACTAATGATGAGGTTAGGCAAAGGAGTCTGCAACCTCCTTTAAGCAGCATATTGTGCAGAGAGAGACTCCGTTGGTTTGGCCATGTTGCCCGTATGGATAATTATAGATTGGCGAATAAGGTTATGAATAGTGTGCCTAGAAGCCTCAGAAGGAGGGGGAGACCTAGGATGCGGTGGGCAGACAATGTCAAACAGGACCTTGTTAGAATTGGTGTACAGTGGCCGGATGCAGCAGATGTAGCTCAGGACAGATATGCTTGGAGAATTAAACTGTGCGGTCTGGTTGGACCTCCGTAGCCCATGGCTGCTTGAGGATGATGATGATGATGAATAAAATACTACTATTTGCTGTTCTATAAGTATCATTTCTTGAATCATCCATTAGTTCAAATAAAGACTTCTAAAAGTGTAAAAGTAGGTAAAGAAAAAATTTCATCCTCTTTGAAAATGAAATTCCTATATTCGCCAGAGGCAATATGCATTCTAGTTATTTCTATAGATCTATTCATTAGGTTGTTTCAAATAAATGGCTAAATTGTTAAATGAAACATTCAATAGCTATAACTTTGTTAAAAACAACTTTACTTAATCAAAATATGCATAACAGATTGAATACCCTTCTGTCACAGTGGAACAAGTGCATTTATGCCGTTGGTAAAAAATCAGTTCCAGGAAGTGATGAATTCTTTGAAGGAGTTTTGAACTACTGTCTCATGGCTGAATGTTTTCCCCACTAAGAAATGGTTGAGATGCTTATATAAGTGGTAGTCAGTTAGCAATAGGTCTGGTGAATATGCTGGATGAGCAAGAGTCTCATAACATAATTAATGGAGTTACCATCACTTGAGAGATATGAAGTTGATTGTTATCATGGAGAACTAGGGTACATCTATTGACCAATGTAGGCTGCTTCTTGCATAATTTGTCATGCATTTTCTGGAGTTCTGCACAATATTTCTCTGACATTTATTGTTTCACCAGGTTTTAGACATGAATAAGGAAAACACCAGCTGAAAATCACCAAACATTAACCATAACCTACTTCAGGTGATTGGGTGCTTCCATGATGTCCAGCCATTGAGCAGAACATCGATGATTGTCATATAGGTTACATTTTTCATCACACATTACAACTCTATGCAAAAATGGATCCCTTTGGTTTCAAGTGAAGGGCAGTCACACTTCAAGACAATGTGCCTTATGATTGTCTATTAATTCACATGGAACCCATTTATCCGACTTCACTTTCCTAATGGCTTCTAGGTGATGGGAAACTGTTGAATAATGCATGTCTAATTTACCTGAGATATCTTGTACTGTTTGGAGTGTGTCGGTTAAATTAAAGCCTTCAAATGATCATTATCATTCGCTTCTTTGGGCCAACATGTGGCTTATTTGAAGGCTGATGTCACCTGATCAAAAATTTTCAAACCAAATTGTATTGTCTGTTCGCTAGTTATGCCTTCCCCAAATGCTGCATTGATGTTGCCTCATTGATGTTGTCAGTTGTTCCCAGTTGAAACTCATATGAGAAAAGAACAAATTCGACTCTGATCCATTGTTTCCTTTAAGCTTTTACAATCCATTTACCACAAAATCTACTGGCAAAATGGATACTGTGTTATCGTAAGCAGGTTTCATGATTTAATGTAAACATATCACAATCACCATCTGGTAACATTTTCAGTCCTCAAAACATCAAAAATTTCATGCATCTGCAAAATCAGCCATTTGATATACAACAACCTAATATTTCTGTAGATTTATTTGTAATTTTTTTTTTGGAGTTATGTTACATTGCTAGTTATGATGATGGCCAACTTACAACTTGGTGCTGGGGATATTTTGTTTAGTATCACATCCAGATAGATGTTAATATTTTTAGACTTCTTTGTTTTCCAGTCAAACAACTTTGACCTTTTATTATTTCCTGAGAATGAACAAAGTCTTGGATATGGAAGCAAATAGGATTTCCTTGGCATGGGAATCAAGCCTCTTATCCTCCTGTCACTGGAGACAATGATATAATTTTGTCCAGGGCTTTCTACCACTTCCTTCTCTGCTGTTACACTGAGGGCTCTTAACAACCCCCCTGGAAAAAATTATTAGTTTTTAACCTTATAATTGAATGGTTTTAAAACAGTTTAACCACTCTTAATATCTTGGCTCTGCCACAAGGATATGAACTTTCCTCAGCCTTGGTGCACCACTTTTTAGGCACTTTACCCAGATCCCCAAAATGCAACACCCAATGAAAAAAATAATGTTTAGTAAAAAAAATGCCAATCAAATAATACTCCACTTCATAAACAAGATAGAACATCCCATGAATATGAGCATTCTAAGTCACCTAGTATAACACTGGCCCATGTTTCAAAACATACCACACTGAAAAGAATTATGCAAATAAAGTTTCAGAAAATTTCCTTTTGATTAATATGAAATTTAACAGCTTGCGACTGGGAGTGGGATCGCCGGTTAACAGGCTTATCAATGGAAAAGCCAAACTAAGAGTCTCCACCCCGGGAGCCGAGTCAACTTGGATCTATATATCCATTTTTGTGGTTAACCGGGGAACAGATTAAATTTAAGTTTTGACGATGGATGAACTTTCCTTCTATAGGATTGTTCGCCATAGGTAGCCGTGGATGAGCTGTGTCCTTGTGGCACTGTCTTGCCCCGGCGTAGGTAGTGGTGTTCATGGTATTCTCCCCATAGATGGTGTGCTGCAGTACATCTGGGACTTGCCTTTATTTTATGTTTTTATTCATTCGCTTTTCTAAAACTGAGACATAACAGCATACTGAGATCAATTTTTTTCACGATCACTGTGAAAAAGTCTTATTAAAATTAAAATTCAAAATTTCTTAAACATTTTTTGAATTTCTTAAAATTCAAAATTACATTCTTAGCGCGCTTGGCTACTGATCTACGGGACCTGGGTTCGAGCCCCGGATAAGGCATGGATGTTCGTGTCATTTTTCTGCTGAGGTCCTGCCATCCTCTCAGACCTTCTACTCTGGCATATAAACTGACAGGCTCCTGTCAGACCTCTGTGGCAAGCAGCTGCTTGAGGGGGTATTTACTTTTACTTTACTTAATTTGGTATATAGCATGACTTATTTCTGCTGATAATATTTCTTTTTAAACATACAGTTGATTTGTTTGACTCAGCTCAGTTGGCAAAGAGATGGACTATTCTCAAAGTATAGAACTAAGAAAAAAATAGAAAAAGAGAGTAATTTTGTTTCAAGTAAAAATTATTTTATCTATTATTCAGAAAAAAATAGCATTTCTATACATATGCATTATAATTATTTCTATTAGGCTTTTTTTAAGTAAATTTTTATTTGCATTGCCTTATGCTTTTTTATGACTCTAAAAAAGTTGTATTGAAACTAGTCATTTTTTTTTGTTAAATATTTTATTTCCAGAAAATCCAAGTTCGATTGTTTTACCTCTAAGTGCACTTTTTTTGCACACAATGGGCTAAATGGCCATCTCACCCACAAGGGCTCAGAAAAGGTTGGGGGGAGGGGATTCACTGGACAGCTGTTAGGAGAACGGTGGTAGCCTCATGTTGCCTTCCAGTGTGTGCTCTTGAATATTTACAGCATATGGCTCTCCTGCACATAGGACCACAGCTTTATGTCCCATGTAAGAGATGGCCTTTCAAAGCCCATTGGTGTCCCCTACAGACTGAGGGCAGGATGGGGGTCTTGCAGACATAAATCTCAACTGGCCCAGGTGGGACTCAATCCTGGGAATACAGATTATGAGCCAGATTATGAGAGATGTTATTAAATGTTCTGATTTCAGTTTGAATAACTTGAAAACAGTAAATTAGGCATTAATTTTTCTACTCTATTTAATTTACTCTGAAACGTGTAAACTGTTGGTGTAATTGGATTAACTTTAATATTTGAGGAAAAATATTTCTTTTCTGATATTATCTTAAGAACAGGACTATGCCAAGGCAGGGAGGTCACCCAGGGTGCAATGCAATGGCAGAGGGGTGCTGTGACAGATTTAATCAAATAATAGAAACTGTATTTATTTTCCATTTACTAGACTTCACAATATTAATTCAAGTTGCATAGTACTCAAACTTGATACTTCTAAAAAACTGTTACAACAGATGAACGTGCTGCAATGAATTTATGATAAACGTGTCGTGAACGCTCGTGTATGCTTCTGCGTGAAAATTACGTTATCAACTGTTTAGAAAGAAGCTGCTTTGAATAATAAGATTTATTAAAAAAGAGGTGTAGTGAATAAATAAGGATATATTGTTTTATATTAGTGTTGTGTGATACTACATAAGAAGACTGTTATTATTTGAGTCATGATGAGCCTGGTTCCGGTGGTGAAAGGGAATCACCAGTAAAGTTATTTTTGGGTCCTCGATCAGGCGAGATCAACATCAGCTGTTTCACATCTATAAGGTATAAAGCATTATTAAAGTAGTCCTCTAACACAAATGAAATTCAATATAAATTGGTTTGTTTGTTGATGTTACAAAGTAATAGGTTCTATTTTGTCATAGGAACTGAATATTGACAGAATTGTGGATTAAACATTGAAAATTAGTTAAACATAGTAAATCGTTCTTTTTATGGTTTGACTTTATACTAAGAGGAATAGAAATACTTTCAGTTTGGGTTGGGTTGTTTTACCTCTGAGCAGCACTTTTTTGCACACCATGGGCTAAATGGCTAGGTCACAAGGACCCCAAAGGCTCAGAGAAGGTTGGGGGAGGGGACCCACAGGAACAGCTGTTAGGAGACAGATGGTAGCCTCCCATGAAGGCCATCCAGTGTGTTCTTTAGCGTGCAAAGGGTATGGCTCTCCCACACACGGAACCACGGCTTAACGTCTCATCCAATGGACGGCAACCTTTCGATGTCCCCTACTGACCGTGGGCAGGGAGTTCTGTGGAGATAAGTCTCAATGCCAACCCAGCTGGGACTCGAAACTGGGAACTGCAGATTACAAGCCTGGCATGCTACCAACTGAGCCACCCCCGCCCCACTTTAGTTTGGCATACATATATATTTACTTGAACAGTGCTTATCCATTTTAATTCGTAACAATATATTAAAATATAAAATCACAATTCTCTATTGGTAACTTATCTCTTTTTTCAGTTTAAATGATTGTATATTCTCTTCTAATTATTTATTACTAAATTGTTTATTATCAACATATTTTATGATGTCAATTATTTCATCAGCAATGAATGCAACTTCATTAAAATGAACTAAATTTGAACTTGCATATGTGTAATTTTTTTCATTCATTAAATTCGAAGGAGAATGGCGGTGTTGAATAATTTTCATTGTAAATTGGCCAAAAAAAAAGCTCAGAATGACACTTCTTAGTTTTTTGCTTATTTGGACTGGTAGCCCAGCAGTATGTCTAGAAATTCGGTTTCATTTCTCCAAAAGAAATGTATAGTGTTTCAGAGATGTATGTTAGCAGTGTGTCTAGAAATTCGGTTTCATTTCTCCAAATGAAATGTATAGTGTTTCAGAGATATATGCTAGCATTCAGCTGAAATTCTCTTCTACTCCATGATTCTGTCTTTGAATTGCAGGAAGGGAAAACAAAGATTGTTATCTTCTTTATTATAGAATAATGAAATAGATTTGGAACAGAATGATTATCATAGTAACCAGTGCAGTGAAATTTTCCTCTTTATGTGCCACTTTTAGTGACACTATTGAAGGAAATAATAATAACTATTCTTTCTGATTGAACTAAAGCAATAAATCAGCATAATTGAAGTCAGCTACACATAACATATGCAAAAGCAAACCAAAAGCCAATGACCATGTGCAACAATCTTACAGTACTGTGCAAATTAGTTGGGACAAGCGAAGCTTGGAGAACCTCTTCAATCCGGCCACATCCAACAATCCCCCAAACACCCACCCAAGGTCATGTTTTGTGGATGTTTCACAGCTTCCGGACCACAGACGCTTCACCCCATTTGAAGGAATGATGGACAGCAAAAAGTACATAGGCATTCTGGAGGCAAAAATGGTCCCAACACTGCAGAAGCTGTTTCCTAACAGCGATTGGGTATTTCAACAATATCTGGCTCCATGCCACAATTCTAAGCTTGCTAAGAGCTTCTTTACCCAGTAACATTTGAAGATATTGGAGTGGCCAGGAAATTCACCCGATCTAAACCCCATTGAAAATTTGTGGACCATTATTAAAGCAGCCATATCTAAGGTGGATTGCACAACGAAAACCAAAATGATAGAAAGTGTCATGAAAATGTGGTACCACGGACCCTGAAGTGAAGGAGATGTGTGGAAAGCTAGTGGCATCAATGGTTGAGAGGGTGAAAGAAGTAATTAAAGCTAATAGGGGTCACATTCACTATTAACTACACTATTAAACAAATAAATATTTTAGTTGTGTCTTTGTTGCTGCATTTTCCTATTGTCTCAACTAATTTGCACAGTACTGTAGCAACAAGATCTTTTCATAAAATCAGTTATCAACATCCAGTATACCTACACCATAAAAACCAAATCATCACTGCAGGATCAAGATACCGCTGATTCAGAAAAGGTGAACAGATTCAAAAAAGATTAATACATCTGAAATCAAATACCATCTAAATCATTAGTAAGGATTTCAGAATTAATTTGTGACCATTTGGTATGGTTGTGATATTGGGCTGGACCTGTATATTTTACTCTATATATTATATTCCATATTTATAGGTCTGTAAATGGTAGCTTGGTAGTCACTGGAAGGAGAGCTATGTACCACTTCCCTGTGATGATGCACAGAACCGGCCAAGCTTGGCACCTAATGTCTGACCCCATGGTGCAAGCTGTTAGTAACTTTCAAAAGAGATATTCTCTTGTGGAAGTGAACTGAAGAGGAGGGCTGACAGATTAGTGTGGCCTACTGATCTGGACAACTATGGCTACTTTCCATTTTTTATCTACCTTGCTGAGGAGTGGTCAACCACACAGGATCCTGACCATATAAACCTACTGGACTGGACTGAAATAAGGCTCTGAGCTTGATTATGATCTTGATTATCTTTTGCTGTTTTCTGTTTGTTTGTAGGTTGACAGCTCCAAGTGAATAGATTCAGAGGATATGTTTATCAGTTGGTGGATAATCCTGAGCAGAGGTCATCACAGGCACCGAACACTTTGCTTCTACTGGCATCATCAAATTCTACATTGGAGGAAGTCTTTCAGCACAGATGACTTCAGCTTTTAGTGGTGGGGGAACGGGTCTTTGCCCCATGCCTGTGATCAGGGGGCTGTTTGATATTGTCGGCATTCCGTCTCTCAATAAATAATAGTTTCTTCAAACATCCCACTAACCATTTGGTAGTTGGATATCCCACTAATCATAGGTAGTTGGAATGTGAGAACTCTGCACACAGCTTATTCTCCTCATGTCTCCACAAAAGAATTCCAGTTATAATTTAGATATTCTCGGCTTGAAAGAGATCAGATGGACAGATAAAGGTCAGATTCTTAAAAATAATCTTAAATTTCTCTTTTCAGGGAGAGAAGATAATAAGCATCACCAAGGCATGGGTCTGCTTCTCAGCAGAAAATGTTAGTGATGCTCTTCTAGGATATGAGTGATTGATGAAAGGTTTCTTACAGAAAATTTTCAGACTAGCATTACAGACTTGAATGTTATCTGTTGTTATGCCCCTACTGAAGATGAGAAGGATAGATTTTATGGACAATTGCAAGATATTTTGAATTCTGTCAAGAAAGGAGATATTACCCTTGTTCTAGGTGACTTCAGTGCCAAAGTTGGTACTGACTCTGACCTTTGAGGTGGGTGATAGTCGCTTTTGGTATTGGTAGCTGCAATGGCAATGGGCAACGTCTCCTACAAGTAAGTAAACTCAATGGTTTCAGAATAACTAACACATATTACAAACACTGCAACATACATAACTACTGATGGGTTTCGCCTGATGGGCTGCATAAGATTATGATTGATTATATATTAATTAACAGCAAATGGGCTAGTTCTGTTAGGAATACCGGTCATATAGGGGAGCTGAAATTGGATCTTATCATTACCTTGTTAAAAGCAACTTAAACTTAAGAAGTGTTGTGCTAAAGTTAAAAAATTTACCTTTAAATAATGAAAGAAACTCGACTTATTTAGTATTCACTAATAAATTACCACTTTGAAGTCAATTCAACTATAGAGGAAAATTTGTCTTGAGTTGTGTGGAATACGAACGCATGAGCTACTGGCTGCAGATCAAGATCTCCTCTAATAAACATCCATTATGTTACATATAAACGCTATTCAGGCAATCTAGCCACAAGCGGGTTGGGTTGGGTTGTTTTACCTCTGAGCGGCACTTTTTTGCACACCATGGGTTAAATGGCCAGGTCACATAGACCCCGAAGGCTCAGAGAAGGTTGGGGGAGGGGACCCACTGGAACAGCTGTTGGGAGACAGATGGTAGCCTCCCGTCAAGGCCATCCAGCGTGTTCTTTAACGTGCACAGGGTATGACTCTCTTGCACACGGGGCCACGGCTTAACGTCCCATCCGACGGACGGCAGCCTTTCCAAGCCCATCGGTGTCCCCTACTGACCGTGGGCAGGGCGGGGAATTTTGCGGAGATAAATCTCAATGCTGACCGAGCTGGGACTCGAACCTGGGAACTACAGATTACGAGCCTGGTGCGCTACCGACTGAGCCACCCCCGCCCCAGCCACAAGCGGCTTTCTATTTGTCTTGTAGATGGAAAATATGTCTTACAAGTATACTGATGATAAATAATGAAAGAAACTCGACTTATTTAGTATTCGCTAATAAATTACCACTTTGAAGTCGATTCAACTTTAGAGGAAAAATTGTCTATACGAACCCACGCCGCTTGTGGCTAGATTGCCTGAATAGCTCTTATATGTGACATAATGGAATGTTCATAGTGTTAATTAGAGGAGATCTTGATCAGCAGCTGGTAGCTCAGTGGCCCAGAGCACCTGACATGTTATCAGAAGGTCGTGGGTTTGATTCCCACCCGGCTCAAGACAATTTTTCCTCTAAAGCTGAATCGACTACAAAGTGGTAATTTATTAGTGAAATTTACCTTTAATTCTGAAGCTCTGAAAGACCTAGTTATAGCTAAAGCTTACAATGATAGGTTACTTAGTCATTATGACAATTATGGTTTGCTTACTACTGAAGTTGAGGAAGAATGGGACCATTTTAAACAGGCTTTCTTGGAAACTTAACAGTACTCTTTTAGGGAAAAGGGAATAAAGGATGCAGAATATATTTGAGTGATAAAGCACTTGAGCTTATTTCAGAAAGAAAGAACTGCAAGAATGTCCTTAATCAATACCCTACTAGTCCTAATAGGAAGCATTACAGAGAGCTTAATAAATGTGTAAAGTATCAATTAGCTGCTGACAAGAATCTTTGGCTTGATGGCTTGGCTGACAAAGCCGAGGAACCAGTTAGACAGCACAACAGCAGAGAGCTGTACCAGATAGTTAATGTTTTGTGTGGTAGAAAACGGACAGGTATACAGGGATTGAAGGATAAACAAGGTAAGGTTATAGAAGGGGAGGATTCTGTCATGGCTAGGTGGGCTGAGCATTTCAGTGATATTCTAAACAATGTAGTTAGTTCTACTCCTATTGTTTGTACTGATGATAGATGCATTAGTAGCTTTAATGTTGGACCTAAAACACAATGCGAAGTTATTTTGGCTATTTCTAAACTTAAACTACATAAATCACCAGGTGTAGAAGAAATTACTATGGAAATGATTAGAGCTGGGAATGTTTCAGTTACCATTTGGATGATTGAATTTTGAATATCTTTTATGATAAAGGCATGGTTCCTAAGGATTTTACCAGAGCTGTTATTATCCCTATTTTCAAAAAAGGTGATTGCAGTTCTTGTAATAACTATAGGGGTATCACCCTACTCTCTGTTCCAGGTAAAGTTTTTTGCATGATTGTGCTTAATAGAATTAAGAATCTGGTTGACAGGCAATTGCGTGATGAGCAATGTGGATTCAGAAGTGGTAGGGGATGTGTGGATCAGATATTTTCACTTAGGCAGATTCTTGAGAAATGTTTAGAGTTTCAGAAACCTTGGGTTGCTAGCTTTGTTGATTTCAAAAAGGCTTTTGACTCTGTTGATTGTCATAATTTGTGGTTGATTGTGAAATCATATGGTATACCAGACAAGTTAGTTAACATAATGAAAGCTCTCTATAATAACATTGAGTCATGTGTGAGAGTTGGTAAGGCTTGTAGCAATTGGTTTAGCATTACTTCTGGTGTTTGACAAGGGAGCATTTTTTCTCCTTTTCTCTTTAGTTTGGTTATTGATTATGTTATGCGATATTCACTCCAAGGGAAAGATTTTGGCCTAAATGGTCTGGAGATACTAAAATTTCTGATTTAGATTATGCTGATGTTTTAGCCCTTTTGACAAATTATGTTGATGAGATGAACTCTTTCATTCGAGCTGTTGATGAGACTGGTAGTAGAGTAGGTTTGGTTACGAACAAAGGGAAAACTAAAAGTGATGAAAATTGGTCAGACAGGTGGTGCTATAGTTGCTTTGAATGGCTGTACTATTTAGCAAGTGTCTCAGTTTAATTATCTTGGAAGCTATGTAACAGATACTGGTGGTGTGCGGCATGAGATTAACAAGCGAATAGGGATTGTCTCTGGGACTTTTAGGAATCTATGGAGAATGTGGAGAAATAGGCGTATACACCTGAAGACTAAAATTAGACTGTATAATAGTATGGTATAATAGTCTAGGGTCAGTTATGTAGTGGACGTTTTGTAAACAAGATAATAGGAAACTTGATGCTTTTGATTCTGGATGCTTGCACAGTATCTTGGGAACTAGATGGTTCAATTTTGTTTAGGTTTAGATGGTTCAACTTTGATGATGAGGTTAGGCAAAGGAGTCAGCAACCTCCTTTAAGCAGCATATTGTGCAGAGAGAGACTCCGTTGGTTTGGCGATGTTGCCCGTATGGATAAATATAGATTGGCGAATAGGTTTATGAACCATGTGTTAAAGGCCTCAGAAAAGAGGGGGAGACCTTGGATGCGGTAGGCAGACAAGGTCAAACAGCTCCTTGTTAGAATTGGTGTGCAGTGGCCAGATGAAGCAGATGTAGCTCAGGACAGATATGCTTGGAGAACTAAGTTGCACAGTCTGGTTAGATCTCCATAGCCAATGGCTGCTTGATGATGATTTATAGAAAAAAAGTTTGCAGTAAAACAACTGAAATCCACAGAAATTACATATTTTATATAGGTCATATCTTTGAAAAGATGTTTCCTGGCTATATTCCTGAAGATTCTTGTAAACAAACACATTTTTGCTAATGCTTTCAAATGAAGTCCAGTGATAACAACAAAAGTTTAAATGCACATTTAATATCGCAAAAAAAAATGTCATTCAAAAGTTAGTTAATTCATTTCATTATCACTAGAGTGACCAGATGTCTCTGTTTTTTAGAGAACTGGCTCAAAACAAATTTTTTGGGAGGTCTAAATGACCTGGTCTCTTGAGGTTAAATACAGTCCACCTTCCATTTGTATTGGATTTAACACATTTTTCGAATAATGTGGTTATTGTTATGGTTATTTTTGTAATTTTTGTAGACACCATTTAGGTCTTTTTCTAATTTACACAAACATTTCTTTTATAAAATATATATAATATATTCAGCTGTGAAGTACAAACTAATGCAAGCACAGCAATGTTTTTAATTGCACAACAAATTTGAATTAGCAGTGCCATGAGAAAAGTTTCACCTCTCTAAGACACAAGCTTACTATCAATTTCACAGCATAACTGAAATCTTTACTCAATGCTCTTAGAGTGGGTGAATTATTGCACCTCCCACATACTATGACGTTTGCACCATTCTACAACTTTTTTAGTTAAATTTTCTGTGGGGTTATACACTGGAAAAGAAATGTCCCACTTTCAGTAATCTGAACATTTAATAACCTGTCCCAGTTTTTACCTATCGAAATCTGGTCACCCTGTCACCCTATGTATCACTCAATATTTGTATTGCTAAATTTGTTCACTCAAAAACTGGGCTTTTTGCTTGCTTTGACCAAAGGATATGAACTTTTATCAATAGCTATATTGTTGACAACAGCATTATAGTTGTGATTAGCAGCTGAACAGTAGTTGGAGAAATATAATCACACTTGGGTGCAAGCAGCAAAGCACGTCAGTAACCTCCCCACCAAGTGCACAGCCCAAGAGTGAGCATCAGTGTGGTCCCTTGAAGAGCATCATTAGTGATAACATTGGTACAACTGCAATATTTTTTTTCTCATTACCAAAGAAATGACCATACTCCAGATTTTGCACATTTCTATGGAGGTTAATGCACAACATATGTCAGTTTTAATTTTTTTATCTATAGAGCCACATCACTTTTTTCACAATTTAAAACATTTTGCAAATTTGACTTTTTTTTACTGATCTATAATAAAACACCAAGTTTGATCTTCTCATTTACCATAGAAACAAAGAAAAAAGGAAACCTTTTTGTCACAATCACAATTTGTATATTTTCTCCCTATATTAAATGATTATAACTCTTTACTTTTTTTCACTCAAAACATTTTGGACAATTAGAAGTCTTATATGTACTAACATTTATGCCAAATATCATTGAAATCTGTGATGGGTGGTGAACAACTAACTTGCCTGGTTGAATTGACATGGAATAACCCTAAATGGAGTAATCAAGAGAGGAAGATTGAATGCATTAGGTAGATGATGTCAAATGGGATAACATTAGCTAACTGGTCTGCAGTAACCAAATACAACAGATGTAACTCAGCATATATGTGTATGGTGAACTTAATAACAGTGTTTGGACCTTTGTAGACAATAGCTTCTTGAGGAATATGTACAGAAAAAAAACCCTAAAACTTTTATGTTTTACAGTACACACTATCTGATCTATTGAAGAATAGTCATTTTCTACAAAATAAGAAAAAATATGCCTCTTTTATATAAAAAAAAAATGCAAATTTTACCTATGTGCTACTGGAAATTGCACATATCAGGTCTAATAGACTGACCTATTCAGCAGGCAGTGCCATGAAGTTCTATCACAGCTTACAGGCCACATTAGTCTGATTGTATTTAATCTCAGTAAGTTTTTTTTTTTAAAGAAAGAACATATCTTGTTTAGGAAATTACATTGTGTAAACTTGTCTTAAAGTAGGTATGTTAATGGTTTGTAGAAGGGCAGAAATTAAGCTTTCTGTTAGAAATAGGCTTCTTCTAGTTTTCTTGCACAGCACTTCTGCCATACAATTAGGAAAAAAAATTACCTAATTATCTAATATTATAACTTAAAATAGCAATACTGATAATTGAGAGATTCGGAGTTTGAAATCAAGGTAAATTGGTGTATTTTTGATATCTAAACTTAGATCAGAAAGTGCATTTTCAAAATTAAAATTAGATACGGAATAACAAGCATTTTTATAAAGGATTCTTTTATCGCAGGATACTACTGTTGTCGTCAAGTTGAGTCTATGGAACTGTGAGTGCAGTGAGTCAGTAGAGGCATAGGGATATGACGGAACATCGTACTGTAGTGTATGAATAGAAATTGGTGGTAGATAGGAGTAAGTGGGTGTGTTAATCTCACAAATAAGTGTAGTTCCAGCATGATGAAATTTTATTTGTTTTAAAGGTATTGTTGAAATTTGACACGTAATTGCATTTTTCATAGTTTTTTGGAGTGTAGTGGTTGTTGCTGTGCTAATGGAGAGAATATAGGCGAGTTTGAAAATTTGTTGTACTAGATGCTAATGTTGAGTGAATTACGAATATTAATTAGGGATAGTGGTGCATGTTCAGAAAAGGAACCATGGTTTGGGCATGGATAGTGTTAGACAATGTGGTTTTTTTTTACGTTAGATATATGATTTTTGGTGCTTTTTGATGGGGTTTTTTTGAATGTTGAATGGCAGTTCATTGTTTACAATTTTGGGCATTTTTCACGTTGCTTGTGTTTCTATATTTATTTTGATTTTATGATGTTTTGAAAATTTTTTTGGAAAAAAAATGATTTTTTAATATGACCGTGGTTGGGATTGAATTTTGGCTTTCTAAGTATGTAAAAAATTGCACTACTTTCAGGAACTATTTTCAAGGGAAAAAATGGCACATCAATACTGCTTTGTAAATAATTACCAAAATAGTTGTCACCAGGAAAAACTTTGGGTGACCCGACTTTCTCATTTTCAGCAAGTTTTTGGGTGAAAAGTATTAATGAATGAATCTCTCTGGAATTTGTTTTAAGGTATTTCTTTTAATATTAAATTAACTCTAAGGCATGGGCAGATCTACTGATATAGAGCAGTGGCAACTGTTATAAAATATGGTCAATTGGTTGTTCACAGGTCTCAGCCAACAGATGGTGCTCAGGAAAATAAATAAATACCCCCTCAAGCAGCTACTTGCCACAGAGGTCTGACAGGAGCCTGTCAGTTTATATGCCATAGAAGGTCTGTGAGGATGGCAGGACCTCAGCAGAAAAACGACACACACATCCATGCCTTATCCGAGCTCGAACCCAGGTCACTTAGATCAGTAGCCAAGCGTGGTAACCACTCGGCCATGAATGTAATACATATAATTTATGTAATACATGTAAATGAGTAGCACATACAAATGTAATGTTAGAGTGACTGTGGCTTGTTGGTGGACTATGACTTTGTTTGCTACTTTTGGGTAGATAACGTGGTCACATCACATGTAATTTGACGTGAATGTGATGTTTACATTTGAATATTTTGTCACTCTTGTTGAATATTTTGTGGCAATGGTCCCAGGAAAATATATACAAATAATGTATATTTTTTAAGGAGTTTTAACCCTTCCAGTATACCACAGGCAAAACTAGTTTACATCCAGAGCTCAGCAATTTTTCGTTATGATCAGCCAAAATAAAGTTACTTTAGATTTTTTTGCCTAACAACTAATTAAAGGAATTATGGCATGTTATAAGCCAAATTAATCAGCATTGAATTCTGGATTTTTTGAAACTAAAATATTTTACAAAAAAGATGACTTTTATTTTAATAGGGCTTTTATAGAGATTATAAAGTTAAAATCATTTGGCAATGCAAATAGAAAATTTATTAAAACAAAAAAACTAATAGACAGAAATTATTAAAATGCACATGATTGTAAGGTTATTTCTGAATAACAAAAAAAATAAGCAAGAAAATTGCTCCCATTTTATAATTATTTTCTTGGTACCATACTTTGAGAAAAGTTCAGGTTTTTTGCGAACTGTGCTGAGTCATGCCAACAAGTCACTTCATCCTCCTCCTCCTCCTCCTCCTCAAGCAGCCATGGGATACTGAGGTCCAACCAGACCATGCAATTTAGTTCTCCATGCATATCTGTCCTGAGCTACATCTGCTGCATTTCTCACACCAATTCTAACAAGGTCCTGTCTGACATTGTCTGCCCACCGCATCCTAGGTCTCTACCTCTTTTTGAGACCTTTAGGCACACTGTTCATAACTCTTTTCGCCAATCTATAATTATTCATACAGGCAATATGGCCAAACCAAAGAAGTCTCTCTCTGCACAATATCCTGCTTAAAGGAGGTTGCAGACTCTTTTGCCTAACCTCATTAGTTGCAAAATTGAACCACCTAATGCCCAAGATACTGGGTAGGCATCTGGAATCAAAAGCATCTAGTTTCCTGTTATCTTGTTTACACAGCATCCAAGTTTCACTACCATAACTAACCCTAGAAAGAACCAAACTATTATAGTCTAATTTTAGTCTTTAGGTGTATACGCCTATTTCTCCACACTCTCCATAGATTCTTAAATGCCCTGGCTGCAATCCCTATCCGTCTGTTAATCTCATGCTGCACATCACCAGTATCTGTTACATAGCTCCCAAGATAATAAAACTGTGACACCTGCTCAAGACTGCAACCATTCAGATTAACTAAATCAGAGCCTGCCTGACCAATTTTCATCATTTTAGTTTTCTCTCTGTTTATAACCAAACCTACTCTACTACCAGTCTCATCAACAGCTCGAATGAAAGAGTTCATCTCATCAACATCATTTGCCAAAAGGAATAAATCATAAGCATAATCTAAATCAGAAATTTTCATATCTCCAGCCCATTTAAGGCCAAAATTTTTCCCTTGAAGTGAATTACGCATAACATAATCAATAACCAAGCTAAAGAGAAAAGGAGACACAATACACCCGTGTTGAACATCAGAAGTAATGCTAAACCAACTGCTACAAGCCTTACCAACTCTCACACACGACTCAGTGTTATTATAGAGAGCTTTCATTATGTTAACTAACTTGTCAGGTATACCATATGATCTCACAATCAACCACAAATTATGACGATCAACAGAGTCGAAAGCCTTTTTGAAATCAACAAAGCTAGCAACCAAAGGTTTCTGAAACTCTAAACATTTCTGAAGAATCTGCCTAAGTGAAAATATCTTATCCACACGTCCCCTACCACTTCTGAATCCACAATGCTCATCATGCAATTGACTGTCAACCAGATTCATAATTCCATTAAGCACAATCATGGAAAGAACTTTACTTGGAACAGAGAGTAGGCTGATATCCCTATAGTTATCACAAGAACTGTGATCACCTTTTTTGAAAATAGGGATAACAATAGCTCTGGTAAAATCCTTAGGAACCATGCCTTTATCATAAAAGATATTCAGAATTTCAGTCATCCAAGTGGTAACCGAAACATTCCCAGCTCTAAGTATTTCAGTAGTAATTTTATCTACCCCTGGGGATTTATATAGTTTAAGTTTAGAAACAGCCAAAATAACTTCGTATTGTGTTATAGGGCCAACATTAAAGCCACCAATGCATCTATCATCATTGCAAACAATGGGAGTAGAACTAACTACATTGTTTAAAACATCACTGAAATGCTCAGCCCACCTAGCCATGACAGAATCCTCCCCTACTATAACCTTATCTGGTTTATCCTTCAATCCTTGTATACCTGTCCGTTTCTACCACACAAAACATTAACTATCTGGTACAGCTCTCTGCTGTTGTGCTGTCTAACTGCTTCCTCGGCTTTCTCAGCCAAACCATCAATCCAAAGATTCTTATCAGCAGCTAACTGATCTTTTACATGTTTATTAAGTTCTCTGTAATCCTTTCTATTAGGACTAGTAGGGTACTGATTAAGGACATTCCTGCAGTTCTTTCCGAAATAAGCTCAAGTGCCTTATCACTCACATAATTCTTCCTCTTCTGCTCCTTGAGTACTGTTAGTGTCCAAAAAAGCCTGTTTAAAATGATCCCATTCTTCCTCAACTTCAGTAGTAAGCAAACTATGACTGTCATAATAACTAAGTAACTTATCGTGGTAATCTTTGGCTATAACTGGATCTTTCAGAGCTTCAGTATTAAAAGTAAAGTTTTTAACCCTAGCACAACACTTTTTAAGTTTAAGTTGCAACACACTTTTAACAATGTAATGGTCAGATCCAATTTCAGCTCCCCTATATGCCCTGGTATTCCTAACAGAACTAGCCCATTTGCTGTTAATTAATATGTAATCAATCATATTCTTATGCAGCCCATCAGGTGAAACCCATGTGTACTTATGTATGTCACAGTGTTTGTAATAAGTGTTAGTTATTCTGAAACCAATGAGTTTACTTACCTGTAGGAGACATTGCCCATTGCTGTTGCAGTTACCAATACCAAAAAGGCCTATCACTCCTCCCCAAAGGTTAGAGTCAGTACCAACTTTGGCATTGATGTCACCTAGAACAAGGGTAATATGTCCTTTCTTGACAGAATTCAAAATATCCTGAAGCTGTCTGTAAAATCTATTTTTCTCATCCTCAGTAGAGGCATAACAGCAGATAACATTCAAGTCTCTAATGATTGTCTGAAAATTTTCTGTAAGAAACCTTTCATCAATCACTGGCATGTCTGATGAGAAGCAGACCGACGCCTTGGTGATGGCTTATTATCTTTCTGAAAAGAGAAATTAAATATTATTTTTAAGAATCTGACCTTTATATGTCCATCTGGTCTCTTGCAAGCCGAGAATATCTAAATTATAGCAGTGGAATTCTTGTGAGAGGATATCAAGAGAATAATCTCTGTGCAGAGTCCTCACATTCCAACTACCTAAAATAATAAAAATACCTCCTTAAGCAGCTGCTTGCCACAGAGGTCTGACAGAAGCCTGTCAGTTTATATGCCATAGTAGAAGGTCTGTGAGGATGGCAGGACCTCAGCAGAAAAACAACACAAACATCCATGCCTTACCTGGGGCTCGAACTCAGGTACCTTAGATCAATAACCAAGCATGGAGAGAAAATGGTTAGCGGGATGTTTAAAGAAACTATGTCTATAGAGAGAGGGAATGTTGCCAATATCAAACAGTTCCCTAATTACAAACATGGGGTAAAGACCTGTTCCCCCACCACTGACGGCTGAAGCCATCTATACTGGAAGACTTCCTCCAATGTAGAATTTGACGATGCCAGTAGAAGCAAAGAGTTCAGGTGCCTGCAATGGCCTCTGTTCAGGATTATCCACTAGCTGATTAACATATCCTGTGAATTTATTCACTTGGGGCTGTCAACCCACAAACAGAAACAGCAGAACAGCAGAAGATTCTTCTTCCACAGAAGCAAATCATCATCCTCCTCCTCAAGCAGTCATGGGCTACGGAGGGCCAACCAGACCGCGCAGTTTAATTCTCCAAGCACATCTGTCCTGAGCTACATCTGCTGCATCCGGCCACTGTACACCAATTCTAACAAGGTCCTGTTTGACATTGTCTGCCCACTGCATCCTAGGTCTCCCCCTCCTTCTGAGGCCTCTAGGCACACTATTCATAACCTTATTCGCCAATCTATAATTATCCATACGGGCAACATGGCCAAACCAATGGCGTCTCTCTCTGCACAATATGCTGCTTAAAGGAGGTTGCAGACTCCTTTACCTAACCTCATCATTAGTTACAAAGTTAAACCACCTAATACCCAAGATACTGCGTAAGCATCTAGAATCAAAAGCATCTAGTTTCGTGTTATCTTGTTTACACAGCGTCCAAGTTTCACTACCATAATTAATCCTAGAAAGAACCAAACTATTATACAGTCTAATTTTAGTCTTTAGGTGTATACGCCTATTTCTCCACAATCTCCATAGATTCTTAAAAGTCCCGGCAGCAATACCTATTCATCTGTTAATCTCATGCCGCACATCACCAGTATCAGTTATGTAGCTCCCAAGATAATTAAACTGTGACACCTGTTCAAGACTGCAACCATTCAGATTAACTGAATCACAACCTGCCTGACCAATTTTCATCACTTTAGTTTTCTCTCTGTTTATAACCAAACCTACTGTACTACCAGTCTCATCAACAGCTCGAATGAAAGAGTTCATCTCATCAACATCATTTGCCAAAAGGGCTAAATCATCAGCATAATCTAAATCAGAAATTTTAGTATCTCCAGACCATTTAAGGCCAAAAGTTTTCCCATGAAGTGAATTTCGCATAACATAATCAACAACCAAACTAAAGAGAAAAGGAGACAAAATGCACCCTTGTCGAACACCAGAAGTAATGCTAAACCAATTGCTACAAGACTTACCAACTCTCACACATGACTCAGTGTTATTATAGAGAGCTTTCATTATGTTAACTAACTTGTCTGGTATACTATATGATCTCACAATCAACCACAAATTATGACGATCAACAGAGTAGAAAGCCTTTTTGAAATCAACAAAGTTAGCAACCAAAGGTTTCTGAAACTCTAAACATTTCTCAAGAATCTGCCTAAGTGAAAATATCTGATCTACACATCCACTACCACTTCTGAATCCACATTGCTCATCACGCAATTGCCTGTCAACCAGATTCTTAATTCTATTAAGCACAATCATGGAAAGAACTTTACCTGGAACAGAGAGTAGGCTGATACCCCTATAGTTATCACAAGAACTGTGATCACCTTTTTTGAAAACAGGGATAATAATAGCTCTGGTAACATCTTTAGGAACCATGCCTTTATCATAAAAGTTATTCAAAATTTCAGTCATCCAAATGGTAACTGAAGTATTCCCAGCTCTAAGCATTTCCATAGTAATTTCATCCACCCCTGGGGATTTATGAAGTTTAAGTTTAGAAATAGCCAAACTAACTTCAGATTGTGTTATAGGGCCAACATTAAAGCCAACAATGCATCTATCATCATTGCAAACAATGGGAGTAGAATTAACCACATTGTTTAGAACATCACTGAAATGCTCAGCCTACCTAGCCATGACAAAATCCTCACCCACCAGTACAGCAAATTCAGGATCCATAATCAAGCTCAGAGCCATAATTCCACTGAAGTTGGTATATATCGTCAGCACCAGGACCCTGTGTGGTTGACATCTTAAATTACCACACAGGACCCTGTGTGGTGACTCCTCAGCAGGGTAGAAAAAAAATTAAAAGTAGCCATAGTTGTCCAGATGAGTAGGCCACACTGATCTGGCAGCCCTCCCTCTCCTGTTCACTTCCACAAGAGAGCATCTCTTTTGAAAGGTACTAGCGGCCTGCACCATGAGAAGGCAATGTCAGACATTAGGTGCTACGCATGGCCGGTTCTATGCATCATCACAGGGGATTGGTGCATAACTCTCCTTCTAGTTATTAGCCAGCTAGAATTTGTAAAAAAACAGGAATCAACAGAAATAGGTCATACTCTATACCAAATTAAAATTTAAGCAAATTTTAATAAGACTTTCTTACAGTAAATCAAGTGAATAAATAGATCAGACTATGCAATTAAGGCTTAATTTTGTAAAACCTAATGAATAAAAATAGTTATATATTCACCAAAAATTAATTTCTTCCTGAATAATATAGTATTTACACCAAATGTTTTTTATTTCTTTTAATGATTCCTTTCAGTGCGGTATATATATATATAAAACATTGGTCAGATTGCTTGGATTAATGGGATCTTCTGTACAGTTTATGAAATGGAGCTGCTGTTTCCTTTACTAAACATTAAGAATTTTATATTTGGTTGTTAAATTTTGAGAATCTTTGCTAAGCATCGAAAAGTCAGTGCACCAAAGCAAAAAAAAATTATATCGTCAGAGTGCAAAATGAATATAATGGGGAAGGGGGGGGGGGTAATTTTTTAAAAACAGTTGAATATAAACTTAACCCTTCCAGTGTCCATGCCATCAGTATACTTCACAGAATTCAAAATGAGAGGCCAAGGACGTATATATGTATATGTTTTTAGTACAACAAAAAAAATTGATTTTTAAAAAGTAAAAATTGCAGTTGTAATATATATATCTTATAAAAATATATAATTCAGGCTTGAAAAATAATATTTTGTTTTTTAATTTCATGCATATTTTATTAAACTACAATATAAATAACTTTATAAAGTCATCTGATTGCCATTTCTCAGAAGCACTAAATGATATTGCTGATTTCCTTGTTAGCTTTCCTATTTGCTGAAGCAACCTACTTATTTAAGCTCACAAGTTTTATTTGAATTATATTGAAATTTTTTTACATGCGGGACTTGAACCCACATCTTTCTAAAAACACGCCAGAGTATTCTTACCAATTGAACTAATGCCTGCTCATCTTTTTTCCACTAATTTAAGACTTTAAATCTTTCATCGATGATTTTTGGCACCATCTATGATCATTGGGTGGCAACAATTTCTTTTTTATATTTCGGTGGGTGAGATGGAAATAATAAAGTCTCTTCACGCTATTGATTGATTAGACAACAAATGATTAGAATATATAATCATTTAAACTGAAAAGGACTAAGTTACTGACATAGTGATCAAGAGAATTGATTTTATATTTTAATATATTTTAGAAATACCAAGTGTATTAATTATGTGAAGTCTAGTAAATGAAAATAGTTTCTATTATTGGATTAAACAATCTGGCACCCGCTTATGCCTTGCACAGCTCTTCAGATAATATCAGTAAAGAAATATTTTTCCTCAAAGATTAAAAAATGGAGGTAACTGTTTTCAAGTTATACAAATTATACAAACTGAAGTTGGAATATTTAATAACTTGTCCCAGTTTTTACCAATCGCAATCTGGTCACCCTATACAGAGCCGTTTTAAGACCTCTGCAGGCCCTAGGCATTCTTACCTTTATAAGCCCTCACCTATAACATTTTAGTTATTTTTTATTTTAATTCTGTTAAAATATTCAGGAAAAATGTCGCAAAGTGAACATTATCTAATTTTTTATTTGTTTTCTACTGATTTTTAATTTTTTTTTAAATCAATTGTTTAACTTGTTACTGTTTCCTCACTTTTTAGTAGTTGGCATAATAGTACATATTAGATATCTAATTAAAAATTTATTAATTTCGATTGTGTAGTTTTATTTCTATTTCTGTAATTTAGTTTTTTCATGTGAAATATTTCCGTAGACCCTAAGCACTGGGCCTTCGGTGCCTAATGGATAAAACAGCACTGACCCTATATATCACTAAACATTTGCATTGCTAAATTTGTTCCCTCTAAATATTGGGCTTTTTCATTTGCTCGCCTGTAAAAAAGGATATGAACGTTTATCAATAACAGTATTATAGATGTTAGTAGTAGCCAAATGCTAGTTGGAGTGGTTGGAGTTACAAAGTCGTGCTTGAGTGCAAGCAGCAAACACATTGGTAGACTCTCCGTTCATCAGTGTGGTCCTCTGAAGTGCATCATTAGTGATAACATTGGTAGAAATTCAATATTTTTCTCATTATTAGATATCCCCCCCCCAAAAAAAAAAAAAAAAAAACATATTCAGATAGTCCCAAAGGTTTTCAATGGGATTTTCATTTGGGGACTTTGCAGGCCAATTCAGGTGTCCCAAAGTTACCTCATTTTTCTCGTGCCAGCCACAAACAGTTTTGCCCCTGTGCACCCTGGTATGTGTTTGTCCCTCACATGAAGCACAAAGGGCAACACCTGTCTCCAGAATCGGTATATAGCCTTCCTGATTTAAATGGGGCATTACAGAGCAACTTCCATCTTGAATTAGACCTTGAAAACAGTCCAGATGGCAGGCCATACTAAAAATCATATTTCAGGTTGAATATTATATTCGGGAGGAAATTTTCTTTCGATTAATACATAATTTAACTATGTAAATATTTTGAAGGACAAACTTTAAAATTTTATTGCTCAACGACAGATAATTTTAAGTTATTTTTAATTAATTTCTGAGCACGAAGGCCTTTTTAATTGTGAGCTTAATTCATTGTGCTTATACATAAAATAAATAAATACCCCCTCAAGCAGCTGCTTGCCACAGAGGTGTGACAGGAGACTGTCAGTTTATATGCCAGAGTAGGTCTGAGAGGATGGCAGGATCTCAGCAGAAAAACGACTGCTTTTATTTATGGTTATGAATATTAGTAGTGATAGTATTAATATATTTAGTTATGGAACTGAATATTTGCTTTTAATTCTATTTATTACTATTTGAGATTACAAAGTTTAATATGGATTTTTAATTACAAAAATCAAGTTTAGATAGTTCTATTTTTCAGAAATTAAGAGTTGTGAGGAATTTTTGATTTGGGTAACATATTAAGAGTGTACAAATATAATATTATGATAAATATTTCAAATTGGAATGACAGTGTGTATGTTTTTTCTTGTTGTTGTCTTTGATGGTATTATTTAGTTCTGGGGGCTTTTTTTATAATGTGGATTGGAGGTGCACTGTTTTCAATTTTCTTGTTTATAGAGATGTGTTCTTTCTGATGAAATTATTTAGTTCTGGGGGCTTTTTTATAATGCAGATCAGTGATGCATTGTTCCTGATTTTCTTGTTTTTTGAGATGTGTTGGCTGATGATATTAGTTCTGGGGTTTTTTTTATAATGCAGATCAGCAATGCATTGTCCTTGATTTTCTTGTTTTTGAAGATTTCTCTCCGATTAATTCTGGTGTTTTAGGTTAATTTTTGTATGTGTAACTTCTTTAAGAAAGTTAGTTTTTGAAAGTATTTATAGTGTTTTAAATACTGAGAAAAAGAGGGAAGAGGGGACTAGATCAATTTGTAGTATGTGGGAAGGCAACTGTCATGCTATCTTAACTTCGTTTGTGTTTAGTTTTTTTGATAGTTTTATTTTTCAGCAATTAAAAGTTGTGAAGAATTTTTTTGAATGGAGAGGGGAATTTTTGGATTTGTTACATTGCACTTATTTAAAATGCAATGTAACAAAGTTACATTTGATTCAAACCCAGACTATTACAATGCTAATGAAAAAAAAAATCTTTTTTCTAGAAACCAGTTTTATTTAGGGAAAAGTGCAAGAGCTGTAGTCATTACTACCTAAAAATTCAGAGTAATGCAGGCAACTGAAAAATTGAGTCTAGAATTTTATAATGAATATTGTCAGTTTTGGGCTATAATACTAAGGTGATCAGAAAAGTTTTCTACTGATGTCTGATCAAAGCTTCAAACAGAACTATCAAAAGTCCCTAGACCTTTTTCTTTAAATCTGGTCACTCTTAACTGCCATTTAAAGCTTAAGCAAACCTAACCTGGACTATGACAGATCACATTTGAGTACAGCTTGCCACAAATGATCGAGAACCACTTGATACATTCACAATGTCACTATACATCAATACATACATAACTATTCCATCTTACCTGAACGTAATCTTAATATCCCAAGAGTATATAGAGCAAGTGAATATTAACATAAAAAATAATCTTCATAACAGGTCATTTACTTTTCAAAATATCATACCCATTTAATCGTTCTACACAGTAAAATTTTAGAACCAGTCTTCTTTGCGGCGTTATGGTGTATCTTCGCCATTATTGCTCAAACTTCGATTAAAAACTTGGTTCCTCATTTTATTCTAAACATTTATTCGTAAATAAAGTTTAATTTCTTTTTTAAAACATGTCTGATTATACATTCAAACATATGATTTTCTTTAAAAAATAGCACTTAGAAAGGATACAATTTGAAACCTTTCAGTATATCTTCAGCCCTCGAAGGCATTTTTATTTTATATATATTGAACGACAAATATGTGATCACGAAACCTGTTACTTCATAAACGTATCATTAAAATCTGTTGCATCTTATTTTCACAGAATGTCCCTACAATTTGCAATCACAACCTACCACAAACATGCATTATTTTTTTCGGTTTCTGAAGTGCAGAAATTTCACTTGCTTTATTTAGCCGTTAGAGGCGCTGCATGTTCATCAAAATTAGAGGCCCTATATAGGTATAGTAAAATAATGTATAAGGAAAAGAGGTTTGGTTTGACAAAGCGTAAGTGGCGGCCTCAAGTGGTGTTTCGATTGGTATTGTGCATTTGTTTCAGCTGGGAAGCAAACAATAAGGGGCAAAGGAATTATGCATCAAAAAATTTATATTTTAAAAAAGGAAAAAAAGTAACTGCACTTTGTATTTGAAAAAAATAATATCATGATTTTAATAAAGGTTTGTTTTTTTCCATTGGAATTATTTTTCGTTGAACCAACAATTATAAATTGAACGGATGGAGAAGATTTGAAATTAGCCTGAAGTTAATTTATAGAATAAATTATTACAATTAGAAGCTTTCTTGGTTGCATAGAAACAGGAAACAGAATTGATATTAATATACTCTGCAAGGATATCAATGGGAAATTATTACATAGGAAAAGCGAAGAGAATGGAAGTTGACAGCAACATGTAATTACAAAAGCGTTCGTCCCCTGTAATGTTCGTTTCCCCTCTACGCCAAATGCATGATACCCGATTTTACATTAATCTCTATGGAAGCTTAACTTTTTCTCCCTCTACTTTCTTTGGTAGAGGTTAGCCATCTCAAATTGGACGCCATGTTTTGTCGTCGCTCAGGTTGTTTGGCGTGCAAAGCTGAATGGTATTGCACAAATACCAATGGATTCCGGAAAACGGTAGGTTAATATTTGATAAAGATTTCAGTGCTCATGATTGGAAGCACTTTAGAAAACGGTTGAGAAGGAAAGGTAAATTTTAGAGCTTTTTTTTTTAAAAGATAATAATATCGCTTTGTTGTCTGCCGTGTGTAGACAATGAACTTTTTTTGTTTATGAAGAAGAATAGAAAATTTTTTTGTGTTTCTGCTGAGGTCCTGCCATCCTCTCAGACCTTCTACTCTGGCATATAAACTGACAGGCTCCTGTCAGACCTCTGTGGCAAGCAGCTGTATGAGGGGGTATTTATTTTTTATTTTAGGTATTAAGGAAATATTGCGATTTGCATTTTTCGAATCTTTTAAAAGTTATAACTGCGCCGTCTAATGGTGGAAAAAGTAGAAAATTCCAAAATATCAAATTACCATAACCAAACGATGTAGTTATGTTAGAAATTTGAAATTTTGGTGTTGAAATGCAAAAGTTACGAAATTACAATTGGCAGCAATCACTTGACCCTTTAGACCCAGGGGGGGAGGGGAGAGAGAGAATGCAATTTTTTTGTTTTAACAGAAAATTGTACATTTTTAGATATAAATTAAAAATTCTTTTTTCGGTTCGACAGGTATTGACGAAATATTAAAATTTGCATTTTCCGAATCTTCCAAAAGCTATAATTACATCCTTTAATGGTGGGAAAAAATTGAAAAATCCCTATTTTTAAAACGGATATTGCACGATGTAACTATGTCGATGTAGCAATGTCAGAAATTTGAAATCTTGGTCGTGGAATATGACAGTATTGAAGATTCCATTGACAATAATGCATTGACCCTTACGCCCAAGGTAGATAGGAAAGAGAACGGTTTTAAGAGATAATTGGAATCTCTTTTTTAGTTGGTACTAATGAAATATAATTCGCATTTTCAAAGGTAATTTTAATTTATATCATTAGAGATCACTATACATCCAAACAACAAAACTTTTAACGAATGCTAAAAGTTTTGCTCTTTGGATATTTAGTGATCTCGGCTGTAGATTCTGTTCTGGTTATATGATTACTAATAATATACTACTCTGTGCATTTTCCCCCATCATATATTATGTAACGCTCCAAACAAAGGCAAAATACTTGAAGTTTTATGCTCCGGATAGTTTAGACGATTTTCTTATCGTGCCTACGTACGTGTGTGCCCGGACACTTCTAATCATTACATACAACAAATATCTTAAATATTCAACAATATCTACGCTGAAACTTCAGTACCTTTGAATAATACACAAAAAATGTTAAGCTACTTGCTCAACAAAAATTCTCGGCTTAAGCTGCCGTTAAATCTATAACTAGTACATACAACTACTGAGCTCAAAAAATTACTATCTTTGACAATCATACAAAATTTATCCACAAATATATATACTATCTTTAAATACTGGCGAGTCACTGTTCGGCGCCACTTCTTTTAATGGACTCTGTAACGCTCCAAACAAATACAAAATACTTGAAGTTTTATGATCCGGATAGCTTAAACGGGCGCCAGGCAATAATTAACAAATTGCCAAAAGTAGAATAAGTTGATAATAAGTTGATTTAGGGTTCAAATACCAGCGAGCGTTAATGAGTAAGAATCAAAATGATTGTCGAGTAAATTTAAATATAATTCAAAAATCCTTAATTCGCGTTGCTCAAGAGAAAAAAACTGCACAGACTCAAAAGGTTTTAAATGTAACAAAACAGATTTATTTCCAAAATAATTCAACTCACCAAGACATCAA
This sequence comes from Ryuthela nishihirai, assembly GCA_038380435.1. Classification (NCBI taxonomy): domain Eukaryota; kingdom Metazoa; phylum Arthropoda; class Arachnida; order Araneae; family Heptathelidae; genus Ryuthela; species Ryuthela nishihirai. The sequence continues at coordinate 13,845,819 of JAWZYU010000020.1, read as the reverse complement.
TGAAGATACAACTCCTGTTCTACACGCACTGTGCTTAGTGCTTCTGCACTAACTCCCCGTGCACTAACTTGTGCTCATGCTTATGCTACTGTGACTCGCAGGTCACCGGTTTTTGACATTAGCCGGCAATGCTTGCCGGGAAAGACATTAACATACTATGACGAACGACGCAAAAGCTATGACGCAAGAGGGGGCGTGTCCTTGGCACGCGCTTTAACGGTACAGTCGGAAGATCGGAGTTGCGGCGCATGCGCAACTCCTAGAATCTTGAAAACGAGTGCTGTGATGCCAAAAAGGAAATAAAAATCCCCAAAATGATAAATATAACGTAAATTAAACAAAACTGGTTAAGGTAAAGCAAAAGTGAACGATGTTCCTGTTCGGGCGCCAACTCCCCCTTCCAAAGGGAGTCAAAAGATTTCACCTAACAAATTTTGACGAGCAATTTTGAATAAAGGACACATCTCACGTCATTTACACATGGCTGAACATAAATAAGTAAAAGTATGCTAGGGCAAATTTTGATATGACGAACTATTCTCACTTTGACACAATTTTCCAGCACAACTAAAGGTCCTCCCTTTTCCTCCTGACAAAAATATATAATTAACAGCTAACCTAGTGTCAATATATACCAGTGGCTGTGACAGTTAACTGTATACTAGCATCATCGGTCTATCTAGTATCACATTCTGATACAAACTCGAAATTGGCATATCTTTAACCGTACAGAAAAAATTGGTTAATAAACTCCTAATCTTACTAATTCTATAGTGTTAATAGATGAAAAGAAAAAATGATTACATTGTTGCTAGCGGGGTGAGCTTTTCCCCTAACCACAATAAAAAATTCGTGAAATCTAAGTCTTCTCCTAAATCACATAAAAAAACGGGTATTCAAACAGCGTTATCTCCTCCTAATTACATTCAAATACGCAAAGCTAAGAAAATTCAAAATTCACAAACAAGCGGGAATGTAATCATCCGCTAATTCTTCTCCTATTCACAGAAATCGCGATCTAGCTGAAATAAAAAATCATTAGTTACCTCCCCCTTCAGAGCTAACGTCCCCCTCCCAAAGGAGTTATGCTGGTAACAACTCGGTCACCAGACTAGGCCACTTGGGGACAGCTCCAAAAAGGTACACAAAAAAAACAAAAATTCTGCAGTCATCATCATGGTCATCATCTATTTTTTAAAATTTAAATACCCCCTCAAGCAGCTGCTTGCCACAGAGGTCTGACAGGAGCCTGTCAGTTTATATGCCACAGTAGAAGATCTGAGAGGATGGCAGGACCTCAGCAGAAAAACGACACATACATCCATGCCTTACCCGGGACTCGAACCCAGGTCCCGTAGATCATTATATACCAATAAATACTGCCACATGTCATCCCAAAAATTACGTATCATTGACACATAAATATCACTGATGACACTGAACAGATTTAAACACATATACATAAATCGTATCTAAGAATAAAGAAAAAAAAAAGAGTGTAAATAATTTATAATATACGATGATAACATTTCATCCAATAACTTTTACATGAATCTCCTTTTTTTTTTACATAAATTCACTTTGGAATGCACGTTATTTTACAATACAAATTCTTAAACATAAAAAATATTAAATCACTAATTCTCTTTCACTCTTCTCATTCATATCCATAAACATTTTACAATTTCTAAACTTTCCAATATCGACTTACAAAATTTTTCAGCTATCAGTCAGCTGAAACGAAAAAATCTACAAAAATACATTTTAACTCACGTAAATACAATAACTAGAACTTCGATGAACAAGAATGCAAAAAAAATTCTATTCACACAGTATAAACTCGAACTACAATAATTTCACTTTCCAAAAATAAATATCGAACTCTAAAGTTTCAACAAGAATTCAAACATTGCTAACTATATAAATCACAATAAGCTTCTTCGTCTTCATCTATTCCGAAAAAAAGAGAACATTTATAAATCAACAAGTGCCAAGTGAAAGGAAAATATACTTAAATTTCATTGTTGGCACTCCGTGGCGATAAATCATCTAGTCCGTTTCCGATAACATCCTTCCGTCGTCGTTGGGTGGCTTCACGTAAAGTTGTTACTGAAGATCTCGTTCAAGTCAAGTCGTCGCTGTAGATCTGGCTGGTGACGTCATCTTGGCTATGTTCGCTGCTTCGCTGCCGGTTGTCGCTCTGCAGGATTTGAGTTTCGTCAGCCTTTTCGTCACGCTCTTGACGTCGATGGAACATCTGAATCTGGCTTTGTCAGTCTTTGTCCTGTTGTGTGCAGTAGGTGATAATCTAATCTGTTCTTTTCTCTTCTGCTTGGTAAAGGTTCATCATCATCATCAGAGCATTCTTTCTCCTGGGTTTGTTGTGGAGCATCTACTTCTGATCTAGAAAATTCTATAGACGTTTTATATAATTTTATATTCAAAACATTAAAGTATCCTACTGAGGCATTAGTGGTCATATTGGCCAATTCATACAGAAGTGGAGAAAGTTTCTTCCTTATAACATATGGTCCAGCATATAATGGTGCAAATTTCTTGATGAATCCTCTTTCTTTATCACTCTTATGATGTGTTTTAATCAAGACCTTCTCACCTACTTTAAATCCCATATGTCGTCGTCTTTTATTATAATCCTCTCGTTGCTCTTGTTGTGCTCGTAGGGAATTATCTTGTGCCTTTGAAATGGCTCTAATATGCTGTCCCATTCTAAACTCAATGGATTGTGGAGATGCGGGTTGGCCAATGAGTCTGTCCCAGGGTAATGTTAGTTCTCTTCCAAGAAATATCCTTGAAGGCGTGAATTTGGTGGTTTCATGTAATGAAGTGCGTAAAGCAAAGGAAAACTGTTGCAAATATTTATCCCATGTACTATGTCTATTTTCAACGTAAGCAGCTATCATTCTGCCAATATTTCGGTTAATTCTTTCTGTCAAATTTGATTGTGAATGATATGGAGTTGTATATATGTGTTTTATTTGGAACGTTTCACATACTTCAGCAAGCACATTGGAAATGAATTGGGGCCCATTGTCCGAAACTCTTGGGACAACTACTCTTGGGTACCCCGTATCTGCATATAAATTCATTAACAAATTTCTTTGCTACGATTGTTGCTGTTGCATTTCTAACAGGAAATATTTCGACCCATTTCGAAAAATAATCTGCTAAGACCAGAATATATTGGGATCCCGCTTGTGTTTGTGGATACGTTCCCATTAAATCCATGGCAACTAATTCCATGGGTTCATTGGAGATCGTGCTTTTCATAAGACCACAAGGACGGTTTTGATCGAATTTCGTGGTTTGACAAATTAGGCATGTTTCTACATAGGTTTTTACGTCTTTTTTCAAAGCTGGCCAATATGATCTTTTGGCCACTTTCTGATAGGTTTTCCGTGTACCTAAATGTCCAGCTGAAGGTACATCATGTAATTCTCGGAGTACGTACTCTCTTAAATTCTTGGGAATAAATGGATGATAACTGCCTGTTTGACTCGGTCGTCTGCAGTAGTACAAAATATCGTTAATTAATCTGAAATGTCTGGCTCTTCCAACAATACTTGAAGCTATACTAGGATCTAGAGGTAATTCATCAGTCTTCAAATAATGATACACGTTTCCATATTCTAAATCTCTTTTCCGTAATTAAATATTCCTTGTATTCGATGGGAACTATTGTGGCGAGTGAGGGAGCAAAAGGCTTATCTTCGAGCTCTGACGTAACTTCTTTTTTTCAAAGCTGGCCAATATGATCTTTTGGCCACTTTCTGATAGGTTTTCCGTGTACCTAAATGTCCAGCTGAAGGTACATCATGTAATTCTCGGAGTACGTACTCTCTTAAATTCTTGGGAATAAATGGATGATAACTGCCTGTTTGACTCGGTCGTCTGCAGTAGTACAAAATATCGTTAATTAATCTGAAATGTCTGGCTCTTCCAACAATACTTGAAGCTATACTAGGATCTAGAGGTAATTCATCAGTCTTCAAATAATGATACACGTTTCCATATTCTAAATCTCTTTTCCGTAATTAAATATTCCTTGTATTCGATGGGAACTATTGTGGCGAGTGAGGGAGCAAAAGGCTTATCTTCGAGCTCTGACGTAACTTCTGCCGGCCACATGGGAGCACGGGATAATGCATCTGGCTTCACACGGGAGCACGGGATAATGCATCTGGTAGCTGATGCGCACTTCCCTTTCGATGCTCGACCTTGAAATTAAATTCTTGTAGGCGTAATGCCCAGCGCATTAGACGACCTGTTAGATTGGTTGATGTCTGTAACCATTGTAAAGCAGCATGGTCAGTAAAAATAGTAATGTCGGATGTGTCTAATTGTACTTTAAATTTTTCTAGAGCCCATATTACGCTTAGACATTCTTTTTCAGTCACTGTAGTTTCTTTCAGTATGACTCAAACTGCGACTGACATACATGATAACGTGTTCACAATTGTCATTCTGTACTTGGCTCAGCACGGCGCCGAGACCGACATCGGAAGCATCAGTGTAGATGTAAAAAGGTTTGCCCAACTGTGGTAAGGCCAACACGAAGCATGACACAATGCATCTTTTAATGTCTGAAATGCTGTATCGCAAACAGGTGTCCAGTGAAACCGCTTTCGCTTTCGACGTAATTCACACAAAGGTTCGGCCAAATTAGCAAAATTGGGTATAAATTGTCGGTACCATCCACACATTCCTAAAAATCTACTAAGTTGTTTCGAATTGCGCGGTGTGGGAAATCGTTCTATGGCTTCGACCTTATTAGGTAATGTTCTTACTCCATCTTTATTAACATTGAAACCGAGGTATTGAACGTCCTCTCGGAGAAATGTGCATTTGGACAACTTTATGGTGAGTCCGGCTTCTCTTAACCTTGCAAATACCAAATTCAAATCACGTAGATGCTCTGAAAAATCAGTAGAAGACTACTATGTCGTCTAAGTATACTTCACAAATTTTTCCTTTTAGGTCACCCAGAACTACGGACATAAGACGTTGAAACATGGCGGGTGCTCCTGATGAGCCAAATGGTAAGCAACGAAATTGGAATAATCCATCTTTTGTGAGGAATGCTGTTTTGGGTCGATCTGGTGGATATACGGACACCTGCCAATATCCTGAATACAAATGTAGTATGCTAATAAATTTCTTGCCAGCCAGTTGTGTTAGTAGATTCTGAATAATAGGTAGTGGATATCTGTCGGGGACTGTAACAGCATTTAATTTTCGATAGTCTACGCAAAATCTCAAATCACCAGTTTTCTTTTTAACGAGCACGACCGGTGAAGCCCAAGGTTAAAACTTGGCTCTATTATTCCATCCTCTAACATTTCTTTAATTTGTGTTGAAATTATCTCTTCTTTACTGAGAGGATAATTATATGGTTTGCTGTAAACAGGTCTATTATTGCCGGTGTCGATATGATGTTCTAAAATCTGACATCTACCAGGCTTGTTGTTAAAAAGTTCGTAATTAGCATTGAGCAGAGTTTCTAACTTAACTCTCTCGCTATTTTCCAAATGAGCGTTGTTAGCATGTTTTCTAATGTCTGATTTTATCTGATCGATATCAAGTTTTTCTTTCATGGTTGCTTTTAATAAAATAGTATTATTGGCAAAATCAAATTCAGTCAAGTGTTTTCGTATCGCATCTATTCCTATTAAAGAGTCATATAATAATTCACTTATTACTAAGAATTCAAGTCTTATCTCCACATTATTTAAAGTGATAGGTAACTCAACAGTTCCTTGCGGAAAACACTGTTTGGAAGCACAAGCTAAGTTCAAAGGTCCACCGGACCATGGCTGCAAATTCAGTTTACAATTTTTCTGAATTTTATCCCATACTTTTTTATGTAGACATGTAAGATCAGCTCCTGTATCAATGCGAGCTATGAATTCGGTCTTATCGTGATAAAGCTTCACAAAAGGTAAATGTAAGACATTATGTATACCCACAGCAGCAAGACTTAACTCATGAGAGGGCTTTTCTTGAGGAACTTTGGCCTCTCGCTTCAAAGATCCCGATGAAAGTTTCCCGAATTTTCATTCCTTTGATAGCAGTATTTTTCTGTGTGTCCTAGTCGGCCACAAAAATTACAAGTGAGAGTTTCTCTCTTTTGTTTAACCAAAGTTTTAGGTCTAGTGTTATGTTTCGAAGCTTGACGTGGCACAAAGTCTCTACTTGTTCATTCTGCATTATTTTAGGCGCGTTCGGCGCAAATTGTTGGGACCGTGTAACTTCCGGTCGTGCGGGAGTCATTCTACATTCTACGAGACTCAACCTGATATCGCTGCTTTGGCGGGAATGGCATCCATTGTTGGTTAAGTGTATTTGCTGCAGATTCTCTTCTTGCAGTGTATTGCCGAGCCAATTTGACTAACTCTGCAATTGAATTCACGTTTCGTACTTCTAGGAATTCTCTAATGGGCAAAAGCATTTGAGACAAAATGCAATTTACAATATCAATTTCAGCGGCATCAGCATCGTACAGCTGGTATAATTCTACTGTACCCCATATAAATTTTTCTATGTCATCTCTTTCCCTTTGTCTTCGTGTAAACAACTCTGTAGCTAGTACTGTAAAATCATTATAAGCCGGATATATGTCCATGATTTCGTTTTTAAATTCTTCCCAAAGTTCTATGCCATGACGACATCCTACGTTATTCCACCATTGCTTAGCACATCCAATTAGGCAAGATACTGTTAAAACAACTTTTTTGTTGCTTAGGTCCTGCCAGCCTCTCAGATCTTCTACTGTTCCATATAAACTGACAGGCTCCTGTCAGACCTCTGTGGCAAGCAGCTGCTTGAGGGGGTATTTATTTATTTTTTTATTTGGCACTTCATGTAAACGGAAGTGCTCCTCCATGGACTTGACAAATGTCCACGATGACGGACGTTTCGAACCGTCGAACCTTATCTCAGGTAAAGGCCAATTAACATAAGGACTATAGTTAATGGATGGGTTGGCAAATCGTCGTTGTGGCAGTTGAAAATACTCTGTTCTATCACTTGCTTCTGAGGGAAGAGAAAATGGAACCTTACGTTCAAAGTTTCTTCGTCGGTGAACTGACGTAGCATTGTCAGCAAATTTAGGGGTTGTTGTCGTTCCCCTTTTCTCCCGATTATCATCAAGCAGATTCATTAGCACTTCTGCTTCCATCATTACATCTTGCAATCTACCCTTTACTCTTCCTAAGTCGGGAGTCATTATGGCGGAATCGGCCATATTGTTAGCAGACATGTTTAGCGGTCTGCCGAAATTTTGAATTTTGGAAATTTTGAAAACCTTTTTTAATCTTGGGCAGCGCTCAAAGGTACTGCTATACAACAATACTAAAGCTATAACTAAGCTTACAAAAATATAACTTTGCTTATCAAAAAAGATTTTTCTTATCGTGCCTACGTACGTGTGTGCCCGGACACTTCTAATCATTACATACAACAAATATCTTAAATATTCAACAATATCTACGCTGAAACTTCAGTACCTTTGAATAATACACAAAAAATGTTAAGCTACTTGCTCAACAAAAATTCTCGGCTTAAGCTGCCGTTAAATCTATAACTAATACATACAACTATTGAGCTCAAAAAATTACTGTCTTTGACAATCATACAAAATTTATCCACAAATATATATACTATCTTTAAATACTGGCGAGTCCCTGTTCGGGCACCACTTCTTTTAATGGACTCTGTAACGCTCCAAACAAATGCAAAATACTTGAAGTTTTATGATCCGGTAGCTTAAACGGGCGCCAGGCAATAATTAACAAATTGCCAAAAGTAGAATAAGTTGATAATAAGTTGATTTAGAGTTCAAATACCAGCGAGCGTTAATGAGTAAGAATCAAAATGATTGTCAAGTAAATCTAAATATAATTCAAAAATCCTTAATTCGCGTTGCTCAAGAGAAACACCAAGACATCAGTGAAGATACAACTCCTGTGCTACATGCACTGTGCTTAGTGCTTCTGCACTAAATCCACGTGCACTAACTTGTGCTCATGCTTATGCTTATGCTACTGTGACTCGCAGGTCACCGGTTTTTGACATGAGCCGGCAATGCTTGCCGGGAAAGACATTAACATCTGTGACGAACGACGCAAAAGCTATGACGCAAGAGGGGGCGTGTCCTTGGCACGCGCTTTAACGGTACAGTCGGAAGATCGGAGTTGCGGCGCATGCGCAACTCTTAGAATCTTGAAAACGAGTGCTGTGATGCCAAAAAGGAAATAAAAATCCCCAAAATGATAAATATAACGTAAATTAAACAAAACTGGTTAAGGTAAAGCAAAAGTGAATGCTGGGGCATCACAATTAAAAAATAAAAATAAATTACCCCTCAAGCACCTGCTTGCCACTGAGGTCTGACAGGTGCCTGTCAGTTTATAAGCCATAGTAGAAGCAAGGAGTACCTTCTTTGGTAGAAGGTCCATGGCAATGGCGGGACCTCAACAGAATCCTTAATTAAAACTTTTAAGGAGTGAAAAAGTAGCCAAAGAAAGAGCTTCATTCTCTTTGAAAACGAGATTCTCATATGTGCCAAAGGTAATATGCATTCTTCTAGTTATTTTACACTTTTAGTACACTCTGACAGTGGAAATTCAAACTACTGTATGATTGAGAAAATAAACTATTATTATTTTATTAGTAGCTGTAAAACACAAAAATGTGCTTCATTTATCTCTTAAAGCAGAAAAGTTGCATTTTTACCAACGGGACAAATCAATATTATTAGTGTAAATCACTCCACCATTACAATCTATGACCAAAAATTTAAGTTTCTAGCAAAAATAGATCGTTTGCAATATTCATTTAAAATTTAGATATTTTCAAGCCTTTTCCGCCGCTAGAGTTCACCTTTTGAGTCTTTATTTACCGCCTTTAACATTCTGTAACACTAGAAATTCCAACTGATGGCGATTCGAAAAATGTAAATATTAATATTTTTGTGGCAAAAAGTTTCGCCGATATACGGGATTCGAATCCACATCTCTCCAGAAACATGCCACAGTATTCTAACATGTTGAATAAACACCGACTTTTTTCACAAAAAGCATTTATTGATTTATAGACATTTAAACGTCTACAAGTAACACCGAGATTATCAAATATTGTTTAAATCCTTAATATTTTGTTAGTGCCTGTAAACCATAAAAAAATACTGTTTCGTTTATCTCATAGATTCCCAACGGGGGCGATACCGCCCCCCAGTGGGCGCTGGAGCCTTCCATGGGGGCGGTAGCGGATCCAGAGGCAAATGAGGGGCGTTGAGGCATTCAAGAGGGGCGGTCAAATAAATAAATAAATTTAATGGAATTTTCTGTGACAACCTTTTTATCTCTTGTATTCTGTGGTGTCTTCCTGGTGATTCTGGTCATCCACTACCTCATCCGTCATGTACAGTTTTTCAACTGCAGCTTAGACAATAAGTTCCCTGCTACCGCCTACTAGCTTACTGGTACGTCTGAAGTCGACTGAGATGCTCTCAAAAGGTCTCTTCAAGATCACAGATTGGATATAAGCTTCAATATGTTTTCCACTCCAATTTGCTTTGAGTATGCTTTATGGTACGTAGTTACAATACCATCCTATGTCAGAACATAAGGTATAATATTAACATTACACTTGTGAATTAGGCTCAACTCATTAGCCAGAAGATCATACTTCCTCTTCTTTTCAACCTCTACTGTCTGCAGGTTATCCTGAGATGTTATTCCTACTTCAATAATTGTAATCTCATTCAATATCTTAGCATGCACTACTATATCAGGCTTATTATATTGGACATGTGTGTCCGTCCTGATAGGCAAATCAACCTTGCTGCAATAATAATATAATAATAATAAATTTATTACATTCAATATTTTTTTATAATTATTTTTTTAATATAATAAAATACTTTGAAAATACCTGTTTTCATGAATAAATATTTTATCTAGCTATGTAAATTATCTTATTGTTATCGCGTTAATAAGCATTTTTAAATTAGCATTAAGTATACCTATACCTAATTTGTTTTAGTTTAGAATAGATTGTTGGTGACAAGTCCTTGCAATTTGGTAGGCAAACACGCAGTTCATGCAATTTAACATGTTTCTACAAGAATATGGGAGCTTGAAATGACTTGTTTATGGAGCAAGTGCGCCGGCATCGCAAACATACCAGTTAATGTGTGCACAAAATCAAATCTATAAAAGCGATAGCTCTAGGAATGTTTTATTATTTTTATGTGCTTCGCCGTGATAAATAGTCGTGAGTGATAAGTGTTAGAAGTCATTATAAACATTATTTTTATAACTATCAATAAATCTGTTGAGAAGTTAATTTGTATTTGAAAATATCTGAATCTACATCTAAAAAGAAATGCCGGCAGTACAGTATTGAGTATTTGAAATATGTTTAATTTGCCGAAACGTTTTTTCAAATGAAGCTATGAAACCTTATAGGCTACAAGAGCATTTAAATAAAATGCATGCTGATAAGAAGAACAAAGATTTATCCTATTTTCAAGAACTGGAAAAGCAATATTTAAAACAGCCAACTATGTCAAACCTTTTTGCGTCGTCTTCTAAACAAGATGATGATGGACTACGAGCCTCATATAACGTTTCATTGTTAATCGCAAAAGCAGGAAAACCACACACAATTGGCGAGGAATTAATTTTGCCGGCAGTCAAAGAGATATTAAAAACTGTTCTTCATCATAAGACACCGTCAGATATCATCAAAAAAATTCCTCTCAGTAATAATTCAGTGCAAAGAAGAATAGATGAAATGGCAAAAGACGTTGAAATATCATTATGTGATTACTTAAAGACTTGGAAATTTTCCATTCAACTCGATGAATCAACTCTACCAAATAACGAAGCTCTACTCTTATCATACGTACGATTTATAAAAGAAGAAAAAATTCATGAAGAGTTATTATTTGCTAAAAATTTGGAATCTGATACAAAGGGAGAATCTATATTTAATACCATGAAAAAGTTTTTTCAAGAGAAAGAAATTCCTATTTGCAATATTTTGTCTGCTGCTACTGATGGTGCTCCAGCAATGACAGGGCGTCATAAGGGTTTCATAATGCATTTGAAACAAGCAGTACCAAATGTACTCGCTGTACATTGTATTATTCATCGTCAGCATTTGGTTGCAAAAAAATTGAATGAACGTCTGAATTAAAGCAATCAATAAGATTAGATATCAATAAGCAAACTTGAATTAAAGCAATCAATAAGATTAGAAGCAATTCATTGATTATTTGGTAAGCTTTGCAATGAAAATGATGAAGATTACAATCGCTTGCTGCTGCACACAGAAGTACGTTGGCTCTCTAAAAGTGTTTGTCTGAATCGTGTTTCCAATCTATTTGACTCAGTACTGGACTTTCTTGAAGACAGAGACGAAAAATTGCACGAAAACCTGATTACGTCAAAAAATGACATCACTTATTTGACAGACCTGTTTAAAATATTTAATCAAGTTAATTTACAATTGCAAGGTGATGAGTTGAATTTAATTAAAACAAAAAACGTCATAGCTGCTTTTGTGGGAAAACTTCTTTTATTCAAACGAAATCTAGGTAGAGGTGAATACAACCACTTTCCCACATTATCAGCAGTCTCTGCAAAACCGGAAGATTTACTTACTGCCAACACTTGGAAGTTCTTCATGTTGATTTTACGGAGCGTTTCCAAGATATTTTAAACATGAATATACCGAGTTGGGTTTTAGATCCTTTCGCAAACACAGATACTGAAGAATCATCAAATTTGGAAGAGGAACTCTTAGAACTCACGACTAACGAAACCCCTCAAAGTAAAATTCAAACATTGATACCAAGAGTTCTGGCTTCAAAAATCAATACCAGTTCTCTACCCTGGATTGTGGGCAATAGTACAGAAGTTTTTAATCGCATTTCCTTCATCCTATATGGCTGAGCGTGGATTCAGTGCAGTAGCTAATTTACTGTCAAAGAAGAGGAACAGACTACACATCACTGAACGTGGCGATCTGCGATTGACGTTAACGAAATTGGAACCCGACATTAACAAATTGTTAACACTCCACCAGCTTCAACCATCTCATTATTTTTTTTATTTATTATTAATTTTGTGTTTATCTCATTATTTTTTATTTCTTATTGATTCTGTGTTTATTTTTAAAATTTTAATAAACAATTTTATTGTACATTTGGTTGTCGTTTTATTAATTCCTGCCTTATGATTTTTAATAGATAAATAAACATATAAATTAGGTACAGATAGGGGAGGGGGTGGCTCAGTCGGTAGTCGCGCCAGGCTCGTAATCTGTAGTTCCCAGGTTCGAGTCCCAGCTGGGTCAGCGTTGAGATTTATCTCCGCAAAAATTCTCCGCCCTGCCCACTGTCAGTAGGGGACACCGATGGGCTTGGAAAGGCCGCCATCCGTCTGATGGGACGTTAAGCCGTGGCCCGTGTGCGGGAGAGCCATACCCTGTGCACGTTAAAGAACACGCTGGATGGCCTTGACGGGAGGCTACCATCTGTCTCCCAACAGCTGTTCCAGTGGGTCCCCTCCCCCAACCTTCTCTGAGCCTTCGGGGTCCATGTGACCTGGCCATTTAGTCCATGGTGTGCAAAAAAGTGCCGCTCAGAGGTAAAACAACCCAACCCAACCTAGGAACAGATATATGCAACAATATTTTAATATTTCATATAAAATTAACTATTATGGACCAGGGGGGCGTTGATATTTTTGTTCTCTTGTAAAGGGGGCGATGGTCAAGAAAAGGTTGGGAATCACTGGTTTATCTCTTTAGAAAAAGTTTCATTTTCGCACTACCTTTTGACTAAGACGGCAAAACCTTGTTGCCATTTAAATTTTCTGGTCATAACACTCTACTACCAAAATTTCAGATTTCCAGTGTTTGTAATATTCCTTTGAAATTTTAACTTTTCCATCTTTTTCCACCGCTAGAGGGCGCTATTAAAGCTATTGAAAATTTTCGAAATTGCGAATCACAATATTTGTTAGACACCTATCCAACCCAAATAAATATTTTATTTAGATCTAAAAGTAAAAAAAATATTGAGTGTCTATAGACGGAAAGACAAGTGGGAAGACAGATGAACAAGACAACAGTTAGCAGACTGATGGACAGACAGACAAACAAATATTGGCATAGGCAGACGATAAAGTAGAAGCATTAGTTCGTTTTTCGAACGAACCTTAAAAGAAATATTTTGCTGGTTTTCAGTTAGCTCATTTCACTTTTGCAGCCGATTGTGGTTTTCTGATATTGTTTCTCGGAAAAAAAAATATTCATTAATTTATTTCTTTGAGTGAAATTTTTACACCCAAATGCAGTGCAGTTATACATTCATTAAATATGACAGCTTTTATAGACAAAAAAGTGGTATAAATGTATTACGCACACTAACTCATAGGCTTTCGTCTCACGGTACGACAAAACATGGCGCCCATAAACCATGTGACTCGATCGCCAATGGCAGTGAATCACCGAGATGGCCAGCCTCTAGGGCCTTGGCCCAATATATCAACAGCACTGGGAGATTCCCCTAAAGCCTCTCTGCCTCTCCAAAGGCCTCTACCTCACTTTTAAAAGATCCTTGGGACATTATAAGATCCAGATGCCAATAAAAGAACCCCATAGGACATCAAAAGGCGCATTTTGGACAACTTATTCCATAGAAAATAAATAAAAATAAATATATAGTATAAAATCATCAAAAAAAATCACTCTAACTATCAAAAATAGAGTCACATAAAGGAAAACTTTATTTCTATATTGGAAACTTTTATATTTCTCTTTAACCCAATAACTTATATGGAATCTCTCCCAGAACATAACCTCTCTATACACATTATCATACCTAATATACATATGGATTCTCACCACATCTCCCACTACCCTTTGATGGGAACCTTAAACTGCACTCCTGCCACCCACCCCAAGCTCATGGCTGACCTTCTACTGGCTCTATAAAATTAAACACTGACCACCACACACTGAACACATAAATTTGATTTCCAACTCATATAACGTTGCTATATCATTTTCCTCCCTTCTCCTCCAAAAAAAAAAAAATTATCTTTATCATACTTCTTCCCATATATATGGCTGTCACTGATCTATGACTTTTCCCAGATCCACCCCTGAGCAACATTTCACTGCATGGCAGGGCAACCCAATGCTAACCTCTGGTGTTAGATAAGCAACCATAAATATATCCTTCATCTTCCTGACACAGGAGTTTTACCTATCCCACCGTCTCAGCTCCCCCCATCAAATATTTCATCCCCCTTTGATTGACTCAAATCTACCATACTGGCAACCAACCATGGCCACAACTTCATAAAATAGCATAACATTCGCCACTCGGAAAATTATAAAAAAATATATATACACTACTTCTTCCTCTATCTCTCTCCACCCCCCTTCCCCCCCCCCCTTCACATGACATGCAACTGGTATTTATTCTCCTTCACCCTTCAACATCTGCCTCTCCACCACTGGGCGGCCTGCGGCCTAAAGCCCAATTGCCAATATGTACGATTGCCAGCCTTCACTGTGCTGGCCAGTCTTTGCCGTTTTCATCCGCACCCACTGCCCTTTATGCGTATGGACCTGATGATAAGGGGGCCGAGGCCCCCTTTACAAATAGGTCCCTTAGAAAGAAGGATGTATAAGAAGAAGAAGGCCAGCCTCTAACAATACAGAACTAGAGGTTGGCTACATGGAGGTAGGAGGAAAAGAGGAGAGGCCCTAAGCACTTGAAGATGATGCTACTTGAAGTAAGTCTACTTGAAGACTGCGCGGCAGCCATGTTGTTCTATTCAAAACATTGATCACTAGTGTTGGAATACAATGTGTCTTGCCCTATAAAAAATTTATTTTATACGATATTTGTGTTATGTTAATTTATTCAGCGTTTTGAATGCACGAATCGCCCTTCAAAAACGATACCAGGAATTGCCTTTCATCGGTCAGTTTGTCATTTTCATTAAGTTTAATTAATTATATAATGATACAAATATCTTTGCGTTCTAATTACGCCATTATGAAATAAGTTTTATTTCGAGATACAAACCTCGATTCTTCAACGGAATTTTTTTTATTTTCTTAGAATTGTACTCAGTGATAAATGTCAAGATGTACTTCTTATAGTGATTGATTGATTGATTTTAGGTTACGCTTATTAGAGAATTCCTTCTGCAGGCTTTCTCAGTTAAAAACTTTTGCTGGCTGTAATTGAATATTAGCGTGTATTCTATTTAATGGATGATGAATTTACATACTTTTAAATAGAGGTGATTAAAATATCAGGGAGTTTTGTTTTGTTTTTTATTTTATTTTAGGTGGAAGTATTAGATATTATTATTTTGTTTAAATGTTTCAGTGTTTAAATTCCTCTCTCTTCCTGATTTAATAAATTCAGTGTAAAAAGTGAAAATTAAATTACAATAAAGTATTTTCATAAGGTGAGAAATATAATCTTTCTGTTTTTTAAATTTGGGTAGCATTTAAGGATTTTATTTAAATTCCTCTCCTTTTTTTTTTGGATTGGAGTCTTATCTTTTTTAATTTCTTTTTAGATTAACTTAATTTGTCTGGTTTAAATTGTCATAGGTGAGTGACAGCGATCATTAGTTAGGGTGAAAATTTTTCAAATTATTTAAATAATTTTAGTTAAAAGAGGAGAGGAGAGTGTAATGCTTTTCTCCTTTTCGTTAATTCTTTTGATAGGGTTCTAATTTTCCCTTTTAAGGTGAATATTGAATTTATTTAATTCTGTATGGATTTTAAATAAAGTGAATGTATTGCTTGTAGTTATTTTATTTTTGCTTTGGTTGAGGGGTAAGTTAGGCGTACATAAAGGGAGGTATGAGAGACAGGAGTCAGGCACTGAGATGTTGGGTTCAAGCCACTGTCTGGAACGTTGCCTTATTTTTATTTTACTTTTTTAAATGGATATTATATTCCCGTCACCCTGTGGATACATTTTTTTCTTTCTTTTTTTTTGTTTTTTTATACTTTTTTAATTTTTATTATTTTTGCTTAGTATACTTTTTAGTTGCTTTCTTTTTATATAGTTTTTTTCAGATAATATTTCGAATTTTTCCTTTGTGGATGAGAAAGGATGTATTTCAATCCTTATGGGATTTTTTTTAGAGATTGTAATAATTGTGTATTTTGTACTGATTGTTAACTGTGGTTGAGGGAGGAGAATGAGCATGAGATGGGGGAGAGATGTGAAGCTGAAGGTACAGACACAGAGCTGGTGGGTTCGAGCCACCATTTGGTTTTTTTTTTAATTCTTATATTAGCAACAGCAATATATTTATAAATAAGCAAAAATTCAGGGGTGTAGCTACCTCTAAAAATCGGGAGTGTCATCACACCAGAGTTTTTTTTCCTTTTACGAGTTTAGAGGTATGTTACAAATTTTACATATTTATTTCAAACTTAATTCAATGGTTTACTGTTCGGTACTGTTTTATTTAAATACATTTCTTGAAAAGATACTTTATTTTTTGCACTGTAAACTAAAATGCAGTGTCAGCTTATGGCCAATACATAGAAATTATCTTTTATTTCAGCTTTCTATTAAATAAAGAGAGACGAGAAGCATTATAGATAACAGTTTTGCTAATGTTTCTGTTTGATTAGTTTCATGAATTTTTGACTTTATCACAAAACAAAGAATTTTGAAGATGACACACTTTGTCTATAGAAGTTCCTCATCTATCAAAAAATATCTTGGATAGATGTGATTCTACCTTTACCATTATCTGAAATAATAGAAATTTTAAACAAAGTCAGAACAAAGTTTTAAAAATGTCTAATCAATACTTAAAGGTACGATATTTATTATTACTTATGTGGTATAGATGCAGCCCTGAGATCTTGGGGCTTCATATCAAGACAACACACATATTGCTACAATCAGAACAGTGAATATGAAGAGTATAACTGCAATTTAAAGTTTTTAATAATGATGTAATACAAACTAGGTTACAAGTGACTTCCAGCAGTTAAAATTTAAAAAGTTATAACTAAATGTTATAAATCATAATTTTAAGCTAATTTGCATCTTTCTTAATTTGCACTTTCTGCACTTTGTTGTCAGAGAAGGAAACAGTTAACAGAAAAATTCTGAAAATAAAACAGTAGAATTAATTTATCAATAAATAGTAAATCCAGAGCCACCTGTTGACTTTGAAGTCAAAATGAAAATTCATTACACTCATAATTGTCTTAATAGTGGGTGTCATAACTTATTGACATATTTTTGGAGTTGAATCTTTACTATTGTGTGAAAATCACTGGAAAGCATTTTAATGTAGGTGTATTATACATGATTTCTCCAGCAAAGTTTAAAGTCTTTTTAAAATCTGCCATTTTGGCTCCTGCACTATTGGCTTTAATTAGTTTTGTTAAGCAAATTTTTCTTATTTTTGTGGAATGAGAATTTTTTTAACGTAAAACAGCTATTTTCTGAATCTTACAAATGTGATTTTTTGAAGTTTAAATGCTGCTATTGCATATAATGTTTAGTGTTTTATCCATAAAATGTTTTCTGCTATTATCAGTGCAGTATAAATAAACTTTCAAAATCTGGTAATTGTTTGTTATTGTCGTATGGAACGAAATACATAAATAGTTCTGCTATACAGTAATTTTGTATGGAAATATTCATTGCATTGAAAAAATAGCAATATAAATTCCAAATAACTTAAATGGGCTTTCTCTTAGTCGTAAAAAAATAATGTTCCCGTATATAACGCACAGTATAACTGAGTATAGCACGTGAAAAGTAGGCTTGATTGCAGCGGCAGACGCTTTGTTTTGGAAGCAACAACATGGCTACCGGCCTGCTGCGTCAGCATCGTGACCTGCGACAGGGAAGCGCGTTAGGGCGTCTCCTTTCATTCATACCTCCGTGGTTGGCTATCATGATTGGATGCCATGTTTTGTAGTTGTTGGGATTGTTTTGCATGCAAAGCTGAATGGTATTGCACAAATACTGCTGAATTGCGGAAAAAGGTAGGCTAATATTTGATACAGATTTCAGTTCTCACGATTGAATGCACTTTAGAAAACGGCTAAAAGGGAAAAAGTAAATTTAAGGGTTTTTTTTTTAAAAATGTATAATTTTCCTTGTTGTCTGTCCATCTATCCGACTGAAGATATGGAACTTTTTAGTTTATACAGATAAATAAAAAATTCTTTTCGTGTTGGATAGGTAGTAATCAAATATTACAATTTACATTTTTCGAATCTCCTAAAATTTATAATTACGCCCTCTTACGATGGAAAATTTTAAAATTCCAAAATATCAAACGGATATGGTTATGTTAAAAGTTGAAATTTTGGTGTTGTAATGTGAAGGTTACGAAGTTACCATTGGCTACAATCACTCCACCCTTCAGACCCATGGGGGAGGGGTTAATGCAAATTTTTTTAATTGAAAATTGTGTGTTTTTACAGATAAATTAAAAATCCCTTTTGGATTCGACAGGCATTGATGGAATATTACAATTTGCGTTTTCTAAACCTCCCAAATGCTATTATTGCGCCCTCTAATGGTGGAAAAAAAATCAATAAATTCCAAAATTTAAAATGAATATTGCAAACGATGTAGCTATGCTAGAAATTTGAAATTTTGGTCATGGAATGTGACAGTCTTCAAGATTCCATTGACAAAAATGAGTTGACCCCTATGTCCAAGGTAGGTAAGAAACAGAGCAGTTTTGTTTTAAGAGAAAATTGGAAATCTCTTAGTTGATACTAATGAAATACAATTCACATTTTCAAAGGTAGTTTTAATTTGTATGATTAGGAATAACTAAATATCCAAACAGCAAAATTTTAATGAACGTTCCAAGCGATATCTTCATGGTAGAAATTTCGGCGGTAGCGTTCTGTTTTGATAGAAATTCCACTGACAGCAATGATCTGCCCATTATTATCAGAGGAGTGGAAGAAAAGCAGCTTTTCTAATTTGAGAACCAAAAGACAAATACTTTTTCTTTTGTGAAATATATAGGCTTATATACTATTATGTGCGTTTTCTCCCATCATATATTAAAAAAAAATAAGTAAATAATCCCTCAAGCAGCTGCTTACCACAGAGGTCTGAGAGGAGAAAAACAACAGCAGAAAAATAACACGAACATCCATAATTAAAACTTTTAAGGAATGAAAAAGTAGGAAAAGGAAGAACTTTATTCTCTTTGAAAACGAGATTCCCATAAGAGTTCTTCTAGTTATTTTACACATTCAGTACCCTCTGGCAGTGGAAATTCGAACTACTGCATAATTGGTAAAATAAACAAGTAATATTTTATCAGCACCTATAAAAAAAATGATTTTCATTTATCTATTAAGGCAGAAAAGCTACATTTTACCAACACCCCCTTGCTATAACGGGACAAATTATTACTCTTAATGTAAACCACTTGACCATTACACTCTATGATGAAAAATTTAAATTTCTATCATAAATTGATCGTTTGTAAATTTTCGTTTAAAGAAGTGGTATTTCAAGCTTTTTCCAACCGCTAGAGGCCGCCTTTGGAGTTTTTATTTACCACATTTAGTATTTTCTAACGGTGGAAATTCCAAATAATGGGGATTCAAAAAATGTAAATATTAATATTTTGTTAGTACCTCTAAACCCCCTCGCCCCTAAAAAAAAAGATTATTTCGTTTATCTCTTAAAATAAAAAAGGTTCATTTTCGCACCTCGTTTTGGCTATGAGGGTAAAGCCTTGTTTCCGTTGTAAACCGTTCTGACCATAACACTGTACTACCAAAATTTCGGATTTCTAGTGTAAATAGTTTGTTTGCAATATTCTTTCGAAATTTTAGCATTTTCCATAATTTTCCACCACTAGAGGGCGCTATTAAAGCTATGGGAAGATTTTAAAATTACAAATCGAGATATTTCTTTGAAACATATCCAACCCAAAAAGAATTTTTCATTTATCTCTAAAAGTAAAAAAGTTGATTGTCTGTAGACAGACATACAAGTGGAAAGATGGACGGACAGACAGACGAAAAACTATTGCCATATGCACAAAATAAAGTGGAAACATTAGCTCGTTTTTCAAACGAACCTTAAAAGAACTTATTTTTTGGTTTTCAGTTAGCTCCTTTCACTTTTGCGGCCGATTGCTGTCTTCTGGTGGAGTTTCTTAGAAAAAATATTTATTCATTTATTTATATCAGTGGAAATTTTACACCCAACTGCAGCTCACTGAGGCATTGGTAAAATATGGAAGCTTTTATAGGGAAAAAAGCGGTAGAAATGTATATAATTGGAAAAACTGAGAAGTTTTAACAAGGTATACAAATTAACTCATAAGTTTTCGTGTACGACAAAACATGGCGCCCATAAACCATGTGACTCAATCAACCAATGACAGTCAATCACCGAGATGGCCACAGTCTAATTATACAGGACCTTTGTTTTTTCTACCCTGCTGAGGAGTGGTCAACCACACAGGGTCCTTGTGCTGACCAAATAAACCCACTGGACAGATATATGGCTCTGAGCTTGATTATGTATCCTGATTTTGCTGCACTGGTCGGCTTCTGTGGAGGGAAAATCTTCCGCTGTGTTTTCTGTTCGTTTGTGGGTTGACAGCCCCAAGTGAATAGATTCACAGGATATGTTTATCAGCTGGTGGATAAAACTGAGCAGAGGTCATCGCAGGCACCTGAACTCTTTGCTTCCATTGGCATCGTCAAATTCTACATTGGAGGAAGTCTTCCAGTGCAGATGGCTTCAACCTTTAATAGTGGGGGAATGGGTCTTTGCCCCATCTCTGCGATTAGGGGGCTGTTTGATATTGTCGGCATTCCCTCTCTCAATAAACATAGTTTCTTTAAACATCCTACTAATCATTTTCTTTCCATGGGTAGTTGGAATGTGAGTACTCTGCACAGAGCTTTTTCTCTTGATGTCCTCACACAAGAATTCCACCATTATAATTCAGATATTCTCGGCTTGCAAGAGACCAAATGGACAGATAAAGGTCAGATTCTTAAAAATTATCTTGAATTTCTCTTTTCAGAGAGGGACGACAATAAGCATCACCAAGGCGTGGGTCTGCTTCTCAGCAGACACGCTAGTGATGCTCTTCTAGGATATGAGTGCATTAATGAAAAGTTTCTTACAGCAAAATTTCAGACAAGCGTTAAAGACTTGAATGTTATCTGCTGTTATGCCCCCACTGAGAATGCCGATGAGGATGAGAAGGATAGGTTTTACGGACAACTTCAGGATATTTTGAATTCTGTCAAGAAAGGAGATATTACCCTTGTTCTTGGTGACTTCAATGCCAAAGTTCTTACTGACTCTGACCTTTGGGGAGGAGTAATAGGCCCTTTTGCTATTGGTAGCTGCAATGGCAATGGGCAACGTCTCCTACAGGTAAGTAAATTCAATGGATTCAGAATAACTAACACTTATTACAAACACGCGACATACTTAAGTGCACATGGGTTTCACCCGATGGGCTGCATAAGAATATGATTGATTATATATTAATTAACAGCAAATGGGCTAGTTCTGTTAGGAATACCAGGTCATATAGGGGAGCTGAAATTGGATCTGACCATTATCTTGTTAAAAGTGTCTTGCAACTTAAACTTAAAAAGTGTTGTGCTAGGGTTAAAAAAATTTCTTTTAATACTGAAGCTCTGAAAGACCCAGTTATAGCCAAAGCTTACCATGATAGGTTACTTAGTCATTATGACAGTCATGGTTTGCTTACTACTGAAGTTGAGGAAGAATGGGGCTGTTTTAAACAGGCTTTTTTGGACACGAACAGTACTCTTTTAGGAAAAAAGGAGCAGAGGGGACAGAATTATTTGAGTGATAAGGCACTTGAGCTTATTTCGGAAAGAAAGAACTGCAGGAATGTCAATACTTAATCAGTATCAATACCCTACTAGTCCTAATAGAAAGCATTACAGAGAACGTAATTAACGTGTAAAGGATCATTTAGCTGCTGATAAGAATCTTTGGCTTGATGGTTTGGCTGACAAAGCCGAGGAAGCAGTTAGACAGCACAACAGCAGAGAGCTGTACCAGATAGTTAATGTTTTGTGTGGTAGAAAACGGACAGATATACAAGGATTGAAGGGTAAACCACGTAAGGTTATAGAAGGGGAGGATTCTGTCATGGCTAGGTGAGCTGAACATTTCAGTGATGTTCTAAACAATGTAGTTAGTTCTACTCCCATTGTTTGCAATGTTGATAGATGCATTGGTGGCTTTAATGTTGGCCCTTTAACACAATATGAAGTTATTTTGGCTGTTTCTAAACTTAAACTACATAAATCCCCAGGGGTAGATGAAATTACTACCGAAATGCTTAGAGCTGGGAATGTTTCGGTTATCACTTGGATGACTGAAATTCTGAATATCTTTTATGATAAAGGCATGGTTCCTAAGGATTTTACCAGAGCTATTGTTATCCCTATTTTCAAAAAAGGTAATCGCAGTTCTGGTGATAAGTATAGGGGTATCAGCCTACTCTGTTCCAGGTAAAGTTCTTTCCATGATTGTGCTTAATAGAATTAAGAATCTGGTTGGTAGTCAATTGCGTGATGATCAATGTGGATTCAGAAGTAGTAGGGGATGTGTGGATCAGATATTTTCACTTAGGAAGATTCTTGAGAAATGTTTAGAGTTTCAGAAACCTTTGATTGTTAGCTTTGTTGATTTCAAAAAGGCTTTCGACTCTGTTGATCGTCATAATTTGTGGTTGATTGTGAGATGATATGGTATACCTGACAAGTTAGTTAACATAATGAAAGCTCTCTATAATAACACTGAGTTGGTAAGGCTTGTAGCAGTTGGTTTAGCATTACTTCTGGTGTTCGACAAGTGTGCATTTTGTCTCCTTTTCTCTTTACTTTGGTTATTGATTATGAAATGCGAAATTCACTTCAAAGGAAAGATTTTGGCCTTAAATGGGCTGGAGATAAGAAAATGTCTGATTTAGATTATGCTGATGATTTAGCCTTTTTTACAAATGATGTTGATGAGATGAACTCTTTCATTCGAGCTGTTGATGAGACTGGTAGTAGAGTAGGTTTGGTTATAAACAGAGAGAAAACTAAAGTGATGAAAATTGGTCAGGCAGGCTGTGATTCAGTTAATCTGAATGGTTGCAGTCTTGAGCAGGTGTCACAGTTTAATTCTCTTGGGAGCTATGTAACAAATAATGGTGATGTGCGGCATGACATTAACAGATGGATAGGGATTGCAGCCAGGGCTTTTAAGAATCTATGGAGAGTGTGGAGAAATAGGCATATACACCTAAAGACTAAAATTAGACTGTATAATAGTTTGGTTCTTTCTAGGGTTAGTTATGGTAGTGAAACTTGGATGCTGTGTAAACAAGATAACAGGAAACTAGATGCTTTTGATTCCAGATGCTTACCCAGTATCTTGGGCATTAGGTGGTTTAATTTTGTAACTAATGAGGTTAGGCAAAAGAGTCTGCAACCTCCTTTAAGCAGGATATTGTGCAGAGAGAGACTCCTTTGGTTTGGCCATATTGCCTATATGAATAATTATAGATTGGCGAATAGGGTTATGAACAGTGTGCCTAAAGGCCTAAGAAAGAAGGGGAGACCTAGGATGCGGTGGGCAGACAATGTCAAACAGGACCTTTTTAGAATTGGTGTGCAGTGGCCAGATGCACTAGATGTAGCTCAGGATAGACTTGTTAGGAGAACTAAATTGCACGGTCTGGTTGGACCTCCGTAGCCCATGGCTGCTTGAGGATGATGATGATGATAATAGAAAAAAGGGCAGTTGGAAAATTCGAATTCACCTGGAAAATACGGGCAAGTTGTGATAATTGGGATTGGGTTTGTGATATTCAGTATAGTTGACTAAAATCGAGGGAACTTCGAAAAATATTGGGGAGTTTGAAAAGTTTCAAGTAATTTGGCAAATTCAGGAGAGATGTAAAGATTCGGATCAGTTTCGTGAAATTAAGGAGAGTTGGCGAAATCAAAGCAAAAATTCACACTGACTTGCTACAATTAAGATGTGATGTAAATGTTTGAATTATACCTCTGAAATTATGGCTAGTTGGCAAAATTGGAAGTTAAATGGGAAATTACGGTCAGGTGTCAAAATTGGAAGTCAAAAGGCAGGAAAGTTGTGAAAATTTTCACTCCGTGGGGGGAGGGGAGGCACGGAGCGAAAACCATAGTCCTTCGCTTCACCCCTGCTGGGATGACATCAGTTGAACAGGTTAGAATACTCTGGCATGTTACTGGAGAGATGCGGGTTCGAATACCGTACATTGGCGAATTTTTTTCTACAAAACATTTATTGATTTATAGACGTTTAAACGTCTACTGGAATCGCTGGGGTTATCAGATATTGTTTAAATCATTAATATTATGTTAGTGCCTGTAAAGCAAAAAATAAAATATATATTGTTTCGTTTATCTCTTTAAGAAAAAGTTTCTTTTTGCGCCCCCTTTTGGCTAAGACATCAAAGCCTTGTTGCCATTGTAAACCTTTTGACCATAACACTCTACAAAATTTCAGATTTCCAGTGTAAATAGTTTGTGTGCAATATTCGTTAAAATTTAGCATTTTCGTCTTTTGCACCGCTAGAGGGCGCCATTAAAGTTTTTGAAAATTTTCGAAATTGCGAATCGAATCGCAATATTTGTTTGATACCTATCCAACCTAAAAAGAATTTTTCATTTAGCTCTAAAAGTAAAAAAAATGATAAAAGTGAACTTTGTCTATAGACAGACAGATGGACAGACAACAGAGAGACGGACAGACAGACGAACAAATACTGGCATAGGCAGACGACAAAGTGAAAACATTACCTCGTTTTTCAAACGAACCTTAAAAGAAATTATATGTTGGTTTTCAGTTACCTCATTTCACTTTTGCAACCGATTGCCGTCTTCAAGGAGTTTCTCCGAAAAAAAAATATTCATTAATTTATTTCTTTGAGTGAAATTTTTACACCCAATTGCAGCGCAGTGAGACATTTATAAAATATGACAGCTTTTAAAGACAAAAAAGTGGTATAAATACATAATACTGTAACAAATGAGAAGTTTTAACTTGCTACATACACTAACTCACAGGCTTTCGTCTCACGGTACCACAAAATATGGCGTCCATAAACCACGTGACTCAATCAACCAATAGCAGTGAATCACTGAGATGGACAGCCTCTAACCAGGGGCGTAGCGAAGGACTATGGTTGGGGGGAAGAAATCGAAAAATTTCTAACTCGAGCAAAATTTTGGCAAAATTTGCCAGCTGAGCAAACTTGCTTAGATTTTCGCCCCGTGGGGTTGGGGGGGTAAAACAATTTTCACGTCTCTCCTACATTTTGCCATTTGACTTCCAATTCTGCCACCTAGCCATAATTACACAGAAATAATCCCAATATTTACATCTCGTTTGAATTGTAGCAAACCAGTATGAATTTTTGCCTTGGTTTGGTCAAATATCCTTAATTTCACGAAACTAATCCCAATATTTACATCTCTCCTAAATTTCCCAAATCACTTCAAACTCCCCAATTTTATTTTTTTTTTGGAAAATTAAGGGGAGTTGTCAAAATCTAGGCAACTTGGCAAATCTAAGGCAGTTTGGAAAAGGGAGAGACGGCAAAATTTAGAGCAGTTAGCAATATTCGAAGCCGCTTACTAAAAACAGGTGAGTTGACAAAATCTTAGGGAGTTGGGAAAATTCGGAGTAACTTTGTTAAATCTTGGGGAGTTGGCAAAATTCGGAGTAACTTTGTTAAATCTTGGGGAGTTGGCAAAATTCGGAGTGACTTGACAAGATGTTGGGGAGTTGACAATATTCGGAGTGACTTGGCAAAATCGTGGGGAGTTGGCAAAATTCAGATGAGATGTAAAAATTAGGATTTTTTTCTGTAAAATTATGGCGAGGTGGCAATATTTAGGGAGTTGTCAAAATCTAGGGACAGTTGGTAAAATTCAGGTGAGATGTGAAAATTTGGAATTTTTTTGTGTAAAATTATGGCGAGTTGGCAAAATCTAGGAGAGTTGGCAAAATCTAGGAGAGTTGGCAAAACTTAGGGAGTTGGCAAAATCTAGGGCAGTTGGCAAAATCATGGAGAGTTGATAAAATTCAGGTGAGATGTAAAAATTGCAATCTTTTTTTTTTTGTAAAATTATGGCGTGTTGGCAAAATCGAGGTAGCTTCGCAATATCTGGAAGATTTGAAAAATCTTGGGGAAGTTGGCAAAATTCAGAGTGGCTTTACAAAAAACAGATGTGATGTGAAATTGGGGTTTTTTTCTGTAAAATTGTGGTGAGATGGCAAAATCTAGGGCAGTTGGTAAAATTCGAATCCACTTGGTAAAATACGGGCGATTTGTGAAAATTGGGATTGTTTTTGTGAAATTAAGGAGAGTTGATAAAATCGAGAAAACTTAATTTCTAAATATTTCATATATTTAAACTATACAATTAACCAAAATGTGAGATATATTTTCACACATACAATAAAATTTAATGAGACTTAGTTTCAGATATAAACATTTTAAACTATAGCATATGCAAAAATTACACACATAGAGAAAAATTACAGACTTTAGAGAAATTGATTACTTTCATAACATTAAAAAAAACATGAAAATAAATAAAAGGGAAAAAAACATGAAAATAAAAAAAATACATACATAAAATAAATAAAAGGGAAAAAAACATGAAAATAAAAAAAATACATACATAAAATAAATAAAATGAAATATATATATATATATAAATTATGTATGAATGAGTCGGCATTAAAACAATGGTCATGTTCGCAGGAATATTCAATAGGGGAAATGTTAACAACCAACCAAATTATAATTTCCATATCGAAAAAAAAAGAAACCTATTCCTCAATCAGAAATATTGTATTTTCAGAGGTGGAGGAGAAATCATATTGCTGTTAAAATGATACTCAAAATATTATAAAAGGTACTTTTCAAACTTGTTCTGTGCTCAGAAAACTTACCAAATGTTGCTTTTGTCACCCTCAAACTCACAAACGGCCTTTTTCCTTTATTTCCTAGCCAGCTGAATTGAGTAGCAGAGCATCTGTCAGCAATTTTTTTTAGAATTCTTATAACATTCCCAAAATTAACTCCTCCTACTTCATGTAGTACGTTAGTCTAGAAACAAAAATCAAATATATAAGGGAAAAAAATAGTAGGTAATAAAATATCATTAAATTTTGGCAAAAGAAAACTGAACATTTTATTTCAGCCACTTCAAAAAGAAAACATATTGGCACATCTTTTCTCTTAAAATTCTTAGTTTGAAAATCTTAAACATGAGAACTAAGAGCTATTTATTCATATTTCAAGGTATTATACAATGTATAATTTGTTCATTTAAGAAATTTTTCAAATTACTCTGTCCAAATAATGAACAGGTGCAAAAATATCTTAGTACTTTAAAGATAATCAAGAAATTTAGTAAAAATATTTTCCCCTGAGGGACACTTTTTGTCACATAGTGCAACACAAGCGGTTTTAGCATACAGATCATCAAAAGAGACGTCCACTCATGTTATTTAATACGTATAAGTCATCGTTTTTCTGCATGTAGAGTCATGAAATTTTATCCCATCCAATGCACAGCAACCTTTTGAACTCCATTATTTCCGTTTCTGATCAATGGTAAGGCTCAGGTTAAATAAAAAAAATACCAATATGAAATATGAGAATAGCATACCAATAACTTAATCAACCCTGTGGCTCAAAAATATTTAGAATATTCAATTTCAGGTATTCTATTAATAATCACAACAGCTCAACAACTTTATAGCTTAAACACCAAATAAAAAAAAATGGAAGGGTTGGGCAGAATTGGATTAATATTCTAAATGTTGTTCGTTAGAAGATATTTGAACCTTCATCTACTGTAAGCTGTATCAAAACCATCCAGCCTTTAATGTGTACAAATTATCACTTTTACAAGAATATATAGCTGAATTCCTATACTGCAGAATTTCAAAGCTTATTAGTGTACTAACCGTGCAGCAGCTTGGGTGTTAAAATGTGATATTGACTGTGGACTTTGATGACAATTTCTTCGTAAGCAATATGGACAAAAAGTGCACACCTGGAAAGCTTCGCAATAACATAAGCAAATTTACTTTGTACTTTTACTATTTCGTATGAATTTAGTTAAATTTTCACTCTTGCTCCATATTCAGTTTATATAATTTGATTATAATGCTTTTTAATAATTATAGTATGAAATGTTTTCCACCTGTAATATTTATTTCCAATTTTTTACTCATTATTTGAACTTAAAAACAATTAGTGTTCTCAAGAATAGTAGACTCAAAAAAATTGAATATGGACTTCAGTGAGTGACAAACTAGTTTTGATAGCTCAGAGCACCTGGCACACTCTCAGGTCATGGATTCCAGAAGAAAACTACATTTAAACTTCTGGAAACACTTTTAGCAATTTAAAAAAGAAATTCCACGGGATTTCTCTTCTGTTCAAAATTACATTAATTCCATGCAAGTCATGCGATACATTTAACAAACCTCTAACAGTAGACAATCTTTACTAAATTCAAGGTACTACACAGGAAAATGACAATAAAATTTGTTGATTGGTTCTTCTTTAGAAGAGACAAAGATGGTCATGTATAAACCCGAATATACTATCTGCTCTTCAACCAGTTCCACATGGCAAAGGCCTTCTCATTTCCAAACATCGAAAGGAATTTGCCATTGAAACTTCTTTGTATTCAGGGCCAACACATTCCCTGTTATTAGTTCCCTGTTATTAGAATGTAGAGACTTAAACTGCAAATTTCTTTTACTAAAAGATGACAAGTCTGAATTGGAAGCTAATATCTCCTGTAATCGACAATTTATTTGCTGCAGTGGTTTTTCACTTTTCCGTAGAATTTTTTTTATCTTCTGCATGTAATTTTGAAACTATAATGCACTAAAAGTATCTAAGGGGCCAAATGTTTCTACATAACCTGCCAGGTGCAAAAGTCCATGTCCATTGTAAGAGATTTGTTCTTTCCCATAAATAACTGAAAAGGTATTTACAAAATGCACCAATAAGGAATTTGCATATGCATTCATCTTTTCAGAATATGAGTCATGTGCAAGGATGGAAATAGCACAGTGGAGTACCATAAAATTAGGCAAAGGAAGAACTTCCTATTCTTTGAAAACGAGATTCCAATATGTGGCAGAGGCGATATGCATTCTTCTAATTATTTTACACTTTCAGTACCCTCTGACACAGGAGATTCAAAAAAAAAATAAACTATTAGTATTTTATTAGTACTTGTAATGTGCAAAAACAGTTTTTCACATATCTCTTAAAGCAGAAAAGTTGCATTTTACCAACGGGACAAATCATTAGTATGAGGGTAAACCAGTTGACCAATATACTCTATGACCAAAAATTTCAGTTTCTAGCAAAAAATAGATCGTTTGCAATATTTATTTAAAGATTTAGTATATTCCAACTTTTTTCCGCTGCTAGAGGTCGCCTTTCGAATTTTTATTTACCAACTTTAGCATCCTCTAATACTGTAAATTCCAACTGATGGGTATTCGAAAAATGTATATATTAATATTTTGTGGGAAAAAATTTCGTCGACATATGGGATTCAAATCCGCATCTCTCCAAAAACATGCCAGAGTATTCTAACCTGTTGAACTAAAGCCAGCGTTTTTCACAAAAAACATTTATTGATTTATAGACGTTTAAACATCTACAAATAACGCTAAGATTATCAAATATTGTTTAAATCGTTAATAACGCTAAATAGCGTGACTTCGTTATTTCTTTCCATCTTACTCAGAGTACTAAAAAAGAAACATTTGCCACCCGATATCATAGATGGCGCCATAAGCAGGTGCCAAAAATTCACAGGAAGAGTGAGAGTCATTATTAGTGGCAAAAAGACAGAAAGCATTAGTTCAACAGGTTAGGATACTCTGGCATGTTTCTGGAGAAATGCGGGTCCCAATCCCGTATGTCGGCAACATTTTTTCCACAAAATCATTTATTGATTTAGAGACATTTAAACGTCTACAGGTATCGCTGAGATTATCAAATATTGTTTAAATCATTAATATTTTGTTAGTCCTGTAAAACAAAAAAAAAAATTGTATATATTGTTTCGTTTATCTCTTTAAAAAGTTTCATTTTCTCATCCCTTGGGAGTAAGAGAGCAAAGTCTTGTTGCCATTATAAACCTTCTGACTATAACACTCTACTACCAAAACTTTAGATTTCCAGTGTAAATAGTTTGTAATATTCGTTTGAAATTTTAGCATTTTCCTTCTTTTCCCATCGCTAGAGGGCGCTATTAAAGTTATTGAAATTTTTCAAAATTGCGAATCGCACTATTTGTTCGACATCTATCCAACTCAAAAAGAATTTTTTATTTAGCTCTAAAAGTAAAAACATTGATTGTCTATAGACAAACAGACAAGTGGAAAGTCAAACGAACAAACAACAGTTAACAGAGAGACAGACAGACAGACGAACAAATATTGGGATAGGCAGACAACAAAGTGAAAACATTAGCTCGTTTTTAAACGAATTAGTGATCTGGCAACCTTCGTGTCACGTGACACGAAGGTTGCCAGATCACTAATTTCTAAAAAAAAGTCGTTGCCAGATATTTTTTCTGAATTTTGTAATCAACTGTAGTGTTTAGATACTTTTTTGAGCGACTGTACATACACTAACTCACATAGGCTTTCGTCTCACGGTACGACAAAACATGGCGCCCATAAATCACGTGACTCAATAAACCAATGGCAGTGAATCACCGAGTTAACCTCTAGGGTAAACAGAGCAGGCTGCTTTGTTTTCTCTCCGATTTTGAACAGTCTTTTTAAAGACTAGTTTTCGCTCATTTTTAACTATGATGAAGGAAATGCTAACTATGGATCCAGGAATCAACCCAGTGAAGACAATAGACCCAAGATCGACTGCTAAAGCCACTGACAGGAGCAACCATCGTCAAGCTTCTGAAACATCAAACCAGGTCTGTATGATCAGTCCAGGTCTGTATGTAGTGAAGGCGGCTGGTACTAGTGTTTGTGCTGGCAATCAGGCACATCGTTCATCTCAACTCCAAAAGGCAGGAAAATGCCTATCGGTCCCCAACCTAGCTACTATAAATATCTTACCTTTAGCAACTGCCACCACAAGTCACACACAACTCACCCTCCCCACCCAGGTATCATCTAACCAAACACAAATGGACACACAGGAAAATGCATCGGATAAAGACACAGAAGACTCCTGGACCATTGTAAATAACAGAAAAAGATCCAGGAAACAATCGGCTTCCTCTGACAACGACACCATTTGCGACTTCACTATAACTCAAGACTATGTTCCAGTGCTCCTTTACTCCACTCCCACCACATTATTACAGAACATAAACATTAATCTAATCACCAAAACCGTATATGCCACAATAGAAAAACCACTTGAAGCCAGATTTACTCACAGAGGAGAGTGTCTGGTACATGTCAAAAATCAATGATAGGCAAAAAAACTCATGGCCCTAACACATATTCATAACATAGAAATAAAGTCAAAATACCCAGAGTCCTATAATAAGCCATATGGATCCATAGAAGGTGTGGATAAATACTTAAGCGATAAAAGTATCCTAGAAGCCTTAGCTGAATACGACGTCCACAAAATCAAACGAATCACTTACGCCCACCACATCATGGATGGCAGCACCATACGAAGAAATACAGACAAGGTCATTTTATACTTCAATTCTTCTCCCCTACCACCTACTGTGGAACATGGACTCTCCACACACACAGTCACCCCCTACACCAACCCCCCTCCACAATGCATTAAATGTCAAAGACATGGCCACATTATAAAAATCTGTAGAAGCACAGCAAGATGCAAATACTGTGCCCAACCCCACATGTCATATGAATGCAAAAGGACTCAACCACTACTATGCTGCAACTGTGGAGGACCCCATGTAGCCACCTTTGGCAAGTGTCCTGTCCGACTAAGGGCAATTAAAATAAAAACAGCAGCCACCACAAGCATCGCCAACATAATGACTGATAAAACTCCAATCACCACTATTACTACCACACCTCCTCCACAGTTGCCTACACCTAAACCTCTACTTCCACTTCCTGCTCCCACAGTCCTACCACAACGGAAAGCAAAACCACACCCTTCTCTTACTACCACCACGCAAAACCCTGACCATACATTTGACCTCACCTCTCCCACCACATTCCCTGCCTTGCCAGCAAGGAAACCAACAATCATCCCCACATCAGATGAAGAAGCACCAGTTCAACTTACCCAGCAGCAAACACCCCCACCCTCACCCAAATTCTCCACCAGAAGGGCAAAAACTAACTATCTGAGAAGAACCAAGACTAAAAGGACCCCAGCTGCTAAATCTCAACCACCACCAACTACCCAACACAACCTCACACACCAACTATTGCAATTAATTATCCCTCTCATTGATGCCCTTCTGCCACCACAAAACAGAACCCCCCCAACTCAACTTAGCCATACAGGCCATAGTGGCCCTTCTCCAGCAACTACATTAACTCTCCCCCCTCCCTCCCCCTCTTGCGGCAGTTCCCCCCTCTTCCCTCCTGACACCCCCACCCCATGCACTTGCATCCAATGGAATTGCAGATCCCTCCCCAACAAAATCCTCGAATTAAAAACAATCACAAATCTACACATAATACCCATATTGGCTTTAAATGAGACCAGAATACCAGAAAATTTCAACTATAATCCTTACATTATACACAGAGCCAATACTAAGAAAAATCACTCTAACTCAACCACCTTGATACACAAAAAATACCCCCACTGCCTAATTCCTAACCCAATCACCTACATCTACATGGACATTGTAGGAGTGAACATTAAATTACATAATACAATTTTAAACCTCTACAATGTATACTTCTACCCTAATACACACATCAACATCAAAACATTAATAAAAGACTTTGATCACATATTCTCTCTATCTCCTGGCCCCAACATCATTGTAGGAGACTTCAATGCACACAATACCTTATGGGGAAGCAACTACACAAACAATAGAGGAAGCACAATTGAAACTTTCATTCTACACTACAAATTGGCCATACACAATGATGGTTCACCCACCTTCACCAAGCCCCCATATGAGTCAGTTCTTGACCTCACCCTTTCATCATCTGACATTTCCCCCATCAAAAATTGGCAAGTACACCATTCCACATGGGCTAGTGACCATTATCCAATTTTCCTCACCCTTCAAGGAGTTAAACCCACAGCATACTCAACAAAAACACACATTAACTGGCACAACTTCTCCGCAAACTGTGAAACCAGTATCACCACACAAACACCAGACAATTTAACCTCATTCTACACATGTGTTAATCACAGCATCCAAACCAATAAATTTACCACCAAACACATGACTGGTTTCACCAAAAACCACCCTGAAATAACCAAACAACTACAAATAAGGAGAAAAACAGAGGACACAGCCAGAAGACACCCCACTGTACTTGCCATCACTACTTTTAACAAAGAAAATGCCATCCTTAGAAGAATTAGACTAAACACCAAAAGAAAAGAATGGAGAAACTTTTGTAACAACATCAATCCAAGAACTGACTCCACCCTCATTTGGTCAACAATAAGAACATTTAGGACCCAGGCTCAGCCCTTAGCCCCTTGGCACACCATACTGTGGACCAATAACCTCTCAGCAAAGCAAGGGGCTAACCACATAGCATCACACCTCATCACTACCAACCATCTGGCAAATTCCCACATATACCAACAACATTGCCACCACATGAACCAGATACTAACACATGATACACCTTGCAAACTACTCGCCATCAACTTACCATTCACACAACATGAGTTAAACATTGCCATTCATCAGGCAAATAAAAAAAGCACACCTGGTCCTGATTCTATCACATATAGTACACTTAAAAATGTAGCACACAGGCTTTACATACTCTACTTCACATATTCAATGAATGCTGGGAAAAACACACATTCCCCACACAATGGGAAGAATTCTCAAACCACACAAGCCAGCATCTCAAATCAGCTCATACAGACCCATAGCACTCACATCATGTGTCCTCAAAGTTCTAGAAAGAATGGTGCTCTCCAGACTCAAATACTATTTAGCAACCAAAAAAAACACTCCCCTTATGCCAAACTGGCTTCAGAGAGCACATGTCCACCACAGACAATTTCTTTGACCTTGTCACTTCAGCAGAAATTGCTCTTCAAAACAAAGAAATCTTTTGCTGTGTCTTTCTAGACCTAACTTCTGCTTTTGATACTGCCTCACACACCAGTATACTCTTCAAATTACACCAACTAGGAATCACAGGAAACATCTTGCATTTTATCAAAAATTTCCTCACACAGAGAAAGGTTAAAGTCAAACTGGGGACTACTCTCTCTGACCCCCACAATTTAACTAGGGGATTGCCACAGGGCAGTGTGGTATCACCTACACTTTTCAACATTCTTCTACATGATCTACCAACAGTATTTAACAAGGACATTAATTGCTCCATCTTTGCTGATGATACAATGCTCTGGACCAAAGGAAATGATACCCTCATTATACAAACAGCCCTACAAACAGCAGTCAACCAGGTCCTTGACTTTACAAACAAATGGGGACTAGCCATCTCTGCACCTAAATCTGCGGTCTTACCCATAACACATAAACAACCCCCCGCCAACTCACTCAGCATAACTATAAACAATCACGCCATCCCCCTAGTTAAACACTACAAATACTTAGGGCTAACTATAGACTGACAGCTTAACTGGAAACAACACATCACAAATATACAATCCACATGTAATGGAGCTCTCAACATTCTCAAATCAATCACAAGAGCTAGCTGGGGTGCAAGTGACAGATCTATGATCACCCTTATTAAAACATTTATCAACAGCAGACTGGAGTATGGCCTGCTAGCTCTAAACACTACCTCACCAACATTTTTTAACAAACTTGAAACCATACAAACCAGAGTCATCAGACTTGCACTGGGTCTTAAAACTGGCTGCCCAAACTTGGCCACATGGGCAGAAGCCAACATGCCTCCCCTTGACAACATCAGACACAAACTCACTTGCAAACACTACGTCAAATTAAAACATCTAAACCCCAACCACCCCACTATAAATAGAATTGAGTCTCCTACCAACACATCCCCCACTGCACAAATCATAAAGCAGCACCCACTATATTCAACATGGAGAAAAATCAAACCTTTCAACCCTAGATACACAATCCCCTATTGGACTATTAAAAAACCCTCCATAAATCTCACACTACCACACATCACCCAAAAATATAAACACCTCCCACAAGAACTAAAATTTGCAGCGGAACAACTCATCACAAACATTCCTACCACAGACCTCATTATATTCACAGATGGCTCCCACATCCCACACACAACAAATGGCTCTGCTGCCTTCCACTCTACCCAACCAATTTTCTCACATAAAATCAAAATGAACCATGCAGAACCTGCTATACATATGGCTTTGGAATGGTCCTCCACACAAAATACACACAGCATACATATCATCACTGACTCAAAATCTGCCTTGCACAGCATCAACAAACATACATACAACCTATCACAAAATTACTCTCTTTTCCATATTCACAGAATTTCACACAATATAATTGCCACTCACAAAACACTAACATTCCACTGGATACCCTCTCATTGTAACATAACCCATAATGACACTGCTGACCATCTTGCTAAACAAGGACACAATATCCCTACACCAAATTATTACACCCCTGAGACATATAATCATCACCTAATTGAAATCAACAAATTCTTCCACTCCACATGGACACAAAACTGGATCCAACAGGCCACAATTAAAAATACATTCAGAGCCACCATTGCTGCCATCCCACACACACTACATCTCAACTACCTATCAAGAAGAGCCCAAACAGCAAGTCATCAACTACGCACTGGCAGAACAAATCTCAACAAGGACCTTTCCATGATACAAAAGGTACCATCTGCTCTTTGCACTACATGCCATGTGATAGAAGACATTCCACACTACCTTCTACACTGCACCAAATACACAATACATAGAATTACCCTCTTCCAGACACTCACCACACTGGGAACCACTTATTTCTCAGCCCAAACAATTCTGGTCCTTCTCATAATAATATAAAAAGCCACTGTAGTGCCTTGGCCAAATATATCAATAG
This sequence comes from Ryuthela nishihirai, assembly GCA_038380435.1. Classification (NCBI taxonomy): domain Eukaryota; kingdom Metazoa; phylum Arthropoda; class Arachnida; order Araneae; family Heptathelidae; genus Ryuthela; species Ryuthela nishihirai. Next base: position 13,809,432 of record JAWZYU010000020.1, on the reverse strand, counting down.
CACTGGGAGATTCCCCTAAAGCCTCTCTGCCTCTCCAAAGGCCTCTACCTCACTTTTAAATGATCTTTGGAACACTAAAAGATCCAGATGCCAATAAAAGATCCCCATAGGACATCACAAGACGCATTTTGGACAACTTATTCCATAGAAACTAAATAAAAATAAATATATAGTATAATATCATCAAAAAAAATCAATCTAACTATCAAAAATAAAGACACATAAAGGAACACTTTATTTCTATATTGGAAACTTTTATATTTCTCTTTAACCCAATAACTTACATGGAATCTCTCCCAGAACATAACATCTCTATACACATTATCATACCTAATATACATATGGATTCTCACCACATCTCCCAACTACCCTTGGATGGGAACCTTAAACAGCACTCCTGCCACACACCCCAAGCTCATGGCTGACCTTCTACTGGCTCTATAAAATTAAACACTGACCACCACACACTGAACACATAAATTTGATTTCCAACTCATATAACGTTGCTATATCATTTTCCTCCCTTCTCCTCCAAAAAAAAAAATATCTTTATCATACTCCTTCCCATATATATGGCTGTCACTGATCTATGACTTTTCCATGATCCACCCCTGCGCAACATTTCACTGTATGGCAGGGCAACCCAATGCTAACTTCTGGTGTTAGATACGCAACCATAAATATTTCCTTCTCCTCTTCCTGACACAGGAGTTTTACCTATCCTACCGTCTCAGCTCCCCCCACCAAATATTTCATCCCCCTTTGATTGACTCAAATCTACCATATTGGCAACCAACCATGGCCACAACTGCATAAAATAACATAACATTCGCCACTCGGAAAATTATAAAAAAATATATATATATACACTACTTCTTCCTCTATCTCTCTCCACCCCCCTTCCCCCCTTTCACATGACATGCAACTGGTATTTATTCTCCTTCACCCTTCAACATCTGCCTCTCCACCACTGGGCGGCCTGCGGCCTAAAGCCCAATTGCCAATATGTACGATTGCCAGCCTTCACTGTGCTGGCCAGTCTTTGCCGTTTTCATCCGCACCCACTGCCCTTTATGCGTATGGACCTGATGATAAGGGGGCCGAGGCCCCCTTTACAAATAGGTCCAGCTTAGAAAGAAGGATGTATAAGAAGAAGAAGGCCAGCCTCTAACTATACAGGACCTCTAATCAAAATTAGTGTCCCTATATAGGGAGGGCGTCCCATGGCCGAGTGGTTAGCGCACTGATTAAGAAACCTGGGTTTGAGCCCCGGGTAAAGTATGAATGTTCGTGTTGTTTTTCGGCTGAAGTCCTGCCATCCTCAGAGACCTTCTACTATGACGTATAAGCTAACAAGTTCCTATTAGACCTCTGTGGCAAGCAGCTGCTTCAAGGGTATTTGTTTTTATTTATATAGGGAGCGGTTGACAAAGGTGATGTCGATTTCTATTGGCTGCCGCTGTCATGTGTTTCATGGGCGCCATTTCTGAGCTTCGCCATTTCTGAGCTTCGATTGTTGGATTGTTCCTTGGCTCTGTGATACACTGATGGGCAAAATGACTCTTTTCAAAGATTCGATTCTTTTCAATCGACTCACTTAAAAGAGTCGTTTAAAAGATTCGTTCGTATGACTCATTTAATTCTCCGAGTTCAAAATTAATCAGTTGCTGTTTAGTGTAATCTAGTAGGTGAACTGTTTCAAATATATACATTAATTAAAATTGAAAAATTTAATTTCTTTTTAATTTGAATAACTAAATTATCTTATTTCACTACATTTTGAAAAAAATATACTTTGTAGATAAATTCTTAAAATTCTGGACAAATTACTCTTAATTTTTGTACATTACTAAATCTGTCGCTTTGTGTTAGAAAGCTCTCTATAGTGTCTTATCTTAATTGTTATTAAATTTTTTTTGCCAGCACGTAGAAATTGAAACACAACTTCAAGAAATTTGTTCAAAATGGTTTCATTTACCGGTTGTTAAAATATTATCTGAAAAAATTCTAGTAAGCTGTATTATAGAACAATGAATATAAAAGAAAATTATTCAAAGCCTACAAATATAAAAACAACCTTTCTAAACTGCTTTATTTGAAGAAATTACTGAAATAGAATTATATTTAAATCATAGCAACTATTAAAATTGGCTTTATCTGTTTAAGTCAACTTACCCTGTATTTTAATTTACCCATATTTATAGTCAGAGGATTCAAAAGAATCACGTGAGAGTGTTCGGAAGTGTTTGTGAGTCAGTCCCTCCGATTCGCGAATGAAAGGATTCGTATGAGCCATTGAGTCAGTTCGGCCAAAGCTATCTGAAGAGAAAAGCCTGATGTCACGTGATATATAATGTACCACCGGAGACCTATCAGAGCAGAGGCTCAGTCGAAGGGCAAAGATTTTATCAATGCTGGGGACTCTTTCCAAGTTCTTGAAGTGACAAGACGTTTTTTCATTTGCTCCTGTCTTTGCTGACGGACTGTCACGGATGTCAGGCTTTATTTAAGGATGAAAGACTGCAGTGGTCATTCAAACTACGACATGAAGATGTAAAATACGATAAAATTGTGCAACATTTGGCTGACAAATATGGAAATTTAAAACTGGACATTGCTCAAAGTCTCAATAATGCTACTATTATGGTTACATTTACAAATGAAACCAGGGCGTAGCTAAGGACTATGGTTGGGGGGGGGGGAGAAATCAAAAATTTTTCAACTCGAAATTCAAATTTTGCCAACTGAGCAAACGTACTTAATTTTTGCTCCATGGGGCGGAGGGGGGGGGGGTGAGTCAATTTTCAGAAATCCCTGCATTTTGTCACTTGTCTTCTAATTTTGCCCAACAAACAGTAATTTGACATTTAACTTCCAATTTTTCCAACTAGCCGTTATTATTTCACAGACATAATTCCGATATTTACATCTCGTCTGCATTGTAGCGAGTCAGTGTGAATTTTCCCTTCATTTGACCAACTCTCCTTAATTTCACCAAACTAATCCAATTTTTATATCTCTCCTAAATTTGCCAAATCACTTCAAACTTTTCAAACTCCCCAAGATTTTGCCAACTTTTCTCGATTTTAGTTAACTATCCTGAATTTTACAAACCCAATCCCAATTATCACAACTCGCCTGCATTTTGCAAGTGGATTCGAATTTTGCCAACTGCCCTTCATTTTGTTAAGTTCCTCAATTTGTCCAACACTCTTTAATTTCATAAAACAAATCTCAATTTTCTCAACTCGCTTATATTTTACCAAGTGGATTCGAATTTTGCCAACTCGCCATAATTTTGGAGAAAAAATCGCAATTTTTACATCTTCTCTGAATTGGGCAAGTCGCTTCGAATTTTATCAACTCTACTTAATTGAACAAGAAAGGCACAATTTTGACAACTCCCCTGTATTTAACCAAGTGGATTCGAATTTTGCCAACTGCCCTTCATTTTGTTAAATTTCCTCAATTTGTCCAACACTTCTTAATTTCACAAAACAAATCTCAATTTTCACAACTCGCTTATATTTTACCAAGTGGATTCGAATTTTGCCAACTCGCCATAATTTTGGAGAAAAAATCGCAAATTTTACATCTTCTCTGAATTGGTCAAGTCGCTTCTAATTTTATCAACTCTACTTAATTGCACAAGAAAGGCACAATTTTCCCAATCACCCTGTATTTAACCAAGTGGCTTCGAATTTTGCCATTGTTTCCATAGTTAATGTGCTGTCATATTCTGTGTACAGGGTAGGTTAGCTTGTATACAAACCCATGTATTCTAAAATTTTATTTACTTATATGGCTACAACAGAACTAAGATCCAATAATAGTAGTTATGGTGTTTACATCATTTCTACTTATACAGAGATGACAGTGAGCAAATAATACATTGAATTTGTTGTAAGTGTTTCAAAAGTTTGCTCTGAATCAGAATGACATTTGCAATGAATGCAAAGACTAGAAAAATTGTGTTTTTTTACAATATGAACTTAATGTAAAAATATTTTTATTTTCTAAAGTATAAAATACAAACTTAATTTTGATTTCCCCATAACATTTTCTTGGATTAATATTTCAAACTGTAGAATTTCAATCTAGAAATAGGCCAAGTATCACATAAATCTGAGGGATCATATGTAACCCCTCAGATGTAATCCCTCTCTTGTGATATAAATAATTAGTAAATCACACTGCGATTCTAGGATTAAATAATTGCATATTTAATTAGGCTTTTTATAAAGTTAAAAAAAGTACATATTTCTTTAATAATGCTCATATAGGGTCCACAAAACCTTCACAAGTTTTCCTTAAAAAAAGAAATGAACTCTTCACAAATATCCCATACCCCAAAAAATAGTGTTATAATTTTTTCCCCATACCTATTACTGCACTCCACATGTTATCCTATAAGCATATTTATCACAGGTTAACATAAGGTTTTTTTTAATGACTTTTTTAAACATATTGTTTAAGTTGTGTATTAAAAATAACTTAAAATTCTCTGTCATTGAGCAATAAAATTTGAAAGTTTACCCTTCAAACTATTTGCATGTTAAAAGTTTTTAGGAGACAGAGAATTTTAAGTTATTTTTAATAATTTCTGAGCAAGAAAGTCCGTTTAATTGTGTACTAAATTTGTGTAACATTTAATATTTATTATTTTTAGCACCTCCGTCATCCTGGTGGCTTAGTGGTTAGCGTGCTTGGCTGCTTAAAAGGGACTTAGGTTCAAGCTCCAGATAAAGCATGGATGTTTGTATTCCTCACAGATCTCCTCCATGGTGTATTAAACTGACAGGCTCCTGCAAGAACTCTGTGGCAAGCAACTGTTTGAGGGGGTGATAAAGATAAGAAAACAAGATCTCAGATCTCAAACTTTTTCTTTTTTTTTTTGAGGGGGGGGGGGGAGTGCTACACCATTATATCGAGTGCAAAAATAGGAAAAAATGACAGACATTGTTTTAAAATTTGAGGTCTTGGATGTTTTGCATCTATTAACCTTCTACTTCTTGGCTGGCCCTGTGTTTATAAGACGTTGAAGAATATTGCACCTGATTAATGCTCCATGGTGGAATATTGTTCCATGTGAACCCTTTTGAGTAACGAGCTGAATAGGTACCACTTGGGTGGCATGGAAACCCTGTTAATAATTGTGATAAGAAAAAAATATAAATGAATATGTTTACAGCACTTTTATGGGGTATGTAATTTTTGGTTTTAAAGTATGGTTTTTCAATTTCGTGTTTCTTTCTTTTGACCAATTGCTTCATGGCCTTGCCTGGGGAAAGGTTTTAGCTACGCAGTTTGAAATTCACAATTAAGAGTTTTTATTAACTATTTCGATTGTATTTCCCATTTTGAATATTGGAACAATTTTCACTTTTTTCCCCTCATTTTTCAGTTGAATTTTTGTGAAAGAGTTAATTTTACTATTATGTTCCCTTAAAAAGAAAGAGATCAGAATGATATTTGGCTAATCTGTTTGTAAAAAAAAATGGCTGTTATAACAACAGTTATAACTGGTTCAGCTCAAATTAAAAGCATCTTGCTACCACAAAATATGCCTTTTTTTTACATATTGATTGTTTATTATAGACCAAAAACACTTTTTTAATAATAAATTTTTAGATATTTTAATCAATATACTCAGTGTAATTTATTGAAGGTAGCATTGCACGTGAAAGGATCTGAAAGAATAAACTTGCTTACCATTTCTAACCTATTAAATGTATAAGTGAGAAAAGCAAAATCTGATTAATTCTTTCAATTAAGTGCAACCACACAAAATACCTTGTGTAAGTCCTTTTAATTAGAAATCCGTAATCGATAGTTTAAAAAAAATTGATCATACCTATGTTACACTATAGATTAAACCTATATATATATATAAAAATTATAGTTATCACCTCTATTACAGTATAGATTAAATAATACTTTTAATCCAGTTCGTAATCTGCAGTTTCCTGGTTTGAATTCCAGCGGGTGAGCATTGAGATTTATCTTTGCAAAATTCCCCACCTTGCCTTCCAGTCAGTCAGAGGACATCAAGTCTTGGTGAGGCTGCTGTTCGTTGGATGAGTCATTAAGCTATGGCACTGGGTAAGGGAGAGAGCTATACCTTGTGCATCTCAAAGAACACACTGGAGGCCTTTATAGATGGCTACCATCAGCAAGGCCGACTTAACCCATTAAATACCAGATTATTTTTTTTCAGATTTTAAATTTTTATTCTTTATTTTTACAGTCTATACCATATGTATAACAATAAATAGAACAATTGCATGAAAATGTATGTAAGTATCCAAATAATGACTGTACTCAAAATAGGACTCTGGGATCTAATAGTATCAATATAATGTATTATACTGTACTTGAGTCCAAAGAAATTACTTTTTGTGAAATGGTACAAAACATCCCAAACACAGCATAACATTACATTTTACGCAATATGACCTTGGTTTTCCTTTGCACCCAACTTGTGCTCATCTTCATTGTGCATCTTGTCGAGCAATGACATGGCCTATCCCACCAAATCTAACATCTGGTACCACTCTCATGGTGGACTGGAAAGCCATTAGACATCCAAGTTCTTTTCTTCCAGTGTCCAGTTTTAAGTATGTAACTGCAACGGCACGTCTGAAACACGATAGGCCCAGTGCATTTGGCCCATGTACTAGCCGGAGCCAAGCGTTTACAAGAGACTTTTCTATCATTCGTGTAAATAAGACCCAGTACCATTTCTTCCCTGTGATACCTGTTGCATATTTTCCTACCAACCAGCCATGGTGGTCAACTCCTCCCATGTTTCCATTATATGACTTGAGAACAGCAGGTTGGGATACTTGTGTCTTCTGTTTTGTCTGCCTGCTGAACCGAGTAGCCATTCCCACCAGATAGTTCAACTTTGTCAAAATTTGTGCCAATAGTGACACACTTGTTGTCGTTCCATCTAAAGAACAAAATTTCACCATTCTGGTCAAACTGATAGTCAAAATCCCCATGAGCTTTCTTTTTCAGTTCCTTGCTGCTCCTCAGTGGACAATCACCAACACGGTTCTCTCTGACTGTTCCACTTGCACGATAACCCAGGTTTCTAAGGTGAATCAGAAGATCACGACTTGTGAAGAAGTTGTCAAAGTAAACGCAGTGGTGGCAAATAATAGTAGCAAGTCCCAGCTTTCTATTTTGAGGACACCAAAATTCACAACAATGTAAAATAAAGTAGATGATCGACATAGAGCTAACAATGCAAATAGCTGAAAGAGAAGATTGTTAACTTTAAATATTGACAGAAAAAATTAACGCCACACTCTAAAATGTGTATATATTATGACAAATATATTTGTTTGTATTTATTTAAAATGCGACTTTATATTCAATAAGTCATATAATGTAGAATTTATAATTTTTAATTTTGCTTAAGTACAATATTGATTAAAAAACCTCAACAATTGACATATAACTATTATCATCATAACAGAATAATTCATTATTGACTTATAACAATTTATGTATACTGTCCTCAAAATAGGACACTGGGAATTAGTGGGTTAAGGCATGAGCACACTGGGCAGTTGCCCAGGGGCCCCATGATTCTAAATTTTGCAAAAGTTTGTGTTGATTAATCCTTGCTTTACAGCATGTTTTTTATGTTTCAACATTAATTTTGTTAAAAGTACAAATAAATCTACAGGCTTTAATTTTATTGACCTTTTGCATTTTTATTCAAAAAACGAAGCCATTTTCCTATCCTTAACATAGCAGCTGACACAATGTATCCTCGTTCCTCTAGCTCCCTGTCTCACCACCTGAACGAATGTCAGTTATTTTTCAAGCCCAATACTAAATCCAATTGCAGAATCCGCTAATCGATGACTAACTCTTCTTTCAATAGAAAGCAAAATCGGACAGTTATGATAAAGTAATTAAAGATTTTGCGGCGAAAAAAATTATGTAATATTTATAATATACTCGGTGTTCCTATAAGTTGTATATAGATATGTACCGCACTTTGTACTTATAATAAATTTATTATTTTAAAATTTAGAAGTTCACATAAATTCTTTTTTTTGGCCCTGCAAAAGTTCACGTTGATCCTGGGAGAATCCATGGCCAACGTGAAAACTTAATGAAAGCAAAATCCATCATAACTGACCGATTTTGCTTTCATTAAGTTTACTTACCTGTAGGAGACATTATCCATTGCAAATACCAATACCAAAGAAGCCTATCATCCCTTCCCAAAAGGTTAGTAAGTAATAGCTTTGGCACTGAAGTCGCTTAGAACAAGGGTAATATCTCCTTCCTTGACAGAATTCAAAATATTTTGAAGTTGTCCGTAAAATCTAACTTTCTCATCCTCATTGTCAACCTCAGTGGGGGCATAGCAAACACCATTCGCCTTTAATGCTTGTTTGAAATTTAACAGTAAGAAACCTTTCATTAAATGCATTCATATCCTAGAAAATCATCACTAGGCTGAGAAGCAAACCTTAAGCTTTGATGAGGCTACAAGCTTTCCTATCTGAATTGAGAAATTTGAGATTATTTTTAAGTATCTGACCTTTATTTGTCCATCTGGTCTCTTGCAAGCGGATAATATCTAAGTTTTAACCACGGTGGAATTTTTGTGTGAGGACATCAAGATTAATTATCTCTGTACGGACTCCTCACATTCGAACAACCTGCGGAGTGAAAATAGTTAGTGGGATGTTTAAAGAAACTATGTTTATTGAGAGAGGAAATACTGACAATATCAAACAGTCCCTTAATTCAGGCATGTAGGTTTGTTGATGCCCGTAGAAGCAAGGATTCAGGTACGTGTGATGGCCTCTGATCAGGATTATCCACCAGCTGATAAAACGTGTCTTGTGAATTTATTCACTTGGGATATCAACCCACAATCACACAGAACACACAGTGGTAGATTTTCCCTCAACTGAAGCCGAAGAGTTCCCTTTATTCCATTAAGCGTTCAAAGTTAGAAAAAAACTTCGAGCTCCATTAAAATGACATTGAAATGTACCAGTGCGTTTGTTAATGTAATGTCTACTGAATGTCGTTTGCGCAACGTTTTCAAGAGAACGGCGTTATTTTAAGTAATACAGCATTTTCCCGTCTAAAACACATTGTTTTAACTGGTAGAGATCATTCACTAATAACATCTCAATTATAAGTTGTTATTTACTCTCTTACGTAGCATAGGATGAATTATCTAATTAGATATCGTTGTGATATGAAGTGAATACAAATATTTTTAATACTGACTTTTTATTATTGAGTACTTTTATTAGCCTAAAATTTCTTTCAAATCCCACAAATTTACAATTTTTATTTTATAAATTTTAATATTTTCCTTTTAACTTTCATTCATTGTGATTTCTTTCTTTATAATTCTATGAATTATTTGTCTTTAATAAAGGTAGTTTTTCGAATAATATATTTTCGTGTTGTTGGAGCCACGATGTTTACACAATAATAATAAGAAAGTTATCTCTCAAATTGATATTTTAAAGAATTAATATATTAATAACTTTTATAATTAATCAGAATTTAAACGTAATTCATATTCATTTAAAATTTCCATGTGCTCTTTGAAATATACCTATGTTTACACTAAAAGGGCGGCAGTTTTTATTTTGCACACCGGCCGCTGTAAACCTCGTAGCGGCCCTGGTCACAGGCTATGAAACATTTACTCCCCCCACCCCATGCTTTCCTCCACTCTAACAATGGGGCGAAATATGAAAACGATTGTTCCCCTATATTTCTTAAACGTGAGTTTGGAAAGTAACTAGCTATGTGTCAAATGAAAGCTTGTGATGCAGTGAGTGTCATAAGCTATAAAAAAACCCGCACATACACTCTTGCTTCCATGCTTCCTACAGTTAACTGTTGGCACTCACTGCATCACAGGCAGTGAGGATGTGTCAGTCATTATATATATATAGTCACAATATGAGCTTTCATTTGACAACTAACTCTTAATGAAAGCTCATATAATGATTGTCGTAAACATTTTAAATTTTTCTCCCACTATGCTCATTTCCCCTGGTAAAAGGGGAAGGAAGCGGATTTTCTCGGGATTAGACTTTAACGAGTCACATCTCAAATTAAAGCTTGTGACGTTTCCAATGTCATGGGCCAGGTCATAGACTCCATCAAACACGACTCCAAAAAAGAAGCAATTTGTGATCGACGTTTGTGAGTCGTATATCAAATGAAAGTTTTTCAAGGTAGGTGTTTTAGTGACAAAGAAAAGAAATATATATATATATAAATTTAAAAGTTAAAAAATACGTATCTTCCTATATGGGCCGTAAAAGGTAAAAAATAAACCTAAATCATGTCGATATTGCAATCAATTACCGAATTCTTATTCACTTCAAAGGAAGATAGGGCACCCATTTTCCTGCATAAAAGATTTTATAGATTGCCGGCGCCCTATCTTACTTTAAAGTGAATACGAACTTAATGACTAGTTGCACCCATTGAGGGTTGCACCATCGATATGCTTTAGATTTATTTTCTAATAGTTAGTTCCCATATTGGAAGAAAGTTATTTTTAAATTTTTAATTTAAATATATTTTTTTTACGTTCTCGGAAGTAATGTGACCATTTTTGACTACATGTGTTTATGAACTGCAACCGTGACAGTTGTCAGTTTAAAACTATTTTGCGAAGGACAGTTTGAGGTAAGTATATTTTATTTGTATATTTTGTTTGCTTTAACAAAATAAAAACTTCCTCATACTGTATTACGAGATTATTTTTAAATGGTTTGCCGGAGTACATATAGTAATAGAGATATAAATATATAAATATTAGTGTCTTATGCGTATGTTTACTAATCGAGATTAGAGTACGGTAGAAGAAAGACTGGTTATAATCAGAAAATGCCTGCAACAAATAAATTCTGGGGGCGGGGATTATAAGAATTGGGAACAATATAAAATGTATTTTGCAGATTTTTTTTTAATATCCGAAAAAAGAACCACTCTTTATGTGGGGAAGGGGGTAATTCGTAGCTAATTGACCATAATCAAAATTTGATTTTCATACTGGCATTCTTTTTCCCACTTATGTGTTCATTTTTATTATGATCTTTATCTTTCACAGTGTTATCAATGAGCAGTGAAAATATTACTAAGAAAATTTTTGTTCACACTAGACCAAGAAACTGAAATAGTGGCAAAAACCATACAGTATAATCATTGGTAAAATGGAAAACCAGAAGTTGGGGTGCACTTGGGCATTATATGGTGATAGTTTCTTCCACTTTCTAGAAGATGATAATATAGAAGATGTATAGAAATTTGAGATATACTTACTTCCATATTTACCTACATTATGAGCATAAATTTTAATCAATATGAACTGATTGAGAAATAATGTATATGCCAGATATTTCATATAAATGGCAGTTGTGCACATCATGGTCTCGGCTGCCATTTTTTTTTACACAACGTAACAAAAACGGTCCTTTTCTTGATTCCTACGATCTCCCAGACCCTAACCCAAACAGGGTTCCTAGAAAAAAAGATTGTTTTTTCGTTACCATGGTAATGATAACTCGAGTTTACTTCAAATGCAAAGCACCATTACCATCGTAGCGGTAATTTCTGTCGTAAACAAACGCAATGTAACAAAAAAAAAATGCAATTCCACTAAAAAAATCCCTCACAACCAAGAATTAATAAAAAAAAAAAAAAAAAAAAAAAATATTACCCCCCCCCCCCAAAAAAAAAATAATAAAGAAACTACAACACATTTGCTTTCCCATAAACTACAAATTCCTGAAATATCCCCCCACCCCTTTTCCCAATAGTTAAAACACTCCACAAATATATTTCACAAACTAAACTAATAAATAAAATAATATCACAAACACAATAATTAACCTAAATAAATCACCACAATTAATTAAATCGAACACCAATCTCAAAACCAAAAAGGGTCGGGAGTGGCTCAGTCAGTAGCGTGCCAGGCTCATAATCTGCAGTTCCCAGGTTCGAATTCCAGCTGGGTCAGTTTGAGATTTATCTCCACAAAACTCCCTACCCTGCCAACGGTCAGTAGGAGACACTGATGGGCTTGGAAAGGCCGCTGTCCGTTGGATGGAACGCTAAGCTGCGACTCTGTGCGGGAGAGCCCATACCCTGTGCACATTAAAGAACACACTGGATGGCCTTGATGGGAGGCTACCATATCTTTCCCAACAGCTGTTTCAGTGGGTCCCCTCCCCCAACCTCTGAGCCTTTGGGGTCCTTGTGACCTGGCCATTTAGCCCATTGTGTGCAAAAAAGTGCCGCTCAGAGGTAAAATAACCCACCTCAAACCAAAAACATCATCGACAATGCATTGCCGACTACTTTATAAGAAAAGGCCCCAAAACTAAATAATCTCAATGATGATAACACGTACCAAAAAGCATAAAAATCATAAACAGTGCACTTCCAACTGAATTATAGAAAAGCCCCTGAAACTAAATAATGTCCTTGCAGACAGTACAAACTGAAAAACATGAAAATTAGAAACAGTGCACCGCGAACCAAATTATAAAAGAACCTCCGAAACCAAATAATCTCTTCAGGGACAACAGAAAAAACATCTTACAGTTCTAATAACCCTTTCTTAAATTATTCATTAACTTTCCTAACTCCATCAAAAACGCATTTGTTTTCCTCACCAACAATTCTCATCATCATCATCATCCTCAAGGAGCCATGGGCTACGGAGGTCCAACCAGACCGTGCAATTTAGTTCTCCAAGCAAGTCTATCCTGAGCTACATCTACTGCATCTGGCCACTGCACACCAATTCTAACAAGGTCTTGTTTGACATTGTCTGCCCACCGCATCCTAGGTCTCCCCTTCTTTCTGAGGCCTTTAGGCACACTGTTCATAACCCTATTCGCCAATCTATAATTATTCATACGGGCAACATGGCCAAACCAACGGAGTCTCTCTCTGCACAATATGCTGCTTAAAGGAGGTTGCAAACTCCTTTGCCTAATCTCATCATTAGTTATAAAGTTGAGCCACCTAATGCCCAAGATACTGCGTAAGCATCTGGAATCAAAAGCATCTAGTGTCCTGTTATCTTGTTTACAAAGTGTCCAAGTTTCACTACCATAACTAACCCTAGAAAGAACCAAACTATTATACAGTCTAATTTTAGTCTTTAGGTGTATACGCCTGTTTCTCCACACTCTCCATAGGTTCTTAAAAGTCCCGGCAGCAATCCCTATTCGTCTGTTAATCTCATGCCGCACATCACCATTATCTGTTACATACCTCCCAAGATAATTAAACTGTGACACCTGCTCAAGACTGCAACCATTCAGATTAACTGAATCACAGCCTGCCTGACCAATTTTCATCACTTTAGTTTTCTCTCTGTTTATAACCAAACCTACTCTACTACCAGTCTCATCAACAGCTCGAATGAAAGAGTTCATCTCATCAACATCATTTGCCAAAAGGGCTAAATCATCAGCATAATCTAAATCAGAAATTTTCGTATCTCCAGCCCATTTAAGGCCAAAATCTTTCCCTTGAAGTGAATTTCGCATAACATAATCAATAACCAAGTTAAAGAGAAAAGGAGACAAAATGCACCCTTGTCGAACACCAGAAGTAATGCTAAACCAATTGCTACAAGCCTTACCAACTCTCACACACGACTCAGTGTTATTATAGAGAGCTTTCATTATGTTAACTAACTTGTCTGGTAGACCATATGATTTCACAATCAACCACAAATTATGACGATCAACAGAGTTGAAAGCCTTTTTGAAATCAACAAAGCTAGAACCAAAGGTTTCTGAAACTCTAAACATTTCTCAAGAATTTGCCTAAGTGAAAATATCTGATCCACACATCCCCTACCACTTCTGAATCCACATTGCTCATCACGCAATTGACTGTCAACCAGATTCTTAATTCTATTAAGCACAATCATGGAAAGAACTTTACCTGGAACAGAGAGTAGGCTGATACCCCTATAGTTATCACAAGAACTGCGATCACCTTTTTTGAAAATAGGGATAATAATAGCTCTGGTAAAATCCTTAGGAACCATGCCTTTATCATAAAAGATATTCAGAATTTCAGTCATCCAAGTGGCAACCAAAACATTCCCAGCTCTAAGCATTTCCGTAGTAATTTCATCTACCCCTGGGGATTTATGAAGTGTAAGTTTAGAAACAGCCAAAATAACTTCAGATTGTGTTATAGGGCCAACATTAAAGCCACCAATGCATCTATCATCATTACAAACAATGGGAGTAGAACTAACTACATTGTTTAGAACATCACTGAAATGCTCAGCCCACCTAGCCATGACAGAATCCTCCCCTTCTATAACCTTACCTTGTTTATCCTTCAATCCTTGTATGCCTGTCCATTTTCTACCACACAAAACATTAACTATCTGGTACAGCTCTCTGCTGTTGTGCTGTCTAACTGCTTCCTCGGCTTTGTCAGCCAAACCATCAAGCTTTGGCTTGATGGTTTGGCAACAATTCTACAATGCCCATAATTTCTACATCAGAAATCCGCCAAACCCTTCCACATATTAACAATGAATCATATAAGTAACTTAAAAAGATTCCAAAATATATAACAAAATTAATAAATCACTATAATACACTAATAATTACCATACTACACGTAAGTACTAAAAATCACTTAATTCATTCCAAACTACTATACTGATATTTCATTACTACTGCTATGTTCAGTCCCACATGAAAAAACTTCTAACATTCTTTACCCCCAAGCATACTCCACCCTCCACTACATTAGAATCCTCTGAAAACTCACTTTATACGTTTTGGGGGTGGGGGTGGGGGCTCTGTCAGTAGTGTGCCAGGTTCGTAATCTGTAGTTCCCAGGTTTGAGTCCCAGCTGGATCAGCATTGAGATTTATCTCTGCAAAATTTCTCACCCCGTCCACAGCCAGTAGGGGACACTAATAGGCTTGGAAACGCCGCTATCCATTGGATGGGATGTTAAGCCATGGCACTGTGTGTGGGAGAGCCATACCCTGTGGACGTTAAAGAACACACTGGATGGCCTTGACGGGAGGCTACCATCTGTCTCCCAACAGCTGTTTCAGTGGGTCCCCTCCCCCAACCTTCTCTGAGCCTTCGGGTTCCATGTGACCTGGCCATTTAGCCCATGGTGTGCAAAAAAGTGCTGCTCAGAGGTAAAACATCCCAACCCATGTTATACATTTCACCAAAAACTATCTCCTAAAACCCTAATACCCCATAAAAACTCTCATTTTTGAAGCTTAATAACTACCCTACATTATAAACTTTTGCAATTTTCTTCCACTCACAAAAAAACACATACTACTACACTATACTAAACACACACAAAAAAAAATTTAAAATAATTTTATCTGGTTAACCACTCCTACCTTCCCCTTCAAATGTCCCTCACTCCAAATAATTTACAAAAACATTCCCTCCTACACACAGCCTTAAAAAGCTACTGAACTCCCACTTCCAAACAACATAACCATAACATTACAAAACAGTTCGCTAACGCTTTCACCAACAACCTTCCTAATATTAAATAATTTCAATTCCAAAGTATCTTAAATAACTTATTATTAATCATATCTTAACGAAATTACTAAAAAACAGGAACATATTGATTATTCGTATTCTAGGTATCACTAAAAATCCCTCATTAAATATACGATATGTACGCACTTACTTCAAACCATATAGACATGTCATCCAAACGAATTATGAAGCAAAAATGGAGAAAAAAATCAAACGTAACTTCACACTCCCATCAAATCACACACATAACACTTGACTCCACACTACCCACCCAAAAGAAACAAATCAAAGAGCCACAGGCCATCAACAACCAACAGTTACTTTTCTACGTCATACTTTACACTCCGACATCACACACTACTTGAGAAATGCCATCTGTTGGCTGAGGACTGAGTAAACTATGCTAACCGATTGTTTTTTTCATTACCATTGTAATGATAACTGAAGTTCGTGTCAAACACAAAGTACCATTACCATGGTAATAGTAGTTTGCTTTGTAAACAAATGCAACATAACAAAAAAAAAAACACAATTTCACTAAAAAAATCCCTCACAACAACGAATTACTAAAAAAAAGGAAAATTAACAAAAAAAAAAGAAGCTACAACACATTTGCCTTCCCATATACTATACTCCACAAATATATTTCCACAAACTAAACTAACAAATCAAGTCACACATGCAAAAATTAACCTAAATAAATCACCAGAATTAATGAAATCAAATATAAATCTCAAAACCAACATAATCAACAATGCATTACTGACTGGCATTATAAAAAAGTCCCCAAAACTAAATAATCTCATCGGAGACAACACATACCAAAAAGCATGAAAATCGGAAACAGTGCACCACCGATCTGAATTATAAAAAGAGCTCCTGTAACTAAATAATGTCCTCACAGACAGCACAAACCGAAAAACATGAAAATCGGAAACAGTGCACCGCCAAACGCATTATAAAAAAGTCCCCAAAACTAAATAATGTCCTCGCAGACAACACAAACTGAAAAACACAAAAATCGGAAATAGTGCATCGTCGAATGAATTATAAAAAAGCCCCCGAAACAAAATGATCTCATCAGAGACAATGACAAAAAAACATGTTATAGCTCAAATGACACTCCCCTAAATTACTCATTAACTTACCTGACTCCATCAAAAACTGCCATTTTTTCCACACCGACAATTCTACAATATGCAAAATTTCTACATCAAAAAAGCTGCCAAATGCTTCCACACATTAAGAATAAATCGTATAAGTAACTTTAAAAGACTCCTAAATATATAGCAAAATTAATAAATCCATAATACACTAATAATTACCATACTACACGTAATTACTAAAAATCACTCAATTAATCTCAAACTACTGTAACGAAATACATGTGTTCATTACTACTGCCATATTCAGTCCCACATGGAAAAACTTCCAACATTCTTTCCCCGAAGCATACCCCACTTCCCACATACACAATACATTAGAATTCTCTGAAAACTCACTTTATACTTTTCACCAAAAACTATTCTCCTAAAACCCTAATATCCCATAAAAGCTCTCATTTTTAAAATTTAATTACCCCACATTATAAACTTTTGCCATTTTCTTCCACACTCACAAGAAAACATACTACTACATGTACTAAACACAAAAAAAGATTTAAAATAATTCTATCTGGTTCGAACCACTCCTCCCATCCTATTCAAATGCCCTTCTCTCCAAAGAACTTACAAATACATTCCCCCCCCCCTCCATACACACACACAGCCGCAAAAAGCTACCGAACTCACACTTCCAAACGATGTGACCATAACATTACAAAACAGTTCACTTACATTTTCAACAACAACCCTCCTAATATTAAATAATTTCAATTCCAAAATATCTTAAATAACTTATTATTTATCACATCTTAACAAAATTTCAAAAAAGAAAAAAAGGAACATATTAATTATTTCTATTTCCTCTGGCTGTCATTAAAAATTCCTCATTAAATATATTATACATATGCACTTACCTCTAGCTGCATAGGCATGTTATCCCAAGGAGTTATCAAGCAAAAATGTCGAAAAAAAAATCAAACGTAACTTCATATTCCTGTCAAATCACACACATGACCACGTTACCCACCAAAAAGAAACAAATCAAAGAACCATAGGTCACCATCCAACGGTTATATTTCTATGCCATACTTTACACCTTGACGTCATACGCTTCTTGAGCAGTGCCATCTGTTGACTGAGGAGCATGAACAACAAACTGACCGTATAAATTTTAGCTGAAATCCTGCAGACATCCTGTTGATCAATTTTTGACAGTTTTATGAAAATGCAACTATATTTTGAGCGATATTTTTATTTTCCACATCACTTATTCATTCTCTCTATCACCTATTTTTTGGTAGTGGTTTTATAAGACAGCAGACAGATTCATATGAAACTAGAATTTATGACTATACAATCATTCATATAATTTTAGTATAAACTTATTAACACAAATGTTGCATATTCAACATCATTGTAAATATGACCATTTCTAATATATAGGTTTACATTTTGTTTTAAATAGTTCTGATAATAAATTTAAATTTTTTATTTTATATTAAATTACTTGCTCTAAATTATCACTTGAACATTTATCTTTTTTGGTTTACTGCAGTATTAATAACTATTGTACTTTACAAGATATTTGTCTTTTTTTCTCAAATAGTAGTGGAAACAAAGCTAGACATATGAGAAACATTATAAACAGCAATCTAATATTAATCACAAAATAGTATAACTTGAGGCAGTTATGTATACTTTTTTTTTTGCAAGTGCAGTGATTGTACCATTTGATAAAAGCAATTGATGTGTAAAATAGTGATAACAGAATATACATAAGCATCTTTATATTTCTCTTAGAATGTTGCATTGGCCTATATATATATATTTTTTTTAAATGAATTATTTATTCTATGAAAATAATGAATGATGAAAATGGCAACCATTGTTAGCCAGTGCGAGGATGCAGAATAATGAATTTTTGTAATTAGGATAAATAAATGTACAATTTTGAATTCTAGTTCCATATGAATTTGCTGCCTCCATTATAAAAAGCCACAAGATAAATTGTCACAGAAGTAGTAAATCAATTGTGGAATCAAAAAAATCACCAGTAATCTCATTACCACAAGTTTTCATAAAACACCAAAACTGCCCAGCTTTTTTGAAATCTGTGGAACTTGATCCAAAATTTCTGTAACTATATGAAAGTGTTATAATACAGAAGAATAGCTGTACTGATCTGTTAATGTAATACTTTCGAATTTATGTCACTATGCAAATGCAAGTGTAGAGTAAATCACTGAATATTTTTGATGCTTGTTGACAGGGCTGGGCTAGTCTTAGAGGTTACTGAAAATTTCCCTGTGGGCTGTAACTATCAATCAAAAGAAAATATTTTCAGTCATTTGAAGAAAAACAAATATACTAATATGTGGATTGTTTATGTTAAATTTCACAGACCTAAAATGACCTCTCCCAGTCTGACCCACCTTATTGAGTTGTGGATGAGTTCTAATAATTCCACATAAAAATTTGACCAAAAAATGCTCATTTTTAATTCTTTGCTTGGCTGACAACTACAACTTTTTGTCAGAATATATTTTTTATATTGCTATGTTAAGAAGTTATATGACCTCAGTGCCACTTTATTAACAGTCAGGTTTATGTATTTCTGATTTTATGCTGTAGGGTTGGTTGGGATTTTATGGGGCAAGAATAGCTAAGGTTATTTTTCATCAAAACAATGTTATGTGGAGTCAGTAAGTTCTTAAATAAGTGTTTTATGGAGGATGTGAGTGAAGATAAAAATCTGTATAATCTGAGTGCCTCAATATTCATTTAATATTTAAAGAGATAGGAAGTGTTGCATTTAATAATTTGGTTCATTCCACAGAAAATCATTATGCAAACTACTAAAAATCTGCTTGTATATTTTAGTCAATTTCTGATATAAAGGTGGTTGTTTTGCTTTATCCTGTGTGAATTAACTTTTCAGATTAATTATTTTAGCCAGAATTGCTACTGTTAATATTCCAGTATTTCTTTAAATACTGTAAACAAATAATGTAAAAACAGCAAAAAACAGTTTTGCTTCTCAAGATACACAATAAATTAATACTATATTTTGAGATGTATGCTAAGTAATAATTATATCTGCTAGATTATTGAACTTTTCAATTTAAATATATAAGATTAAGTGTAATTAACCAACCTAGAGCAGTTAATGTTTGGGTGATTTCAATTAACATTTAAAATAACAGACAGTAATAAAATGGTTGTGTTGTTGTAATCAAATGAATATTAATGGCAAATGAATTGGTAGATTTTATGCTGTTCAGTATAGACAAAACTGCAGTATCCAATAAAAAAATTTCTGTGTGTGATAGCCATTTTTAGGTGAATTTGCTATTAAGAATATATTAAAATAGAAACTAAAGATAGAAGAAACCCAAAGAATCCCCAAATGTTATATTTTTGTTTCAAAGATATAAAGTAGCTGATGGATGCTTTGTTTTCATTGCTGTCACATGAATGTTTTGGGAAAAGAACATGGTGAATGAATTGTTTAGCATGTAGTGCTGCCAAAGTTGTTTTAATGTGATGAGAATCTAGACTTATACTTGACTTCAAATTTATTATTAATCTATTGTTTAGGAAATCAATATTGAACACTACAGGAATTAAAACATTCAGTTTCTAATGTTGGTAATGGATGCTATACCAATCATCTTATTTGTATTATCTCAGGTTCGAGTCCCAGCTGGGTCAGTGTTGAGATTTATCTCTGCAAAATTCCCCGCCCTGCCCATGGTCAGTAGGGGACACCGGTGGGTTTGGAAAGGCCGCCATCCGTCGGATGGGACGTTAAGCCGTGTGCGGGAGAGCCATACCCTGTGCACGTTAAAGAACACGCTAGATGGCCTTGACAGGAGGCTACCATAAAATCTATCTGTCTTCCAACAGAAAATCTGTCTGTCTCCCAACAGCTATTCCAGTGGGTCCCCTCCTCCAACCTTCTCTGAGCCTTTGTGGTCCATGTGACCTGGCCATTTAGCCCATGGTGTGCAAAAAAGTGCTGCTCAGAGGTAAAATAACCCAACTTATTTGTATTAACATTTTGTTTTTTGTGATCACACTGTTTCATTCATAATATAATTTTTTTCAAACTTAAATGGTACCTTTAAACAGATTCCTTCATCTATTTAAGTAATATACTTCTCCAGAAGTTTATAAAATATAAAGGCGTTATTTTTTAGTTGGTCATTTCTAGCTGAAGCATATGTTGTGAATATATATGTTTTTTTCTCCTATATATATATAAACAGTAGTTGCCAGTTATTTGTGATCACTGATTATTAGAATCAGTCACTTTACATAATCAAATTGCAGAGAACACATTTAAATAATAAAAATCTAATATATATAAAGAAGAAAGTTTGCTCATGTTCCACTTATGCACCTAGGCCTCCCAGAAAAGCTAGAGGCACAAAATTTTGCATGAACATTCCTTCACCCAGGGGAAGAGTATAGGTTATGAGCGAACCTGCTGAGGCCAACCAAAACTTGTGTAAACCAGTTTGAATTTCTCGAAATCACCTTAGACCTTAATGGATCTGAAAGAACCAACCAGATTGTGCAATTTAGTTTTCCAAACATATACATTAAATGGATAAAAGTGTTCAAAATAGCTGTTGCTGCCAATAAATTTAAGAGAAAGAATGCAGCAATTTCTTTCTGAATTCACGTGATAAAGCATGAGCATTTCTGTGGAAATTGAAGTTCTAATTAAGCACTAGTGGATACAAGATTCTCTGTTGAAATGAAAGCTTTGAAAACTAAGAATTCATATCAGATATTAAAATAATAAATTTGAAAATGTGTAAAAATTAATAAATGTATGTCTTATTAAATATATTAATAAATGTTTTAAATATCATTATTCTCAAGCAGCCATGGGCTACGAAGAACCAACCAGATTGTTTAATTTACTTCTCCAAACACGTACATTAAATTTGTAATATGTACACATTTTTTGTGAAACTTAAACCATATTTATTTCCTTTTTTACTATAAAGTTTGATACACCTTTGCAAATTGTATCTAAGTAACTCTGGTGGATAGGAAATGATTTAAATAGTTTTTTTTTTGAGTGAGACAATACTGTTTTTTGTTTTAGAAGCTTCTGATGTGGGAGGATCGGGTACCTCAAAACATGTTCACTTCTTTCCTCACCTAAAAAAAGGTGAAAAAATTTTAATGGGGGGGGGGAGATGAATTGTAATAATAAGTTTTATGCAAAATGAAAGCTTCCAATATGAGGAGTGCCAACTACTATATATTTCAGAGACACTATATATTTCAGACCTTCCCTAGAAAAGCTGGAGAGAGCATTTACTCAGAGGTGGCATTGAGGGGGGAAGTCAAATTGATTGTAATGGAAGCTTGAGACATAGGGAGTGCTATGTACAACATATTTTAGAGTTTCAGACTCAAACAACATCTGCTAGTGCACTATATTTTTACCTTTTATGGAAATCACATTTTTGGTTGTTACAATCAATATTTCACCAATTCTCATTTTTAAACAAGGTGGTATTTCACAAAATATACTTTTATAAATATTTCATCTAACCCCATATAGCCAGTACATCTACAAAATTTGTAGACTATAACTAAGATGACCAGAGAATATCCATTGTCATCTTAGATATCTTCTAGATGTTTTGCAGATGTCATTGGTTGTTTGTTGGATTGGTGAGTTGTGAAAAAGCATCCAATTTATAGATGGTGATCTTGGAACTTCATCCAACTTTGTAAAGCAGATATCAATTTGAGAACATCATATGACAATGAATCCCTGGAATAAAGTTTTTGCCACCTCTGTTCACAATTGATTCAAAAAGCAGGATCAATGTTCTGATGGAGTTCAATAAAGTCAACATAGCCTGGTGATATAGGTGAATTAATGAATGATTTGATTTAATGATTGAGTGGGTATTGATTGTGATCCAGAAGTTAGTATATTTTCAACAGATGAAGAAATTGTCCAATTTGTCACTAATAATCACTCTGAGTAGAAGAAGAAAATAATAATGATGATACTGAATGAATTCCAGTTATCAAGTGGCAAACTTGTGAAGCTATTATCATTCTGTAGAGGAGTGTTGGAGAAAGTGGAATGACTGATTGTGACTATAAATTATTATACAACACTGAAACTCTTGGTAGAATTTACAACAATTTGAAGCAAACTAAATTTAGTGACTGTTATAATTGTTAAGTATGTATTAACATTTTTCATTTTGTTGTTTTAGTTTCCTCCTTTCTCTTATCAGTTTGCAGTGAAGCAGAAATTTATATACAGAATGCATTCAAAAAGTTCTTGACATGTGTCTGTAGGTTTGCTGTTGTTCCTCCAAAGTTAATGAGTTACGACTTGTTCGAAAGCTTGTGCTGTATCATGATTGTTCTCTTTGCTGGCAGGACATACAGTTCTGGCTGCAAAATCTGTGTGTTGTTGCTATGGAGCCTATTAAAGTAAAATATTGTACAATTTCACAAGGAAGCAGCTTGAGGATGATGTTATAAATTGGCATGAATTTTTTCCCCACAAGTATGTGGGGATCATACCAATTCATATGGCACTGTTATGGGATGGATGCACAAATTCAGAGGACAGCAGAGCTTCAAAGATCTCCCTCATACAGGTAGACCGAAGGAGGCTATGAACAAAACCATCACTGCTGTTCACGAACTCATTAAGGAAAACTCGCACATCACCGTTCAGGTAATAAGATTAGATGTCACTGTATTGATTTGGCAGTGTGGAAACAATTATTCATCAACGTTTAAAGTTCTGAAAGATCTGTGCCAAATGGGTCCCCACAAACTGACAGAATAGCAAAAAAGAGATACAGTCAACTCGTGTAAGTAGTTGCTGGCAATGTTTGAACCTAGTGACCCCAAATGGTTAACAGACATTGTTACAGGTGACAAGATGTGGTTTTATTACTATACAACTCACAGAAAGATCTACAACTATGTTTGAGTTGTGGAAGATGAACTGTGTCCCCAAATTTTCTGACAAGTGACCCTCTGTATGTAAAAGGATACACTGAATGGCCTTGACTGCAGGCTACCATCTGTCTCCTAACAGCTGTCCAGTAGGTCCCCTCCTCCAAACCATCTCTGAAGCCTCGGAATCCGTGTGAAGTTAGAAAAAAAGTGCCACTCAGGACTTCCATTACTACTTGGCTACTTTAACACCCAACCTATAAAAAAAATGCATAAAAAGATTTCAGTACTTGCCAATGCAATGTATCCCTATGACCTCACACACCATAAGTTTCAAACTAAAATCAGATGCTTGCTGCTACTTGACTATCACGCTCCTATTACTTTACTGATAGCATGATAAAAAAAATATTGATTTTTCCCCCCCTTAATTTCATAAAATATAACTGATAATAGATAAAAATAATTTATAAACATTTTTATAAGGATATACTTTTGTGCAAATCACTGAAATCCTGCAATAGAAATGTTCCCTCAGTGTCTAACTTCATATGGTTGAAAACACAAATGGATGAACCTGATATAAACAATCCAGTTAACTAACTGACTTACTGAAGTTGTCAGCCAAGTAGTGATGGAATGTTCTAAATGTTGACTATGATAATCAATAATCTGGATTAAAAATAACTTAAAATTCCATGTCATTGAGCAATAAAATTTTAAAGTTTACATACAAACAATTTGCACGTTAAAAGCTTTTAGGAGAAAACTCAGATACTTTTTGGAGCAAGGAGAGCATTACGTCTTCAGTGAAGTGACACTATAGGTGACATTAGGGCTGCTTAGAGCTTCTTTCCTCAGGTCTTGAAGGCTGATTCCAGTGTCTTGGTTGCAGGTGAGGATGGGTGAGGTCATTATTTCAATAGCCTCACGGACCATGGTTCCGTAGAAAGTCGATGCACATGCAAGCAGTGTGGCATGCTCCCAATCTATGGTTGCCGTGTGTTGTACTGCTAGCTCGGTGGTGACCGTAAGTGCTGTCTTTGCTCCAAAAAAAGAGTTTTTTCCCAAAAATTCTTAACAGGCAAATAGTTTGAAGAATAAAATTTAAAATTTTATTGCTCAATGACAGAGAATTTTAAGTTATTTTTAATTAGTTTCTGGACAAGAATGTCTTTTTAATTGTGTAAATAATATGAACTATGCTAATGGCAATGTGAAGACGCTTAAAGATTTTTTGCTTTCTGACACATCAAGTTGAGGAATAAATTGAAATATGATTACTTAAATAATAAATAAAAATATACTCCCTCAAGCAGCTGCTTGCCACAGAGGTTTGACAGAAACCTGTGTGTTTATACACCATAGTAGAAGGTCTGTGAGGAAGGCAGGACCCCAGCAGAAAGATGAGAAAAACATTCATTCCTTACCTGGGATTCGAAACCAGGTCCCTCTAATCACTAGTCAAACACGTTAACCACTCATCTACTGGAGTTCTAAAAATGTCTGAAATGATTTAAAATTTTATGTATTTTAAAAATTAAAATTCCTCATCTTACTAATTGTTCTGTTCAACATTCATGGCCATGTATGCAGGCTTTGTGAACTGCATTTCTGTGGCAGTCGCAGTTTTAATATCAATTTAAAAACTATAACATTGAACACACATGTAATTTTTTTTATATGCATAATTGTTTTTAAAAATCTAGAAACTGATAAGAAAACAGATTTTTTTTAGATACAAACTTAGTGTGATGTATTTTCACCCTCAAGCAGCCATGGGCTATGGATGTCCAACCAGACCATGTAATTTAGTTCTAATATATCTGTCCTGAGCTACATCTGCTGTATCTGGCCACTGCACACCAATTCTAACAAGTTCCTATTTGACAATGTCTGCCCACTGCATCCTAGGTCTCCCCCTCTTTCTGAGGCCTTTAGGCACACTGTTTGTGTTCGCTAATCCATAATTATGTATATGGGCAGCATGGCCAAACCAATAGAATCTCTCTCTGCACAATATGTTGCTCAAAGGAGGTAGCCAACTCCTTTGCTTAACCTCGTCATTACTTACAAAGTTGAACCACCTAATGCCCATGATACTGCGTAAGCATCTAGAATCAAAAGCATCTAGTTTTCTGTTATCTTCTTTACAAAGTGTCTAAGTTTCACTACCATAACTAACCCTAGAAAGAACCAAACTATTATAAGTCTAATTTTAGTCTTTACATGTATACTCCAATTTCTCCACACACTCCATAGATTCTTAAAAGTCTTAGCAGGAATCCCTATTCATCTGTTAATCTCATGCCACACATAACCAGTATTTGTTGCATAGCTCCCAAGATAATTAAACTGTGACACTTGCTCAGGACTCCAACCATTCAGATTAACTAAATCATAGGCTGCCTGACCGGTTTTCATCACTTTAGCTTTCTCTCTGTTTATAACCAAACCTACTCTACTACCAGTCTCATCAACAGCTCGCATAAAAGAGTTCATCTCATCAACATCATTTGCTGAAAGGCCTAAATCATCAGTATAATCTAAATCGAAATTTTCATATCTCAAGACCATTTAAGGCCAAAAACTTTCTCTTGCAGTGAATTTCACATAACATAATCAATAACCAAAGAGAAAAGGGGACAAAATCCACCCTTGGCGAACACCAGAAGCAATGCTAAACCAATTGCTACAAGCCTTACCAACTCTCACACACGACTCAGTGTTATTATAGAGAGCTTTCATTATGTTAACTAACTTGTATGGTATACCATGTGATCTCACAATCAACCACAAATTATGGTGATCAACAGAGTCAAAATCTTTTTTAAAATGAACAAAGTTACTAACCGAAGGTTTCTGAAACTCTAAACATTTCTCAAGAATCTGCCTAAATTAAAAAACCTAATCTACACATCCCCTGCTATATCTGAATCCACATTGCTCATCAAACAGTTGCCCATCAACCAGATTCTTAATTCTATTAAGCACAATCATGGAAAGAACTTTTCCTGGAACAGAAAGTAGACTAATACCCCTATAATTTTCACAAGAACTGTGATCACTTTTTTTTTTTAATAGGTATAATAATTGCTCGGGTAAAATCCTTAGGAACAATGCCTTTATCATAAAAGACATTCAAAATTTCAGTCATCTATGTGGTAACTGAAACATTCCAAGCTCTAAGCATTTCCATAGTAATTTTATCTACACCTGGGGATTTATGTAGTTTAAATTTGGAAATAGCTTCAGACTATGTTATAGGGCCAAAATTAAAGCCAGTAAAGCATCTATCATCATTACAAACAATGGGAGTAGAACAAACCACATCGTTTAGAATGTCGCTGAAATGCTCAGCCACTGAGCCATGACAGAACCCTCACCTTCTATAACCTTACCATGTTTATTCTTCAATCCCTGTATACATGTCCATTTTCTACCATACAGAAAGTTAACTGTCTGGTACAGCTCTCTGCTGTTTTGCTGTGCAACTGCTTCCTCAGCTTTGTCAGCCAAGCCATCAAGTTAAAGATTCTTATCAGCAGCTAACTGATCCTTTACATGTTTATTAACCCTTCCCAGTCCAGATATTTTTTCACTCTGACCAGATAAAAAAAATTAACTTTGAAACTTTTTTTCTCAAGTGACTAATGAAAGGAATTGTGGCATGTTATATGCCAAAGTAATCAGCATTTAATTATAGATTTTCCAAAAATAAAATTTTAACAAATGAGAGGATTAGTTTTATTTTAATAGGGCCTTTTTATAGAGTCATGCATAAAAAATATGCATTTGGCAACACATGAAAATTTATTTAAAAAACACTAATAGACAGAAATGATTGTAAATCACATGAATAGAAAGGCTATTTCTGAACAACAACAAAAAATTTTTTGTTTAAAGTAATCCTTTTCTTCCATTATGCAATTTTTTTCTGTGTGCTATACTTTGAGAAGAGTCCAATAAACAAGTCAGCTTTAGAATATTTTTAATAAATAACTAATCAACAGAAATAATTCATCAAATTAAAATACACCAAATTAAAGAGAATTTAATTCTGAATTTTATTTAAGTAACAAACTTGAATATTGTATACACACTAATTTTAATAATACTTTTTACAGTGGTATACCAAAAAAAATAGGTACATATTTCATAATTACTCCAAAATTTTCAATTTTTAAAAATAGCAGTTTTTTGTTTATTATCAGGAGATTTTACAAACTTTATGGAAAACTTTGTTGATAATAGTTCAAATCAAACTTGTGAGCTTAAATCAGGTGATTGCTTCAATACAGACTAATATTAACAAACAAATCAGCAACACCGCATAACTCTTCTAAAATATGGCAATCAGATGGCTTTTTTGAATTATTTATATTGTAGTTTAATAAAATATACATCAGATGAAAAAAGAAAATATTTTTCAAACCTGAATTACACATTTTTAAAGGATGTATGCAAGATAATTTTCAAATGGCAATTTAAAAAAAAATTTAATTTCATATTTTGTACAAAAAAACCTCTATAGACATCCTTGACCCTGGAAGGGTTCTGTAATGCTTTCTGTTAGGACTAGTAGGGTATTGATTAAGGACATTCCTGCAGTTCTTTCTTTTCAAAATAAGCTCAAGTGACTTATCACTCAAATAATTTTGCCTCCTCTGCTCCTTATTTCCTAAAAGAGTACTGTAGTTTCAAGAAAAGTTTGTTTAAAACAATCCCATTCTTCCTCAACTTGAGTAGTAAGCAAACCATGACTGTCATAATGATTAAGTAACCTATCATGGTAAGCTTCAGCTAAATTGACTATTTAGAGCTTCAGAATTAAATGTATTTTTTTTAACCTTAGCACAACACTTCTAGCTTCTAATTCCAAGACACTTTTAACAAGATAATAGTCAGATCCAGTTTCAACTCCTCTATATGACCTGGTATTCCTAACAGAACTAGCCCATTTGTTGTTAATCAATATACACTACAGGAAATAAACAACGCAACACTTGCAAGAAGTTATGTAAATGTGATGAAATTTAGGGAGGTGATAGTATATAAAAATGCATGGAAATTGTTAGGTTTGCAGGATGTTTGAAACGATTGGACAGGTATTAGCTGATGTCACAGGTGCGGAGCAATTGAACACAGATAAAGGCAACGAAAGCTCTTCCATCTTGACAAAACGTTGTGAAAATTGTTCTAAACTGCTAAAGATGCCCTTTTGCAGATGTCAACAGCCGTTCCAACAGTTAATAGACTTTGAGCATGGAAGAACCATCGACCTTAAAGAAGTTGGTTTTTCATATAGAGATATGGCCAACCTCGTTGGCTGCAATCTCCGCACCATCATACACATATGGTGCCATAGGTTCAATGATCCAGCATATTCTGACAAGGATCAGGAAGATGACATATGACCATGGAGCCACAGGACCGCCATTTGTGATGCATGGCATTGAGTGACAGATTCATGACTACAGTGCAGCTGCAAAGGGATGGCAATAAGTAACACATCTAATACCTACCAGGCAGATGGTAAACAACAGGCTTTTACAGTTTTCATTGCGAGCCTATTGTCTGGCACTGTGTGTGCCCTCACATCTGCCCACATGGAAGCACATTTTCAGTGGTGTTGCCTCAGACAGAACTGGAATAAACAAGGGTGGAATACCATGGTGTTTAGTGACGAATCTCGTTTTTGTCTTGTTCAGCACAATTGCAGACAACTTATTCACTGTCATCCAGAGGAAAGGAACACCATCCAATGCGTGCAACATTGTCACACAGCTCCAATACCTGGTGTCTTGGTATGGGGTGCTGTTAGTCAGACATCTTGGCCAGAACTGGTCATCATAATGAGATCTCTAATTGCCCAATGATATGCTACCAACATTTTGCAGCCAATGACTGTCCCATTTGTTCAGCATCACAGAACCTTTTACCAGCAAGATACACCTGTCCCCGCATTATTCCAGTATCTCTATGAGCAAAACAGTCAGGTACTACCATAGCCAGCACCTCGCCTGACCTTTGGTTTAGCATTGCTTCTGGTGTTTGACAAGGGTGTATTTTGTCTCCTTTTCTCTTTAGATTGGTTATTGATTATGATATGCAACATTCACTGCAAGGGAAAGATTTTGGCCCTTAATCCGAAAATTTCTGATCTCTTCTGAAATCCGAAAATTTCTTCTCCCTTAATCCGAAAATTTTTGATCTCTTCTGAGAATTTCTGAATTTTGGCCCTTAATTCCGAAAATTTCTGAAATTAAATCCGAAAATTTCTGATTTAGATTATGCTGATGATATAGCCCTTTTGGCCAAGAGTGTTGATGAGATGAACTTTTTCATTTGAGCTGTTGATGAGACTGGTAGTAGAGTAGGTTTGGTTATAAACCGAGAGAAAACTGAAGTGATGGAAATTTGTCAGGCAGGCTGTGAATCAGTTAATTTGAATGGTTGCAGTCTTCAGCAGGTGTTTCAGTTTATCTTGAGAGTTATGTAACAGATACAGAGTGACAGATTAACAGACAAATAGGGATTGCTGCTGGGACTTTAAAGAATTCATGGAGAGTGTGGGGTAATAGGTGTATACACCTAAAGACCAAAATTAGGTTTTATAAATAGTTTGGTTCTTTCTAGGGTTAGTTATGATAGTGAAACTTGGACACATTGTAAACAAGATAACTGGAAATTAGATGCTTCTGATTCTAGATGCTTACGCAGTACTTGGGCATTAGATGGTTCAACTTTGTAACTAATGATGAGGTTAGGCAAAGGAGTCGGTAACCTTCTTTAAGCAGCATATTGTGCAGAGACTTCGTTGGTTTGGCCATGTTGCCCATATGGATAATTATAGATTGGCAAATAGGGTTATGAACAGTGTGCCTAAAGGCCTCAGAAAGAGGGGGAGATCTAGGATGCAGTGGGCAGACAATGTGAAACAGGACCTTGTTAGAATTGGTGTGCAGTGTCTGGATGCAGCAGATGTAGCTCAGGACAGATGAAATATTGAATAAACTCGACTTTCTTGGTATATACTAAATATTAATCACTTTGTAAGTTGATTTAATTTTAGAGGAAAAATTGTCTTGAGCCGGGTGGGATATGAGCCCACAACCTCCTGATAACATGTCAGGTGTTATAAGCTGCTGAGCTACCGGACACCGATCAAGATTTCCTCTAATTGATGATATGAACATTCACAACCTATAGTACATATTGCATTATGTCACATATAGGCGCTGTTCGGACGATCTTAGCCACAATACGGCAAATAAATGCCTTAAAGATGGAAAGTATATCTTACAAGTATACAATTGATGAAATATTGAATAAACTCGACTTTCTTGGTATATACTAAATATTAACCACTTTGTAAATCGATTTAATTTTAGAGGAAAAATTGTCTTGAGCCGGCTGGGATATGAACCCACGACCTCTTGATAACATGTCAGATGCTCTAAACCGCTGAGCTACCGGCCGCCGATCAAGATTTCCTCTAATTGATGATATGAACATTCTCAACCTATAGTACATATTCCATTATGTCACATATAGGCGCTGTTCGGGCGATCTTAGCCACAATATGGCAAATAAATGCCTTAAAGATGGAAAGTATATCTTACAAGTATATCTTTCAATATTTCATCAATTATATACTTGTAAGATATACTTTCCATTTTTAAGGCATTTATTTGCCGCACTGTGGCTAAGATCTCGCCCGAACAGCGCCTATATGTGACATAATGGAATATGTACTATAGGTTTAGAATGTTCATATCATCAATTAGAGGAAATCTTGATCAGCAGCCGGTAGCTCAGCGATTTAGAGCACCTGTCACGTTATCAGGATGTCGTGGGTTCATATCCCACCCGGCTCATTTTTCCACCATTCACCCCACCTGACAATTTTTCCTCTAAAATTAAATCGACTTACAAAGTGGTTAATATTTAGTATATATCAGGACAGATATGTTTAGAGAACTAAATTGCAGATTCTGGTTGGGCCTTCATAGCCCATGGCTGCTTGAGGATGATGATGATGACAATTCAGACTAGAACTTTTGAATCAGTGGCATAATCAACATAGTAGGTTCATGCAAAAATATTTGTGTTGGTCATTTTGGCTAGCACAGAGGTGTCCAGCTTTAATCCACTTGCCATATTCCTTCTGTGAAAACATTTAAAAATATAATGTTAATAAAAATTTCTAATGTAATATTTATTGGCCATAATTGCATTAATCTTCTTTAGTGAGGTTGTCAATATTGTTTCTACGAGTTAGTTAACTCTTAATACATTCAGAAATATTCGTCACCAACTTCTCTAAAATTAGTTTTTGTCATGGATGCTTAAATGGTTGTCACCATTCACATGTGACATAAAAAAAATCTATTTGTGCAAAAGAAACTCAATAAGGAAATGATGCAAAATATGCTGTGTGAAGGTTATTGTATTTTCAATGTTCTTCATTAATGTCTGATATTCATTTTTATTTTCCTCTGACTTGTGAAAAGACCAGAAATTTAAAAAGTTTAAAAAACTATCCTATTTGACAATGTAATTATATAAACATCCACAACGTGGACATCTGATATAACTACTCATCATGGAAAAATATTCACAAGAAATACTCTTCAAATGGTATTGAAAGTAACAGTTTCAAATTATTATCATCATTAAAATACTACAAAAGGGTAAAAAAAACATAAAATATTTCATTTACATGTATAACTGTTAAAAATGTTATTTTGTTGGTTTCTAATTGGGAAACTGTTTATGAAATACAAACCAAAAGGGCTAATTATTA
The DNA here is from genome assembly GCA_038380435.1 of Ryuthela nishihirai. Lineage (NCBI taxonomy): Eukaryota > Metazoa > Arthropoda > Arachnida > Araneae > Heptathelidae > Ryuthela > Ryuthela nishihirai. The sequence continues at coordinate 13,776,982 of JAWZYU010000020.1, read as the reverse complement.
TCAGTAGCATTACAAGCTTAGAGCAAACAAAAAATTATATATATACATACACTGGCAGAAATTGAAAAAAGAACACCATAGATTTGAGTTGTAAGAGCTCACAACACAGAAACGTTTTGCCATATGAGCTTATAAAGCGTCTATTAAGGAAGTTATTAAGCATATACACTGGCAGAAATTGAAAAAAGAACACCATTAACATTTGAAGGGCAGGGGTGACTCAGTCGGTAGCGCGCCAGGCTCGTAATCTGTAGTTCCCAGGTTCGAGTCCCAGCTGGGTCAGCGTTGAGATTTGTCTCCGCAAAATTCCCCGCCCTGCCCACGGTCAGTAGGGGACACTGATGGTCTTGGAAAGGCCACCGTCCGTCGGATGGGACGTTAAGCCGTGGCTCCGTGTGTGGGAGAGCCATACCCTGTGCACGTTAAAGAACACGCTGGATGGCCTTGACAGGAGGCTACCATCTGTCTCCCAACAGCTGTTCCAGCGGGTCCCCTCCCCCAACCTTCTCTGAGCCTTCGGGGTCCATGTGACCTGGCCATTTAGCCCATGGTGTGCAAAAAAGTGCCGCTCAGAGGTAAAACAACCCAACAGTTGAAGAGTAATCTATGAGATTTATTTAGTAGAAAAAACTTGTTGAGAAAGGACAGATCACACATTTGAAGTGATTCAATGTTTATTGTATCTTTTTAATGAGTATTACATTTTACAGAAGGTACATTTTAATAAGGTGTTGAACCTACTCGAGCAGCAATACAAACTTCCAATCTGGCATGCAATCGGTTGTACAAAGGTTGGATATTACGCTGGGGGATACCCTTCTATGCGCTTTCAACTAGGATGTGTAATTCAGCAATGGTCATTGACTGCCGCAGTCCATGGAAGAGTCTTTGTCCAATTTAGTTCCAGACATGCTCGACTGGAGACAAGTCCGGAGAGTGTGCTGGCCAAGGGAGTTGGTGCATTGCCTTAAGAGCATGTTGAGTTGTTCAGGCAGAATGTGGGTGGGTGTTTTCCTGCTGGAATATTACATTTGGGATTACACTCAAATATGGCAGGACAACTGGCTGTACGATGTCGCTGATGTATGTATTGCTATTCAGGGTACCCTGTACAAACACCAGACATGTATGAGAGTGATAGCTTATCGCTCCCCACACCCTCCCGCTGGGGGATGCACGATGGAAGAAACCGCTCACCTTGTTGCCTTCAGACTCTTAAACGACCATCAGATGCTCCTAAGCAGAATCAGCTTTCATCACTGAAGACCACAGACTGCCATTCTTCCCTCCAATGAACTCATTCTTGACACCACTGCAAACATGTTTGACAGTGACTAGGTGACAGTAGTAAACATGCCTGTAGTCCTGCTTCCAAAAGATGATTGCGTATCGTTCTTGTAGACACCCTTGGTATGACAGAGGATCAAATTTGTGACACCATAGCCATCTGCTCTGCCACTCTCCTGATACCTCGATCCTCTCATGCGTCCATTACTCTCTGTTGCCCGGGACCATGTCTGGGAATGCGTGAATGCTCTTCTGCCCATCGACACCACCATCATACCACTTCTGATACCTCTCATCCAATGTGGTGTGCAATTTGACGAAAAGACCAACCTGCTACCGTAAGACCCACTATACAACCTCACTCAAACTCCGCTAACTGAACAAATGTTGTGCACCTGCGTCGTCCAGGCATGGTAGCTTCTTCAAAGAACACTGAACATGACACAATACGAATAGCTTCTTTCTTCATGCCCTAGTCCTTAAATACGCTTTGTGTACATTTGCATGTTGTCAACCTCAGTGATGTCATTATTTCATCCAATGACTTTCACTCTTGGATCACGGTTTCTGCTGCCCTTTTAACTATTAGCATATTATAATATGACATTCCTAAAGGAATTCCTTTTGGGTGTTCTTTTTTTCAATTTCTGCTAGTGTAGATAACAACGTGGATGCTTTGGTCACTGATGGGGAGATTTTAGTTGGAAGTGCTTTCCACAATCACATATCAGAGCAAGATATTGACTTTCGTTTGAATTCCAAATCAGCAAGAGTTAAGATTAAGGGAAATGGCCAATGTTAGCTTTCAAATGGAAAGAGATATTTCACTGGCAAGGAGAGCTGCAGACAATTTGAGAGCTGGCAGTGCCAAGAGTAGTCAGAAAGCATAGACAGCATTTTTGAACATTATGTGAAAGGCCATGCTGAATCCCCTTTGTAATATTGAAGAAATTTCACAGTATTTTGAGAGGGTTGAGAAAATTGTTGATCTGAAAAACATCTCATACAGTATCATGCCCCAATTATAATATCACTGTTAGAAAAATTTGCTAATAATGCAATAGCAGAATTGCCTACTTAGGAGCTGAAAAGCTATCAAAGTTTTGACAGAATACCAGCCTTTTATCGACAGCATTTTGATGAGGCAAAGAAAAGCTTTTCGGAATCCTTAATCCAGTTCATTTCCAGATTATCAAACACTTGGAATTACTATGTGAAGAGCAGAAATACTAAAAATTTTGATCAGCCACTGGTTTCAGCCCCAAAAGCTAACGGAGAAGTGGAACTGCATTCCCACAGCTTCATTTCCAGCAATAAATTTTGCAGAATACAAGAATCTGACATGGCGAAATTTTATAAAGACAGCATAGGGAAAATTTGATAAAGATAGCAGACAGCGATATATCCACACAGCCAGGACACTGACACAGCCAGGACCTTACATAGCATCAACAAATTCACCAAATACAGTTTCAAAAGATTCCCCTACTTTTAGAGCAAACTATGATGGGTATGTAAGGAAGAGTTATGATTGCAGATCCACTTCACATTTATGTAAGGAATATCTGAAAAGATATACTGAGATTCAAACACAGGAGATAAGAGTAAGAGAAGAAATTAATCAATCAACAGCTACAATAGCAAGAGTTTCCAGATTGCATACAACACCTGTACAAAATCAGAATAAATTAGATTCTTCTTTCAAAATTAATGTCGTTTCAAGAACTCACTGTAAAGTTAGGAAATGATAAAGTTACAGATATTCTTGATACTGGTTCTCAAATTTGTGTAATTTAAATTTGGTTTATTTGCCATACCTGAAACCCAATGGAAAAATTAATCTTGAAGGTGCTTTTGGTAACATTATAGGAGCAGAGTTAATTAAGTTAAAATTTAAATTGTTAGAAATTGATGAAAAGAAGTGAACGCTGATAATGTAATCGAAACTTGGTGTGCTATTACTCCACATTTCCACAGTTCTCCACTCTTAAATAAACTAATGTATGATTTTATTGTGTAATAATGCCAAATTTATGGGTGAAGGTAACAGATTATTCTAATATATCTTCTGTGGTGATAATAATTTGATTAATAATTACTGCAATAAGGAGTTAAATAATTTTAATAGTACTAGAGGTAACCTAGATACTGAAATAAATCTTGGAGCCAAAGATTTATTTGATGAGAAATATGATCAGTTACCAAGAATAAATAATCCTGAATTAAATAACCAATATCAATTACTTAATGAAATGCCTTAAGTAAAAGAGTCTCATCATCAAATTATATTAAATGAAAAAACTGAAATTGCTAATGATAATGATATTAACTCCAGGGATAAGGAAATTAGTAAAGATAACTGTACCTGTGAATATGGTAGTAATAAACATGTTTGTCTTGTTAGTAATAGAGTAATAGGTATGGTCAAGAATAATACTGATGAAATGACTAATTGTAAGAGTTTAATTAATAACAGAGAATTAAAGAAAATGGCTCATGATAAATTTAAGAAGCATATTAAATATTCTGAAACTAAGGAGGTTGTTGATAAAAGTGTCCTCATTGTCATTAGCCAGAAAAACTGATGAGAATTCATATAAATTTGGTTTTAAGTGTAATGACTCAGCAAGTAAAAAATTTTTATGTATTAATGAGGAAGTATATAAGTGCCAGAGGCCAAGTAACTTGTATAAGGACTTGGCTTCTGTCACTTACATACTACTAAGGAATTAGAATTCTTCTTAATACATCTGAGGAATTAGAAATAGAGAAGTCTGAATTAAGAGTGGAGCATATCTCTGATTTTGTTTCCTCTGTTCCCTTTTACCCAAAAGAGTACTGTTGGTTTCAAGAAAAGCCTGTTTAAACTGATCTCATTCATTCTCAACTTCAGCAATAACCAAACTACGATTGTCATAATGACTAAATAGTCTATCATAGTATGTTTTGGCTATATCTTTCAGGCATTCAGTTTTATAGCTAATTTTTTAATCTTAGCACAACATTTCTTAAGCTACAGCTGCAAAACACATTTGACCAGGTAATGGTCAGACCCAATTTCGGCTCCTCTGTATCATCTGGTATTCCTAACTGAACTTGCCCATTTGCTGTTAATTGAAATATCTGTCATATTCCTGTGCAACCCATCAGGTGAAATCTATGTATATTTATAAATGTCCCGGTTTTTGTAATTTGTGTTAGTTATTCGCAAACCATTAAGTCTACTTGCCTGTTGGAGATGTTCCCTGTTGCCATTGGAACAGCCAATGCCAAAGGTACCTAAAACTCCTGCCCAAAGATTAAGAGTCAGTACCAACTTTAGCACTGAAGTCACCTAGCACAAGAGAAATGTCTCCCTTCTTCACAGAATTCAAAATAACCTGAAGCTGGCTGTGAAATGTATCTTTCTCGTTCTCATCGGAGTCCTCAGGTTATTGTGGAGGTGTAACAACAGATGATATTCAAATCTTTAATATTTTGTATTAAATTCTGTTGTAAGAAATATTTTATTAATGCAGTCATATCCTAGAAGAGCACCACTGGTGTGTCTGCTGAGAAGCAAACTTTGGAGATGCTTTCCATCCTCCCTGCCTGAAAAGAGAAATTTAAAATTATTTTGAAGTATCTCACTTTACCTGGCCATCTGGTCTCTTGCAAGCCTAGAATATCTGGGTTATAATGCTGAAATTCCTGCATGAGGACATCAAGAGAATAATCTCTATATAACGTTCTCACATTCCATGTACCTGCAGAGTGAAAATTATTAGTAGGATTTTTAAAGAAACTAGGTTTATTGAGAGAGGTAGGGCCAATAATATCAAACAGCCCCCTGATCGCAGGCAAGGGGCAAAGACCTGTCCCTCCTCTGCTAAAGGTTGAAGTCATCGATGCTGATAGGAACTTCAGGCACCACCTTTTCAAGTGGACTTTTTCAAGAGCCATATGGTCTGTCTGAGACACATTACTCCAGTTTAGGATTGATGATGCCCAACTAGCTAAGTGAGGTTTCAGGTACCTGTGATGGCCTCTGATCAGGATTATCCATCAACCAATATAAAGTATCCTGTGCCTCTGTTCACTTAGGACTGACAACCCACAAGCAAACAGAAAACAGCAGCAGATTCTCCCTCAACAAAGTCCACCAGTGCAGTAAGTCCAGGATCCATAATCAAGCTCAAATCCATAAACCAGTTCAGTCTAGTTGGTATAAATGGCCAGCACCAGGACCCTGTGAAGTTGACCACTCCTCAGCAGGGTTGAAAATAAAGAAAAGTGGCCATAGATGACCAGAGAAGTAGGCCATACTGAACTGGCAGCCCTCCCCTTCCCTTCCAAAAGAGAATATCTCTTTTGAAAGGTGCTAATGGCCTGCACCACGAGAAGACGGGGTCAGACATTAGGTGCTAAACCTGGCAGGTTCTGTGCATCATCACTGGGGATTGGTGCACAGCTCTCCTTCCAGTTTATGCCTAGCTACCATTTACAGTCCATACATTATTCATGCTTGAAAAATAATTCTTTTTTCAACTATGGTGTAAATAATTTGTTAAAGCCATCTGATTGGCAATACTCAGGGCCGGATTAAGGCCAACTGATGCCCTAAACATAGCCATACAATGGTGCCCCCCTCAACCTTTCCATTGCTTAACTGAGACAGTGCCAGTCATAAGGAGGAGGCCATGGCCCTCTCCAAGAGACTTGCAAGGGTTTTGTTTTTTCATTCCAAGAGCCAGCCAATTTATTCTCTGGGAAGGCAAACCCCTGACACCTTGAGTCCTCCCATATGAAGGCTATATGTAGAAGCATATAAAAGATTTTGTAGTCCAGAAATGACACTTTTAACTATGAAATCCTTCATGTTCGTATAAATGGTCCCCTCCAGACTTGAGACTTATGACTGCCCCTGAACTGAGAAAACATTAAGGCTCAATAAGTGCCTCAGCACTTATTGAGAAATAAGCCTTCCAACTTTTTAAACTTTAGTCACTCACCACATACTGAAGAAAGCATTTTTTTTTTAATAATTCAGATTAAAGTTGAACATGACAGATAAGGAAAATTACAAAAAATTGGACCAAAGTCGAGTGTGGCAATAAAAGAGTTGAGAGTTAAGGGCATGATAGCTAGGGGGGAAAAACTGTGTGGTGCCCCCTTCCCTTAGGGGCGGGGGTGGCTCAGTCGGTAGCGCGCCAGGCTCATAATCTGTAGTTCCCAGGTTCGAGTCCCAGCTGGGTCAGCGTTGAGATTTATGTCCGCAAAATTCCCCACCCTGCCCACAGTCAGTAGGGGATACTGATGGTCTTGGAAAGGCCGCCGTCCGTTGGATGGGACGTTAAGCCGTGGTCCCGTGTGTGGTAGAGCCATACCATGTGCACGTTAAAGAACACGCTGGATGGCCTTGACGGGAGGCTACCATCTGTCTCCCAACAGCTGTTCCAGTGGGTCCCCTCCCCCAACCTTTTCTGAGCCTTCGGGGTCCATGTGACCTGGCCATTTAGCCCATGGTGTGCAAAAAAGTGCCGCTCAGAGGTAAAGCAACCCAACCCCCTTCCCTTAGGACACCAAGGGAAGGGGCATGTGCTTATTTTGCTTAATGGCTAATCCAGTGCTAGCAATAATGTATATTGCTTCTAAGTAATAGCAGTCTGTTAAGTTACTCTTTGCAGACGCAATCCCCTGATTTGTGCTCACAAATTTCATTTCGACTGTTATCAACAAATTTTTCCTTAAAGTTTCGAAAATCTGAAAATTAACTAAAAACTATTTTTAACATATACTGCTCACAAAAATTAGGGGATATTTCAAAATGAATATGAAGCGATAAAAAAAAGAAGCATTTGAATTTTTTTATTAAACCAGAACATCAGAAAAGCAAACTACAAGTCAAAGAAAGTTGTTCGATTATGCAAATGAGATGCAAACTCAATTGTCGTGATTGAGTAGCAAGTGACATATTGGTGGGGGTGAACAGAAGCATGTCAAACTGGACGAGAGTGCCACACATTGACTGTTCAGTAGGGTGTATGGTCACCCAAGACTGCCAAAACACATTGACAGTGATGGGGCATGGACAGGATCAGAATGTCCAGCAGTTCTTGTGGGATCCTCTGCCACTCTTGCTCCAGAGCAACTTCCAGCTCAAGAAGTGTTGTGGGAGGCATTGGACGGTTTGCCAGACATCTTCCCAGTGCATCCCAAGCATTTTCAATGGGATTCATGTCTGGAGAATGTGAAGGCCAGTCCATGCGTTCGATTCCTACCTCCTGAAGCATGGTTGTGACAAGATGCGCATGGTGGGGCTTTGCATTAAAAGAAAAGATGCGTCAATGAAAAGAAAGTTGTTTCCAACTGCTCCAGCATAGGGTACCACTATAGGGTGCAGGACCTCATCTCGATTTCTGACAGCAGTCAGTGACCCGTTTCTGATGACATGGAGGTCGGTATGACCACAAATGCTGATGCCAGCCCACACCATGATTCCACCACCACCACTGAAGGAGTCCCTTTCTCACATGAAATGTGGATTCTCCCATGTTCCTCGTTCACACCAGATCAGGACACGATGATTGTCAGGCTGCAGACTGAACTGTGACGTAAGAGAAGAGGACAGTTGACCACACATCACGGGTCCAATGACGATGCTCATCAGCCCACCTTCTACGGTGTTCAGCAGATAACGGAATGCATACCATTGGTCACCGGGCATGCAGTCCAACACGATGGAGCCAATTTCGTATGGTCTGGGTGCATATCTGTTGTCTAGTGGCAGCAAGAAACTGTCCCCGTAGCTCTGTTGCATTGCTGTGCCTGTTCCTTCTTGCCAATAAGGTCAAGTAGCGGTCATCTCTTGCTGTTGTGGCAGATGGGCGACCCTGCCCTCGTCTTCTTCATACTGTGCCAGTCTCTTGAAAGTGATTCCACAGTCTGCTAATCACGCATTTTGATGTTCCAAGTGCTGTTGCCACTGTCTGTGTTTGACCAGCTTCAAGATGTCTTATGGCTCTCCAGGCTTCGCATTCGGGCAAATCGTGTTGCAGGGGCATTGCAAGGGCTGGGAAATTGCAGGATGTGCACTTTCAAGATCAGGGAACGTGCAGATACTCCAGTACTTCCAGCCTTTTGTGTAGTGCATTTTCACCAATGAAATAAAAGTTGGTTTTGCATCTCATTTGCATAATCAAACAACTTTCTTTGACTTGTCGTTTGCTTTTCTAATGTTCTTGTTTAATAAAACAAAATCAAAAGCTTCTTTTTTTTATTGCTTCATATTCATTTTGAAATATTCCTTAATTTTTGTGAGCAGTGTATTTTTAAAAATGACTGATTTTGCAAGTAATTATGAAGTACTTACCTATTTTTTCACTATATAACTGGAAATAGTCTTCTTAAAATTAATGTTTCTACATTTTTTGAAATTTTTTATTTAAAAAAAATTGTAATTATGTTTAATTGATATATAATATAACCTATTTCTATGACCTGTTGATTAGTTATTTGTGTAAAATATCCTAAAGTTGACTTGTTTTATTGACTTTGCAACAAGCCTGAACTTTTCTCAAAGTATGGTACTGAGAAAAATTTGCGAAAAGAGTAATTTTCTTGTTTCAAGTAAAACTTTATTTTTCAGTTATTCAGGAATAAATCTATTCATATGCATTATAATTATTTCTGGCCATTAGTTTTTTTTAAATCGATTTTTATGTGCATTGCCAGATGCGTTTTTTTTACTATTTAAAAAAACCCTATTAAATTCAAACTAGTCGTCTTTTTTTGTTACATATTTTACTTTCCGAAAATCCAGAATTAACTGCTGATTAATTTGGCATGTAACGTGTTACAATTCCTTTTATTAGTTATTTGGCAAAAAAAAGTTCTAAAGTTGATGTTTTTTTCTAGGCTGAGCATATGAAAAAATAGCTTGGCCTTCGGATGTAACCTGTTTTTCAGGCTGGGCCCTGGAAGGGTTAAAGAGCATTTTTTTTCTCTTTGCCATTGTTTGAAAAATCATCAATAAATCCTGGAGATTCTGGTTTTAAGTGCAGAATGGAGCTGACTTGCAACATCATATCAGAATAATCCAAGTACAAACAACTAGTTCAAACAATAGAAATTCACGAACAAGACTTTTTCTTTTTTTTCTTCACTAGTCTCAGTGGTTAAGAAAACCACTGAGACTAAATAATCCAATCACTAAAGTCTAGCTTACACTGGCATGGATTACTGCTGCCAATAATTGACTGGTGAACTACTGGCTCAGTATAAATGTCAAACTCATCTATGCATGCTTGAAAAATTAACGTTGGAAAGTCCCAACTTATTGACTCCAGTTGAATTGGTGCCAGTAATATATGCTAGTTTAAACTAACCTTATTAACAATTTTCTGCAATAAACTGTTTAAATGAATAATTGTTCTTGTCATTATAGACAACGAAAATATTCATGAATACCATTAGCAACACTGTAACTAAAATTTTTATCATTGTTAATGGAACAGAAAATACCTTCCAAACTAAAATTTTGATCATTGTTAATGGAACAGAAAATACCTTCGAAACTAAAATTTTGATCATTGTTAATGGAACAGAAAATACTTTCCATATAATTTTGAAGACTCATATGATGATGAATTTTGCAGTGACAGGCATAATCCTCAACATATGAATGATCCATAATTGGTGTACATCCCTTAGGCCAGCTATTTTTTCACTATGTTCAGCCAAAAAAAATATTTCTAGAACTCATTTAGAAATAACTAATGAAAAGAAATATGTTAATACATTAAATTAATCAGCATTTAATTCTGGATTTTTATAAAAATAAAGTATTTCTCAAATGTGATAAGATTAAATTTAACGGGACTTTTTTTAAGTGATGTAATAAAAGAGTACCTGGCAATGCAAATAAAAATTTATTTAAAAAATTTTTTCACCCAGCATGGAATCACAAAGTGGAAACCCGTGTATGAAATTCGGGACCATATGATGAAGTATCTTGGGATTACAAGGGACCAAAATCTGTCAAAACAGATTCTATTAGGACAGATATAATATATGCTGCAAAACATACTTTCCAAATTCAGTGAGATTGCAATACATTGAGCAACAAGTATATGTATTAGTTTTTCATCATCAAAATTCTGATAGTGGGGATTGTTCTAATTTTAAGCCATTGTTTTCATTAAAACACATATTATTGTAAAAAAGGTGGATGATCTATGAGTCTTGTTAGATTAGAATTATATTTTTACAGTGGAATTGATCAGTCTGTATGCACTCAATCTTCTGTTTGAAGATACACTGAAGAGCCAAAACATTATGGCCAGCACATCTTTATGCAGATTGAAGCAATTGCAGGTAAACGATGGAGTGTGTGAAGGTCATAAAATGGTATAAATAACACCTGATACTGAGCTCTGTTAATCAGTGTTATTCTTGTTCTTCAGATGGGAAAGGCAGTGGACTTAGGTGAGTTTGACAAAGGCCAAATTAATGGGTTGGAGCATTTCCGAGACGGCAAGGCTTGTGGGGTGCTCATGTCAGCACCCTCAAAAAGTGGTCCAAGGAGGTAAAAACCACGAACCTCTGGCAAGGTGTAGGCTGACTATGACTCATTGATGCTAGAGGTGAGTGAAGGCTATCCCCTATGGTACAAGCCAACAGAAGGGATACTGTGGCGCAACTCACCTGTAATTTGAACACTGGTGACAGGAGTAATGTGTCACAACACACAGTACATCGAACCCTGCTGGAAATGGGTGCAGGCTGCTCCAAGTGCCCATGCTAAAATTGTTTCACCATAGAATGTGCCTATAATGGGCACGCGAGCATCAAAACTGGACCTTGAATCATTGGAAGTAGGTCACCTGGTCCGATGAATCTCATTTCCTGTTGCACCATGTGCACGGCTGGATACATGTGCATTGTTTAACTGGGGAAGTGTTGGCACCAGGATGCACCATGGGACAAAAACAAGCCAGTGGAGGAAGTGTAATGCTTTGGGCAATGTTGTACTGGGGAACCCTGTGTCCAGTCATTCAAATGCAGAAAACTATGATGTTTACCACCTACCTAAACATCATTGCAGACCAGGTACATCCTTTCATGGCAGTTGTATTCCCCTCTAGTAGTGCCTTCTTTCAGTTGGATACAGTGCCATGCCACACTGCCCAGATTGTTTGAGAATGGTTCGTGGAACATGAGGAAGACTTCCAGGTATTGCCCTGGTCTCTAAATTCCCCAGACATCAATCCAATTGAGCATCTGTGGTTTGTGTTGGAAAAACATATCCAATCTGCAGTGGCTCAACCACGCAACTTTCAAGAGTTAAAGGATGTGCTGGTAACATGTTGGTACCAGATACCACAGGGCATCTTTGGAAATCTTGTAGCGTCCATGCCTCGCCAGGTAAGAGCTGGTTTTGGAGGCATGTGGAGGACCAACATCATATTAGGCATGTGGTCATAATGTTTTGGCTCTTCAATGTATCGGGCAGTTTTGCTGATATTTATGATTTGCTATATATTTTTCCCTCAATTGTGCCAAGTTTGAAGTATTCAACATGGTGACATCAATATTTGAATTGAGGAACGTTATTGTTTCTTATTAAAATTTTTTGTGCCTACTGATTGCATTTTCATATGACTTTTTTTTTTAAAGTATTTTTTAATTATTAAGTTATAGTTTGTTATAAAACCATCTGCAATTCTTTTTATTGCTATGTGTTTGTAGACTGATTAACATAGTTTTTTTTTTTGTTCTTAATAAGTTTGAAAATAAGTTCCTTTTCTCTTCCCATGTAGATTTTGAGCCGAATTCAAAAGGGAACATGCTTGTTGTTGTGAAAATGATTACTTTAGACATTGCAAGAAAGAAATTTTGGTTGCCCTTAGCAAATTATTTTAATCTGTTATAGCTAAACATGAAATTTAAAATTATCAACCGCTGTTTAATAAAATAATTGGACTGCATATGTTATGCCTAATGTGCAGTTGTGAGAAGTTGATTAAGTAGAAAATGATCTATAGAGAAATGTTATAAAAATAAATGTGATATATATATATTCAAGTGATACAACAATTTTAATACAAGAATATACTTTTTTTTATTCTCTCCCCATTATGCAATGGCAAAATTTGTGTGTGAAATGGTAATCCAAAATTTTATTTCTTTTCTGTGTTGGGAAGATATTAAATTGTGTTTGAATATATCATAATATAAATACCTGCATGAAACATGTAAATGTAGTTGTAATTTGATGGCCGGAGAACTTCCGGTTTTAAATCTCTGTGATGAGTGTACACCAGAGTTAATTGCTGTAGAAAATAGCAGCAATGAATCCATTGGTGGATGCTCTGGCAACAGAGTGAAAACTGAGCTTCTACAGTGTAAAACAAATGAAAGCAAGGAAGTTAAACAAGACCTAACTGATGATGAAAATTTCACTCTAGTGAAAATTATTTCTGATCATGAAAATTCACCAGGAGATTTTACGTTACCAACGAAAGAAACTAATATATCGATTGCAGAGTCCCTCATGGACTCAGGATATTTAGATGAAATATCTTGTGAAAACGATACAGAAAAACTAATAAGTACATATAGAGTAGAAGATAAAAGTATAGAAATGCCTGATGCATCTGTTAAATGTGTACTTCCATCTGATCCAGATTATAATCCCAGTGAAGTTGAAGAGAAAAATGATGCCACACTACCCTATGAATCACCAAAGAAAAATGACCCACTTTTTAAAAACGATAATCAATTAACAGAGTTAGATACTTTTGAGCTTCCAGTTAAAAAACTTAAGTCTGCTTTAAAAAGGCCTTGTAACTTAAATGGTAATCATGATAAACGGGTGACTTTTTGCGATCGTCTTACAATATATTCAGAAGATTTTCCCAGTTGTAAAAAAATTATTTCACTGGAGGAGCATCTCTCTTCAAAGTTCTACAACTGGAAATTAGATGAGTCTTCTGGTATTTTTCCTGAATTAGAAGGTTTGTTTGGGAACTCCTTTACTGATTCAGCTGCATCAAAAAGCTTTGGCCCTACATTGCAGAGATGGTTTGAATTAGATGCAGACTCTCAAAATACAGTGTTTGGTGCACAAGATGACGACACTGAAGACTTTTTTGTGCATAAAGTCATATATGACTCCCAAATTTTGCAGGAAGATGATGGTATACCTGAGATGCAGAATGAGGAATGTGATTCTGTGGTGTATGGCTGTCATATTAATCAAGATGAATGCCAAGAGTTTATAGTACATCAGGTTGATCAATGTGAGAGTGAATGTGAATCATCATCTCCAGATGCAGGTGAGTTAGAATCAGAACTGGATGTCACAGAGAAGAATCCAAGTGAGGAAAATAAATCTGATAAGTCAACAGAAAACAAATCTGATATGGAGCAAAGTAAATTATGTAAATTGAGTGTTGAAAATATACTTCAACATGACAGACTGACAGAAGAAAGAGCTCGGAGTGATAACCTGGTTTCAGTTTTAAGTAAGCCATCAAATTCTTGCAGTGATACTACAGATCAGTTAATTTTATCTCCACCCCTGCAAGAGCTAGGACTAGAAAAACTGACTAGATCTCAAGAAGATGGAACAGTTTGGAGACTTGAAATAAGTCCACTGAATTCAGTGCAGGAAACAGATAGTGATACAAGTGCTTCATCTGAAGATACTATGATTATGATGACATCTGAAGAATGTGAAAGAAATGAGCAGCACATACGGGAGAGTTTCCAACAGTTTGAATGCATTAAAAGAGGTATTACTGAAAATCATAAACAAAATGATGTGTTTAATGAAAACTCTGTTAAAGCACCAGATATTAACAGTGCAATATTTCCTACTCCCGAGGAACTAGAACTAGATGCAGTAGAAAAAGTTAATTCACTCCTTAAATTGTCATCAAAATCACTAGCTTTGAAAAATCACCCCAGGAAAACTTCAGGATCTCAATATTCTTGCTCAACAGAGAAATCACTTTCTGTGCTTGTATCTGAATTAGTGACTTCTGAACAGTGGCATGAATCAGATCACTCTGGCAGTTTAGAAGAGATATTTTCATTTTCAGATTTACCGCTTATGGTAAACAGCGATAGCATGCACAGTAGTTCTGAATCCATTCATTCCACAAAAATGAATTCTGTGCTTTCTTTGTCCATGCCTGATGAACAGACTTGTAAATTTTCGAGTTCTTCCAGCAGTCATTCAAGCCAAAGCACCAGCAGCAGAGTTTGGGATAATACTTTGGCATCAGTCAAAATACCACATGATGTCAGGGAGTGGAAAATAACATTAAATTCACCAAATGATAATACTATGCAAAATCAAGTAACAGATGAAAATGCTAGTTCAGATTTAATAGAGAATAAAGCTTTTACTTGCGATAATTTTGAAGATGAGAAGTGTGATATAGAAGATATTACTAGTAAAATGCCATGTAATAGGAAAATTTTACAAGGAACACCACGGATAATTCATGCATCAGATGAGCTTGAACATTTTGTTCAGCAGTGTAGTGAAAGGATAGAGCGAATCAGGAAAAGGTACAGTTTAACAGAAGAAGTTGAACTTAGTCTTGGTTTTGTGCGAAAACCTTCAGTACGAGGTATACGGCCACGGTTTGGTTCAACAGCAGAAATTTTAAAGCAAATGCAAACACAACTACATCCGCCTCTATTAGCATCATCTGGCTGCACTGGTAGTCATTTGACGTGGCCTTATTGTAGCGTTAACCATCCAAGGACTACATCTTTTTCAAAAAGTCGTGATTCGACTGCCCTTCTATCTGACATTGTGGAAGAAGTATCCAATAGCAACTCTTTTAATAATCTGCCACCACATCACAGACATCATCACTATTCCTTTCAAGATATAACTGCTGATACTGTGTCTTCTAATTCATCAGCAGGAATGTTACTTGAGAAATATGCTGAAACAAGTTATATGCCACCATCTCACAATATCTTAAACAGGAATAAGGACATTAATTCTCCTATGCCTAACTTAATTTCTGAAACAGATGAAAGGGGAACTCCAGAAGGTGCCAGTTCTCCAAAGTTTTCAACAGACTCTTTATGCCAGCAGGTGCTACATCAGCAATTGCCTCTTCCAGAAGAGGGTGTTATTTATTATTCCATGAAAATTTAAGCATTTACGAACTGATTCAGTGTAAAAGTACTCAGATGTTGTATCTATTTACTATGTTGAAATATTAATGTTAAAAAACAAAAATATACATGGAAAACTTTAGGTTTATTAATCAAAAGAAAAGTGTGACAATGTAATATTTGGCAGTTACACTTTTAATAATTGTACATATTTAAATTATCCATACATATAGAAATTAAAACAGTATTATTTGTATATTGTGATACACTAGTAATCAGAAAAATACCTGTGGTAACTTTTTTTTTTTTAATCTTGGGGGGGGGGGATATAAACGTTAATGTTTTCGATGTTTTCGAGACTATTTAGTCAAATTGTATTGGCATCTTACAGAATTTTTTGAGTTTATGTTTTAAAATTAAGTCAATCTATTAATATTTTATTAATAAATAAATCAAGTATTTACTGATAATATTGTATTTAAATTTTTTATATAATTCAATATTAGAATATACAGAATATATAAATTATGTTTTAATACTATTCATTTACATACAGGTTACAATAGTGTAGAATTGGTATGAAAAATGTTATTCAAAGTGGTGCAATAAGAGCAAAATATCTTGATTTCATAAATGTAGCCATTTTTCTGTTACTTATACCCATAATTCACTGAAAAAAGTAAATGCTCCCAATATATAGCATTCTGCGATGAGAAAAATATTTTTAAATTTTAATTTGTATAATGCAGTATCTATATATAAATTGATTTTTAAATTGTTTCGTTTACATACAGGCATATATATTGTGTAACTCACATTTATCACAATATACTATTTGCATTTAGCAAATATTTTTCCAATTTTATTCTCGTCTATTTAATAGGATCTCCATTAACACCCCTTAAAACATGAAAATGTAGACATTAGTGGACATTTTTAGAGTAGCCATCCTGTGGCCGAGTGGTTAACATGCTTGGCTACTGACTGATCTACAGGACTGGGTTGGAGACCCTGGAAAGACATGGGTGTTTGTGTTGTTTTTCTGCTGAGGCCTTTGCCATCCTCACAGACCTGCTTATGGTGTATAAATTCAAACGCTCCTGGTAGACCTCTGACAAGCAGGTATTTGAGGGGATTTTTTTTTAGTGTCCACAATATAATCATTATGTCCACTTCTATAATTGATTTTTGGATTTATTTCCTCACCTATTTTTTCTTGTAAAGTGTTGCTGCCTCTATCTTTAACATTGATTCAAAGCTAAGTACAAAGTATTTCATTTGCTTTTGTTTCAAGATTAGCAGTTTTGTGTTATAGTAAAATTATCACATCAAAATTCAGGTGTCACAGCCCTAGTTTCGAAAATTATTTATTAAATGTAGGACATTATATGGTTTTTATACACTGAAACACACACTTCGCAGAACCAACTAATAGCGCAGGATTCCAAATGATTACTTCAGATGTCAATTTGTAACGATTGAATTTTATTCCAAAAAAAATTACCTTTCCCCTAATGAATTTTGCAGTTGCATACTTTTACTTTACCCATATTAGTTACTACACGTTATTGCATTTTCAGAGATTTAAATTAAAAAGATTTCAGAACATCTATACACTAAGAGTAATTGTATGTAGATAAACAGTCTCGATAAAAAAAAAATGAAATTGCCATATATCAAAGCAAATTTTTGGCAGAATTTTGTTTCACATAAAAGCCTTCAAATGGAAAAAGTAAAGATATCTTTAAAGGATTGGGCAGGGTGATTGAAGTGTGGTGTCACAATGCAAGGAAGCGTTTCTTGGCTAGGAGTTTTGACTTCACAGCGGGGAGACCAATAGTCAGTCTCGTAACATAGTTTTCCATTGACAGAAAAAGTGAAATATAATTTTATTTCTCAATTGTTTAAGGTTCATATAGCTATGAGGTAAGTATTTATTGTTTATGGCTATACACTCAGTGACTACTTTATTAAGTATAGTTCCATGTTCTATTAAGAGTAACTATGATATAGCTCAGTAACTTCGTAATACACTTTTTTGAAAAAAAAACGTGAATGAAGATAATTTAAATATTTCAATCAAATGTATTTTGACCATAATTTTTCAACAACATTCGCTATTTTTAGAGTTACGGAAATTGTGTTAATTTCGCCAATTTTGAATTATTTTTTTTAGAACTTGCTAAATATTTCAGCTTTCATAACTCTTTAAATGTTGAAAGAATACTGTTGGAAATCGAGATTTATGTAGACTTGAGATCTTTAAATTTTCTTCAGTCATTCTTTCATAAAAGGCTTATTTATTAATTATTGAGTTCTGCATATGAGTTACTATCGAAGTAATATCGAACTACTTAATAGAGACTATTCATATTACGGATTTCATGATTATATCGTACTCATATCGCATCTACTACAGAATTTTTATTAGATGATTCTGAGCAGTTATTTTGATCTTGCAATTAAAATTAAATTCAATAGAATTAAAACATCCTCAAGCAGCCATGGGCTATGGAGGTCCAACCAGACAGTGCAGTTTAGTTATTCAAATAAGTCTGTCCTGAGCTACTGCACACCAATTCTAATACGGTCCTGTTTGACATTGTCAGCCCATCGCATCCTAGGTCTCCCCCCTCTTTCTGAGCCTTTGGGCACACTGTTCATAACCCTATTTGCCAATCTATAACTATCCATATGGGAAACATGGCCAAACCAACGAAGTCTTCACAATAAGCTGCTTAAAGAAGGTTCTCGACTCCTTTGCCTAACCTCATCATTAGTTACAAAGTTGAACCATCTAATACCCAAGATACTGCATAAGCAACTAGTTTTCTGTTATTTTGTTTTCAAAGTTTCACTACCAGAACTAACCCGAGAAAGAACCAAACTATTATACAGTCTAATTTTAATATTTAGGTGTGTACACCTATTTCTCCACACTCTCCATAGATTCTTCAAAGTCCGGCAGCAATCCCTATTTGTCTGTTAATCTTATGCCGCAAATCACCAGTATCTGTTACATAACTCCCAAGATAATTAAATTGTGACACCTGCTGAAGACTGCAACCATTCAGATTAACTGAATCACAGCCTGCCTGACCAATTCTCATTACTTTAGTTTTCTCTCTGTTTATAACCAAACCAACTCTAATACCAGTCTCATCAACAGCTCAAATGAAAGAGTTCACCTCATCAACACCCTTGGCCAAAAGGGCTATATCATCAGCATAATCTAAATCAGAAATTTTCCTACCTCCAGACCATTTAAGGCCAAAATCTTTTTCTTGAAATGTATTTCGCATAACAATCAATAACCAAAGAGAAAAGCTGATAAAATGCACACTTGTTAAACACTAGAAGCAATGCTAAACTAATTGCTACAAGCCTTACCAACTCTCACACACGACTCTTTCATTATGTTATTGCTCTCACACACGACTCTCATTATGTTAACTTGTCTGGTATACCATATGATCTCACAATCAATCACAAATTATGATGATCAACAGAGTCGGAAGCCCTTTTGAAATCAGCAAAGCTAGCAATCAAAGGTTCCTGAAACTCTAAAACATTTCTCAAGAATCTGCCTAAGAGAAAACATCTGATCCACACATCCCCTACCACTTGTGAATCCACATTTGCTCATCACACAATTGCCTGTCAACCAGATTCTTAATTCTATTAAGCACAATAATGCAAAGAACTTTACCTAGAACAGAGAGGAGGCTGATACCTCTATAGTTATCACAAGAACTGCGATCACCTTTTTTGAAAATAGGGATAATAATAGCTCTGGTAAAATCCTTAAGAACCATGTCTTTATCATAAAAGATATTCAAAATTTCAATCATCCATGTGGTAACCGAAATATTACCAGCTCTAAACATTTCCGTAGTAAATTCATCTACCCCTAAGTTTAGAAATAACTTCAGACTGTGTCATAAGGCAAACATTAAAGCCACTATGCATCTGTCATCATTACAAAGAATGGGAGCAGAACTAACCACATTGTATAGAGCATCACTGAAATGCTCAGCCCACCTAGCCGTGACAGAATTCTCACCACTTATGGCATTTCTTTTTTTATCCATCAATGGAACATAGGTCATGGAGTTGACAGGAACCAATAACAGCTTTACCCACAATGCATATTAGACTTGAATGTTCTTAAACGTAAAAACAAAACCTCAGTATCAGAATTTTAGATTCTACTCAAATATAAATATTTGAGTAGAATCTAAAATTCTAAATATTACTCGTAAAAATTCTCGTCTTAACTGCACTGTGCAAAAGCAAGTTGTTATACTGAGAAAAATACATTTAAAACTGTTCGTTGCAATCGTTAGGCTAGCGGTTCCTATCGTTTCAAGATGCCGCATGCAAAGCACACCTTACTACGTTAAAAGTACAACGGACGCGATCATGCCTTGCCGCTTTATATTTTAGCCACAGCGAGCTGAATTTCTTACGGCGACACAGTATTCAGCAAGTTGTAATTGAAATTGTATTAAATTTCACTTCAGGTTAAATACGAGCAAATATAAACTATATAATTCTCTCCTTTTCATAACGTTAAACATAGCAATACTGAAATTTACAACTGCCCTGGAACTTCTATAAACGATTAATAATGCTAAATCAAACAAATTAAAGATTTATTCACTTTATACTTACCAAATTAAAATGGTTGTCACAGACGTACAAATGGGATTTGTGAGGATGCCACACCAATTAAACAATTTTTTATTATGTAAGCTAATTCTTAATATTAAAATTTCTGGAGGAAACTAACGAAACATTTTTAGCTCCTTATAGAGTATCATGTTTTTTCTTGCCCATAATGTTTCACGATATCCTTTTTTATGTTGGTTACTTTTTTCCTATCTAGAACTACTTGTGGTGGAGTAATTTGGCGTAAAACGGTACTATAGCAATATCTTTTCACTGCGCATGTGAGAAGTTATGATTCGACTCTAGTCTCCCTGTCGGTAGGGGACCATTATTTCACGGAGGTATGAATGAGAGGAGACGCCCTAACGCGCTCTCCCTGTCCAAGGAAATTGATGCTGACGCAGCAGGGCGGTAGCCATGTTTTGCAACATGTTTTTCAAAACAAAACGTCTGCCGCTGCAATCAAGCCTACTTTTCACGTGCTATACTCGGTTTCACTGTGCGTTATATACGGGAAGATTATTTTTTTACGAGTAAGAAAAAGCCCATTTAAGCTATTTGGAATTTATATTGCTTTTTTTAATGCAATGAATATTTCCATACAGAATTACTGTATAGCAGAACTATTTATGTATTTCGTTGAATACGACAATAAATTTTTTAAGTAAATTTATTGTAAATTTATAATGTATAATTGTACGTAAAATCAATCAATCAATGTAAGAAGTACATCTTCACATTTATCACTGAGTACAATCCGAAGAAAATAAAAAAAAAAATCTGATGAAGAATCGAGGTTTATAACTCGAAATAAAACCGATTTCATAGCGGCTTAATTTTAACACGAAGTTGCTTGTATCATTATATAATTATTTAAACTTTTATAAAAATGACAAACTTACCGATGAAAGGTAATTCCTGGTATCTTTTTTGAAGGGCGATTCATGCAACCGTAAGCTTAACAGGCTGCCATAATACAAATGTCGAAAACATTAAATTTTTATAGCGCAACACTTCGTTACTCACCTATACTACTGATCAATGTTTTGAATAGAACAACATGGCTGCCGTGCAGTCGCCGTAGTATCATTTTCAAGTGCTTAGGACTCCTCCTCATATCTTCCTACCTCCATGCATTATTTGGACCACTTTTCAATGGCTAGGCTATTGACGATTGCCACATTATTACTTGTAAGCACTCTAATAATAGTAACGAATATCTGAGGAAAAATTAAATTTTTGGCGTATGAAGTAAGTTTCAAATGTTTTCCTTTCCAAATGGCATTTAATCTGATGTGGCGTAAACATAGTTTTAAATTTACTCCAAACGTTTCCCTGAAGTAGCTTTGCTTTTAATTCCCTCCTCTTCATTTGAATTCCGAAGTTGTTTATCATATTGTAATCTATATAAATTACACTATTTATTGTTTCGATCTTAATCTTCTAAAATAGAAAATTTCCGCCGCAGCTTAGTTTTTTAATAACAGTTTGCAACTATTGCTCTAATTGTTAAATGCGTCGTATACTCTTTGACGTACTAGGTTTTTTATTCTCTTAATGCATTGTAAGCTGAAGTATTTAAATTGTCAAATGCTACTCTTTAGTAAAAATAAATCGAGATGACCTTGAAAACTACGACAATGTGCGCACATTTTCATAGTTTTCAAGGTCATCTCGATTTATTTGTACATCACCCCCCCCCCCCCCGAGATGATAATCGTTTGGATCGAGAAGAAGACGTTGTCGTGAAGACCGAATTTTTTTTTTTCGGGTAGGCTTATATTTGGACTATATTTATCCTTAAAATTTGCATTTTACAGTATTCGAAATAATTCGCTTCATAGGTTACGATCATAACAGGCATTTCAAAAATGCGTACTATGTATTTTATCGTGCTGCACATTAAATTTGTGTTTACGCAGACACTGTATCGTGCACTTACAAATTTTTTTCTGATAGGAATGAATAAGAAACATTGCTTTCTCATTCTTCTAAATATAATTCATGAGTTTTGCAATTCCACAGTTGGGTATGATCAAAAATTAATCGGGACTTCATAGAGAGAAATATCCACCACGCCAAGAACAAAGACACGAAAGAACGGACGATTATGTAAATCTTTTGGCTTAGCTATCCCCGTTGTGATGTCAACTGCACTAGAATGACCTTTGAAAAAAAGTCTTTTGGCGCCACCCGCATATCTAAAGTGGCGCCAAAAGGCTATGTTTTACCAAGGTCATTCGAGTGTATCTGAGAGGGTCTCCATGGTGTTACAGCAGAGATGTATGTATAATAATAGTCTGTTCTTTCGTGTGTTTGTTCTCCGCTTGGTGAATTTCTCTGAAGTCTTCGAAGAATAAGAAAAGTAGCGTTTCGTGTACATTAGAAGCAAAAATTAGTATGAAGTGGGTGCTGCAATGTTGGCGTGAAGATAAATTCGATGCGCGCATGTTAAAATGTGTGGTGAACATTTTGCAGATGCCTTATGAGATCAATCGCATGGAAGATTTATGAAGCGAACTCTTAGGACTACCTATTAAACGTAAACTAAATGATAGTGCCATTCTAGATTAAAAAAAATCTTGTCACATAAGATATTCAGTCTTGTTACGATTTAAAAATTAATTTAAAATTTATAATGAATAATAATTATAATAATAATTTATAATTAATTGCTTGTGTCAATTGCTTTTTAGACATGACTATACAGGGTGAATCTGAAAAAGTGGGCAAAACTTTACGGGGTGGTAGAACGCAGCTATGCGAGCAATATTCGTCATAGAATGTATGGTCGGAACGCAAACGGCGAGCCGCTAGGTTGCGTTGGAAATGGTATAAAAGGGTCGGTCCTCGCACCCAACGGCATTTCTACCGTGGATTGCCGAGAGGATGGCTGGTTATACTAACCACGAAATGGCTTTTGAGCAATTTCTTTGAGCATGTACCTCAATTACATTCCTGTTAATAAAATGTTTTCTGAAGTATCCTTCTTGTGTTCATTCTTTAAATGTGACAGTGGAAAACTACCTTTTAACTTCTCACCGCTTGCGTTCCGACCATACATTCTATGACGAATATTGGTCGTATAGCTGCGTTCTACCACCCCGTAAAGTTTTGCCACTTTTTCAGATTCACCCTGTATATAAGATAAATCAAATGCTCTCCTGAAGACAAAAGTATAACATTTACTTGATCAACATGGTAATAATTGGGAATTTACGTAATGAACACTAAATATTCTAATAAACACTAAATATTCTAATCTACTAAATATTCTACTCCAACTAAACAATTGTTACCCCGGGGGAAACAACGAAATGATTGTTGGAATAAGAAACCAATCGTTCTGAGAATCACAACAGTGTACCCAGTAAAAAAGTAGCATTATCTTAGGTAACGGATAATTTAAATACCTTGGCTTATACTCTACTGATTCATGGACATAAAAGAGGGGCGGGGGTGGCTCAGTCGGTAGCGCGCCAGACTCGTAATCTGTAGTTCCCAGGTTCGAGTCCCAGCTGGGTCAGCGTTGAGATTTATCTCCGCAAAATTCCCCGCCCTGCCCACGGTCAGTAGGGGACACCGATGGGCTTGGAAAGGCCGCCGTCCGTCGGATGGGACGTTAAGCCGTGGCCCGTGTGCGGAGAGCCATACCCTGTGCACGTTAAAGAACACGCTGGATGGCCTCGACGGGAGGCTACCATCTGTCTCCCAACAGCTGTTCCAGTGGGTCCCCTCCCCCAACCTTCTCTGAGCCTTCGGGGTCCATGTGACCTGGTCATTTAGCCCATGGTGTGCAAAAAAGTGCCGCTCAGAGGTAAAACAACCCAACCCATGGACATAAAAACCTAGTCAGAGTCTACTCAGAAAATTGCAGCAGCAGTTTCGAATTCCTATTAAAGAATAAACCAGATGGAAAAATCTTTGCGTTGCAAAGAAAATTAAGATCAAAGCAAAAAAAAGTGGAATAAACGTTTATAAAAATTGATACAGCAGAATAAAAATTTCTGAAAACAAGAAAAAAAAAAGCACTTTGGATAACTCCAGGAAAAATTTTCTCAATAACTGTATTTACCCCAGGTCACATTAAATATTTTTTGGAAGGGGTAAAATTTAAACCACTAATGGCGGCGAAATATATATATATAATTAAATATTGTAATATATAATTAAACACCATATTGTAAATAAAGATGTAGTGTTTTAATTCGATCGAATTAAATTTTAAGTGCAGGATCATAATTTCTCCGAATTATTTAATAGAAATTCTATAGTAATTCGATATAAATTACAAATTTGTTTGATAAAATTGGAACATGAAAATAAACTTTACATTGCCTTATCAAGAACGCCATTCACATATAGCACCATTTCACTGAACACGTTACACAAAAGTACAATTATTGTAATTACATTATAATACTAACAGTCGTTCTCTGCAGCATCACTACGACAGCCTTAACTGGATAGTGGTTAGGGTTGGGTTGTTTTACCTCTGAGCGACACTTTTTTGCACACAATGGGCTAAATGGCCAGGTCACATGGACCCCGAAGGCTCAGAGAAGGTTGGGGGAGAGGATCCACTGGAACAGCTGTTGGGAGACAGATGGCATCCTCCCGTCAAAGCCATCCAGCGTGTTCTTTAACGTGCACAGGGTATGGCTCTCTCGCACACGGGGCCACGGCTTAACGTCCCATCCGACGGACGGCGGCCTTTCCAAGCCCATCGGTGTTCCCTACTGACCGTGGGCAAGGCGGGGAATTTTGCGGAGATAAATCTCAACGCTGACCCAGCTGGGACTCGAACCTGGGAACTATAGATTACGAGCCTGGCGCGCTACCGACTGAGCCACCCCGCCCCAGTGGTTAGGGAACTAGCAACTGTTTCATCAGGGAAAAATTTATTGTATTAGCTCTAAGTGAGGCAGTGATCTCGGTCTTAATAGGACATGTTAATAGTAATGCGGATATAGGACTTATTAACTCCTTAAATAATATTTTTATGATAATATATAACAAGATAATTTTAGGAACAAAATCAAGTCTATTTAAATCTCGATTTCCAATAATATGCATTCAGTATTTCAAGAGTTATGGAAGCTGAAACAGCTTCTGTAACTCACGCTTATCAAGTTACCTCTTTCTGCAAAATATTCAGAATTTCCGAAAACACTTAGATGTAATATTAAAGTTTAGCACAACAGTTATTGCTTTTAGTTTCAACTCGTTTTTATTAACTTTTAAGAGCGATTACTTAAATTGAGATTATTGCTAAGTATTTCAATTTCGTTAATGCTAAATAGAGAACGAGTATTGTTAAAAATCTAGGTTGAAATACATTTCAGATCTTTAAATTGTCTTCAGTCACACTTTTTCAAAACATGATTATTTAAGATGTTCTAGAGTTCTGCATCTCGGTTACTATTGAATGTGTCTAATAAAGTGGCTGCTGAGTGTGTATCTATAATACAATAAATATTTCTCTGATAGCTAAATAGATCTCAAATAGTTTTAAAAAAAACTGAAATGGTAATTTTTTTCTTTTTCTACCGACAGAAATCAACCGAACGCTTCTTATAAGCTTTGTTTACCGTTGTCTGTTTTATATATGAGGCACTTTTCTGCACACAGTGAGTTAAATGGTCAAGTCACTGGGATCTCAGCAACAGAAAGTTTGGGAAACCACTAGACAGAGCAGACTGAATTATCTCGTTTATGTGCACAGGATATGGACTCTTGCACATGGCTTAATGTTTTAAGTCAAATGGCGGATGTTCCAAGCCCATCACTTTTAACTCTCATTGATGGCAGCATAGGATTTAGTGAAGAAAGAAAAGATTTTCCTGAACCAACTTGGAGCTGAATCGGGTTGGGTTGTTTTACCTCTGAGCGGCACTTTTTTGCACACCATGGGCTAAATGGCCAGGTCACATGGACCCCAAAGGCTCAGAGAAGGTTGGGGGGAGGGGACCCACTGGAACAGCTGTTGGGAGACAGATGGTAGCCTCCCGTCAAGGCCATCCAGCGTGTTCTTTAACGTGCACAGGGTATGGCTCTCCCGCACACGGGGCCACGGCTTAACGTCCCATCCGACGGACGGCGGCCTTTCCAAGCCCATCGGTGTCCCCTACTGACCGTGGGCAGGGCGGGGAATTTTGCGGAGAAAAATCTCAACGCTGATCCAGCTGGGACTCGAACCTGGGAGCTGAATCGGGAAAACCAGATTACGAGCCAGGCATGCTATCCATTATGCCCTACCCTTACCACATATTTTATAGAGGAAAGGATAAACATTCATATAAAAAAAATTTTAATGATAATAGAGATTTAATAATTTCAAAATCTCATTATTGTGATTTATACCGTGCCAAGCCCTTAGCTACCAGTCTTATTTTTTACGTCGCTCCACAGTGTTTCAGAGATTTGCTTTGGATGTGGTAAATATCTTTAAGAACATGTAGTTTATATATGTTCTTAACCCTAGACCACTAAACATGTACAAGTTACACAAATACTAAATACTAGTAAATTTCACGAATTTTTTATTTATTGTTAAAAAAAAAATAGATTTTCCCATAGAGCAAAAAAACGAAAACAGAAATAACTCTTTATGAAACAAAAAAAAAAACAGAACATAATTAAAAGAAATATTAAACTGCACAATTCAGACAAGAAGCCCGATGTTCTCCACAGATAGCTTTACGACCACAATTCATATTGGAGCACATTTTATCAAATATATCGTATTATCTCTGGTTTTTTTGTTATCTCGTTTAGACTTCTATCGGTATGCATGGTTGATAGTAGAATTACTAGCTTCTTATTCTTTGTCTTGATAAATATGATACTAGTGTTTTTTGTCGATGTTCCTGGCTGTCTTTGACGAGTTTCCAACATATCCAGTGGAATTTCAGCTTTATTTTTTCGCAGCGTTCTGACAAGAGTAAATTTGTAAGGAGCGTGTAAGATCTCATCAGCAACACTTATTGAAGTGAACCGATTATCCATGGTAACATTTCTGTTGCTACCATGGATGCTCTTTGTCAAATTTTTTATGTAAGAAGTACTTAAAGACAATCCATTTGTTTTGGTTCCTTTTCCTAGATATGGTTCAGCATCAATCATGTATTTTCTTGCCACATAACATAACTAGCTTGATGCTTTGATTTGGGATAAATATGCGAAATCCGCATCTTCCTCTAAATGCTAAAAGTTGTTCATCTAAAGTCCTATATCTAGATGGAGTAAGTGAGGATCTACAAATAGCAAAAAACTCGTCCAAGATGTCTCGAATTGGAGCAAATGTGTCGACTTTTCTTTCGGTCAATTCTTGTTTATCATCAAAACGTAAACAATCTAATGGAAATAAGAATCGATCACAACTCATTGTAGCTCTATATATATTTCCCGTTGTTATAGGATGAAACATTTTCTTCGCATTTAGTTGGTTGTTTTTCATTGTCCCAGAAAAAAATTAGAAGACCAATAAGTGCCAATACTTCCTCTTTGCACGTCTTGGAAATTGTCAGAGTTTTTTCAGTATAAGAGGTCGATTTCATAGTGATTTTCTCGTTTGTATGATGGACAATTTTATTTAATATCCGTGAAAAAATGTTTGAAGCAACTTGCTGGCGTCAGCAAATGCGAAGCAGGTCCTTTGCTGCCAGGTATAAAATGAATCATGTTCTGAGCAGGACCTCTTTTTTGTTCTTGTGGTTCTATTGTAGACCATTATTGATATATTGTGTAGATATATTGTGTGGTAGACCGTTTTTGCCATTTATTGAGGAATTTTTGGGAACAATGATATTGCTTCAGGTTGTCAGCAATTGAAGACAATGGTGTGTTATCATCTGATTCATTGTCACTATCCAAAACAGACATAGCTCCACTTCCAGCTTGATTTGTTGCTTGATTCATTGATTGATTTGAATGACTTGTCATTGATTGATTCGTATAGATTTTTAGAGCATTTTGTGAAGCTGGGATATTTTACTCTTCCGAATTCTCATCATTGTCTGAATCTACCTCTTTCATTTCCACAATATCTTCATCTTCGCTACCTGATGTTTGGATTTGTTCCTCATTAGTATCTTCTCCTTCCTCAGTTTTTTTTTTGTTTCGGCTTGTGTCAATTGCTTTTTAGACATGACTATACAGGGTGAATCTGAAAAAGTGGGCAAAACTTTACGGGGTGGTAGAACGCAGCTATACGAGCAATATTCGTCATAGAATGTATGGTCGGAACGCAAACGGCGAGCCGCTAGGTTGCGTTGAAAATGGTATAAAAGGGTCGGTCCTCGCACCCAACGGCATTTCTACCGTGGATTGCCGAGAGGATGGCTGGTTATACTAACCACGAAATGGCTTTTGAGCAATTTCTTTGAGCATGTACCTCAATTACATTCCTGTTAATAAAATGTTTTCTGAAGTATCTCCTCTCCTTCTTGTGTTCATTCTTTAAATGTGACAGTGGAAAACTACCTTTTAACTTCTCACCGCTTGCGTTCCGACCATACATTCTATGACGAATATTGGTCGTATAGCTGCGTTCTACCACCCCGTAAAGTTTTCCCACTTTTTCAGATTCACCCTGTATATAGGATAAATCAAATGCTCTCCTGAAGTATCTCCGCAAAATTCCCCGCCCTGCCCACGGTCAGTAGGGGACACCGATGGGCTTGGAAAGGCCGCCGTCCGTCGGATGGGACGTTAAGCCGTGGCCCCGTGTGCGGGAGAGCCATACCCTGTGCACGTTAAAGAACACGCTGGATGGCCTTGACGGGAGGCTACCATCTGTCTCCCAACAGCTGTTCCAGTGGGTCCCCTCCCCAAACCTTCTCTGAGCCTTTGGGGTCCATGTGACCTGGCCATTTAGCCCATGGTGTGCAAAAAAGTGCCGCTCAGAGGTAAAACAACCCAAACAACTCTCCTGAAGACAAAAGTATAACATTTACTTGATCAACATGGTAATAATTGGGAATTTACGTAATGAACACTAAACATTTGCAAGGTAGGCGACGTTAAAAACTACACAAATAATAAACACTCGTAAAATTGCCGACGGACATTCAGTAACTTCACGAAAAATAATCTTACCGCCCATTCTCCACAGATACAACCAATTTCAAATAAAAGATGCAGCTACTGAAGGTCACACTAGCAGAAACATCCGAAGTAATCGAATCGCTCACCAGTCGTAAATTTTTTTTTTTGGGTTACAGGGTTAAATAACCTGCTTGCCATGGCTGTAGTATCTGTAAATATTTAACAGAAATAATGCAGAAATTTTATAATTCAAATGCTTATCAGAATTTTAGACAAAAAGTTTTATGAAAAAATGAAATTTTATTTAAAAATGTTTTACCCCAGTTGAAATGTCCTCAGCTCAGTTGATCATTGTTCATGTGAAGAAAATTTCAGTTCTTCAGAAAAATTAATTGTGTTAAAATGGTTTTAGGACTTTCCATTTGTGGGAAAATTTAAAATAGAGATTTCCACTGTGGAAATTTCTCGATTTCAAACTTCAGACATCAACAAGGGGAACTGAAAATGTTTTTACTTGAATGTCTGAGAGAGTGGTGACGCATCCATGGAAGCAAGAGAAACAATGCCTCCCTTAAAATTCAAGCCTAGTCAAACTTGGAGTGTATGAAAAACTCTACTGCAGTTGACATCGTATCGCAGGGTGGAAGTTAGTTTTAACAAGCAGAAATTGGTATCATGGGAGCAGTGTACGTAGTCAACACCTACAACAGAAAGAAGGCTGTACAACTAAGTTATCACATCAGCATAGTCAGTGACAGCCTTAGCAAATGCGGGGCCAGTATGTTTTAAACAATAATTAAAAGAAGAGTAAAATGTTGAAAAAGATTTACACACCACATAATGTCAACTATAAAAATCTTTTCCCACAAAATGGGATAACAATTTCCTCCCTTCCTGGAGTCAGCAGGGCCAATACCAGTAGAGATGAAAGCCAACCACCTTTGGAAAACCTCACAACAATGGCAGTCCTAGTGGGGCGTCACAATGCAGCATAAGCATCACGTGAGCCTTTCGTCTCACTGGCCATGATGTAGTGCTGTGGCAGCATTTTTTGAATTTTTTTTAACTTTTGTAGTAGATATATATTGCACGTTTTTGAGGTGAATGCAACGTGAATTGTTATTAGAGTGTTAAACGTCCTCAAATGTAATCAGGAAAATGATTTGTCAATAGTTTATGCACATAATTTTTTTGTGAGCCACTTTTGTTGGGCCTAGAGGCCCTATATAGATAGAGGTTGGTAGATAGGTATGGTATAAACTGAATGGGCTGTAAATGGTAGATAGTCACTGGAAGGAGAGCAATGCACCAATCCCCTGTGATGATTCATAGAACCAGCCAGGCCTAGCACGTAATGTCCGACCCTGCCTTATTGCGCTACAGCCGTTAGTACCTTTCAACAGAGATACTCTCTTGTGAAAGTGAACGGAAGACGAGGGATGGCAGATTACTGTGGCCTACTGATCTGGACAACTATGACTACTTTCTTTTTTTTTTCTACCCTACTGAGGAGTGGTGATGTAAAGAAAATATCAGTTTTCAGGAAAATTAATTGTGTTAAAATGGTTTTAGGATTTTCATTCGTGAAAAAATTTAAAATAGGCAATCAATACACAGGGTCCTGACCATATAAACCTACTGGACTGAAATATGGCTCTGAGCTTAATTATGGATCCTGAATTTCCTGTACCGGTTGGTTTCTGAGGGAAAACCTTCCATTGTGTTTTCTGTTTGTGGTTTTGACAGCTCCAAGTGAATAGATTCACAGGATGTTTATCAGATGGTGGATAATCATCCACCATCTGATAAACATCCTGTGAATCCTGTGTCCTATTTCTGAGGATTCTGAGCAGAGGTCATCGCAGAAACCTGAACGCTTTGCTTCTACTGGCATTGTCAAATTTTACATTGGAGGTAGTCTTCCAGTATAGAGGGCTTAAGACTTTAGTGGTGGGGGAACGGGTTCTTCGCCCCCATGCCTGAGATTAGGGGGCTGTTTGATATTGTCGGCATACCCTCTCTCAATAAACATAGTTTCTTTAAACATCCCACTAACCATTTTCTCTCCATAGGTAGTTGTAATGTGAGGACTCTGCACAGAGCTTTTTCTCTTCATGTCCTCACACAAAAATTCCACCATTACAATTTAGTTATTTTCGGCTTGGAAGGAACCAGATGCACAAACGTCAGATTCTTAAAAATACTCTTAAATTTCTCCTTTCAGTGAGGAACGAAAATAAGCATCACCAAGGCGTGGGTCTGCTTCTCAGCAGACACGCTAGTGATACTCTTCTAGGATATGAATGCATTAATGAAGGATTTCTTGCAGCAAAATTTCAGACAAGCATTAAAGACTTCAGTGTCATCTGCTGTTATGCCCCCATTGAGGATGAGGATAGATTGTTTAAGGACAACTGCAGGATATTTTGAATTCTGTCAAGAAAGAAGATTGAGGAAGTGACATCAATGCCAAAGTTAGTACATACTCTGACCATTGGGGAGGGGTGATTGGCCCTTTTGGTATTGGTAGCTGCAATGGCAATGGGCAACGTCTCCTACAGGTAAGTAAACTCAATGGTTTCAGAATAACTAACACTTATTACAAACCCAGCGACATACATAAGTACACATGCGTTTCACCTGATGGGCTACATAAGAATATGATCGATTATATATTAATTAACAGTGAATTAGTTAGTTCTGTTAGGAATATCAGGTCATATAGGGGAGCTGAAATTGGATCTGACCATTATCTTGTTAAAAGTGTCTTGCAACTTAAACTTAAGAAGTGTTGTGCTAAAGTTAAAAAATTCGCCTTTAATTTTGAAGCTCCGAAAGATCCAGTTATAGCTAAAGCTTACCATGATAGGTTACTTAGTCGTTATGACAGTCATGTTTTGCTTACTACTGATGTTGAGGAGGATTGTGGATCGTTTTAACCAGGTGTTTTGGAAAACTAACAGTACACTTTTAGGAAAAAAGGAGTCATCATCATCATCATCCTCAAGCAGCCATGGGCTACGGAGGTCCAACCAGACCGTGCAAATTAGTTCTCCAAGCAAGTCTATCCTGAGCTACATCTACTGCATCTGGCCACTGCACACCAATTCTAACAAGGTCCTGTTTGACATTGTCTGCCCACCGCATCCTAGGTCTCCCCTTCTTTCTGAGGCCTTTAGGCACACTGTTCATAACCCTATTCGCCAATCTATAATTATTCATACGGGCAACATGGCCAAACCAACGGAGTCTCTCTCTGCACAATATGCTGCTTAAAGCAGGTTGCAAACTCCTTTGCCTAACCTCATCATTAGTTACAAAGTTGAACCACCTAATGCCCAAGATAATGCGTAAGCATCTGGAATCAAAAGCATCTAGTTTCCTGTTATCTTGTTTACACAGCTTCCAAGTTTCACTACCATAACTAACCCTAGAAAGAACCAAACTATTATAGAGTCTAATTTTAGTCTTTAGGTGTATACGCCTATTTCTCCACACTCTCCATAGATTCTTAAAAGGCCCGTCAGCAATCCCTATTCGTCTGTTAATCTCATGCCGCACATCACCATTATCTGTTACATAGCTCCCAAGATAATTAAACTGTGACACCTGCTCAAGACTGCAACCATTCAGATTAACTGAATCACAGCCTGCCTGACCAATTTTCATCACTTTAGTTTTCTCTCTGTTTATAACCAGACCTACTCTACTACCAGTCTCATCAACGGCTCGAATGAAAGAGTTCATCTCATCAACATCATTTGCCAAAAGGGCTAAATCATCAGCATAATCTAAATCAGAAATTTTCGTATCTCCAGCCCATTTAAGGCCAAAATCTTTCCCTTGAAGTGAATTTCGCATAACATAATCAATAACCAAGCTAAAGAGAAAAGGAGACAAAATGCACCCTTGTCGAACACCAGAAGTAATGCTAAACCAATTGCTACAAGCCTTACCAACTCTCACACACGACTCAGTGTTATTATAGAGAGCTTTCATTATGTTAACTAACTTGTCAGGTATACCATATGATTTCACAATCAACCACAGATTATGACGATCAACAGAGTCGAAAGCCTTTTTGAAACCAACAAAGCTACCAACCAAAGGTTTCTGAAACTCTAAACATTTCTCAAGAATCTGCCTAAGTGAAAATATCTGATCCACACATCCCCTACCACTTCTGCATCCACATTGCTCATCACGCAATTGCCTGTCAACCAGATTCTTAATTCTCTTAAGCACAATCATGGAGAGAACTTTCCCTGGAACAGAGAGTAGGCTGATACCCCTATAGTTATCGCAAGAACTGCGATCACCTTTTTTGAAAATAGGGATAACAATAGCTCTGGTAAAATCCTTAGGAACCATGCCTTTATCATAAAAGATATTCAGAATTTCAGTCATCCAAGTGGTAACCGAAACATTCCCAGCTCTAAGCATTTCGGTAGTAATTTCATCTACCCCTGGGGATTTATGTAGTTTAAGTTTAGAAACAGCCAAAAAAACTTCAGATTGTGTTATAGGGCCAACATTAAAGCCACCAATGCATCCATCATCACTGCAAACAATGGGAGCAGAACCAACTACATTGTTTAGAACATCGCTGAAATGCTCAGCCCACCTAGCCATGACAGAATCCTCCCCTTCTATAACCTTGTTTATCCTTCAATCCTTGTATGCCTGTCCGTTTTCTACCACATAAAACATTAACTATCTGGTACAGCTCTCTGCTGTTGTGCTGTCTAACTGCTTCCTCGGCTCTGTCAGACAAACCATCAAGCCAAAGATTCTTAGCAGCAGCTAACTGATCTTTTACACGTTTATTATATACATCATACGTTCTCTGTAATGCTTTCTATTAGGACTAGTAGGGTATTGATTAAAGACATTCCTGCAGTTCTTTCTTTCCGAAATAAGCTCAAGTGCCTTATCACTCAGATAATTCTGCCTCTTCTGCTCCTTTTTTCCTAAAAGAGTACTCTTAGTGTCCAAAAAAGCCTGTTTAAAATGATCCCATTCTTCCTCAACTTCAGTAGTAAGCAAACCATGACTGTCATAATGACTAAGTAACCTATCATGGTAAGCTTTGACTATTAACTGGATCTTTCAGAGCTTCAGTATTAAAAGTAAATTTTTTAACCCTAGCACAACACTTTTTAAGTTTAAGTTGCAACACACTTTTAACAAGGTAATGATCAGATCCAATTTCAGCTCCCCTATATGCCCTGGTATTCCTAACAGAACTAGCCCATTTGCTGTTAATTAATATGTAATCAATCATATTCTTATGCAGCCCATCAGGTGAAACCCATGTGTACTTATGTATGTCGCGGTGTTTCTAATAAGTGTTAGTTATTCTGAATCCATTGAGTTTACTTTCCTGTAGGAGACGTTGCCCATTGCCATTGCAGCTACCAATACCAAAAGGGCCTATTACTCCTCCCCAAAGGTGAGAATCGGTACCAACTTTGGCATTGAAGTCACCAAGAACAAGGGTAATATCTCATTTCTTGACAGAATTCAAAATATCCTGAAGTTGTTCATAAAACCTATCCTTCTCATCCTCATCGGCATCCTCAGTGGGGGCATAACAGCAGATAACATTAAAGTCTTTAACGCTTGTCTGAAATTTTGCTGTAAGAAACCTTTCATTAATGCACTCGTATCCTAGAAGAGCATCACTAGCGTGTCTGCTGAGAAGCAGACCCACGCCTTGGTGATGCTTATTGTCGTCCCTCCCTGAAAAGAGAAATTTAAGATTATTTTTAAGAATCTGACCTTTATCTGTCCATCTGGTCTCTTGCAAGCCAAGAATATCTAAATTATAATGGTGTAATTCTTGTGTGAGGACATCAAGAGAAAAAGCTCTGTGCAGAGTCCTCACATTCCAACTACCTATGGAGAGAAAATGGTTAGTGGGATGTTTAAAGAAACTATGTTTATTGAGAGAGGGATTGCCGACAATATCAAACAGCCCCGTAATCGCAGACATGGGGCAAAGACACGTTCCCCCACTACTAAAGGCTGAAGCCATCTACACTGGAAGATTTCCTCCAACGTAGAATTTGACGATGCCAATAGAAGCAAAGAGTTCAGGTGCCTGCGATGACTTCTGCTCAGGATTATCCACCAGCTGATAAACATATCCTGTGAATCTATTCACTTGGGGCTGTCAACCCACAAACAAACAGAAAGCACAGCGGAAGATTTTCCCTCCAGAGAAGCCCACCATTGCAGCAAAATCAGGATCCTTAATCAAGCTCAGAGCCATATATCTGTCCAGTCCAGTAGGTTTATATGGTCAGCACCAGGACCCTGTGTGGTTGACCACTCCTCAGCAGGGTAGAAAAAAAAGAAAAGTAGCCATAGTTGTCCAGATCAGTAGGCCACACTAATCTGGCAGCCCTCCCCTTCCGTTCACTTCCACAAGAGAGTATCTCTTTTGAAAGTTACTAACGGTCCGCACCACGAGAAGGCGGGGTCGGACATTAGGTGCTAGGCCTGGCCGGTTCTATGCATCATCACAGGGGATTGGTGCATAGCTCTCCTTCCAGTGACTACCTAGCTACCATTTACAGACAAAAAAAAAAGGAGTAGAGAAGGCAAAATTATTTGAGTGATAAGGTACTTGAGCTTATTTCATAAAGAAAGAAAACTGGAGGAATATCCTTAATCAATACCCTACTACTGCTAATAGAAAGCATTACAGAGAGCTTAATAAACGTGTAAATGATCAGTTAGCTGCTGATTGATGGCTTGGCTCACAAAGCCGAGGAACCAGTTAGACAGCACAACTGCAGAGAGCTGTACCAGATAGTTAATATATTGTGTGGTAGACAGAGGGCAGGTGTACTGGAATTGAAGGATTAACAAGGTAAGGTTATAGAAGGTGAGGATTCTGTCATTAGTAGGTGGGCTGAACATTTCAGTGATGTTCTAAACAATCTGGTTATTTCTACTTCCATCGTTTGCAATGATGATAGATGCATTGGTGGCTTTAATGTTGGCCCTATAACACAATGTCAAGTTTTTTTTGGCTATTTCTCAACTTAACTTCATAAATCCCCGGGGGTAGATGAAATTACTACGGAAATGCTTATAGCTGGGAATGTTTCAGTTACCACTTAAATGACTGAAATTTTGAATATCTTTTATGATAAAGGCATGGTCCCTAAGGATTTTACAAGAGCTAATATTATCCCTATTTTCAAAAAAGGAGATCGCAGTTCTTGTGATAACTATAGGGGTATCAGCCTACTCTCTGTTCCAGGGAAAGTTCTTTCCATGATTGTGCTTAATAGAATTAAGAATCTGGTTGACAGGCAATTGCGTGATGAGCAATGTGGATTCAGAAGTGGTAGGGGATGTGTGGATCAGATATTTTCACTTAGGCAGATTCTTGAGAAATGTTTAGAGTTTCAGAAACTATTGGTTGCTACCTTGGTTTATTTCAAAAAGGCTTTCGACTCTGTTGATCGTCATAATTTGTGGTTGATCGTGAAATCATATTGTATACCCAGACAAGTTAGTTAACATAATGAAAGAGTCGTGTGTTAGAGTTGGTAAGTCTTGTAGCAATTAGTTTAGCATTACTTCTGGTGTTCGACAAGGGTGCATTTTGTCTCCTTTTCTCTTTAGTTTGGTTATTGATTATGTTATGTGAAATTCACTTCAAGGAAAAGATTTTGGCCTTAAATGGTGTGGAGATACGAAAATTTCTGATTTAGATTATGCTGATGATTTAGCCATTTTGGCAAATGATGCTGATGAGATGAACTCTTTCTTTCGAGCTGTTGATGAAACTGGTAGTTGCAGGGGCGTAGCAAAGAACTATGATTCGGGGGGGGGAGGGGGGGGGAGAAATAAGAAATTGTCCAACTGGAAATTCAAATTTTGCCAACTGAGCAAACTTACTTAATTTCCGCTCCTGTGTGTGTGTGTGGGGGGGGGGGGGGTTGAGGCAATTTTCACAACTTTCCTGCATTTGGCTTAGAATTGTACCAACTAACCGTAATTTGCCATTAATTTCCTCTTTTGCCAACTAGCCATAATTTCAGAGAATTCATTCCAATATTTACATCTCGTCTGAATTGTAGCAAGTCAGTGTGAATTTTCAATTTTCCCTGGATTTGGCCAACTGTCCTGCGTCAGTCACTACAAACTTTTCAATCTCCCCAAGCTTTTGCCAAGTTATCTCGATTTTAGTCAACTGTCCTGAATTTTACAAACCCAATCCCAATTATCACAACTCGCTCGTATTTTGCAACTGGATTCGAATTTTACCAACTGCCCTACATTTTGTTAAGTTTCCTCGATTTGTCCAACACTCCTTAATTTCACAAAACAAAATTCAATTTGTCAGAACTTGCCTATATTTTACCAAGTGGATTCGAATTTTGCCAACTAGCTGTAATTTTACGGAAAAAAACGCAATTTTTACAGCTTCTCTGAATTTGCGAAATCACATCGATTTTTATCAATTCTCGTTAATTGCACAAGAAAGGCACAATTTTCACCACTCCCGTGTATTTTACCAAGTGGCTTCGAATTTTTCCAACTCCCATAGATATTGACAAGAGTTCTTGGTTTTTCCAACTCTCCTTAATTTCACAAAACCAATCCCATTTTTTATAACCTACCTGTTGGTTTACTTAACTTTTATTTAACTTTACCAAGTGGTTTCCAGTTTTGCCAAGTTTTCTCGATTTTGTCAACTCTACTTAATTTCACAAATACAATCCCAATTTTCACAAATCGCACGTATTTTACCAAGTGGATTCGAATTTTGCCAACTGCCCCAGACAATTTTACAGAAAAAAAAATCCCAATTTTTCATCATACCTGATTTTTGCCAACTCCCCCTAGATTTGCCAACTCTCCTAGATATTGCGAAGTTGCCTCGATTTTGCCAACACGCCATAATTTTACAGAAAAAAGATTGCAATTTTTATATTTCACCTGAATTTTGCCAACTCCCACGATTTTCGCAAGTCACTCTGAATTTTGCCAACTGCTCCTAGATTTTGCCAACTCGCCATAACTTTACAGAAAGAAGTCCAAATTTTCACATCTCACCTGAATTTTGCCAACTCCACACGATTTTGCCAAGTCACTCCGAATTTTGCCAACTGCCCATAATTTTTGCCAACTGTCCCTAGATTTTGCCAACTTCCCAAGTTTTGCCAAATCGCCATAATTTTATAGAAAAAAATCCTAATTTTTACATCTCACCTGAATTTTGCCAACTTCCCACGATTTTGCCAAGTCACTCCGAATTTTGCCAACTGCCCCTAATTTTTGCCAACTGTCCATAGATTTTGCCAACTCCCCAAGTTTTGCCAACTCGCCATAATTTTACAGAAAAAAATCCTAATTTTTACATCTCAGCTGAATTTTGCCAACTTCCCATGATTTTGCCAAGTCACTCCGAATTTTGCCAACTGCCCCTAGATTTTGCCAACTCGCCATAATTTTATAGAAAAAAATGCAAATTTTCACATCTAACCTGAATTTTGCCAACTTCCCACGATTTTGCCAACTGTCCCTAGATTTTGCCAAGTTGTCTCGTTTTTGCCACAATTCCCCTAGATTTTGTCAAGTTGTCTCGTTTTTGCCAACTGCCCAAGATTTTACCAAGTCACTCCGAATTTTGCCAACTCCCTAAGATTTTGCCAAGTTTTCCCAATTTTGCCAACTCACCTGTATTTTACTAAGTGGCTTCGGATTTTGTCAACTGCTCTAAATTTTGTCACCTCTCCATTTTCCAAACTGCCTTAGATTTGCCAAGTTGGTTCGATTTTGACAACTCTCCTTAATTTTCCAAAAAAAAATTACAAATTTTCAGAACTGACCTAGATTTTACAAGTCGCTTCGAATTTTGCCAACTCCGAGTTATCTGGGGGGGGGAGCCTTCCCCCCATGGCTACGCCCCTGGGTAGTAGAGTAGGTTTAGTTATAAACAGCGAGAAAACTAAAGTTATGAAAATTGGTCAGGCAGGCTGTGATTCAGTTAATCTGAATGGTTGCAGTCTTGAGCAGGTGTCACGGTTTAAATATCTTGGGAGCTATGTTACAGATACTGCTGATGTGCGGCATGAGATTAACAGACGAATAGGGATTGCTGCCTGGACTTTTAAGAATCTATGCAGAGTGTGGAGAAATAGGCGTATACACCTAAAGAATAAAATTAGACTGTATAATAGTTTCTAGGGTTAGCTATGGCAGTGAAACTTAGACACTTTGTAAACAAGATAACAGGAAACTAGATGCTTCCTATTCTAGATGCTTATGCAGTATATTGGGCATTAGGTGGTTCAACTTTGTAACTATTGATGAAGTTAGGCAAAGCAGTCGGCAACCTCCTTTAAGCAGCATATTGTGCAGAGAGAGACTCTGTTGGTTTGGCCATGTTACCCATATGGATAATTATAGATTGGCGAATAGGGTTATGAACAGTGTGCCTAAACACTTCAGAAAGGAGGGAAGACCTAGGATATGGTGGGCAGACAATGTCAAACAGGACCTTATTAGAATTGGTGTGCAGTGGCCAGATGCAGCTGATGTAGCTCAGGACAGACTTGCTTGGAGAACTAAATTACACGGTCCGGTTGGATCTCCGTAGCCGATGGCTGTTTGAGGAGGAGAATGATATCGATCTCAAAATTTGACCCCATGTCGTCTTTCGGATTGTTCAGAGTGCATAGCTGAATGGTATTACACGGTACTTATGAATTCCGGAAAACGGTAGGGTAATATCTTATACATATTTCAGTGTTCATGATTGGTAGCACTTTAGAAAACGACTAAAATAAGGAAAAGTAAATTTTGGGGCTTTTTTCTAAAAAAGATGTAATTTCGCTTTCTTGTCTATCTTTCTGCAGACATTGAACTCTTTTTTTACAGATAAAAAAAATTCTTTTTGTGTTAGACAGGTATTAATGATATATTACGATTTGCATTTTTCGCATTTCCCAATAGTTAACTGCGCACTCTAACGGTGGAAAAAGTTGAAAATTCCAAAATATCGAACGAATATTCCAAACGATGTAGTTATATTAGAAGTTTGAAATTTTGGTGTTGAAATGTGAAGGTTGCGAAGTTACCATTGGCAACAATTACTTGACCCTTTAGACACGGGAGGGGGGAGGTGAATGCAACTTTTTTTGTTTTAACAGAAAAGTGTATGTTTTTAAAGATAAATTGCAGAATGCAGTAGAAACACTAACATATATATATTTTTATATGAAGCATCAGATTATCCAGGTTTTCATAATATTTAATGAACCAAAAAAGTAATAATAACAGCTTTATCATATGATTTATATCTATAAGCCGAAACATCAATATTTTTCCTTTAGAGTAGAATACACGTATAATTGTAGTCATGTGAAATTACAGTTAATATATCAAATTCCAGTAATCTTAATATGTGAAAGCAGAATTGTAGATCTTGAATAGATGAGGAATTTCGACTTTATATAAGTTATGTTTAGATTACTATATAAGTTATGTTTAGATTACTATATAAGTTATGTTTAGATTACCTTCTAAGTTTTACTTTCTAATTTTAATATTTGTCATTTATAAGGCCATGTGGTAGAGAAATAAATATTTTGAATGGAAGTTATGTATACAGAGTTTGTGGAATATTTCCTTTTTTGCCATATAGGTGTATTTATTAATATATGGTTGAAATTCAAAACAATACTTCCAGATGAAGCATGAAGTGTATGTATACTTCAAAACAAACATATTTAATATGTATCATATATATTTGCATTATTACTTCTGGGATTGGTTATACTTTTTTTTCTATATCAAAAATAGGTTTAAGCAATGGCGGATTATCCATAAGGCACGTGCTTAGAGGCCCCAGTCTCAGGAGAGCCCCATCTCAAGAACCTTTGTTGGGTGTTTTAAAAGAAGCCTATTAAGCTTATAATTTATAAAATAAATTACTTAATTTAAATGCAAAATCATTTTTATATGTTTTACTGACTTTAGATATAGGCATTTAAATCACAATTATGTGTATTAATAACATGTATAACTAATAATACACCACCTACACCACCCCAACTCGGCGACGGTTCACTGGCAATCCTTCGGAGAGCGGACAGAAATTTCGAAAACATATTGCAGAACACTTGATCGCTCGCACTCCCTTCGCAACACTCGCATAATAGTTCAAACTTATAAAAATTTCCAATATCTTCCAAAAAGTAAGTTTTCTCATTGATTTAATTCAAAATAACTTGATTTAATTTTTGCTTTGATCGTAGATACCGCAATGAAAAGGCAATATCCCAGTGGAGCAGAAAAAAAAAATTGCACGCAAAAAAGGTTAAAGAATCTGCTAAAGGACAAACATCTGTATTAGAATTTTTAGAGTCACAGAAACAAAAAGATTCCTCGTCAGCTTCACATAATGTTCAAAGGGATTCCATGTTATCACCAACCGAACATGAAATTGTCAAAATCGAAAGTGATTCATTAGAACCATCACCAGTAGATAATAATTCGGATAATGATAAACAAAAACCGACGGCATCTTGCAACAAGTGTGACCTAATTAGCAATGATCCAGCTGAATGGAGTAAGTCTGAAGAAAAGACAGTATTTTATCGGAAAAGGACATTTTGTACAGAATATTGATTTTGAAGATAAAGAAATAATAAAATCTACATTACAAATCAGCGGAGCAACTCAAAGATTCATTTCAAAATCGATGTTTAAATGCAAAATGTTGAACGGTGAAGAAGTAGATCGCTTATGGCTAATATTTTCCCCGAAAACACGTAAGTTATACTGCGGACCCTGCAAGTTATTTTTATTAGAAGGATTTCAAGATCAGTTTATCACAGGCTTCAATGACTGGAAAAATGCCGCATCCAGGCTCTTATCACATGAAAATTTAAATGCAATGCAATTTGATCTAGCAAACCAACTAAAACAGGACTTTGAATGCTTCACATTCAAAGTCCTGTTTTAGTTGGTTTGCTAGATCAAAGAAATAGTGTTTGGAAACCGATTTCTCTAAAATGTATGAAAAGGAATGTGAGTACTGGAAAGAAGTTTTACGAAGAATTATTGATGTCATATGTTTTTTGTGTCAACGCGGGCTTCCATTAAGAGGTAAAGATGAAACTTTTGGATCAGTACATAATGGGAATTATTTAGGTGTTTTGGAGCTTTTGGCTAAATATGACGCGTTTCTAGCAAATAATATTGAGAAATTTAAAAATGTCGGGCGTGGCAAAATATCTTACTTGTCTTCAACAATTGCGATGAATTTATTCAACTGCTAGAAGACCATGTAACTAATTTAATTTTAAAACAAATAAAAGAATCAAAATATTTTGGAATTATAGTTGACTCTACTCCTGATGTGACACATGTCGTTCAACTTACAGTTATAATTAGATATGTAAACTCGCAAACTTTTGAAGTGTCAGAACAAATTTTAAAATTTTTGCCTTTAAAAAGCCACAAAGGAAATGATTTAGCTCAAGGAATTGTGCAATATTTAAGTGAGTGCGATATCATCATCATCAAGCAGCCATGGGCTACGGAGGTCCAACCAGACCGTGCAATTTAGTTCTCCAAGCAAGTCTATCCTGAGCTACATCTACTGCATCTGGCCACTGCACACCAATTCTAACAAGGTCCTGTTTGACATTGTCTGCCCACTGCATCCTAGGTCTCCCCTTTTTTCTGAGGCCTTTAGGCACACTGTTCATAACCCTATTCGCCAATCTATAATTATTCATACGGGCATCATGGCCAAACCAAAACAGTCTCTCTCTGCACAATATGCTGCTTAAAGGAGGTTGCAAACTCCTTTGCCTAACCTCATCATTAGTTACAAAGTTGAACCACCTAATGCCCAAGATACTGCGTAAGCATCTGGAATCAAGAGCATCTAGTTTCCTGTTATCTTGTTTACAAAGTGTCCAAGTTTCACTACCATAACTAACCCTAAAAAGAACCAAACTATTATACAGCCCAATTTTAGTCTTTAGGTGTATAAGCCTATTTCTCCACACTCTCCATAGATTCTTAAAAGTCCCGGCAGCAATCCCTATTTGTCTGTTAATCTCATGCCGCACATCACCATTATCGGTTACATAGCTCCCAAGATAATTAAATTGTGACACCTGCTCAAGACTGCAACCATTCAGAATAACTAAATCACAGCCTTCCTGACCAATTTTCATCACTTTAGTTTTCTCTCTGTTTATAACCAAACCTACTCTACTACCAGTCTCATCAACAGCTCGAATGAAAGAGTTCATCTCATCAACATCATTTGCCAAAAGGGCTAAATCATCAGCATAATCAAAATCAGAAATTTTCGTATCTCCAGCCCATTTAACACCAAACCTTTAACACAAACCTTTCCCTTGAAGTGAATTTCGCATAACATAATCAATAACCAAACTAAAGAGAAAAGGAGACAAAATGCACCCTTGTCGAACACCAGAAGTAATGCTAAACCAATTGCTACAAGCCTTACCAACTCTCACACACGACTCAGTGTTATTATAGAGAGCTTTCATAATGTTAACTAACTTGTCTGGTATACCATTTTAATAACTCACAATCAACCACAAATTATGACGATCAACAGAGTCGAAAGCCTTTTTGAAATCAACAAAGCTAGCAACCAAAGGTTTCTGAAACTCTAAACATTTCTCAAGAATCTCCCTAAGTGAAAATATCTGATCCACACATCCTCTACCACTTCTGAATCCACATTGCTCATCACGCAATTGACTGTCAACCAGATTCTTAATTCTACTAAGCACAATCATGGAAAGAACTTTACCTGGAACAGAGAGTAGGCTAATACCCCTATAGTTATCGCAAGAACTGTGATCACCTTTTTTGAAAATAGGGATAACAATAGCTCTGGTAAAATCCTTAGGAACCATGCCTTTATCATAAAAGATATTCAGAATTTCAGTTATCCAAGTGGTAACCGAAACATTTCCAGCTCTAAGCATTTCTGTAGTAATTTCATCTACCCCTGGGGATTTATGAAGTTTAAGTTTAGAAACAGCCAAAATAACTTCAGATTGTGTTATAGGTCCAACATTAAAGCCACCAATGCATCTATCATTATTGCAAACAATGGGAATAGAACTAACCGCATTGCTTAGAATATCACTGAAATGCTCAGCCCACTTAGCCATGACAGAATCCTCCCCTTCTATAACCTTACCTTGTTTATCCTTCAATCCCTGTATACCTGTCCGTTTTCTTCCACACAAAACATTAACTATCTGGT
Organism: Ryuthela nishihirai; assembly: GCA_038380435.1. Classification (NCBI taxonomy): domain Eukaryota; kingdom Metazoa; phylum Arthropoda; class Arachnida; order Araneae; family Heptathelidae; genus Ryuthela; species Ryuthela nishihirai. The sequence continues at coordinate 13,732,560 of JAWZYU010000020.1, read as the reverse complement.
ACAGCTCTCTGCTGTTGTGCTGTTTAACTGCTTCCTCGGCTCTGTCAGCCAAACCATCAAGCCAAAGATTCTTATCAGCAGCTAACTGATCTTTTACACGTTTATTAAGTTCTCTGTAATGCTTTCTATTAGTACTAGTAGGGTATTGATTAAGGACATTCCTGCAGTTCTTTCTTTCCGAAATAAGCTCAAGTGCCTTATCACTCAGATAATTCTGTCTCTTCTGCTCCTTTTTTCCTAAAAGAGTACTGTTAGTGTCCAAAAAAGCCTGTTTAAAATGATCCCATTCCTCCTCAACTTCAGTAATAAGCATACCATGACTGTCATAATGACTAAGTAACCTATCATGGTAAGCTTTGGCTATAACTGGGTCTTTCAGAGCTTCAGTATTAAAAGCAAATTTTTTAACCCTAGCACAACACTTTTTAATTTTAAGTTGCAAGACACTTTTAACAAGGTAATGGTCAGATCCAATTTCAGCTCCCCTATATGCCCTGGTATTTCTAACAGAACTAGCCCACTTGCTGTTAATTAATATATAATGAATCATATTCCTATGCAGCCCATCAGGTGAAACCCATGTGTACTTATGTATGTCGCGGTATTTGTAATATGTGTTAGTTATTCTGAAACCATTGAGTTTACTTACCTGTAGGAGACGTTGCCCATTGCCATTGCAGCTACCAATACCAAAAGGGCCAATCACCCCTCCCCAAAGGTCAGAGTCAGTACCAACTTTGGCATTGAAGTCACCAAGAACAAGGGTAATATCTCCTTTCTTGACAGAATTCAAAATATCCTGAAGTTGTTCATAAAACCTATCCTTCTCATCCTCATCGGCATCCTCAGTGGGGGCATAACAGCAGATAACATTCAAGTCTTTAACGCTTGTCTGAAATTTTGCTGTAAGAAACCTTTCATTAATGCACTCATATCCTAGAAGAGCATCACTAGCGTGTCTGCTGAGAAGCAGACCCACGCTTTGGTGATGCTTATTGTCGTCCCTCCCTGAAAAGAGAAATTTAAGATTATTTTTAAGAATCTGACCTTTATCTGTCCATCTGGTCTCTTGCAAGCCAAGAATATCTAAATTATAATGGTGGAATTCTTGTGTGAGGACATCAAGAGAAAAAGCTCTGTGCAGAGTCCTCACATTCCAACTACCTATGGAGAGAAAATGGTTAGTAGGATGTTTAAAGAAACTATGTTTATTGAGAGAGGGAATGCCGACAATATCAAACAGCCCCCTAATCACAGACATGGGGCAAAGACCCGTTCCCCCACCACTAAAGGCTGAAGCCATCTACACTGGAAGACTTCCTCCAATGTAGAATTTGACGATGCCAATAGAAGCAATGAGTTCAGGTGCCTGCGATGACCTCTGCTCAGGATTATCCACCAGCTGATAAACATATCCTGCGAATCTATTCACTTGGGGCTGTCAACCCACAAACAAACAGAAAACACAGCGGAAGATTTTCTCTCCACAGAAGCCCACCAGTGCAGCAAAATCAGGATCCATAATCAAGCTCAGAGCCATAATTCCGTTCAGGTTGGTATATGTGGTAAGCACCAGGACCCTGTGTGGTTGACCACTCCTCAGCAGGGTAGAAAGAAAAGAAAAGTAATCAGAGTTGTCCAGATCAGTAGGCCACACTAATCTGGCAGCCCTCCCCTTCCGTTCACTTCCACAAGAGAGTATCTCTTTTGAAAGGTACTAACGGTCTGCACCACGAGAAGGCGGGGTCGGACATTAGGTGCTAGGCCTGGCCGGTTCTATGCATCATCACAGGGGATTGGTGCATAGCTCTCCTTCCAGTGACTACCTCGCTACCATTTACAGACCGAGTGCGATATAAACATCAAAAATTGCCGCTCTCAAAGTTATGATAATGCGGCCAATATGTCTGGAAAATATCAGGGTGTCCAAAGTAGAATCAAGGAAATTAATAATTTTGCAGAGATTGTACCATGTACTGCTCATTCCCTGAATCTTGTTGGACAGACAGCAGCCAGTGGATGTATAGAGGCGATATCATTTTTTGGGGTTGTACAAAAATTATACAATTTTTTATCTGGCTCGACGTATAGGTGGAATTTGATGAAAGAAGAGATATCCAAGAAACAATCATCGAATTTAAAAGTTAATAAGAGACTGTGTTGAAGTCTCTCTCTGACACAAGATGGTCAGCTAGATATGATGCTTTAAAATCATTAAAAATAAACTACATGGAAATTATGTCAACTTTAAAAATCTTATCTCAGGATTCTGACCAAAGTTATGAGACGCGAAATGAAGGGACAAATATCTTGAGTAAACTATATACACGTAATCTCAGTTTATTTTGGTATGATGTTTTAGAAAGGATAAATAAAGTAAACTTGACATTTCAAACGGAAGGACTTATTTTAAAACTAGTTGTAGATCAAATACAATCTTTGACAGAATATCAAAATAATTCGCCAAAATTTTGACTATTATGAAGAAGAAGCAAAAAAGTATTTTAAAAAAATGTTCATCCGAATTTGAGTTAATCATATAGTTATAAAAGCGATAAAATACGTCACATTAAAAGAAAATTATTCGATGCTGAATGCGGTGGTATGGAAATTTTTTCTTCAAAACAAAAATTTAAAGCAGTAGTTTTTTAATAATTTGTGATAGCCTAATTGCTGAAATGGAAAGAAGATCTCGTTGTTATAAAGAATTACATTTATATTTTTCATTTATTTTCGATTTTGAAATGACAGATTGAAATGAAAAAAGATCTGCAGCTCAAAGACTTGTGCAAAAATATCCGCTGGATCTGGCAAATGAATTAGAAAACGAAATTATACACTGTAGTGAGCATATAAATGTAATCCTCCAAAACACAAATACCGGCACAGGAGAAGAACTTTTAAGAACTATTAAAGAAGTTTTAAAATCCAACTGCTTTCCAAATGTTGCTATAGCATTTAGAGTGTATTTAACTTTAGCTTGTGGAGTTTGTGAAGGAGAACGATCATTTTCCAAATTATCATTAATAAAAAATCAAAAGAGAAGCGCCATGTCCCAAAATCGCCTAAATGCCTTGAGTTTGTTATGCATAGAGCACGAATTTGTTAAAGACATAGATTTCAAAGAAATAATCCGCAAATTTGCTGCTTCAAAAGTGCGCAAAGTTAAAATACAGTTTTATATATGTATTGTGTATATTTGCAAAACTATGCTTTTCTATCACAAATAAAATTGTGTTTGTTTCATTAATATTTTTTTTGCAATTTACAAAGTCATCTTCCCTCTTTTGCCTGTGCCTAGGGGCCCCAAATGATCTTAATCCGCCACTGGGTTTAAGTATATATTTTTATGTACCACCATAGCATTAAATTTCATAATAATATGGCGGTATGATAGCAAAATACAGAATTCTCAGCATATCATAAGTCACTTTCTTCAGTACCACCAATGTAGCACTGATCATATTTATTTGCTTATTTTAAACGTATTTGATAAAAATTCATATCTGATTCGTATTATAAACTTATCTGATAAAAACAAGCTTTATGTAAATAAAGTTACACATACATATCTGTTGGGTATTTATTATGCAACAATATATAAAATCAAAACATAACCTAAACCAAATAACTAGCAATCAAAAATCTTCAAATTCACGAAACGAACATATTTCACAAATAATTAAGGAACACATATTTATATACATACATAGCAAAATATTCAATAAACATAAGCAATTTCCTTATGAGACATGAGACTTGATTTTCTGAGGAATACTGTATTTTATATTATAACATTTATGCTGGTTTTGAATAAAAGTTTAAATATTTATGGTCCTTACAGCTGTTTTCTACAGCTGTAAGGACCATAAATGAAGCTAAACTGTGTGAACTCTTTCATTAAACGACCAGATATAAATCCCAATTGATAGAATTTTAAAAGTGTACCAGCTTCTGACCAGGAACGGAAAGTTTAAAAAATTTTTGTTTCATAAAAAAATTCGAAGAATAGGAACAAAAAAAATTCTCTTTCAAAGAGACCTTTTGCTCCCAATTCTCATAGGAAAAGATTTATCGATTCATAGTACAAAACACCAAAGTTTACATTTTGCAAGATGGAAGAAAACAAATTTCAGAAGTGATCGAAATTTATAAAATGGTTTTAGGCAAGTTTTAGGGATGTAATGAATGTTGAAGGACTGTATATCTGAATCGTTCTTTGATGTAAGTCAAGATTTCAAATCCAAATTTTAGGTAGTTTCGTAATGTAAAATTTCCATTATACAGCTAAGATTAATTTTCTTAACTATTTGTGATATTGTCAGAGTGATATAATTTTGGCTTCAAACTTGCCGTGCTACATAAGCATGAATTTGACTAAGAATTGAAATAGGGAAAATGATATGATGAAATGTGGTCGGAAAAACGCATGCTATCCATTTTTTCAACAATAGGAAATAACGCAAAAACGCCGCCGCGACATAAGGCTGTAAATAAAAATGCAATCTTTATAAAAATCGCCGAGAATTAAAATGCTGCCGAAAAATAATAAAGGTAAAAGTGCCGGTCCGGGGACCGTCGAATTTTAAAATAACTGACGGCGGCCATAATAGTTCACTGCACTATTGTTATAATAAATATCCCAGCAACAGTACACTTTACAGTAGTCTGGTGCCATCACTTATGTAAGCAGCGTAAAAAGGCCCTTTTTGATGATTCCCACAACCCCTCGGACCCAAACAGCGGTTTTTACGAAAAAGATACCATGATAACGATAGCAAGTTTACAGGTCAGAAGTATTGTTACCATCATAAATACAATTGCCTTCCCACATACAACAAATTGCTGCAATCTACTTTGCCCCTCCTTTCCCAATATTTAAAACACTCCATAAATACATTTCCAAACACTAAATTCCTTAAAAGAGTCACACATACAAAAACTAACCTAAATCATCAGAATATCAATACTGCAATTCCCTGTTATGTCACGATCTTGTTTTTTATGCAAGGTTTGTCTCTACCATATAGTAAACAGCAAATTTTCATCCTGCACTAAAAAAAAGCCCTAGAATCTTGTTCAAAACAATTATTTTCAGTACAGTACATCACTACAAAAGTTTTCATTCTGCACTAAAAAAAATCCCCAAAAGATGTATAATTTCATTGGACAACTATTTTGCATTCTGCATTTGAAAAAAAAAACAAAAAAATAGTTTTAGTTTATGATAAAAAAAAATTTCGGCCTTTCATTTCTACAAAAACTTCTGAGCCACCATGTTGTTACCATGAACTGCAGACTAACCCACCAGAATTAATCTTAATTCAAGACAAATCTTAAAAATAAGAAATTTGGAAACAATTCACTGCTGATCTGTATTATAAAAAAGCCCCTAACACTAAATAATCTCATCGGAGGCAACACATATAAAAAAACAAGAAAATTCAAGACAATGTACTGCTAATTTAAATTGCAACAAAGCCCCCAGAATTATACTATCAAAAGACAACACAAAAAAACATACCAAACATCCAGGGCCTGACTTACACATAAGCTAAGCTACATCTTAGGGCTACATGATTATGAGGGGCCTCCAAAAATTGAGTTTGAAGTTTATTGTGTCATGAATTATTTTTTAAATATTCAAATTAATATATTGTGCAAACACTGCATTATTGTATACCAATACTAGTATAATGTTTTCACCACATCAATTTCTTGTTTATTTTGTAATGTTCCTTGTAGTCAGAAGAATATATATTTATATATGTATTAACCATGCTCTAATCTAGAAAAAAAAATGGTGTGTGGGGGGGGGGGAGTGAAACTATTTAGCATGAAAAAAGAGAGCCAAGAGGCTGGATTTCCTTTGCAGTATAATGTTTCCCCATCGTTTAAAGGCCTTAAAAAGATTTGTTGATAAATACATGAGATATGCAAAGATTTAATAATTATTTCTCTCCATTAATAGTTTGGTTCTTTCTAGGGTTAGTTATGGTAGTGAAACTTGGACATTTTGTAAACAAGATAACAGGAAACTAGATGCTTTTGATTCCAGATGCTTACGCAGTATCTTGGGCATTAGGTGGTTCAGCTTTGTTACTAATGATGAGGTTAGGCAAAGGAGTTTGCAACCTCCTTTAAGCAGCATATTGTGCAGAGAGAGACTCAGTTGGTTTGGCCATGTTGCCCATATGGATAATTATAGATTGACGAATAGGGTTATGAACAGTGTGCCTAAAGGCCTCAGAAAGAAGTGGAGACCCAGGATGCAGTGGGCTGACAATGTCAAACAGGACCTTGTTAGAATTGGTGTGCAGTGGCCAGATGCAGTAGATGTAGCTCAGGATAGACTTGCTTGGAGAACTAAATTGCACGATCTGATTGGACCTCCGTAGCCATGGCTGCTTGAGGATGATGATGATGATTACTCTTACTAGCATTCTCAAGCAGGTGGGAGATATTTACACCTGTAGATCTGGCCCTGATTTCTTCTTTAGAATTTTTGGAGCCTCTTAAAGTTAACAATAGCTTAGAGCCTCTTAATCCTTCCCATGCCCAGCTATTTTTTCACTCTTATAAGGGGAAAAAAATTTGACTTAAGAACTTTTTTGCCAAATTACTAATGAAGGGAATTATGGCATGTTATATGCCAAATTAATCAATATTTAATTCTGGATTTTCTGAAAATAAAGTGTTAACAAAAAAGACTACTTTTATTTTAATAGGACTTTTTTTAGAGTCATGTAGTAAAAAAAATGCATCTGGGAACACAAAAATCTATTTAAAAAGAACTAATAGATATGTTTATAATGCACAAGAATAGAAAGCTTATTTATTTCTGAATAACACATTGGGGCGGGGGTGGCTCAGTCGGTAGTGTATCAGGCTCATAATCTGTAGTTCTTAGGTTCGAGTCCCAGTTGGGTCAGCGTCGAGATTTATCTCCGCAAAATTCTCTGCCCTGCCCATGGTCAGTATGGGACACCGATGGGCTTGGAAAGGCCACCGTCCGTCGGATGGGATGTTAAGCTGTTGCCCCATGTGCGTGAGAGCCACACCCTGTGCACATTAAAGAACACACTGGGTGGCCTTGACGGGAGGCCTACCATCTGTCTCCCAACAGCTGTTCCAGTGAGTCCCCTCCCTCAACCTTTTCTGAGCCTTTGGGGTTCTTGTGACCTGACCATTTAGCCCATGGTGTGCAAAAAAGTGCCGCTCAGAGGTAAAACAACCCAACTCAACTCTGAATAATACAAAAATAAATTTTTACTTGAGATAAGAAAATTACTCCCTTTTCGGAATTTTTTTCTTCTGTACTGTGCTTTGAGAAAAGTTCAGGCTTTTAGCCAATTTTCTGAGTCAGATAAACAAGTCAACTTTAGAATTTTTTTAAAAAATAACTAGTCTACAGAAATAGGTCATGTTTTATACCAAATTAAATAGAATTTAATTAGGAAAATGAATAATTTAAAGAAATTTATAAGCATATTGATATTAATAAGCCTTTTTCACTGTGATATGGTGAAAGAATAGATCTCGCTATACAATTTAGGCTTAATTTTGGAAAACCTGATGAAAAAAAAGTTAAATTATATATGAAAAGGAAATTTCCTCTTTAACAATATAATATTTAACCTGAAACACTTTTTATTTCTTTTAATGATTATTTTCAGTATTGTTGACCTCTGTCGAAAGCAGCTGCTTGAGGGGGTATTTATTTATTTATTTATTTATATTTTAAACACAGCCAATGTTATACAAAGTGACTTGAACTTCTCATATTCATGAGATTTTCTGAACTAATTACAAAATGGAAAAAACTTTCTTGGCAGCTTATTTTTTTTTATTAAATGTGAATTTTTTCTTTGGGTGATGAAGGTTGATAATCTTTGCAAAGTGCAGAAAAGTTTGTGCACCAAGGAAAAAAAATATTATATCATCAGAGTGGCATAGCCAAGAAGTTGAGGTGTGTGTGTTGAAGGGGGGGGGGGGGTAAAATCATTCAATGTAAACATAAAAACTCATATTTTTTAAAAGAATTTTTTTTTTGGGGGGGGGGGGGGGGGGATGTTCACAGTGAGTTTAGCAGGAGGGGAGTAAAAATCCTTCCTGAAATTGCCCTCCCACATGAGGACTGATTTCCATGCCAAGGAAGTTCTTTTTGCTTCCGTTGTAATGCTCCAAAAGATCATTGAACTTCTTCTCTTTGGACCTTTTGACTGATGCAAATTAAACTCCAAATAGCATATCGGATGCCAGGCAATATTAACTTGCCAAATAAAGTTAAATGAGAGTTCAACATCTTCAATGGCAAGGGAACATGTTACAATGTGAAGTAGAAGGGAGCCATCTAAAGACTCGTAACTGTACTAATTTTATTCAGGTCACATGTTTGTGACTCTCCTCTTCTTTTTACAAGGTGAGTTCTGGTACTGTCTTCTTGATTTGTGCTGCCATCTAGGCACAGAGCAGGGAACCAACATTTGAATTCAACTCATTAATTTTTATTCAGGTCACATGTTTGTAACTCTTCTTTTTACAAGGTGAGTTCTGATATTGTCTTCTTGATTCGTGCTGCCATCTAGACACAGAGCAGGGAACCAACATCTGAATTCAGCTCATTAATTTTTGTCTAATCTTGCATTATGAGAGAAAATTTCAAACATACTGAAGAAACAAATGTGACATCATGCTTTAAATCTCTCAAATAAATCTCAAATATACTCAACAAATCCTCTTCAAATATCGTCTCAAATCATCTTTCAAATCTTGTGATTCATTGCAGATGGTGCTTTTCATAAGACCAAAAGATCGGTTCTAATCAAATTTTGTGGTTTAACAAATTAAGCATGTTTCTACATATGTTTTTGCATCCTTTTTCAAAGCTGGCCAATATGCTCTTCAGGCTAATTTCTGATATGAATTACATATCCTGCTTAGGGTACATCAGGCAATTCTTGGAGTACATACTCTCTTAAAGTCTTGGTGATAAATGGGTGATAACTGCATGTTTGACTCGGTGGTCTGCAGTAGTACAAAATTCATGAATTAATTGAAAATGTCTGGCTCTTCTAACAATACTTGAAGCTGTACTAGGATCTAGAGGTAATTCATCAGTTTTCAAATAAATGTATACATTTCCATATTCTAAATCTTTTTGTTGTTGTTTAACTAAGTGTTCCTTGTATTCTACAGGAATTATTGTGGCAAGCGAGGGAGCAAAAGGCTTGTCCTCCAGCTGTGATGTAACTTCTGCCAGTTATAAAAATTGCATCTGAAAGTCTTTCTATTATTTGTAGCAAAAGATTTTGGTCTAATTTCATTGTTGGAAGCTTGACGTGGAACATAATCTCTGTTTCATTCATTCTGCATCATGGTAGGCATGTTTGGCGCAAATTGTTGGGACCGTGTAACTTCCGGTCGTGTGGGAGTCATTTTGCCAGACAACCTGATATCTCTGCTTTGGCAAGGATTGCATCCACTGTTGATTTAATGCAATTTTTGCAGATCCTCTTCTTGCAGTGTATTGCCGAGCCAATTTGACTAAAGCTGAAATTGAATTTACATTTTGTACTCCTAAAAATTGTCTTATGGGCAAAAGTAATTGAGACATAATGCAGTTTATTTCAATTTCAACGGCATCAGCATCGTACAGCTGGTATAACTCTACTGTACCCCTAGATGAATTTTCCAACATCATCTCCTTCCCTTTGTCTTCATGAAAAAAGTTCTGTAGCTAGATGTGTAAACTCATCATAAGGTGGGTAGATTTAAAAAAGTTTACTTTTAAAGTCTTTCCAATCTTCAGCTCCATTACGACATCCTATGTTATTCCACCATTGCTTAGCACATCTAATTAAACAAGATACTACTAAAATGACCTTTTTGTTTCCTGGCACTTCATGTAAATGGAAATGCTCTTCCATAGACTTCACAAATGTCCATGATAACGGACATTTCAAACCATCGAACCTTATCTCAGGTAAAGGCCAATTAACATAAGGACTACAGTTAATAAATGAATAGGCAACTTGTCGTTGAGGCATTGATAATACTCTGTTATATCCCTTGCTTGTCAGAAGCAAAAGATGGAACTTTACATTCAAAGTTTATATGTTTTGAGCTGACGTAGCATTGTCAGCAAATTTAGGGGTTGTCGTTCCCTTTTTCTCTCGAGGATCTTTAAGCAGATTCATTAACACTTCTGCTTCTTTCATCATATCCTGCAACCTATCTTTTACTAAGTTGGGAGTCATAATGGCAAAATCATCCATATTACTAGCAGACATGTTTAGCGATCTGCAAAAATTTTAAAACTTTTTTTTATCTTGAGCAGCACTCAAAGGTACTGCTATGCAACAATACAATATTAAAGCTATACTAAATTTGCAATAAACTTGCTTATCAAAAAATTTATCTATCACGTGTGTGATAGATAAAAATTTTGTCACAAAAATTTTCTTGCTCAAGAAAATTTTCCAGCTTAAGCTGCTGTTAAATCTATGATTAATATATATAACTAATGAGCTCAAAAATTTGTTAACTTTGGCAATCATGTTAAGTAATATACAATTTATACATATATATATACAGTCCCTGTGTTCAGTGCTCCACTTTCTTTTTTTGGTTTTGTAATGCCCCAAAAGATACAAAATGAAGAAAACTAAAGATACAAACTAAGGAATAATAAAGTTAAAAATATAATTTAACCTAATGTGATGTTAAAATATTCACAGCAAAGAGATGTAAGCCAGCCATCCAATGTAGCATAACTCTAATATCGAACAGCCAAAAAATTGATAACTTAACAGAAGTAAAGTAAATCTACAGAAATGAAAACTAAGGTTTAATTATAAAAGGAAACGAAATACTAACTTTATGAAGGGAGTGTATATCCTGCTTGATTTAAATCAACTTGCACTTAGCATACAGCTCCCCCACTGCTGTGCGTGTGTGTGAGCAAGCAATTAGAACACCTGCTACTTCCTCCTATTATGATGCTATGCATTGAGCAATATGAAAGCTTATTTTTACTTTCAGTTTCGATCTGAAGGACGAGAAAAACACATAGAATGCTGGGATAAATGACAAAAATAATAATAATAGTGAAATAGGTTTAAGGCAGAGAAGAGTGTAAAATGGGGGGGGAAACAGAGGTACGTACTTTTTAATTACTTCCAAAATCTTCCGTTTTTAAAAATAGCAGTTTTTTTTTTGTTAATTTTTAGAAAATTTTCAAAAATTTGAGGAAAAAATATGTTGATAATAGTTCATATCAAACTTGTTAGCTTAAATCAGGTGATTGCTTCAATACAAAGTAACATTACCAAACAAATCAGCAATACTTTATAGCGCTTCTAAAATACAGCAATTAGATGGTTTTATTGAATTATTTATATTGTAGTTTAATGAAATATGTATCATATGAAACAAAATTTTTTTAAGCTTGAATTACGTATTTTTAAAAGATATTTGTAAGAAAATTTTTAAATGGCAATTTAAAGGGAAAAAAATTCAGTTTCATATGTAGTGCAAAAAGAAAAGTCTGTTCGACGATGACTTGGGAAGGGTTAAGACTGTGAGGAAGACGTGGTACAAACACATTAAGGCTGCGAGGGAGAAGTTTTACAAACACAACAATTGCATGTGCTAGGGTAGGCATTAGTTATATATATTATTTTTGCAAGGAAGAGGTGGTACAAACACAACAGTTGCAAGGTTCTTGACATGCCTGCCCCATAAGAAGTCTCATGATGTGAGTCGCCTAGTTACTGAGTAATAAATTTCTTAAAATGTCCAATTCTTTTTGAATCATTCTATATAATGTGTGCTACATACATATACTACCTTGAATAATTGTATCTCTTCCAAGTCAATAGATTCACGGGATATGTTTATCAGCTGGTGGATAATCTTGAGCAGAGGTCATCGCAGGCACCTGAAACCCTTTGCTTCTGTTGGCATCATCAAATTCTACATTGGAGAAAGTCTTCCAGTGTAGATGGCTTAAGCATTTAGTGGTGGGGGAATGGGTCTTTGCCCCATGTCTGCGATTAGGGGGCTGTTTGATATTGTCGGCATTCCCTTTCTCAATAAACATAGTTTCTTTAAACATCCCACTAACCATTTTCTCTCCATAGGTAGTTGGGAATGTGAGGACTCTGCACAGAGCTTTTTCTCTTGATGTCCTCACACAAGAATTCCACAGTTATAATTTAGATATTCTCGGCTTGCAAGAGACCAGATGGACAGATAAAGGTCAGATTCTTAAAAATAATCTTAAATTTCTCTTTTCAGGGAGGGACGACAATAAGCATCACCAAGGCGTGGGTCTGCTTCTCAGCAGACACGCTAGCGATGCTCTTCTATGATACGAGTGCATTAATGAAAGGTTTCTTACAGCAAAATTTCAGACAAGGGTTAAAGACCTGAATGTTATCTGCTGTTATGCCCCTACTGAGGAGGCCGATGAGGATGAGAAGGATAGGTTTTATGAACAACTTCAGGATATTTTGAATTCTGTCAAGAAAGGAGATATTACCCTTGTTCTTGGTGACTTCAATGCCAAAGTTGGTACTGACTCTGACCTTTGGGGAGGAGTAATAGGTCCTTTTGGTATTGGTAACTGCAATGGCAATGGGCAACGTCACCTACAGGTAAGTAAGCTCAATGGTTTCAGAATAACTAACACTTATTACAAACACCGCGACATACATAAGAACACATGGGTTTCACCTGATGGGCTGCATAAGAATATGATTGATTATATATTAATTAACAGCAAATGGGCTAGTTTTGTTAGGAATACCAGGTCATATAGGGGAGCTGAAATTGGATCTGACCATTACCTTGTTAAAAGTGTGTTGCAACTTAAACTTAAAAAGTGTTGTGCTAGGGTTAAAAAATTTACCTTTAATACTGAAGCTCTGAAAGACCCAATTATAGCTAAAGCTTACCATGATAGATTATTTAGTCATTTTGACAGTCATGGTTTGCTTACTATTGAAGTTGAGAAAAAATGGGACCATTTTAAACAGGCTTTTTTGGAAACTATCAGTACTCTTTTAGGAAAAAAGGAGCAGAGGAGACAGAATTATTTGAGTGATAAGGCACTTGAGCTTATTTCAGAAAGAAAGAACTGCAGGAATGTCCGTAATCAATACCCTACTGGTCCTAATAGAAAACATTACAGGAAGCTTAATAAACTTGTAAAGGATCAGTTAATTGCTGATAAGAATCTTTGGCTCTTGATGGCTTGGCTGACAAAGCCGAGGAAGCAGTTAGACAGCACAACAACAGAGAGCTGTACCAGATAGTTAATATTTTGTGTGGTAGACAATGGACAGGTATACTAGGATTGAAGGATAAACAAGGTAAGGTTATAGAAGTTGAGGATTCTGTCATGGCTAGGTGGGCTGAGCATTTCAGTGATGTTCTAAACAATGCGGTTCTATTCCCATTGTTTGCAATGGTGATAGTTGCATTGGTGGCTTTAATGTTGGCCCTATAACACAATCTGAAGTTATTTTGGCTATTTCTAAACTTAAACTTCATAAATCCCCAGAGGTAGATGAAATTAAAATTACTATGGGAATGTTTCAGTTACCACTTAGATGACTGAAATTTTGAATATCTTTTATGATAAAGGCATGGTCCCTAAGGATTTTACCAGAGCTAATATTATCCCTATTTTCAAAAAAGGTGATCGCAGTTCTTGTGGTAACTATAGGGGTATCAACCTACTCTCTATTCCAGGTAAAGTTCTTTGCAAGATTGTGCTTAATAGAATTAAGAATCTGATTGACAGACAATTGCGTGATGAGCAATGTTGATTCAGAAGTGGTAGGAAATGTGTAGATCAGATATTTTCATATAGGCAGATTCTTGAAAAATGTTTAGAGTTTCAGAAACCTTTGGTTACTAGCTTTGTTGGTTTCGAAAAGGCCTTCGACTCTGTTGATCGTCATAATTTGTGGTTGATTGTGAGATCATATGGTATACCTGACAAGTTAGTTAACATAATGAAAGCTCTCTATAATAAACACTGAATCATGTGTGAGAGTTGGTAAGGCTTGTAGCAATTGGTTTAGCATTACTTCTGGTGTCGACAAGGGTGCATTTTGTCTCCTTTTCTCCTTAGTTTGGTTATTGATTATGTTATGTGAAATTCACTGCAAGGGAATGATTTTGGCCTTAAATGGTCTAGAGATCTGAAAATTTCTTAGTTAGATTATGCTGATGATTTAGCCCGTTTGGCAAATGATGTTGATGAGATGAACTCTTTCTTTTGAGCTGTTGATGAAAATGGTAGTAGAGCAGGTTTAGTTTTAAACAGAGAGAAAACTAAAGTGATGAAAATTGGCCAAGCAGGCTGTGATTCAGTTAATCTGAATGGTTGCAGTCTTGAGCAGATGTCATAGTTTAATTAGCTTGGTATCTATGTAACAGAAACTGGTGATGTGCGGCATGAGATTAACAGATGAATAGGAATTGGTGCTGGGACTTTTAAGAATATGGAGAGTATGGAGAAATAGGCATATACACCTAAAGACTAAAATTAGCCTATATAATAGTTTGGTTCTTTCTAGGGTTATCTATGGTATGAAACTTGGACACTTTGTAAACAAGATAACAGGAAACTAGATGCTTTTGATTCTACATGCTTATGTAGTATCTTGGTCATTAGGTGGTTCAACTTTGTATCTAATGATGAGGTTAGGCAAAGGAGTCAGCAACCTCCTTTAAGCAGCATATTGTGCAGAGAGAGACTCCGATGGTTTGTCCATGTTGCCCATATGGATCATTTTAGATTGGCGAATAGGGTTATGAACAGTATGCCAAAGGCCTCAGAAAGATGAGGAGACCTAGGATGCGATGGACTGACAATGTCAAACAGGACCTTATTAGATTTGGTGTGCAGTTGCCAGATGCAGTTGATGTAGCTCAGGACAGACTTACTTGGAGAACTAAATTGTACGGTCTGGTTGGACCTCTGTAGCCCATGGCTGCTTGAGGATGATGATGATGATGTCATTTTTTTATTAAAGATATCAATAGATGTTTTTATTGGTATAATAATAATATGCAGTTCTTCTTTTCTAGGAAAAAAGGTGGGAATAATCCAGTCTTCCAACAAATTTGTTCTGAGAGTTGGGATTTTTGTTTACTGCAAAATTTGAACTCAAGTTCAAATTAATATTATAGAAAGTTAATAAAAATCACCTTCAGACAAGTTTTATAACACACTCCAAATCTGTGTCATACCTTCAGGTGTTCAGTGTCTCAATTTCACTCTGCTTTTTGGTGTTGACACTGTAGAATTGTAGTCCCTTTTGAAAATGGGGCAAAGAAAACTATCACCAATGTATAGGACTGATACCAGTAATGGGAAAACAGGAGACATGAAAGAATAATCATCCCCTTGATTAACCAACCATCTCATTACTAACCAATATGTTATTTAATCAATAACATAATTATCAATAGTAGACATGGCCATGTTACACTGATCTATAAGTTTGTAGATGCCATTCTTGTAGAAACTCTTGTTCTTTGTGGCAATGAAGTTAGCAATGCACTCTTTCACCTCATCATTCTGAAACTTCGTATCAGAAATGAAATCATTCAGGGATTGGAACAGATGGAAATCTGAGGGAACCAGGTTTGGCGAATATGGGGATGCATCGTTATTTCTCAGCCCAATTACTGCAGCTTCTGCATTGTCTTAGTGGGACAAGATACTTTTTCTGTTTACCAATGCTGGGCTATGTTGCACTTAAGTGGTCCAACTGCTCACACTAGACATCCGAGTTGATGGTTTGGGACCAGTTTAAAAGCTCACAGTGGATACCCCTGCAAACCTATCAACAGAGCATCACTTTGTAAGAATACAGTTCTGGTTTTACTGTAGCCTTCCATGATCTTCTACAGACATTATCATAAACATTCCAATATTCATTCCCTGTAATCATTCTGTTAAGAAAACCATTGGCTTTTGCCAAGCAAGCAATGAAGCATGCAGTATACCGAGCTGCCATGTTCTGCTGTGATAACTGATGTGGGATCCAGGTATCTGATTTTGACACATAACCCAGCTTTTGTGGATGTCGAATGACAGAGGACTAATTGGTGTTTAGTAGCTGTGCTAATTCCCTGCATGTCCGACATGAATTTTCATTCAGCAGTGCCTTTAAACAATCATGTTCCAGCTCCATCGGGCCAGCTGCTTTGAGATTCCTTTCTGAGCTGAAAGTCACCTGATTGGAACTGATCTCTCTAAAGGCACTGGTAACAAGTGCTTTTAGAGCTGATTATGTCCAATAAGACTTTGCACAGTTTATGCAAACATTCTTGAACAACATCACCATTTCTGAATTTGTACACCATGATGGAACAAATACACACATCTTGTGTCACCATTGTAAAAAGCCTGTTGCCACTAATATAGGCACAGAACATCATTAGACTAGAGCTATACATGCACTACTGTTTACATTGTTTATTAAACCGCTGCATATTTCTTAACAACAGCAAATGCATGGTTCACATTTTTTCCCATTACTATATTTTAAAAGAAAATAAATTCTATTTTTATATAAATGGTAAAGGATGGGGAATGTCATATACCCACATACCCCCAAAAAAGGATCATGATAATATGCCTACATGATATTATTCAATGCATATAAGTGGCATTCAAAAAGTTCTTCCATTTATCAACAAAACTTTTATTGTCCCTCAAAATACTCCTCTCTAGTGTCTACGCAAAATTTCAGACGTGCCAATTTTGCAGTGCTTGGTGGTACTCTTGTTGGGGAAATCTCCCCAATTCTCAGTGCAAGTTGCACCTTTGAAAAAGTTTCCCAGCAAGTTCCATTTTAATATTTGGAAACAACCAAAAATCACATGGTGCAAAAACAGGCAAATATGCAGGATGGGGTAGCTGTTTAATTTTCCCCTGCTAAACACAGGCCTTAATTTGCAATTTTTGTCAGTCTTGACAAGCCTTTTGTTGGATGCCGCTCCTTGATCTCTTTAACCATTTTAAGAAATGCAATGTTGGTGTAGTATTAGTGTTTATAGTCATTTTTTCAGGTAAGGTGTCCACAGCTACTACTTTGGAATTGAAAAAATTGTGAACATCAGCTTCCTCAAACGAAAGTCTCATCAGAGGATTTGGGGACGTGGTTCATCTTCCACAACCCAAACATAGTTGTCGACCTTTCTGGGAGTTGTATGGTAGTAAAACCAAGTCTTATCACTTGTGACAATATCTGTTGACCATTTGAGGCCTGGGCGGGGGTGGCTCAGTCGGTAGTGCGCCAGGCTTGTAATCTGTAGTTCCCAGGTTCGAGTCCCAGCTGGGTCAGCGTTGAGATTAATCTCCACAAAATTCCCCGCCCTGCCCACGGTCAGTAGGGGACACCGATGGGCTTGGAAAGGCCGCCGTCTGTCGGATGGGACGTTAAGCCGTGGCCCCGTGTGCGGGAGAGTCATAACCTGTGCATGTTAAAGAACACGCTGGATGGCCTTGATGGGAGACTACCATCTGTCTTCCAACAGCTGTTCCAGTGGGTCCCCTCCCCCAACCTTCTCTGAGCCTTCGGGGTCCATGTGACCTGGTCATTTAGCCCATGTGTGCAAAAAAGTGCCGCTCAGAGGTAAAACAACCCAACCCATTTGAGGCCACTAGGTTCCAACATTGCTAGCATCTCCTTGCAAGAGTTGACTCTAGCCCTTTTTGTCTCGCTTTCAAAGAAAATGAGATAATAATTTCACTTTGTCATCTGTCTCCATCTGTAGACATTAAATTTTTTTGATTACAGAGATAAATTAAACAAATTTTTGCGTTGGATAGGTATTGATTAAATATTACGATACGCACTTTCCAATTATCTCTAAAGTTATAATTGCACTCTCTAGCGGTGAAAAAGGTTGAAATTTCGAAAGTTTCAAATGCATATTGCAAACGATGTATTTATGCTAGAAATTTGAAATTTTGGTGGTGGAATCTGAAGGTTATGAAATTTCTACTATGAACAATGATTTGGCACTTTAGGCCCAGGGGGGGGGGGGGACCCAACTTTTATGTTTTAGCAGATAATTGTTTGTATTTAGACATAAATGAAAAAATCTTTTTTGTGTTAGATAGGAATTGATAAAACGTGATTTGCACTATTGGAAACTTTCAAACACTATAGTTGCACCCTTTCCCATCCTCCTCCTCAAGCAGCCATGGGCTACGGAGGTCCAACCAGACCGTGCAATTTAGTTCTCCAAGCAAGTCTATCCTGAGCTACATCTACTGCATCTGGCCACTGCACACCAATTCTAACAAGGTCCTGTTTGACATTGTCTGCCCACCACATCCTAGGTCTCCCCTTCTTTCTGAGGCCTTTAGGCACACTGTTCATAACCCTATTCGCCAATCTATAATTATTCATACGGGCAACATGGCCAAACCAACGGAGTCTCTCTCTGCACAATATGCTGCTTAAAGGAGGTTTCAAACTCCTTTGCCTAATCTCATCATTAGTTACAAAGTTGAACCACCTAATGCCCAAGATACTGCGTAAGCATCTGGAATCAAAAGCATCTAGTTTCCTGTTATCTTGTTTACAAAGTGTCCAAGTTTCACTACCATAACTAACCCTAGAAAGAACCAAACTATTATACAGTCTGATTTTAGTCTTTAGGTGTATACGCCTATTTCTCCACACTCTCCATAGGTTCTTAAAAGTCCCAGCAGCAATCCCTATTCGTCTGTTAATCTCATGCCGCACATCACCATTATCTGTTACATAGCTCCCAAGATAATTAAACTGTGACACCTGTTCAAGACTGCAACCATTCAGATTAACTGAATCACAGCCTGCCTGACCAATTTTCATCACTTTAGTTTTCTCTCTGTTTATAACCAAACCTACTCTACTACCAGTCTCATCAACAGCTCGAATGAAAGAGTTCATCTCATCAACATCATTTGCCAAAAGGGCTAAATCATCAGCATAATCTAAATCAGAAATTTTCGTATCTCCAGCCCATTTAAGGCCAAAATCTTTCCCTTGAAGTGAATTTCGCATAACAAATCAATAACCAAGCTAAAGAGAAAAGGAGACAAAATGCACTCTTGTCGAACACCAGAAGTAATGCTAAACCAATTGCTACAAACCTTACCAACTCTCACACACGACTCAGTGTTATTATAGAGAGCTTTCATAATGTTAACTAACTTGTCTGGTATACCATTTTAATAACTCACAATCAACCACAAATTATGACGATCAACAGAGTCGAAAGCCTTTTTGAAATCAACAAAGCTAGCAACCAAAGGTTTCTGAAACTCTAAACATTTCTCAAGAATCTGCCTAAGTGAAAATATCTGATCCACACATCCCCTACCACTTCTGAATCCACATTGCTCATCACGCAATTGACTGTCAACCAGATTCTTAATTCTATTAAGCACAATCATGGAAAGAACTTTACCTGGAACAGAGAGTAGGCTGATACCCCTATAGTTATACCAAGAACTGCAATCACCTTTTTTGAAAATAGGGATAACAATAGCTCTGGTAAAATCCTTAGGAACCATGCCTTTATCATAAAAGATATTCAGAATTGCAGTCATCCAAATGGTAACCGAAACATTCCCAGCTCTAAGCATTTCCGTAGTAATTTCATCTACCCCTGGGGATTTATGAAGTTTAAGTTTAGAAACAGCCAAAATAACTTTAGATTGTGTTATAGGGCCAACATTAAAGCCACCAATGCATCTATCATCATTGCAAACAATGGGAGTAGAACTAACTACATTGTTTAGAACATCACTGAAATGCTCAGCCCACCTAGCCATGACAGAATCCTCCCCTTCTATAACCTTACCTTGTTTATCCTTCAATCCTTGTATGCCTGTCCGTTTTCTACCACACAAAACATTAACTATCTGGTACAGCTCTCTGCTGTTGTGCTGTTTAACTGCTTCCTCGGCTTTGTCAGCCAAACCATCAAGTCAAAGATTCTTATCAGCAGCTAACTGATCCTTTACAAGTTTATTAAGGTCTCTGTAATGCTTTCTATTAGGACTAGTAGGGTATTGATTAAGGGCATTCCTGCAGTTCTTTCTTTCCGAAATAAGCTCAAGTGCCTTATCACTCAGATAATTTTGTCTCTTCTGCTCCTTTTTTCCTAAAAGAGTACTGTTAGTGTCCAAAAAAGCCTGTTTAAAATGATCCCATTCTTCCTCAACTTCAGTAGTAAGCAAACCAAGACTGTCATAATGACTAAGTAACCTATCATGGTAAGCTTTGGCTATAACTGGATCTTTCAGAGCTGCAGTATTAAAAGTAAATTTTTTAACCCTAGCACAACACTTTTTAAGTTTAAGTTGCAACACACTTTTAACAAGGTAATGGTCAGATCCAATTTCAGCTCCCCTATATGCCCTGGTATTCCTAACAGAACTAGCCCATTTGCTGTTAATATGTAATCAATCATATTCTTATGCAGCCAATCAGGTGAAACCCATGTGTACTTATGTATGTCGCGGTGTTTGTAATATGTGTTCGTTATTTTGAATCCATTGAGTTTACTTACCTGTAGGAGACGTTGCCCATTTCCATTGCAGCTACCAATACCAAAATTGCCTATTACTCCTCCCCAAAGGTCAGAGTCAGTACCAACTTTGGCATTGAAGTCACCAAGAACAAGGGTAATATCTCCTTTCTTGACAGAATTCAAAATATCCTGAAGTTGTTCATAAAACCTATCCTTCTCATCCTCATCAGCATCCTCAGTAGGGGCATAACAGCAGATAGCATTCAGGTCTTTAACCCTTGTCTGAAATTTTGCTGTAAGAAACCTTTCATTAATGCACTCATATCCTAGAAGAGCATCGCTAGTGTGTCTGCTGAGAAGCAGACCCACGCCTTGGTGATGCTTATTGTCGTCCCTCCCTGAAAAGAAATTTAAGATTATTTTTAAGAATCTGACCTTTATCTGTCCATCTGGTCTCTTGCAAGCCGAGAATATCTAAATTATAACTGTGGAATTCTTGTGTGAGGACATCAAGAGAAAAAGCTCTGTGCAGAGTCCTCACATTCCCAACTACCTATGGCGAGAAAATGGTTAGTGGGATGTTTAAAGAAACTATGTTTATTGAGAGAGGGAATGCCGACAATATCAAACAGCCCCCTAATCGCAGACATGGGGCAAAGACCCGTTCCCCCAGTACTAAAAGCTGAAGCCATCTACACTGGAAGACTTCCTCCAATGTAGAATTTGACGATGCCAATAGAAGCAAAGAGTTCAGGTGCCTGCGATGACTTCTGCTCAGGATTATCCACCAGCTGATAAACATATCCTGTGAATCTATTCACTTGGGGCTGTCAACCCACAAACGGAAAACACAGCGGAAGATTTTCCCTCCACAGAAGCCCACCAGTGCAGCAAAATCAGGATCCATAATCAAGCTCAGAGCCATATATCTGTCCAGTCCAGTAGGTTTATATGGTCAGCACCAGGACCCTGTGTGGTTGACCACTCCTCAGCAGGGTTGCACCCTTTAATGGTGAAAAAAGTTGAAAATTCTTAATTTCAAATGAAATTACAATATTCGTTTTGGATTTGTAATTTGGATGTATTAATGACAGAAATTTGAAATTTTGTTGATGGAATTTGAACATTATGAAGTTTTCTTTGGAAACAATGAATGATAATTAGAAAACTATATTTTAGTTGGATTGGTACTAATGAAATATAATTGGCATGTTTCAAATTCTTAGGTAGTTTTAATATATATTTTTACAGATCACTAAATATGGAAATGGCAGAACTGTTAACGAGTTCTACAAATAATATGTATATAGTAGTAATTTGGAAATTAAGTGGTAGCTTTTCAAGAGAGATTCCACTGATAGCAATAATCTACCCAATTTTCTGAGAGAGGTGGGAAATGCAAATTTTTAAATTTAAGTATTAAAAATTTAATACTTTTATGTTGTATAATTACCAATAAAATACTATTTGTATTTTTCCCATTGTCTGCTAGCTCAAATTAAAACTTTTTAAAAGGTGAAAGAGTAGGTAAATGTAAAACCTCATCTTCCTCGAACGAAAGTCTCGTCAGAGGATTTGGGGATGTAGTTCATCTTCCACAACCCAAACATAATTGTCGACCTTTCTGGGAGTTGTATGGTAATAAAACCAAGTCTTATCACCTGTGACAATATCTGTTGACTGTTTGAGGCCACTAGGTTCAAACATTGCTAGCATCTCCTTGCACGAGTTGACTCGAGCCCTTTTTGTCTCGCTTTCAAAGAAAATGAGATAATAGTTTCACTTTGTCATCTTTCTCCATCTGTAGACATTGAACTTTTTTGATTACTCTCACTTGAATAGATTGATTACTCTCACTTAGAATAGGAAGTGAATTTAAATCTGAAATCCTCTCATGGTGCCAAGATCCATCAAATACTGAATAGAAAGAATAAAATGTATGAACTGAAATAAATTGTGATAGGTGACCATTTTTTAGATACTGATAGTAATTAAGTTAATAGCAATATTTTACAATTTTTTAGTTATATCTTATCCTTTTCCAGAGTATTCATACTAGAATGTCTCTAATGGTGTTTGGATACAAAGGAATTGCAAAAGTAATCAGCACATTTTCTCTACTCAACATTAGAAGTAGCAGGAGATTTTCTGCTAGTTGCTGTAAGTTATTTTCTTATATTTTACTCATATATAGAACTTATAATTGACTTTTAGAAATCTTTCAATTAATGCAGCCTTTTTCTAAACACATTCCGATATTTTTAATCAGGATCACTCTAATGATAGACCCTCTGTAGCCTATGACTTCTTTTTGATTAATTACTACTCTGATCAAAAGTCTCCAAGACTGATTTTTATTGAGACCTACCAATTTATTGAAAATAGACTAATTTTTCAAATTTCCGTATTTACATGCTGATTCCTGAGGTTCTACACTTTTGGAAGCAGTTTTGGTCGCCTTTTTTAATACCCTTCAATTGCTGTTGTGAATTATCAATGATGAGTGACACCTTAAAATTTCTTCCTTTTTTGGGTGATGTTGATTGAGATTGGGAGTAATGAAAAATTTGCAAATCTGATGTTACAGCAATTGGACTGTTTTCTTCTACTTCAGTAACCACATGAAAGCTGACCACATGACCTCCTCACATGACTGGTGCCTTAGCTGGCTTAATTTGATGTAACAGTTGACTGACATAAGAACTAATTCACTTGAACTTGCTGTGGATAGTGCATTCATGTTTATGTTAATTTAGTGTACATCAACTTGCTGTTCTCAAAGCCTATGTACAGAATACCCTGAGCAGGAATTTGTGAGTTTCTTTACTAGTTGCAGTGCTATTGATTGTTGCACTTTGGCTCTATTCTTGAAGTTTATAAAGTTACAACCAAAGGACCTTGGATAGCACACTCATGTTAGATGGAATTTAAAATTTTTATTTTCAATTCAAATTGATTTTCATAAGTGTACCCATTGTGCATATTACAATACCTTGCAGATATGGCAAATGTTGTGTTGTTATTCATATTCCACAAGTGCCAAATACATTTCCAGAAATGATAAATCATATGGAAATGGTATGTTCATATAAAAGGAGTGTAATTTTAAGGGTATGTAGATTATTAGATATTCTTCAATGGTATTCCAGAAGTGGTAAAAATAATTTAATACTGGCATGTCCTTAACCTCTTAATTCATTGCAGTAGCTTGTTTAAAAAAAAATATACATTAAATAATTCCATTTAAAGCAATAATAGAATAAGCATTTAAACATAATCTACAATTCAACTTCACATATCTCAACTCTAAGTATTGGTTTGCTCATGTGAAGAAGCATAGATGCAGAATGTTGGCTTATTTGATGATGAGGATAAAGGCTACAAGCTCCTTCATTGGAAGAACTGAAAGAGTTGAAGGTTGGGGTGGCCTTTCAACATACAATATGAACTTGTCATGAAATGTCTGGATGCGTACTGAACTTGGTAACCCTTAATAAATTGTTTTGTAAAGAAAACGAATTTTGCCAAAGTGCAGGATTTGAACCCACTTCTCTCCAGATTCATGACAGAATGTTCTAAGACCACTAAGCTGATACAGGCTCTGCCATTTGTCCTCTAATGTGACTTACCAATCTACATGTCTTTGTTGCTCCTGGCACCATCTATGATCAAGGAAGGCAACTTCACTTTTAATGTTCCACTGAATAAGATGTAAATATATAAGTAAGGTCACTTATCCTAAAGTGTTACTAATGTATTAAAGGGTCAACAGGTAAGTCTGTGGATTTACTATTTATTGATTAATCCATTAATAATGCTTTAGCATGAGTGATTTACTTATATATTTACATCTAATTCATTGCAATGTTAAAAGTAAAGTTGCCATCCCCACTCATAGATGGTCCCAAGAGCAACAAAGACTTGTAGGTTGCTAAGATATAGTAATGGATTAATGACAAAGACAGCATTAGTGTAGTGGTCTTAAAACACTCTGGTATGAATCTGGAGAAATGTGGGTTTGAATCCTTCACTTCAGCAAAACTCATTTTTTATCTATCTTCCTATTGCTTTTGGCTTTGACATTTGTTGGTTGGTTGGTTGGTTTGTGGTTTTAACAAAACGTTTCTCCACCATATCTTTCGAATATGATGGAGAAACTTAATGATTTATGTGTCAAATGAAAGCTTCTGACGTGAGGAGTGTCATAGGTTATAAAAAAATTGGGCACCCGATGCTTTCTTCTCCCTAAAAAGGGGAAATGTGAAAACTATTCTGACATCCTCCAACCTTCAAGCTTTCAAGCACTCCAGGATGAAAGCCCTTTTCATTTGGTGCCACAGCCAGAAGCAATCTTGGATCAAATATATGTCTCCATCACCCACAACTAGTTCTAAGGTTGTGTGGGATAAAGTCTGGAAGATGGTTGGGAACTATTCATTCCACTCACCGTTGATCCTGAAACACAATGGACAGGCAATTACTGAACCCAAGCAATTGAATAAGCAACAATCAATAAATAGTAAATCAACTTTGAAGTAGTCCTCCTACATCTCTTCTTAACCCTTCCAGTAGGGGTGAGGGTGGCTCAGTTGGTAGCGTGCCAGACTCATAATCTGTAGTTCCCAGGTTCTAGTCCCAGCTGGGTCAGCGTTGAGATTTATCTCTGCAAAATTCCCCGCCCTGCCCACAGTCAGTAGGGGACACCGATGGTCTTGGAAAGGCCGCTGTCCATCGGATGGGACATTAAGCTGTGGCCTCGTGTGCAGGAGAGCCATACCTTGTGCATGTTAAATAATATGCTGGATGGCCTTGAAGGGAGGTTACCATCTCTCCCAACAGCTGTTCCAGTGGGTTCCCTCCCCCAACCTTCTCTGAGCCTTCGGAGTCCTTGTGACCTGGCCATTTAGCCCATGGTGTGCAAAAAAGTGCCACTCAGAGGTAAAACAACTCAACCCTTCCAGTGTCCATGTCTGTATACGTTTGCAGAATCTGAAATGGGGGTCAAGGACGTATGTTCCGTTTATAGTGTAATAAAAAAATTGATTTTTTTTTAAATAAAAATTTCCATTGCATTTTTTTAAATTATATTTTATAAAATATATAATTCAGGCTTGAAAAATAATATTTTGTTTTTCAATTTGATCCATATTTTATTCAACTACAATATAAATAATTTGATAAAGCCATCTGATTACCATTTCTTAGAGGCAGGAGCAGATTGGGTTGCCAGGGCACTGAGCAGTATCCCAGTGGGCCATCATATTTGGGGCACTTAATTCAAAAGTTTTCAGCTTATGAAAACTACTATAAGCAAAAAACTTCTCATAATTTTTTTTTGCTTTTTAATACATCACTATTTCCTTTTGTTATTTTCATCTTCATAAAGCATGCACACATTTTATGTTTTCTTTCAACAGCAAACAATGCAGTCCAGAGTTTGCCCCCGAGTAGCATTCAATAGAAGTTCCCCTCTTAATATTTAAAGTTCAGGGAAATGGGGATGTGATAGCCATAAAGCAGCTGCAAAGAAGAGAAAGATAGTCAGAGGGAAAGCAATAAACACTATAGAAGAACAAATATGGCAGTCTCCATAGATTGAAAAATGGGAACAGAGTGTTTAACTCTCATAGATTTAAAATCCCAGATGTCTAACAATTACTCCTCTGGAATCATTTAACCATGCAGAGAAGGGTTGGATACATGGAGAATGGACTTAGTAAACTGTTTTATGACAGGATACAACCATGATTTTTCTGAAGAACACTGATCATTGCCAGAAGGTGTCCCACGGCACACTGTCTTACTTGGTTATCGATAGCAATTTCCCGTTAATCTTGAATGGCAAGATGATTTCACTAAGTGGTAGCTTTTAAATTTCCAGAAATTGTTTCCCTGAAAGGGAGTCGTTTTCTCAACAACTAGCAGAGGACATACATAATGACGACTCCAGTGAATGATTATTTATGGTGCTTGAGAGTCTGTAGGTTGAGCTGGGAGTGGTGCTGGATATGGTGTGGGGGGAGTGGTGTCATTTTTTCTAAGACACATATGAAATAGGGTAAAAATCATTTGATGTAGCTATGTTTTACCCCATATCATGAAGTGACAGTCAATGTTATACAGGAAAAATCATTCTGGAACCAGACAATTAGAACTACAAAGCAGTATAAAGGTCAATAGTCTGACTCTTCTGATTTCTTTCAATAGATTTATTTTTATTCTCTTCTCAGATCTTCTACTATGGCATATAAACTGACAGGCTCCTGTCAGACCTCTGTGGCAAGCAGCTGCTTGAGGGGGTATTTTTTTTTTGTCTTTGCAAAAATTGGATAAATATTTTTTGTAAAGCTCTGATTGGAATTTATGCTATCATATGAAATATTTTTTACCATTTATTTGTGGTTCTCGCTGTATTTTTTTATAACGTTGTCCAAGCAAAAAAAATTCAGCATGAAGAGCTATTAGAGACTATATTTTTTATATTAGGTTATTTACTGAGATTTCACAAGATTTTTGATAAATGTAAAACCATTTTATATAGTGTATTATTTTTCTCCCCTAGCAGTCTTTCATAAATCAAAGTTGGAAATATATACACATTTTATACAAAGAATCTTTTTTGCACTATATAGGCAAAAATCCATAATAGCCATACAGATTCATTGGCCATAAATTTTGAAATATACAAGATCAAAACTCCTCTATTTGTATGTTTTTTTTTTGCTTTTGTTTTTGAGTTCATCTCAGTTAGTCTTTTTGGGGAATGGGGCAAGTTTCTGACCTTCAAAATTATAGGATGGTGAAAAACTAAGATTAAGATTTCATGAATTTTGGTGTGTAATGGTTTATTTTTGTATTGTTCGTTATTCTATTACGTGTACTTTTAAACTTAAAAAAAATGAATACGCCCTCAAACAGCTGCTTGTCACAGAGATCTGACAGGAGCCTTATTAGAATTAAATAGAAAAGTTGTGCCTATATTTTTCACTTTCGTCACCATTTATTTTATCCTCTTCTCTCCTGAAACTTTTCTTGTTATATGCTTGTTCTGAATTTTACGGACTCGAAGCACCAGGTTTTTTTTTTACAAATTTGGATTCCTCCACTGACTTTGATCCACTTTTTTTTTTTTAAATATTGTGGTTCAAATCTTTCCGGATAAAACATCATCCTGAAGTTAAAAAAAAATCTGAAAGATAGATATTTCCATAGTTCAATCTCAATAAGAGGAATTAAATACAATTTTTTTTTTAATTTCACAGAAAAATTGAATGTTATACTTTAGAGAAAGTAAATATAATTATTTGCATTTGAGTCTATTTAGAAATTTGAAATGATGCTTTATTTAGATAAAAAAAAAAACATGCATATATAAAATTAGCATGTATAAAATTAAAATTCCCAGAAAAGGGTCGAATTCTTGTGATTTTTGCATAAGTTTCCATCATTCTGTTCTGATATGTTTGCTTCGCATGGTTCACTGGAAATATTCTGCATTAAAACAGAATGAAAATTCAGTTTTCCAGGATGCATTAAATTGTCTAAATCTGAAACAAGTGCGAAAATATAAAACTATGTTTACAAGTACAGCAAAGAAAAATGCACGTTTTCCTTTTTTTTTAATTATAAACGATTTTACTGAAATTGGAGTGTAAAATTTGTTAAAATTTGAGGAGGAGAAAGGAAAATCATTTAGTAGTAAAGAATCACAGGATGTGTCCTGTAGACATGGAACTCATGAAATATGCTGAAAATAATTTGATTTACATTACACACCTGCAGATTCACGTAATTTTTTTCACTTTTATGATTATAAACAAGCCAGTTGCTTGGGTTCCTTTCATCAGTAGTGTGTACTAGCCATACGGTCATCAGGAATAAAAGCATTATTCGCTCCAAGGGTGAGGTTTATTAGTGAAATATTAATGCTTTTAAATTCAATCATTTAAACTGAAAGTAGAATATGAAAAGGCACTTATTATCATTGTCAAAAAACGTAAGATATTATTTTCACTTTGTTGCTCATCCGTCTGTCTATCTGTAGACATCCAATATTTTTGTTTTTAGAGATGAATTAAAAATTCTTTTTGGGTTCGATAGGTTTTGATGAAATTGTAAGATTCACACTTTCTGAATCTCCCAAAAGTCTAAACTGCATCCCCTAATGGTGGAAAAGGGTGAAAATTGCAAACAATATACTTATGCTTGAAATTCGAAATTTTGGTACTGGAATCTGAAGGTTATGAGGTTTGCATAAGGTTTGGCAATTATTTTGTTTAAGATATACTGGAAATTATTTTTTAGTTGGATTGGTACTAAGGAAATATAATTCACATTTTTCAATCCGTTAAGTAGTTTTAAATTACATCATTAGAGGGCACTAAATATGAAAAAAGCGAAACTTTTAACAAACATCGCAAATGTTGACACTCCACCCTTGAAATTTCAGGGGTAGAGTGTCGAGATAATTCAAGAGTCAAGAGAGATTCCTTTTTCCAGCAACAATCTGCCCTTTTATTAGAGGGGTTGGAGAAAAGCAACATTTTTAATTTATGGAATAAAAGACAAATACTTTTTTCTTTGTATAAGTGCTAAAAGAATAGTACTATTTGTAATTTCCCAGTAATCCAATAGTTTGAATTAAAACTTTTAAAGAGTGCAAAAGAAGAAATTTACTCTTTGAAAACGAGATTCCCCTATTCTCCACAGGCAATATGCGTTAGTTCTTCTAGTTTAAACTTTGAATTTAGTAACTCTAAAAGGGGAAAATATGCAAACCAGCCTCATCCAACCCACAGTTCATAAGACAAATAATGACTATATTAAATCTGGCTGTAATTTTTTTAACAAACATAACTAAATGCTTTTCCCAATTCACAGTACTCATTAAAAATGTATATTTTGGTTTTTTAATCAAGATATTATCTTTATTCTTTAAAAATACATTTTTTTATTGCAATTCATTGTTAATTTTGAAATGTATATTTTTGCTTTTAAAAATAAATAAATACCCCCTCAAGCAGCTGCTTGCCACAGAGGTCTGACAGGAGCCTGTCAGTTTATATGCCATAGTAGATAGGAAGGTAATTTTTGCTGTGGCTCTTTAAGTATAGTAATTTTCCCTAGCGGCTGTTCACCTAGCTTGGACAGAACTGATCTAAACTATACTTAAAATAGAACAAAGGAAGGTTGAACAAATAAGTTTGGTATTTTCAAAACTTCTAGGAGAAATTAAACCATCTAAACTGAATAATATTAAAGTTTGCGAAAAATATTTAGTTCTTTGGTTTTGTTTCATTCCCAAGAAATTGTGGAAAAATAAGGAAAAATAGGAATCTGTTAGTCAATATAAATGTTGATCCCAAATTTTCTTAAAATACTGTGGCTCATCACAAATGATAAAGAACATTTTATGCTTTGTAATGTTTTTTAAATGGTCTCCTAATTACTCATAATTAAAAAGTTACAGATATTAGCAAAACAGTTTTTCACAAAAATAAAATAAGGCTAGGATTGGATTGTTTTACCTCTGAGCAGCACTCTTTTTGCACATAATAGGTTAAATGGGCATGTTGTAAGAACCTGACAGCTCAGAGAAGGATGGGTTAAGGGAACCCACTGTGCAGCTGTTAGGAGACAGATGGAAGCTTCCTGTATGTTCTTGAACATGCAGAAGGTTACAACTC
The DNA here is from genome assembly GCA_038380435.1 of Ryuthela nishihirai. Taxonomy (NCBI): domain Eukaryota; kingdom Metazoa; phylum Arthropoda; class Arachnida; order Araneae; family Heptathelidae; genus Ryuthela; species Ryuthela nishihirai. The sequence continues at coordinate 13,702,315 of JAWZYU010000020.1, read as the reverse complement.
TCCCGCACAGGGGGTCCTGATCAAATTTGAATAGTTGGCATTAGGCATGCCAATTCTAATATATCCCAAACAGCTGTCCTCCTGGAAACGGTTTTCCTGAAACGATATATCCCAAACAGCTGTCCTTCTGGAAACCCTTGAAACGGTTTTCATGCAAACCATTTCAAAGGTTTAGTGAGAATGATGCAAAAAAGTACCAGTGTATCAGAGGCAGTGGTGAAAGTATGCCGTACCGGCAAGAAACCTTACCGGTAGGATATTTTTCAGTAGTGGCTCTGTTAACGATTTCTTTTTCACCTTAATGCTTTTTCAAACGAGAATAAAATTTTTTTTAAAGCGAACCATTCGTTTTAAGAAAAACTCGGCGGTTTTTAATTGCATTACTACAGTTTAACTCTTTAGATACCAAGTTTAGAAATCGGATACTTGAGATTCCATTTCTGCTGACAGGGAGTGCCAAGGGGGAGTACTAGAAATTGGAAGTAGTGCTTTCGCTCTTTGAACGATTAGCAAGGAAATCGGGTATAGACAGCAGAACTAGACTAGACAGACAAAGGTCTCTTTCGCGGAGTCGTTAAGAGTTACCGGACAATGCATGTTCCCATCCGCCGTAGCTGTCTGGGTTCGGTCTTAATCACAACCGGAGGCAGAACTGGGAAAGCGGGGTGGTAAATCAAAGAAAAGATATGAACTGACTTAGATGTTGAAATCCATTGCAAAGCAGCGTGTATTTGTAATTTTCGTTTTCAAAATATATATATTTTTTTATATCCTGCCGAATTGAAAATTCTAAACGTTTCTGGAAATAACGGAAGCCAGTTTAATGAGAGCGATGGGGCACATGCTTCCCCAAATTTAAGTAATGAGTTTGAAGGGAGTGATTTTTTAATGTAAAATCATGGAAAAACAGATTTTTAAAAATTAATTTTATCAATTAATCACTTTACATTATGCTACTGGAATAACCATAATAGAAAAACTAATACAAGTTCTTTTAATTTTATTGTCCCACAAAAGTTGGCACATCATTTTTTTAAACATAATTTTCGCTTAGCACACATCCCTTAATTTTAAGGCAGGAAATATTTGCTATAAAGAAGATAGTTCAAGAATAAGGCCCACAGAAGATTCAAAATGAATAACAAAAACTGCGTCGTTGATAACTGCCATTTGTTAAATTTATAGAGCTTGACATTGTCCTTGTGATCAAATGGTTTACACGCTTCGTTTCAAGTTTATGGGACCCGGATTCGAGACCATCTCTAGGTATGGCTATTTTCTTTCTGCTGAGATCTCGCCTTCATAATTGGTCATCTGACGTCTTATATCGACAGGCTGTTATCAGACCAGTGATAAACAGATGTTTGAGAGGTGTAAAAAAATTATAAACTAAGAATTTAATTCTCTAATGCTTTTTCATCCCCTGGAATTTAACCTTCAGTATCAGAATTTATAGCATTTGTATACATACTAAGCCATCCCGTGCCTGGCTGGTTAGCGCGCTAGGCTACTGATCTACGGGATCTGGGTTCGAGCCCCGGGCAAGGCATGGATGTTTGTGTTGTTTTTCTGCTGAGGTCCTGCCATCCTCACTGACCTTTTACTGACAGGCTCCTGTCAGACCTCTGTGGCAAGCAGCTGCTTGAGGGGATTTTTTTTTTTATTATACATATTAGATACGTCAAGCTGTTTCAGATTCCCAAATATCGAATTGTTATAATAAAAAGAAATTATGATTATCAACTTATGATAAAGATGTTTTTCCTTAGAAATATTGATAAAATTATTATCAATATTTCTAATATATATATAGTATATATCAATATTTCTAATATATAGTGTTTTTATTACACCAAACAATAAATTTGATATAAAAATAATGCTATAGCATGATTTGGGTTCTGCTTTAACGAACAATGCTGTGGAACTGAAAGAAAAAGCCCAGCAGTTTTGCGTTAAAGAAAAGCGAGGTTACTTTTCTGGGAACCTTTTATCAGAGTAGATTAAGGTTAATAGAGAACAAAAAAAATTCTGCCAGGTCTACTAGAAGAGTGGCATTGCTGTTTACAATTAGCGGCTAACTCTTAAGGGGGAAAGGAAGTAAGTTTGGGATGAAGTGGTCTTCTGTATATCGGGCTGCGATGGTATCCAAACCACATGCACGCAGGGCCAATCTAATAGTTGCCATTTTCACTCTGTGGTATTAGCGTTGCTGAATCGCTAAACATTTTTCATTAAGGTGAAGACAAGGTCTATATTGAGGTCAAATCATATGTAAAGTTAAGCGTGCCAAGAAATACGTATATCATGTGTAAAAGTGAAATGATTAATTTTTCTACTTCAGGAATGGCCTATCTGTAGTACCCGAGACAAGAGTAGAAAGCTAGATAAATTTACTTGACACACAAGAGCGTTCAACAAAATCATCTCGCAACTTTTTTTTTTTTGACAAAAGTCACTCTTTTCCTACCTCATTTTTGATGCGGAAACTCTGCAATTTGGGGCGGGGATGGCTCAGTCGGTAGCGCGCCAGGCTCGTAATCTGTAGTTCCCAGGTTCGAGTCCCAGCTGGGTCAGCGTTGAGATTTATCTCCGCAAAATTCCCCGCCCTGCCCACGGTCAGTAGGGGACACCGATGGGCTTGGAAAGGCCGCCGTCCGTCGGATGGGACGTTAAGCCGTGGCCCCGTGTGCGGGAGAGCCATACCCTGTGCACGTTAAAGAACACGCTGGATGGCCTTGACGGGAGGCTACCATCTGTCTCCCAACAGCTGTTCCAGTGGGTCCCCTCCCCCAACCTTCTCTGAGCCTTCGGGGTCCATGTGACCTGGCCATTTAGCCCATGGTGTGCAAAAAAGTGCCGCTCAGAGGTAAAACAATCCAAAACAAAAACTCTGCAATTTCGCATCTATTATCGGGGATAAGTCAGAGGCGAAATTTCCGTATGTCATGTAATCATTGATTAAGCTTTATAAATTTTAAAGGCTATTCCAAATCTCTAATAAATGTTATTCTAAAAAAATGCTATATTTGGCTTCTGAGTTTAAAATACGCAAGTTGAATATTCAAAATTACAATATGAGTGAAACGTTAATTATCCTTTCTAAAAAAAAAAATTTAAAAAAACATCTAAATTATAAAATTATTTTTTTAATAAGACTGAAATCCAAGAATTCAACGGAATCAGAAAATATTTAAATATATAAATATTTATTTCAATTAAGAATCCCTAAATTATTGACTATTTGCGAAAAACATATGGAAAGTGAGAAAATCTAAGAGCACTATACTTTCGTCGCCACACACTTCAGTTTATTAACCCCTGTAAGACGACTTCACTGGAGTGATTGCCCGTGTGTGATTTTCCACACATAGCTATGCTTTGAAGCGTACCGCTAAGAATTAAATTCTACTTTCACCACTGATCAGAGGAAACTGATGAGAATCGTGCAAGCATACAGACGAGCCACACAACCAGGCAAATCACAGCAGAAATGAACATTGCTGTGCAGGTCATCTCCAAAGGCACCACATGTCAGACCTTGTTGTGAATGGGCTACAACAGCCACCGACCATGTTAAGTGCTGAAGTTTTCAGTGAAGAACATGAAAGCACATCTTTAGGAGCATAGGAACATCGACACTGGACTGTCAAGGATTGGAAAAGGGTAGCCTTAGTAGTTGAATCAAGGTTTCTTTTGCATCTTGCTGATGGATCAGAATTTGGTGCAAGCAACATGAGACCATGGAGCCATCTTGTTTGGTATGAACAGTCTGGCTGGTGGTAGAAGTGTGATGGTGTGGGAAATGTTTTCTGTCATCCAATAGACCCCTGATACCCATCAAAGGACATCTGAATGCCATGGCTAATTTTAAAAACATTATTGACCAATTGCAACCCTTCATAGCTACAGTTTACCTTCACTTGGATGGACACATTCAGCATGATAATGCATCTACTCATAAGGCACCATTATTACTGAATGGTTCCAAGAACGTGCCGAGTTTTCCTTGCTTCATTGTCCTAAACACAGATTGAAACCCTCTCAAGCATCTTTGGAATGAGGTGGAAAGAGCTGTTTGTAGTGAGACTGTGCCGCTATTTAATATGCAGCATCTGTGTGACAATCATTTCTGCATGGTACAACATTCCTGCATAACCTGCATAATGCATCCAGCATCTTGTAAGTTCCATGCTGTGAAGAATTCAGGCTGTTCTGAAGGCCAAAGGAAGTACATCACACTACTAGGTAGGTATACCTAATAAATTGGCATCTCAGTAGATGAATGGGTGTATTTTAAATGTTATTGCCATTTACAGAAGAGATGGCTAACTCTCTTGTTAAAGCTAGTATACTGATGTACCTGTCGAAGGGCTGACATCGCTTTTAGCATTCCTTATATCAATTTTTTTAGCTCGTTTTAAAAAAATAAGTGCTTTTCACGACTGCAAACATTAAATGTTTTTGCTTTTAGAAATAAATTATCTTTTCTTTTTTGAGTTGGGTATTGAAAATTATTAAGATTCACCCATGGATGGATATTTCATATCCATCATTGCTGTGGATGGATTTTTCCTCATAATGCTTAAGTACGAGTGACTTCCTCATTAACATCTGAATCAATAGCAACAATTGGAAAAATAAGTTGCCTCTCTTGAAGTGTATATAGCGCAGGGTCTGCCACATTGCAGTGAAAGATTTATAGGTCACTTCATAGAAGCAAATTATCGTCTTATGCATGGTTTAGTAGGTAGAGCACTCGGGCATGTATGTGGAAAGATGCGGGTTCGATTCCCATCACATCAGCAATAATTTTTGGAATCTGCCAATAGAATTGATAATGCCCACTATGGTGAAAGAAGTTGAAAATCCTAAAATTTTAAAGGACTATTGCAAATTGTATTTATGCAAGAAATTTTGGTGTTGGAGTCTAATGGTCAAGAGGTTTACATTGACGACAACAGTTTCCCCTCGATGGGGGATGCGCAACTTGTTTTTTTAAATAGAGAAATGAGAAATCTTTTTTGTGTTCTTATAGGCACTAATAAAATATTCTACTTGCATATTCTCCATACCAATTAGTTCAAATTACTACCATTATAAAAAATGAAAAATATGAAAAGTGGCCAACTTCATTGTCTTTGAAAACGAGCATCCCATTTTTTGCTGTAAGCGATATGTGTTTATAATTTATAGTATTTTTTGTTCACTATTCCAGTAACCAAGCAGTTAATGTTTGCTTTAGAGACTCGGGTTTATATTCCGGAGAAGGCCTGAATATATTTGCATTATCTCGCTTCTAAAATAGCTCACAGATCTGTAGTATATTAGATTTCGACTGTTGTTAAACTTCCTAAGGAAAAATTTTAATTGTTTCTAACATGTTGATTGTAGTAACATTGCAATACTAAGAATATAAAGTTACAAGTACTTCATTATAAATTTAAGTACATTTTTACAGTGTGAAAGAACAATAATATATGCATTCTGGTGATAATATAAGTTTTATAACTTCTGTATTATAGCCATCAGGGGTGTACCCAAGGGGGAGGGGTGTTGGGATACAGCTCTCCCCAAAAGCAAATCAAAACGGGGAAAAAATTACCGTATTTTATGACATATAAGATGGAACTCGATTTCATTAGGAGATATTTAGGGGAAAAAATTTATAGCGATTTAAGCGTTTAATATATAGTTTTGGATGACATAATTTTGAAAAAACTGGAGAGCACCCCAACCAAAAATCGTGGATGCACACCTGATGGTCATAAAAATAGTTTCCCTATTTGGTCAAACATAATAATCATTGTAATTTGATGTTTTATTTTATTTAGATGAAATTTCTAGGCGAAGAACTTTACCACTGATGCAGATTCCAGCTCTAATGACTGAAAATTCTCAGGATCAGAATGTTTCATTGAAAATTTATGACTCTTCATCTTTTAAATGCAATACTACGTCACTTAATAATTTGACCCTTCCAAATATCACGCCATTTAAAAAGCTGGAGTTGCCATCCTTTACTGCAAATCATTTTATAGAATACAGTGAATGTCCAACTGCCAAAATACAAACCATATCTGATCCACTTGTAAAGGATTATATCATCAGAGATGTGCCTTTCTCTGGCAGAGCTTCCAAGAAACAAGCTGCACACCTTATTCAAATTAGGAAACGTAAAATGAGGAAACACAAGTTAAGGAAATTGAGAAAGAGGATGCGGTTTGTGTTTGCAAAGATAGAACATCGACGTACAGTAAGGAAGGAGAATGCCTTTCGTGCTGAACTGTTGTCTCAGATCAAAGAAGCAGAAGAATTTGATGCAGAAAAGTATGTGAATAAAATATTACTAAGGATCAGGAATAAACCTCAACCTAAAACTCGTGAAGAAATAAGAGAAAGAATATTGGAATTAAGCAGGCAAAATAAAAGTAATACAGTTTTTCTGCCACCAAAACTTGATGACTATTGAAGTATGCTACAATCCGTGTTCAAATAAATTGTATTTCTCCCATTTTGTTTAGTGCTATGACAGTTTAATAGTTTATGTCAAGAAAATAGAAAATCTATGTTAATTTTGCTTTATGTTTCGGTTCAGTTTTTTTTTTGATGGTCATGCTGCTCAGTTAAAGAATATTAAACTTTGATAGGATAAGCAATCGTGAGTTTTGTCAATTCTTTGCCAACTTGGAAATCAAGAAGTTGAAGTTTCACATCAAAAGAACAAAAATTAGTGTCCATTCATAATTATTTTCTCATTTTAAAATGTGAACAAATTAAAATTGATTTAGCAGTATACCAACTACTGCTTACTAATATGTTACATCTAGGGATTATATGTATGTGGTTTTACGTATCGTGGTGAGTTAAGTCCTTTGGTAAGATTAGGGCCCTTACGTGGTTTATTCCAAAGCTAAATACTGGATACGTGCCTGCAGATAGACAAGTAAAGGTCAGATATTTAAAAATCTCAAATTTCTCTACACTGACAGTGAATGGAAAGTATCTTCACGGCATAAGATTGCTTCTCAGCAAACATGCTAGTGATGCTCTTCTAGGATATGGGTGCATTAATCAAAGGTTAACAGCTAAATTTTCAACTAGGATTAAAGACTAATGTTAGCTGCTATTGTGTCTCACTCATGAGGACTCTAATGAGGACAAAGCTTTTATTGGCAAATGAATCCACAGCTCATTGTTGATTTACTTAGTATTTAAACGCTATTAAGCCGTTTAAATAAACAAGGATGAAGAAGGGTATAGAGAAAAAAATTGTCTTCAGCCGGGTGGGTTCAGATCCCACCCAGCTCCAGACATTTATTTCCACTACATCCTTCACCCTGTTACTTAAACAGCTTAATGGTGATTAAATACATAATCAATGATGAACTGTAGATTCACTTGTCTAAATACAAGGTAGTAGCGATCATACCAGAAGTGATGCAGATTAGATTTGCTCACAAAAAATGTCATTCGGGAGGCTCTTGGAATGTATCTGGTGGTATGCACATGCTTAGTGTGATTCTGAAGAATAGTTCTCCAAATGCACGACAATGATTGATTCAATGGTGTACAACATAATAGGAGTAGTGTTGTCGCACTCCACCGTAGCCCTTTGCACAATGCTTCTCCCCCTATGACGTCATCGGCCGCCAAGTGCGAGGCCGCTTTGGACTTTGACTCCTATGTTGCAACAAATCACGTTGCCTTCTCAGATTGAACTTTGACCCCTATGTCGCAACACCCTGGACTTTGACCCCTATGTTGCAATCGTCCACGTTGCCTTCTCAAATTGAACTTTGACCCCTATGTCGCAACTGTCATGGGATATGGCACCACCCAGCGCGTGATATGTCGCAACCACCCTGGACTTTGACCCCTTCTCGCAACTGTCCACGTTGCCTTCTCAGATTGAACTTTGACCACTATGTTGCAACTATCGTGGGATACGGCACCACCCAGTCACGTGATGTTGCAACCGCCCTGGAATTTGACCCCCATGTTGCAACCGACCATATTTTAAGCCCTCCCCTCTTTAAAGACCCCCTTCTCGAATAGTCTCGATTTCAGATGCCCTGGTTGACCCACCTAAATTTTAAGCACCCCCCCCCTTTCTCAAATAGTCTCGATTTCAGACCCGTGTTGTCACACCTATATTTTAAGCCCTCTCCTCTTCATAGACCCCGCTGTTGACCCACCTATATTTTGAACCCTCTTTAAAGACCCCCTGGTTGACCCATCGCAGATCAGTTTTTGCGCATTTAATCGGTGTCATCCAACGTACGTACTATTTTTAATGCGTCTCTGTAATTAAAAAAAAAATTGCTTCCGACGCTGTGATTTGAACTCGGTGCCGATAGCTGGAGCGTTATGGCACTCGACTATGGCTTGTTACTTGATGTGGTTTAGATATGTTTCAAACGGGGTATAACCCATGGTTATTAATTTAGTATATCTTGATTACAGTTTAAAGATTTATTTCAGATATTTTCATTAACGTAGGTTTTTATTCAACCTTCGTGTTTATTTCGTTATAACTGGCTTTTTTTCCCCGTCCTGCCCACGGTCAGTAGGGGACACCGATGGGCTTGGAAAGGCCGCCGTCCGTCGGATGGGACGTTAAGCCGTGGCCCCGTGTGCGGGAGAGCCATACCCTGTGCACGTTAAAGAACATGCTGGATGGCCTTGACGGGAGGCTACCATCTGTCTCCCAACAGCTGTTCCAGTGGGTCCCCTCCCCAACCTTCTCTGAGCCTTCGGGGTCCTTGTGACCTTTCCATTTAGCCCATGGTGTGCAAAAAAGTGCCGCTCAGAGGTAAAACAACCCAACTGGCTTTTTTCTGCGTAACCTTCGTTTATAACCTACGTATTTCTTATAATTAACGCCGTGACTAGAAGAAGGACTACCCCTGCAGTAACTGTTTTAAAAGACTGTTCCACAGAAAATGCCTTTGGGGGAAAAAAAAATCTGATTTAAAAACTTATTTGTCATGGTCTGCTGACCTGTATGGGTGTCATAAAAGTCCCACTTCAGAACACGTGTTCGGTACCGGACCACATTTTATTGACGGATGGTAAAGTCCTGTGAAATTAAAAAATATTAAACGGTGAATCACAAGAGACCACGATTTACTGATGGTTTTACCATCACTTTGATAAACTCGTTAATCATCAAAAAGTCCTCCTTTCTCAAAAACCCTGCGTTAATTAAAACTCTTATCAAAAGTTCCGTCCCCACTCATTAACAGTTCCACCCCCTTTCAAGGACTATCCCACAGTGTTTTAAAAGACTGTCATGCAGAAAATGTCATAGGGTAAAAAAAAATTAATAAAACGAAAACGCTGAATAAAAAAATTTGATATAAAAACTTATTCTTCATTATGTACCTCACCCAGGATCACGTTTTATTGACGGATGGTTAAGTCCTGTGTAATTAAAAATATTAAACTTGTATTCTCATCTGAATTTTTCCAAGTCCACTAAACGTTTTTTGAAGCAACGATCAGAATGTGTGTTGCAATTCTTTTACCCATATTTTGCGAGTTCGACCTTTCATCAAATCGTGTGATGATATTTCGCAACAAGCAGGATGTGTACGTGACAAGGTCACTAATTTCCTTCATTAAAAATAGAATTCCGGTGTTTACATATCACGAGGGTATTATCAGTTATTGGTGACCTTGATCATGTCGAAAGACGTATCAAAGGTCATTTATGAGATAACATTTGCCTGTATACAAACACAGCACCCTCACTCGCTAAGTCATTCAGTGCAACTGGTTATCCATCTGCTGTTAAAAAAAGTTTTGCTCTCCGTTCCCAGTCTACCTTTGAGAGAGATGTCAACTATTAGACAATTTGCGTCTGCTACCGAGATGGCTGCTGAGAGGAAGGATGTAGCCCACTGCTTTAAAGATCTTGCCTCGGTACGTGTATTGGATTACATTACCAAGCGTCCTGCATCACCTGAGGTTCCAACATCCAAACGTGTGCGTCTCCAACTCGGTGGAAAATCGCTTTAGAGAAGGAGGGGACTGTCGTTAACAGCACGCCGTGCTGCATCCGTCGCTGGGCAGGCTGGTGCACATTCCTGCGAGCCCATTAGATGGATCACATCAGGCTCTTCAAGCGCTCGTGAGACATCTCTACAGTGTCTTCTGACTGTGAGTTTTCCAGTGCCTCACTACACCATCAATAACGTGAGATGTTTTAATTCGAAGAAGTTCAAGACGCAATACATCTCAAAGAGTGTTTGTCTCGGAGTGATGGAAAATATTGAAACACACGATTTCCTTCCGGTGCTACACCCCCTGCAGGAGAAAATATTAAATGATGTGGTGCCCGAAGGCGATTATAGTCACGTGCGTCTGTGCTTCAGATCGCCAGACTTAAAAAACGCTGTTAATTTAAATCTAATAAGGCGTAATGAACTAACTGCTGGGCGATTCATGACTGCGTTGGACCGTGTGATTCAATCTAATGAATCTCTTGGTAGCCACAGCAAGCTGGAATTCGATTTCGTCTGTGCCAACATCGAGCGCCAAGGCAGTGGACGCACAGCTCCTGAGAAGCGTAAAATCGTCAATGTTCAATCTTTTGTGAATAGGAAGGGCAGTGTTTTAAGAATTGTGAACCATGATTCCATCTGTCTGGCAAGAGCTCTCGTCATCGCACAAGAGTTGTGCTACAAAAACGGCAGCCTACCCAACCGATATGTGTCAATCAGCTATTATCGTTGTACACAACAGGCGACATTAGCAAGACAACTACATCTCGACGCTGGCGTTCCTGAGGGTCCCTGTGGTCTTCCTGAAGTGCGCCTATTTCAGACGCACCTGGTACGTTACAACGCACAGGATGGTTTTCAAAAAGCATCCGCATTATTACATTATTTTCAAAAGCAATTTCGCATTATTGTTTATTCTGGCGATGATGGATTTCTACCTATTTTTATCGGCTCCGAAGCCGAGTACAATCTGTACCTGCTGTACAACCAAGGGCATTACGATGTCATAACAAAGTCAGTTGGATTTTTCGGCAGTAATAAATTCTGTCCAAAGTGCTGAAAGGTGTATAATCATGGGCACGTGTGCAAGGGCACATGCAATCGTTGCCTTTCAGATGACATCATGCACACTGGGGTACCTATGCTCTGTACGGTGTGCTGCATGTATTTGCGTGGCGCAGATTGCTTCCAAGCACACTTGTTGAAAACTTGCCAATCGAGACATCGCTGCACCAAATGCTTGGATATTTATGATCACAAAAAACATCACGTCTTCAAGAGCGAAAAACCAAAATTTGTGGAACCCTGCAAAATTACCCCTGTCGAGCAAAGTTACTTATACTTTGAATAGGAGACTGTACAACTTGACGACTGCTTTTTGAAAACCATCCTGTGCGTTGTAACGTACATGCTGAATGACGACTGGGTCTATGCCTCGTTCCCGGATGTGGATGCCTTCATGGACTGGCTTTTAGCCAAAGAACGTCCTGGGGTTCAGTGGTTCAAGGACGCTACCATTCTCGCCCACAATTTAAAAAGGCTTTGATGGATCGTTTTTGATCAGTTACCTTTACAGAAGATTTCTGAAGCCTGATCTTATTTTTGATGGCTCGAAAATATTAGGTATCTTTTTACCTGGTCTAAAAATAAGGTTTATAGACAGCTTGTCCTTCATCCAAGCTCCTCTTCGCTCCTTCAGTAAAACATTCAACCTGGGAGCAGTGAAAGGTTTTTTTCCCTTCAAATTTGTGAAGGAGGGAAATTTAAATTACGTGGGTGACGTTCCAGACCATCATTATTTTCAACCTGAGGACATGGAACCTTCAACCTTGACAGAGTTTAATGAGTGGTATGCGACCGCTAGTCTCGAACCCAGGGACTTTCAACAACAGCTTCTATTCTACTGTAAGGCCGACACAGAGGTGCTACGCCGTGGAGCGCAAGCTATCTGTGAGGAGTTTCTAGACATCACAGGTGTTGATCCCTTCGCAGGGGACCTCACCATTGCCGGTGCCTGCCTACGCATTTTTCAAGGGAAGTTCCTACAGAAGAATACTCTAGGTGTGTGCCCTCCACAAGGATACTCTGCAAGTAATGACAGACAGTCGTTAAAGACCCTTGCCTGGTTGGAGTACGAGGCTGCCAAGGACAACATCCAGATACAGACCGCACGTTCCCCCGAAGGTGAGTACAAGGTTGCTCAGTACAAGTTGGATGGTGTGTGTCATACCACACGCACCTATTACGAATTTTTAGGATGTTTCCACCATCACTGCTTGAAATATTTCTACCCCAGTAAAATGGACACTCGATCCGGAAAACCCTTTGATTTAATGAACACTCAAACCCTGGACCAACTTAAAAAATTAAAAGTTTCGATGGACGGCTACACTTGCAAGGTCACGTGGGAGCACGACTTTGATTGTTTACTGCGTACTGAGCACACCTTGGCCACCATGTATAAAACCATCGAACCCATTAGAAGGATCGGCGGTCGAGTTTACCTCTATGGGGGACGTGTGGAGGTATTCTCCATTTTTGCCTCAGTGGATCAGGGATGTAGCCTTAACAAGTGGATTACAATAGTTTATATCCCTACGTGTGCAAGAAGGCACCTTTCGGGAAAGGACATCCCATACGGATCACAGGTGATTTCAACCCCGACCTGGACAGTTATTTTGGAATAGCTCACGCCACATTACTCCCCCCCGACGATTTTTTTATCCCTGTCTGCCATACCAAAGCAACGGTAAACTCCTCTTCCCCCATCTGCAGGACCTGCGCCGACGGACAACTGGCGTCCCCCTTGCCGACATAACGTGAGCCAGTGCACGCTGACCTGTTCCTGGCCAACATTTGAAGTTTACGCGGCCATGTACGCTGGTTACAAGCTTATTAAATTCCATGACGTGTGGCATTTCAGAGACGTGTTACAATATGACTCAGTAACAAAAAAAGGAAGTGTTTACGCCTGGTATGTTGACACTATTCTCGGCCTGAAACAACGATACTCTGGCTTCCTTCCCAATGTCCAAACTAACCGGGGAAAAAGATGAGTTCTGCGAAGCTTTTTTCCAAGCAGATGGGGTACGGATGCAACCATCAAAGGTAGTTAAAAACAGTCTCAAAACAACTCTCTCAAAGATATCGCTTGATTCCTCCTGGGGGAAACATGCACAGAATATGGACTGTACACAGACATCCATTGTAAGCTGTCCAGTGAAATATATGGACCTTTTAAATGATGCCTCTATTACAGTAACCGATATTGTGTCCATCAACGATCAGGCTGTGTGAGTGACGCACAAACCTGTAGTGGACGTCACACCTGCAAACACACATGACAGTTTAATTCTAGCTGCCATGGTGACTAGCCACACCCGACTCAAACTTTATGAGTTGATTTCTAAACTGGGTCCACGTGTGTTGTATTCTGACACAGACTCGATAATCTTCAGCACAAGACCCTCCGATAGCTACGTTCCAGCTCAGAATCCCTTTCTCGGTGGACTTGTCGATGAGATAACGACTAAATACGGAAGCGATGTACACATAACAGATTACGTCAGTGCCGGGGTGAAGAGTTATGCCCTCCGTCTCAGCAACGGTGACGAGATTCTGCGCTCCAAGGGGATATTTTTAACTAAGGAAAACCGTGAGAAATATAATTTCCATCTCTTAAAGTCCATGGTTTTGGAACAGTCACCATCCACTGAGACTTTCGATGTCCCTTTCCACCTGATTCGTAGTAAAGTGAATGCTACACTTATTAATAAACCCATGGTGAAACGTTCAAAGCGAACTTAGATAAACGATATCTTCCCCCCCCCCCGGCTCGACTGTACCTTACGGTTATAATGATGTGTCACTTGACACCCTTATATATCTGATGGATATGTAAATATAATGTAGTTTCATGTTATTTTGTAAATATTTTGTAAACATTTTATAACCACATTTAAAAATACTTCTTAAATATGCTAGATTCGCACTTTTTTCTGCAATATGTCATTAACATTTTATAACCACATTTAAAAATACTTCTTAAATATACTAGATTCGCACTTTTTTCTGCAATATGGCATTAACATTTTATAACCACATTTAAAAATACTTCTTAAATATACTAGATTCGCACTTTTTTCTGCAATATGGCATTAACATTTTATAACCACATTTAAAAATACTTCTTAAATATGCTAGATTCGCACTTTTTTCTGCAATATGTCATTAACATTTTATAACCACATTTAAAAATACTTCTTAAATATGCTAGATTCGCACTTTTTTTAAAAACAGATTTTAAATATTTTTCAACAATACGTTATTAACATTGTAAAATACTTTTACAAAATATTTACAAAATACTTACAAAATAACTTCAAACTACATTATATTTAGATATCCATCATATTTATAAGGGTGTCAAGTGACACATCATTATAACCATAAGGTACAGATACAGTCGAGCCGGGGGGAAGATATCGTTTATCTAAGTTCGCTTTGAATCATTTCACCATGGGTTTATTAATAAGTGTAGCATTCACTTTTCTACGAATCAAGTGGAAAGGGACATCGAAAGTCTCAGTGGATGGTGACTGTTCCAAAACCATGGACTTTAAGAGATGGAAATTATATTTCTCAAGGTTTTTCTTAGTTAAAGATATCCCCTTAGAGTGCAGAATCTCGTCACCGTTACTGAGATGGAGGGCATACGTCTCGCCCCAGCACTGACGTAATCTGTTGTGTGTACATCGCTTCCGCATTTAGTTGTTATCTCGTCGACAAATCCACCGAGAAAGGGATTCTGAGCTGGAACGTAGCTATCGGAGGGTCTTGTGCTGAAGATAATCGAATCTGTATCAGAATACAACACACGTGGACCCAGTTTAGAAATCAACTCATAAAGTTTGAGTCGGGTGTGGCTAGTCACCATGGCAGCTAGAATTAAATTGCCATGTGTGTTTGCAGGTGTGGTGTCCACTACAGGTTTGTGCGTCACTCACACAGCCTGAACTTTGATGGACACAATATCGGTTACAGTGAAAGAGGCATCATTTAAAAGGTCCATATATTTCACTGGACAGCTCACAATGGATGTCTGTGTACAGTCCATATTCTGTGCATGTTTCCCCCAGGAGGAATCAAGCGATATCTTTGAGAGAGTTGTTTTGAGACTGTTTTTAACTACCTCTGATGGTTGCATCCGTACCCCCTCTGCTTGGAAAAAAGCTTCGCAGAACTCATCTTTTTCCTGGTTAGTTTGGACATTGGGAAGGAAGCCAGAGTATCGTTGTTTCATGCCGAGAATAGTGTCAATATACCCGGCGTAAACACCTCCTTTTTTTGTTACTGAGTCATATTGTAACACGTCTCTGAAATGCCACACGTCATGGAAATTAATAAGCTTGTAACCAGCGCGCATGGCCGCGTAAACTTCAAATGTTGGCCAGAAACAGGTCAGCGTGCACTGGTTCACGTTATGTCGGCAAGGGGGACGCCAGTTGTCCGTCGGCGCAGGTCCTGCAGATGGGGGAAGAGGAGTTTACCTTTGCTTTGGTGGCAGTACAGGGAAATACAAATCGTCGGGGGGAGTAATGTGGCATGAGCTATTCCAAAATAACTGTCCAGGTCGGGGTTGAAATCACCTGTGATCCGTATGGGATGTCCTTTCCCGAAAGGAGCCTTCTTGCACACATAGGGATATAAACTATTGTAATCGACTTGTTAAGGCTACATCCCTGATCCACTGAGGCAAAAATGGAGAATACCTCCACACGTCCCCCATAGAGGTAAACTCGACCGCCGATCCCTTCTAATGGGTTCGATGGATTTATACATGGTGGCCAAGGTCTGCTCAGTACGCAGTAAACAATCAAAGTCATGCTCCTATATGCTTGCAAGTGTAGCCGTCCATCAAAACTTTTAATTTTTTAAGTTGGTCCAGGGTTTGAGTGTTCATTAAATCAAAGGGTTTTCCGGATCGAGTGTCCATTTTACTTTGGTAGAAATATTTCAAGCAGTGATGGTGGAAACATCCTAAAAATTCGCAATAGGTTCGTGTGGTATGACACACACCATCCAACTTGTACTCAGCAACCTTGTACTCACCTTCAGGAGAATGTGCAGTCTGTGTCTGGATGTTGTCCTTGGCGGCCTCGTATTCCAACCAAGCAAGGTCCTTTAACGACTGTCTGTCGTTACTTGCAGAGTATCCTTGTGGAGGGCACACACCTAGAGTATTCTTCTGTAGGAACTTTCCTCGAAAAATGCGTAGGCAGGCGGCGGCAATGGTGGGGTCCCGTGCGAAGGGATCAACACCTGTGATGTCTAGAAACTCCTCACGGAAAGCTTGCGCTCCATGGCCTAGGACCTCTGTGTCGGCCTTACAGTAGAATAGAAGCTGTTATTGAGGGGTTTGAGACTAGCGGTCGCATACCACTCGTTAAACTCTGTCAAGGTTGAAGGCTCCATGTCCTCAGGTTGAAAATAACGACGGTCTGGAACGTCACCCACGTAATTTAAATTTCCCTCCTTCACAAATTTGAAGGGGAAAAAAACCTTTCACTGCTTCCAGGTTTATTGTTTTACTGAAGGAGCGAAGAGGAGCTTGGATGTAGGACAAGCTGTCTATAAACCTTATTTTTAGACCAGGTAAAAAGATACCTAATATTTTCGAGCCATCAAAAATAAGATCAGGCTTCAGAAATCTTCTGTAAAGGTAACTGATCAAAAACGATCCATCAAAGCCTTTTTAAATTGTGGGCGAGAATGGTAGTGTTCTTGAACCGCTGAACCCCGGGACGTTCTTTGGCTAAAAGCCAGTCCATGAAGGCATCCACATCCGGGAACGAGGCATAGACCCAGTCGTCATTCAGCATGTACGTTACAACGCACAGGATGGTTTTCAAAAAGCCGTCGTCAAGTTGTACAGTCTCCTATTCAAAGTATAAGTAACTTTGCTCGACAGTGGTAATTTTGCAGGGTTCCACAAATTTTGGGTTCTCGATCTTGAAGACGTGATGTTTTTTTTGATCATAAATATCCAAGCATTTGGTGCAGCAATGTCTCAATTGGCAAATTTTCAACAAGTGTGCTTGGAAGCAATCTGCGCCACACAAATACATGCAGCACACCGTACAGAGCAGAGGTTCCCCAGTGTGCATGATGTCATCTGAAAGAATCGTTGCAACGATTGCATGTGCCTGCAACGATTTTGGATCTGCAACGATTGCATGTGCCCTTGCACACGTGACCGTGATTATATGCCTTTAAGCATTTGGACAGAATTTATTACTGCCGAAAAATGCAACTGGCTTTGTTATGACGTTGTAATGCCCTTGGTTGTACAGCAGGTACAGATTGTAGTCCGCTTCGGAGTCGATAAAAATAGGTAGAAATCCATCATCACCAGAATAAACAATAATGCGAAATTGTACCAGGTGCGTCTGAAATAGGCACACTTCAGGAAGACCACAGGGACCCTCAGGAACGCCAGCGTCGAGATGTAGTTGTCTTGCTAATGTCGCCTGTTGTGTACAACGATAATTGCTGATTGACACATATTAGTTGGGTAGGCCGCGGTTTTTGTAGTACAACTCTCGTGCGACGACTAGAGCTCTTGCCAGACAGATGGAATCACGGTTCACAATTCTTAGAACACTGCCCTTCCTATTCTCAAAAGATTGAACATTGACGAGTTTACGCTTCTCAGGAGCTGTGCGTCCACTGCTTTGGCGCTCAATGTTGGCACAGACGAAATCGAATTCCAGCTCGCTGTGGCTACCAAGAGATTCATTAGATTGAATCACACGGTCCAACGCAGTCATGAATCGCTCAGCAGTTAGTTCATTACGCCTTATTAGATTTAAATTAACAGCGTTTTTTAAGTCTGGCGATCTGAAGCACAGACGCACGGGACTATAATCGCTTTTGGGCACCACATCACTTAACATTTTCTCCTGCAGGGAGTGTAGCACCGGAAGGAAATCGTGTGTTTCAATATTTTCCATCACTCCGAGACAAACACTCTTTGAGATGAAATGCGTCTTGAACTTCTTCGAATTAAAACACCTCACGTTATTGATGGTGTAGTGAGGAACTGGAGAACTCACAGTCAGAACAGACACTGTAGAGATATCTCACGAGCGCTTGAAGAGCGGGATGTGATCCATCTAATGGGCTTGCAGGAACGTGCACCAGCCTGCCCCACGACGGATGCAGCACAGCGTGCTGTTAACGACAGTCTCCTCCTTCTTTGAAACGATTTTCCACCGAGTTGGAGACTCACACGTTTGGATGTTGGAACCTCAGTTGATGCAGGACGCTTGGTAACGTAATCCAATACACGTACCGAGGCAAGATCTTTAACGCAGTGGGCTACATCCTTCCTCTCAGCAGCCATCTCGGTAGCAGACGCAAATTGTCTAATAGTTGACATCTCTCTCAAAGGTAGACTGGGAACGGAGAGCAAAACTTTCTGACAGCAGATGGATAACCAGTTGCACTGAATGACTTAGCGAGTGAGGGTGCTGTGTTTGTATACAGGCAAATGTTATCTCATAAATGACCTTTGATACGTCTTTCGACATGATCAAGGTCACCAATAACTGATAATACCCTCGTGATATGTAAACACCGGAATCCTATTTTTAATGAAGGAAATTAAAGTGACCTTGTCATGTACACATCCTTATTGTTGCGAAATACCATCACACGATTTGATGAAAGGTCGAACTCGCAAAATATGGGTAAAAGAATTGCAACACACATTCTGATCGTTGCTTCAAAAAACGTTTAGTGGACTTGGAAAAATTCAGATGAGAATACAAGTTTAATATTTTTAATTACGCAGGACTTAACCATCCGTCAATAAAACATGATCCTGGGTGATGTACATAATGAAGAATAAGTTTTTATATCAGATTTTTTTATTCAGCGTTTTCGTTTTATTAATTTTTTTTACCCTATGTCATTTTCTGCGTGACAGTCTTTTAAAACAGTTACTGTGGGATAGTCCTTGAAAGGGGGTGGAACCGTTAATGAGTGGGGACGGAACTTTTGATAAGAGTTTTAATTAACGCAGGGTTTTTGAGAAAGGAGGACTTTTTGATGATTAACGAGTTTATCAAAGTGATGGTAAAACCATCAGTAAATCGTGGTCTCTTGTGATTCACCGTTTAATATTTTTTAATTTCATAGGACTTTACCATTCATCAATAAAATGTGGTCTGGTACCGAACGTATGTTGTAAAGTGTGACTTTTATGACATCCATAAAGGTCAGCAGACCATGACGAATAAGTTTTTAAATCGGTTTTTTTTTCCCAAAGGCATTTTCTGTGGAACAGTCTTTTAAAACAGTTACTGCAGGGGTAGTCCTTCTTCTAGTCATGGCGTTAATTATAAGAAATACGTAGGTTATAAACGAAGGTTACGCAGAAAAAAGTCAGTTATAACGAAATAAACACGAAGGTTGAATAAAACCTTAGTTAATGAAAATATCTGAAATAAATCTTTAAACTGGAATAAAGATATACTAAATTAATAACGACGCCGTGATTTGAACTCCATACCTCGGTGCCGAAAGCTGGAGCGTTATCGCACTCGACTATGGCTTGTTACTTGATGATGTGGCTTAGATGTGTCTCAAACTGGGTATATTATGGGTTATACCCCGTTTGAGACACATCTAAGCCACATCATCAAGTAACAAGCCATAGTCGAGTGCGATAACGCTCCAGCTTTCGGTAGCGAGTTGAAATCACGGCGTCGTAAGCAAATATTTTTTAAATGCAGAGATGCATTAAAAATAGTACGTACGTTGGGTGACACCGATTAAATGCGCAAAAACTGATTTGTGATGGGTCAACCAGGGGTTCTTTAAAGAGGGGAGGGCTTAAAATATAGGTGAGTCAACAGGGGGGTCTATGAAGAGGGGAGGGCTTAAAATATTAGTGTGACAACAGGGGTCTGAAATCGAGACTATTCGAGATGGGGGGCTTAAAATATAGGTGGGTCAACCAGGGGGTCTGAAATCGAGAGTATTCGAGAAGGGGGGCTTAAAATATAAGTAGGTGAACCAGGGGGTCTTTAAAGAGGGGAGGGCTTAAAATAGGGTCGGTTGCGACATGGGGGTCAAAGTTCAATCTGTGAAGGCAATGTGATCTGTTGCAACATAGGGGTCAAAGTGCGGGGTGTTGCGACATAGGGGTCAAAGTCCAAAGCACCCTTGCTCTTGGGGCCGATGACGTCATGGTGGAAAGCACTGTGCAAAGGACAACTGGTGGAGTGCGACAACACTACTAGTAGTGATCGATAGACAGAGTACCTGACATGTCATTAGGAGGTCGTGGATTTAGATCCCATCCAGTTTAAAGAGTTTTTCCTCTATACTTACTCCTGTTACTTAAAACAGTAAAATATATTCGCAAAACTTCCCGCCCTGCCCTGTGGTTAGTAGGGGACACCGATGGTTTTGGAAAGGCTGCGTCAGTCAGATGAAACGTTAAAATGTGGCCCCATGTGTGGAATAGACATACCCTTGCACGTTAAAGAACACACTGGATGGCCTTGACGGGAGGCTACCATCTGTCTCACAATACAGACGTACTATGGCATATTAAACTTCCAGTGGGTTCCCTCTCCCAACCTCTGAGCCTTCGGGGTCCTTGTGACCTGGCCATTTAGCCCATTGTATGCAAAAAAATTGTATGCAAAAAAATTATGTTCCGGGGTCCTTGTGACCTGGCCATTTAGCCCATTGTATGCTCGGAGGTAAAACAACCGAACCCAAACCAGCCAAATAGTGATTAAATACCTAGTAAATTTCAACTTGCTTAAAATTCTGTCAAGAAAGGTGATATTACCATAGTTCTAGGCGACTTCAGTGCTAAAGTTGGTACTTTGGGGAGGGTAGAATGGTGTCTTGGATAGTCGCAATGGAGAACGCCTGTAGAAAAAATAAAGTTAATGCTTTGAGAACTTGGCCTAGTGGTTTGCGTGCTTGGCTACTGATCTAAGGGACCTGGGTTCGAGCCCTAGGTAAGGCATGGATGTGTGTGTCGTTTTTCTGCTGAGGTCCCGCCATCCTCACAGATCTACTATGGCGTATTAAACTGACAGGCTCCTGTCAGAGGGGCAGGGATGGCTCAGTTGGTAGCGCGCCAGACTCGTAATCTGTAGTTCCCAGGTTTGAGTCCCAGCTGAGTAAGCGTTGAGTTTTATCTCCGTAAAAATTCCCCCCTGTATTATGTAGACATTGACAGCATTTGCGAGAGCTATTATGCCAATAAAATCAGTATTGTACATAAGAATTTTAATATTACACCCACCGTCTGGAATCTGAACAGTATTAGGGGCGAGGTGGCTCAGTCAGTAGCACACCAGGCTCGTAATCTGCAGTTGGGTCAGCGTTGAGATTTATCTCCGCAAAACTCCCCGCCCTGTCCACAGTCAGTAGGGGACACCGATGGGCTTGGGAAGGCCGCCGTACGTCGGATGGAACATTAAGATGTGACCCCATATGCGGGTTGGGTTGTTTTACCTCTGAGCGGCGCTTTTTTTCACACCATGGGCTAAACGGCCAGGGCACATGGACCTCGAAGGCTCAGAGTAGGTTGGGGGAGGGGACCCACTGGAACAGCTGTTGGGAGACAGATGGTAGCTTCCCGTCAAGGCCATCAAGCGTGTTCTTTAACCTGCACAGGGTATGGTTCTCCCACACACGGGGCCACGGCTTAACGTCCCATCCGATGGACGGCGGTCTTTCCAAGCCCATCGGTGTCCCCTACTGATCGTGGACATGGCGGGGAATTTTGTGGAGATAAATCTGAATGCTGACCCAGCTGGGACTCAAACCTGGGAACTACAGATTACGAGCCTGGTGCGCTACCGATTGAGCCACCCCCGCCACACCATATGCGGGAGAGACATTCTCTGTGCACGTTAAAGAACACTGGATTGCCTTGATGGGATGATGGGAGACTAGTCTCCCAACAGATGTTTCAGTGGCTCCCCTCCCCCAACCTTCTCTGAGCCTTCGGGGTCCATGTGACCTGGCCACTTAGCCCATTGTGTGCAAAAAAGTGCTGCTCAGAGGTAAAACAACCAACCCAACTTAACAGTATTATAGCGATTTCATAAATGCCATCAGCAGCAAGGCGATCATGCAGTGGAGGACAGTGACTACTGTTATATTTCGCGTGGATGAAAGTCCAGAAACAGGTACGTAGCCAGGAATTTATTTTTTTTTTTTGGGGGGGGGGGCTAGGAATAAGACGAATAGGGTTTCCCAGTTACTAAAATATTCCATCGAACAGAAAATAAAAAAAAAATGCTTGACCACAGCTGCTTGACCACAGAGGCCTGACAGGAGCCTGTCAGTTTATATGCCATAGTAGAAGATCTGTGAAGATGGCAGGACCTCAGCAGAAAAACGACACACACATCCATGGCAGATACAGAAGTTTGAAATTTAGTAGTGGCGAAGTATCCATGGAAGCAAAGAAAGCAATGCTTCCCTTAAAACTATCAGAAAGATAAATACAGGGGTCCCTGAATTCATGGCCCAAACGTGAGGGGATGGTAGTATACACCGAACCCACCAATATTCGTCATAGAATATACGGCTGCAAACGCAGCCCGGTGCCAGTAGGGGACGCAGACAAGGCGGCAGGCAAAAGCGCTGCGCTGGGTCGGCCAAACCCCAGCATTCTCAGCATCAACCGGACACGAAATAAAGCAGTTTATGAACGCAGAGAAAGCCGATATGCACCTGATGTACAGCATAGCCAAGGGCAATGGTAGAGAGGCGCAAAGACTACCGTGAGCGATATCCTATGCGCCGTGTGCCCGATCATAAAACGTTTGCGCGACTGCACCGCCGGCTGTCTGAGGCAGGCACCTTCCACATCAGTTGACATTATGCCGGACGGTCAGAACGCCAGCTATGAGCGAGGACATCTTGCATATGGTGACAGATAACCCAGGTACAAGCATGCGATCTGCTGCCAGGAGCCTGGGTGTGCATCGGAACAGTGTCTGGTGAGGTCTCTTTTGTTGCGATCTTATGCAACTAAGGCAATTCCCGGTTCCGTCTCACGACACAACCTGGTTATGAAAAGCCATGACTATCTAGAGCCAGGGGCAAGAATGTGCCATATAGATGCACCTCAACCCCGACCTCACATGGCAGCAGTCCTATAGAAGGAAAGCTAACCACCAGAAGAAACCTAACTTTAATTTGTTCCCCGGTTAGCCATAAACAAGGATATATATAGATCCAAGTTTGCTTGGCACCCGGGGTGGAGACTCTTAGTAAGGCCCAGACTTTTGTGAGGGTTCAGGCCTACTAGGGGACCAAATCCGTTCTGCCGAGCCCTCGAACTGCTCACCTAAAGCACCTGATAGGTGAGGTCTCAGACACCGTCACCATCCAACTGGCACAAGAAACTGGTCGGCGGCATCCTCAACCTCGGTTGGTCTTGGCTATGTCCAACCGGGGACCCAATCTGGCCAGCACAGCCTTCGACTGGGTTGCTGGGCCTGAAGCCCCCCACCACGTCAAGGTGGTCCCCTACTGGGGGAGTTTGTCTAGTGAGTACTGCATGTAGAAGGGCTACACCCATATCACTTGCAGCGAGTGCAGGCATTGACAGCGGTTGATTATCTCATGTGCATGGATTTTGCCCATGCACATGGTGCCGCATATCCGCATTTCCATGCAGCAAAGTGCCGCACATCCAGATTTCTCCGCCCATGTGCTCTTTACCGAAGAATCAACATTCTCACGTGAAGGTGTAGTGAATGTTCATAATATGCATTTGTGGGCGGCCCAGAATCCCCATGGTACACGTCGAAATTCGAACCAGCAACGGTTTGCCGTCAATGTCTGGGCGGGGATCGTGCATGGCTACTTAATTGGACCCTACCTACTACCTCGATGGGCGAATGTACCGTATTTTTCTGCAACAGGTTTTGCCGGAATTGCTTCAGGATGTTCCAGACACAATCCGCTTCCGTATGTGGTTCCAGCACGATAGGGCAACCGCCCATTTCAGCATGGACGTGCATCAGCATCTTCATACCACATTTGGGAACCGATAGATTGGGCATGGTGATCCCATCCCGTGGCAACCCCAGATCGCCCGATCTTTCTTGTATCGATTTCTTTCTGTGGGGACATTTGAAGAGTGTCTGTCATATAGGAGATGTCCATGCAGTCTGCGGAGGATCTGGTATCCCGACTGTCCGTCGCAGCCGCCGATGTGCGCGACAAGCCAGGTGTTTACGAGCTGGTATGCCAATCACTACTCTGCTGTTGTGCCGCCTGTATCAACTATGGTGGGCAGACATTTGAGCATTTGTTGTAATGATCTCCAATAAACGTCACTCTGGAAACCTATGTGTCTATCTCTTTCCGACTCCTCACTGCGTTTGCGGCTGCATATTCTATGACGAATATTGGTGGGTTCAGTGTGTAATACCATCCTCTCACGTGTCGCCCATGAATTCAGGGACACCCTGTATATAAACGTTTTAACATAAAAGCGAATATTTTCTTAACTCTAATAAGTTTACTCAAACATAAATTTTATATTTATATAATATTCTTCTGTGTAATTTTCCTCTCCAGATGTGTCTCTTCTGAGCTACAGCTGCTGCATTTGGTCACTCTAGTCCAGTTCTATCAAGATCGTGTTTGACATTGTCTGCAAATCGCATCCTAGATCTTCCCCTTTTTCTCAAACCCATAGGCATACTGTTTATAATCGTGTTTGCCAATCTGCAGCTGCACATACGGGCAACATGGCCAACCCAACGCAGTCTCCCTCTGCACAATATGCTGCTCAAAAGAGGTTGATGACTGACTACCTCATCATTACTTACAAAGTCAAACCACATAATGCTCAAGATATTACATAAGCATCTAGAATCAATGGCATCAAGTTTCTTGTTATCCTGCTTATAAAGGGTCCATGTTTCACTATCATAACTAACCTCAGAAAGAATAATTTATACAGCCTAATTTTAGCCTTTAGTTTTTAATAAATTAATCGAACTGCAGCTCGCTGTGGCTTCCAAGAGATTCATTAGATTGAATCACACGCTCCATCGCCATCACGAACTGTTCCGCCGTCAGTTCATTTCGGCGGATCAGGGACAAGTTCACTGGATTCTTCAGGTCGGATGACCAAAAACACAGGCGAACATGGCTGTAATCACCTGCGGGGACTACAGCTTCGAGCATTTCCGCGTGCATGGTATGTAGCACCGGAAGGAAATTGTGAGCTTCAACACTGTCCATTCCCCCGAGGCGCACGCTTGTGGATACGAACTGTGTCTTAAACTTTTTCGAATTAAAACTCCTCACGTTATTGATGGTGTAGTGAAGCATGGTTGAAGAATTCACACTGGGAACAGAGAATACAGATGTGACGTCATGAGCGCTGGACAGCCCGGCACGTGATCCATCTAATGGGCTCTCAGGAATGTAGGAGTGTGCACCAGTCTGCCCAGCGACGACAGAGAATGCAGATGTGACGTCATGAGCGCTGGAAGGCCGGTATGTGAGCCATCTAATGGGGTCGCAGAAAATAGGGGCGTGCCTGCCCAGCAGCAGATGCAGCATGGAGAGCAGTTAAGAAGAGCTTCGTAATGTGACGATGAAATGCTTTACCTCCTTGTTGGAGACGTACATGTTTCGATGCAGGAACCTCAGGTGTCGAAGGCCACTTGGACGCGCCGCCCAATACACATACCGCGGCAAGAAGATCTTCAAAGCAGTGGGCTATGTCCTTTCTCTCAGCAGCCATCTCGGAACATGTGCAAATTTTCTAATAGTTGACATCTCTCTCAACGGTAGACTGGGAACGGAGAGCAAAACTTTCTGACAGCAGATGACAACAACTGAATGACTTAGCGAGTGAGGGTGCTGTGTTTATATACAGGCAAATGTTATCTCATAAATGACCTTTGATATGTCTTTCGACATGATCAAGGTCGCCAATAACTGATAACACCGTCGTGATATGTAAACACCGGAATTCTATTTTTAATGAAGGAAATTAAAGTGACCTTGTCACATCCTGCTTGTTCCGAAATGCACGATGAAAGGTCGAACTCGCAAAATATGGGTAAAAGAATTGCAACACCCTCGTTGCCATTAAAAAAAACATTTATTGGAAAAATTACAGATGAGGGTAGAAGTTAAAAATTTTTAATTGCACAGGACTTAACCATCCATCAATAAAACATGGTCCGGTGCTGAACACTTGTTCTAAAGCGGGACTTTTAGGTCATCCATACAGGTCACCATATCACACATAATGAGGAATAAGCTTTTAAATCAAATTTTACTTTTATTAAATTTTTTATCCAATGGCATTATCTGTCAAAAAACAGTTACTGCGGGATAGTCCTTGAAAGGGGGGGTGGAACTGTTAATGAGGGGGACTTTTGATAAGAGTTTTAATTAATGTAGGGTTTTTAAGAAAGGAGGACTTTTTGATGATAAACGAGTTTATCAAAGAGGATCATCAAAAGTAATCCATGAGTAAATCGTGGTCCCCTTGTGATTCACCGTTTAATATTTTTTAATTTCAGAGAACTTAACCATCCGTCAATAAAACGTGGTCCGGTACCGAAAGTGTGTTCTAAAGCGTGATTTTTATGACACCCATACAGGTCATCAGACCATATTACCCCTCAATATTTTACATAATGACGAATAAGTTTTTAAATCAGATTTTTTTTCCTTTCATTAAATTTTTACCCAATGGTATTTTCTGTGGGACATTTTATTAAAACAGTTACTGTGGGATAGTCCTTCTTCTAGTCACGGAGTTAATTATAAGATATACGTAGGTTATAAACGAAGGTTATGAAGGAAAGAGCTAGTTATAACGAAATAAACACGAAGGTTGAATAAAAACTTAAGTTAATGAAAATATGTGAAATAAATCTTTAAACTGTAATAAAGATATACTAAATTTATAACAATCGGTTATACCCCGTTTGAGACACATCTAAGCCACATCATCAAGTAACAAGGCCTAGTCGAGTGCGATAACGCTCTAAACGATAACTAGTTGAGTGCGATAACGCTCTAAACGATAACTAGTTGAGTGCGATAATGCTCCAGCTATCGGTAGCGAGTTCATATCACGGAGTCGGAAGCAAATTTTTTTTAAATACAGGAGACACACTAAAAATAGTACGGATGTTGGATGACACCGATTAAACGTGTATAGAGAAAACTGATATGCTTTAAAGAGGGGAGGGCTTAAAATATAGGTGAGTCAACCAGGGGGGTCTATGAAGAGGGGAGGGCTTAAAATATGGGTGGGTTAATCAGGGGAAAATCAAGAAAAATCGAGACTATTCGAGAAGGGGAGCTTAAAATATAGGTAGGTGAACCAGGGGAAATCGAGACTATTCGAGAAGGGGACTTAAAATATAGGTCGGTCAACCAGGGGGTCTTTGAAGAGGGGGAGGGTTTAAAATATGGTTGGTTGCGACATAAGGGTCAAAGTTCAATCTGAGAAGGCAACGTGGATGATTGCGACATAGGGATCAAAGTCCGGGGCGGTTGCGACATATCACGAGACAGGGTGCCATATCCCATGACAGTTGCGACATAGGGGTCAAAGTTCAATCTGAGAAGGCAACATGGACAGTTGTGACACAGGGGTCAATTTCCGGTCGATTGCGACATAGGGGTCAAAGTCCAAAGCGGCCTTGCACTTGGGACTGGTGACGTCATAGGGGGGAAAGCACTGTGGGGAATCGCTGGAGTGGGACTATACTACTGAGCTCATCTTACAAATTCATCATATTTTACAAAATGAAAATGGTAGCAAGAATACAAGATAAAGTGAGGATTGTCAAAAATTACCTTCTTATGTCTTAGGCATGCAATTTTTAAGCATTGGCATCGTCAAATTCTACATTGGAGGAAGTCTTCCAGTGTAGATGGCTTCAGCCTTTAGTGGTGGGGGAACGGGTCTTTGCCCCATGTCTGCGATTAGGGGGCTGTTTGATATTGTCGGCATTCCCTCTCTTTAAACATCAACTAACCATTTTCTCTCCATAGGTAGTTGGAATGTGAGGACTCTGCACAGAGCTTTTTCTCTTGATGTCCTCACACAAGAATTCCACCATTATAATTTAGATATTCTCGGCTTGCAAGAGACCAGATGGACAGATAAAGGTCAGATTCTTAAAAATAATCTTAAATTTTTCTTTTCAGGGAGGGACGACAATAAGCATCACCAAGACGTGGGTCTGTTTCTCAGCAGACACGCTAGTGATGCTTTTCTAGGATATTAGTGCATTAATGAAAGGTTTCTTACAGCAAAATTTCAGACAAGCGTTAAAGACTTGATTGTTATCTGCTGTTATGCCCCCACTGAGGATGCCGATGAGGATGAGAAGGATAGGTTTTATGAACAACTTCATGATATTTTGAATTCTGTCAAGAAAGGAGATATTACCCTTGTTCTTGGTGACTTCAATGCCAAAGTTGGTACTGACTCTGACCTTTGGGGAGGAGTAATAGGCAATTTTGGTATTGGTAGCTGCAATGGAAATGGGCAACGTCTCCTACAGGTAAGTAAACTCAATGGATTCAGAATAACTAACACTTATTACAAACACCGCGACATACATAAGTACACATGGGTTTCACCTGATGGGCTGCATAAGAATATGATTGATTACATATTAATTAACAGCAAATGGGCTAGTTCTGTTAGGAATACCAGGGCATATAGGGGAGCTGAAATTGGATCTGACCATTACCTTGTTAAAAGTGTGTTGCAACTTAAACTTAAAAAGTGTTGTGCTAGGGTTAAAAAATTTACTTTTAATACTGAAGCTCTGAAAGATCCAGTTATAGCCAAAGCTTACCATGATAGGTTACTTAGTCATTATGACAGTCATGGTATGCTTACTACTGAAGTTGAGGAAGAATGGGATCATTTTGAACAGGCTTTTTTGGATACTAACAGTACTCTTTTAGGAAAAAAGGAGCAGAAGAGACAGAATTATCTGAGTGATAAGGCACTTGAGCTTATTTCGGAAAGAAGGAACTGCAGGAAAGTCCTTAATCAATACCCTACTAGTCCTAATAGAAAGCATTACAGAGAACTTAATAAATGTGTAAAAGATCAGTTAGCTGCTGATAAGAATCTTTGGCTTGATGGTTTGGCTGACAAAGCCGAGGAAGCAGTTAGACAGCACAACAGCAGAGAGCTGTACCAGATAGTTAATGTTTTGTGTGGTAGAAAACGGACAGGTATACAAGGATTGAAGTATAAACAAGGTAAGGTTATAGAAGGTGAGGATTCTGTCATGGCTAGGTGGGCTGACCATTTCAGTGATGTTCTAAACAATGCGGTTAGTTCTATTCCCATTGTTTGCAATGATGATAGATGCATTGGTGGCTTTAATGTTGGCCCTACAACACAATCTGAAGTTATTTTGGCTGTTTCTAAACTTAAACTTCATAAATCCCCAGGGGTAGATGAAATTACTACAGAAATGCTTAGAGCTGGAAATGTTTCGGTTACCACTTGGATGACTGAAATTCTGAATATCTTTTATGATAAAGGCATGGTTCCTAAGGATTTTACCAGAGCTATTGTTATCCCTATTTCCAAAAAAGGTGATCGCAGTTCTTGTGATAACTATAGGGGTATTAGCCTACTCTCTGTTCCAGGTAAAGTTCTTTCCATGATTGTGCTTAATAGAATTAAGAATCTGGTTGACAGTCAATTGCGTGATGAGCAATGTGGATTCAGAAGTGGTAGGGGATGTGTGGATCAGATATTTTCACTTAGGCAGATTCTTGAGAAATGTTTAGAGTTTCAGAAACCTTTGGTTGCTAGCTTTGTTGATTTCAAAAAGGCTTTCGACTCTGTTGATCGTCATAATTTGTGGTTGATTGTGAGATCATATGGTATACCAGACAAGTTAGTTAACGTAATGAAAGCTCTCTATAATAACACTGAGTCGTGTGTGAGAGTTGGTAAGGCTTGTAGCAATTGGTTTAGCATTACTTCTGGTGTTGGACAAGGGTGCATTTTGTCTCCTTTTCTCTTTAGTTTGGTTATTGATTATGTTATGCGAAATTCACTTCAAGGGAAAGGTTTTGGCCTTAAATGGGCTGGAGATACGAAAATTTCTGATTTAGATTATGCTGATGATTTAGCCCTTTTGGCAAATGATGTTGATGAGATGAACTCTTTCATTCGAGCTGTTGATGAGACTGGTAGTAGAGTAGGTTTGGTTATAAACAGAGAGAAAACTAAAGTGATGAAAATTGGTCAGGCAGGCTGTGATTCAGTTAATCTGAATGGTTGCAGTTTTGAGCAGGTGTCACAGTTTAATTATCTTGGGAGCTGTGTAACAGATAATGGTGATGTGCGGCATGAGATTAACAGACGAATAGGGACTGCTGCCGGGACTTTTAAGAATCTATGGAGAGTGTGGAGAAATAGGCGTATACACCTAAAGACTAAAATTAGACTGTATAATAGTTTGGTTCTTTCTAGGGTTAGTTATGGTAGTGAAACGTGGACACTTTGTAAATAGGATAACAGGAAACTAGATGCTTTTGATTCCAGATGCTTACGCAGTATATTGGGCATTAGGTGGTTCAACTTTGTAACTAATGATGAGGTTAGGCAAAGGAGTCTGCAATCTCCTTTTAGCAGCATATTGTGCAGAGAGAGACTCCGCTGGTTTGGCCATGTTGCCCATATGGATAATTATAGATTGGCGAATAGGGTTATGAACAGTGTGCCTAAAGGCCTCAGAAAGAAGGGGAGACCTAGGATGCGGTGGGCAGACAATGTCAAACAGGACCTTGTTAGAATTGGTGTGCAGTGGCCAGATGCAGTAGATGTAGCTCAGGATAGACTTGCTTGGAGAACTAAATTGCACGGTCTGGTTGGACCTCCGTAGCCTATGGCTGCTTGAGGATGATGATGATGATGATGATTATATATATATATATATTTAAAATATGGTGTCCGAGTGGGAGAGCGATTAATTGGTTTTGCTGCTGAGAAAAAGGATCCGAGATCTGATCTCGGATACTTTTACGTGTAACAGTGTGTATAGTGTATAGTGATATTTCTTATTTTTACTTCATTTATTAGGGGTCCACCTCAGTTGGACCCCAGTGCAGCCATGAGGCTTCCAGGGAATGACTCCCTAGATAACATTATTCGAATGAAATTTTAGCTTTCGTCAGTTGTGAGAGAAGTGAGCTCCATTCCATTGATTAACCGGAAGAGAGGACCTCTTTCACACTGCGGGTGGAGAATTGATCTCCTGAGCATGGGAACCGGAAAGGGGATTCAGGTTTTAAGATTAAATTCATTGCAAAAGCAAATTCATTCCCTTCCCACTTAATCCTGAAAATGTAATTACCGGCTCCCAGCTCAAAGCTCATCCATTCAAATACATGTCACCCCAAAAGCCACAAGTTAAAGCCTTCGCTGAAACGTTCCTTCCTTTTATAGCGTAGCTCTCGTCGCAATGCAATACGTGTACAATGCATTTCAAAATGTTGTTAAAATCGTCTTGCAATTCTTGCGTCTTCAGTTATTTTTGCGTAGTTAAAAGAGATAAAAAAAAGTCTAAAAATATCATGAAAAACATCCTAATTATACTTTTCTAATATTAATTTATTTATCCGTGCATGTTATTATTGTTTGAGTAGATTTTATTGAATTTAATAAACAGTGGGCTCAGACCTCTGTGGCAAGCAGCTGCTTGAGGGGGTATTTATTTATTTTATCACCTATAATGGTGGTTACGTTTCACATTATGTCCGTTATCGCGAAAGATTCGAGACTTGAGGAAAAGTAGACTATGTTATTGACTTACCCTTGATATCGTAGCAGGACGGATAATTAAAATTAATTTTTGCTCTAATAATCTGGATCATAGTTCCACTAGTTTCTTTTTCCAAGAACGAAGTTGAATCTGGTAGAATTTTGTTTTCTAAGCGTTAATTACCTTTAAAAAGCCAATTAATTCCATTTGTTTTAATGACTTTTTTAGTAGCTATTTATATTAGGGTGCGAAAGTAGTAACTTATATATAGGGAAAATTCTGTGCTGTTTTCTTCTTAAATGAAAAGTTTAAAGCATCTTTCGATCTAAAAGTGGATCTAAGAAAGTCTCAAATTCCTCTGGGAAGGATTGTGTAGAAAATGAATCATTCGTCACTTCAGATGCATTAGTGGCTATAACATGTATACATTTTCAAAGCTGTTTAACTGGTTTGCAAAATATAACTACCTAGAAAGGAATGTTTTTTATTCCCTTAATCTAAGAGCATTTTTAAAAAATACTCTTACAAACTACTTGTCTGCAGGCATTTATAATGAGTTCGAATCATTCCTCGTTATTTTCCTCCTTTTACGCCTGGGTGCAGTTTAGAGCTCTCAGAACCATCCACGTGAAGTTGTTTTAGCATTCGTATGAGTCGGTGCTTACCAAACGAAACATCAAATGTTCCCGACGTAAGGGTTCAAAAGAAAAAATGTTTTAATGGCTTTACAAATCTTTCGAGACCTTGGATTAGTAGGGGGCGTTGGGTACAAATGATTTTTGGATATCCAGAAGTTCAGTATAGTATTTTTTAACCTTTGGAATCTGAAGACTATTGAAAAGTATTTGTCCCCTCCTCTTCCCCTTAAAAAAGAGAAGTGATATGGAATTTGGATTGAATATAAATTACCTTTTGCTCAAGGATGTACCGGGGGGCGGGGGGAACTAGGAGAATATATCGTATGGGTCTTCCCCTCTCCCAAAAATACGATCGCCTATTATTTTAACTTTCCCTGTCCGGTGTAATATATTAGTAATTGGGTAAACTTACCTCGTCTCATTTACAGGTAGGGGTGGGGGTGGCTCAGTCGGTAGCGCGCCAGGCTCGTAATCTGTAGCACCCAGGTTCGAGTCCCAGCTGAGTCAGCGTTGAGATTTATCTCCGCATAACTCCCCGCCCTACCCACGGCCAATAGGGGACACCGATGGGCTTGAAAAGGCCGCCGTCCGTCGGATGGGACGTTAAATCGTCGCCCCGTGTGCGGGAGAGAGACATACACTGTGCACGCTAAAGAACACGCTGGATGGCTTTGACGAGAGTCTACCATCTGTCTCCCAATAGCTGTTCCCTCCCCCAACCTTCTCTGAGTCTTCGGGGTCCATGTGACCTGGCCATTTAGCCCATGGTGTGCAAAAAAAGTGCCGCTTAGAGGTGAAACAAGCATTATTCTCAGGGAAAAAAAAGAGGGGGGGAGCGTAACTAAATTCTCAAACCATCCCCGAAACTAAATTCTCGAATCTTCCCCAAAAAATCTTGAACGCTTCCCGAAAAAAAATTCTCGCCCCCCCCCCATCAAAATAATACTTTTTTAAGAAATTTTTTAGACCATTAAAACAAAAGGAGAAAGTTTATTCCCTCCCCCTCTCCCAGTTTTATTTTTCTCTTTAGATCAGGGTCTGCTTTGCTTGTACAGTCGCTCAAGTCCGAACACTATGGTTGATTACAGAATTCAGAAAAAATATCTGGCAGCGATTTTTTTAGAAATTAGTGATCTGGCAAAGTCACGTGAAACGACAAAACGTGACACGAAGGTTGCCAGATTACTAATTTCTAAAAAATCGTTGCCAGATATATTTTCTGAGTTCTGTAATGAACCATAGTGTTCGGATATTTTTTTGAGCGACTGTACCACGAAGTTGTTCAGAATATTTTTCCATACGGTGAAGTAAAAATGTTTGCGGAAAACTGGTTTAGAGTAACGAGTTATGAGACAAGTGAAAGTTTTTGGTGTGGGGACTGTCGTAGGCTATTTCGTGGTTCTCCCTCTATCCTGCTCTTTAAAAAGAGAGCAGAGATTTTAAAGTTTGCCATTTAGAGAACAGCGTGACCTACTCAAAATTATGATCCTTCTCTCTCCCTCCAAAACTTCGTCCCGTATTTCCACTTGGCTGCGTCGTGTGGCAAAACCAACCGTTAACAACTTCAACCGTATAACATTTATACGCGATTTGAAAGGGGACATTTTAAAACAAAAACTTGTCGTGATTAGTTTTTCGTTGCGCATTTTATGAAATTCTGAAGATGGCAGAAATCAAGGATCATTTTTGACATATCATGCCCTTTTATTTCCGGAAAGGCAAGAACGCATAGCAGACTTAAAGAAAAATATGCTCTTGTACGGAGAGGGTGTTGTTGACGATTCCAGGTATCGTAAGTGGGTCAGACGTTTTCGTGAAGAAACTTTTGACCTCTGGACTGCCGACCGAGACTGAGAGCGACGAAATCTCGGCTTTGATTGAAAGCGACTGACACCGAACGAATCGAGAGCTCTCATACTTATTCTGCGGTTTGAAGAATTTAGGTTTTTTAAATGCGCCTCTTAAATAAGTTGGGAAATAATAGATAACGATAATTTTGTGATTCTATGTGGAGATGCATTTTTCCCAAGTGTTACTTAATCTATTCTTCATTTAATTCTAGCTATAAGAGTGAACTGAAATACCAAGGCTCATTAACGTTTCCCACGTATTCACATGAATTCGTCGCTACGACTTTTACCAGCATTATATGCCGATGATTATATGCGGATGTATAAAGATAAATAAATACCCCCTCAAGCAGCTACTTGTCACAAAGTTCTAACAGGAGCCTGTCAGTTTATACATCATAGTAGAATGTCTGAGAGGATGGCGAGAACTCAGCAGAAACACGAACATCCATGTCTTACGGTGGGCTCGAACCAGGTCAGTAGCCAAACGCGCTAACCACTCGGCCACGGGACGGGTATGCGGATGTATAAAGGTAAAAAAAAAGAGAGTTGGAATCAACGTTCTACTGAAACAAAGCATATTTAGAACACCTACAATCCATTTGACATTGCTATTTATGGAATACGTGGATTTGGAAACTTAACTCCAGATGTCTCTCAGTTCTCATCGAACAAGAGGACCACATAGTAAGTACAGAACATAACAGTTAGAGCAGAATAAAACATATTCAATGTCTGAATCACAATGGGAAAATAAATGCCTTAATTGAAGACGAATATTAATTAAAGTATTTCTGTGGATTCCTCTGCAGAATGAGGCTGTTGAACTCGTAGTAAACATCCATTTCTAGAACCGAATTTTGATCCTAGATGGTAAAGTCGGGGTTTTTTCAAGTGAGAGAGTCCTTTCCTCCCACTTGAACATACTCAAGCGTCATTCCAAATAGGAAGACATTGTTTAAACGTCTGAAAGATTAGATAAGAATCTGCATGTTTACGTTTACACATTGTGAAAAATGCTAATGAAATAGCATGAGCTTTAGAAATTTACATAAAGAAAGTCAGTTGAATATAATTACAGTACATCGGAAGGTCAAATAATCCATTGATGCAACATAATCTTGCAGTAATTGAAAATGACTTCCGGTGTACAGTCACTCAAAATAATATTCGAACACTAGGGTTGGTTACAGAATTCAGAAAAAAATATCTGGCAACGATTTTTTTAGAAATTAGTGATCTGGCAACCTTCATGTCACGTGACACGAAGGGTGGAACTGTACACGAAGGTTGCCAGATCACTAATTTCTGAAAAAAATCGTTGCCAGATATCTTTTCTGAACTGAGTAATCAACCATAGTGTTAAGATATTTTTTTCAGCGACTGTACACACCACCAGAATGGGAATATTCTTGACTTGTGAGATGGACTCACTATTTCAAGGATGTATTTGGTTCTCCTATTATTTGTAAGGAAGTTAAATGCATTAGTGGATTTAATTCTGACTCCCTATATAACAATCTTAGCTATTTTGTAAGCATCATCTGAATTAAAATTACACTTGTCACCAGAGGTAGATGAAATTATCGTTGAAATGCTGAGAGATGGTGTCACTTGATCACATGACTCACTGAAAGAGTTTTTCCTCATTATTTTACAACCGGCGTTATTATCCCTGTTTCCTAGAAAGATGATCTTATTTGCTGCGATAATTACAGAGGCAATCAGAATACTTTCTGGCAAAGTTCTGATGAACAACTTCCAGATGAACTGTGGGAGTTCAGAAATGAAGTCTTTGCATTCGATAAATATTTAACTCATGGAGATTCTTGAGAAAAGAGAGCAAGAACTAGCTCGTTCAGCGTTGAGATTTATCTCCGCGAAACTACCCGCCCTTCCCACGGTCAGTAGGGGACACCGATGGGCTTGGAAAGGCCGCCGTCCGTCGGATGGGACGTTAAGCCTTGACTCCGTGTGCGGGAGAGCCATACCCTGTGCACGTTAAAGAACACACTGGATGGCCTTGAAGGGAGGCTGCCATCTGTCTCCCAACAGCTATTCCAGTGGGTCCCCCTCCAAACCTTCTCTGAGCCTTCGGGGTCCATGTGACCTGGTCATTTAGCCCATGGTGTGCAAAAAAGTGCCGCTCAGAAGTAAAAACAACCCCCCAAAAAAAGCAGCAAGAACTTGGTGTTACTAGCTTTGGAGATTTCTGGAAGGCGTTCTGTTGATTGGCATAGTTTATGGTTGATAGCAAGGTTTTATAGAATATCTTAAAATATAAACTCTGTGCTCACTAAATTAGGAAGACCTCCCTCCATGTGATATAAGAGGAAGCTAATTTCAAAGCTCTATAACTTCTAAACTAAGCGTTTTATGAGGAAATGTTAAGGAGGATAGATTAAAGATCTCAATTAAATATATCTAAATCTCGATTCTTAATAATGTTAGCTTTGCACTTAGAGTTATTGACTTTGAATATTTAAAAGCAGCAGTGCAAGTCTTAGGAAAATTGAAAACTATTGAAAAATTATTTGCATTAATTTTCAAATGTACAACTGTTATATTAAATGGTGTGAAATACTACTTCTTATTCAAATTATAATTAACTTCTGAGTTAAATTCTAATGTTACGCATTGCTGTTGTTAAATATTCAGACTTCCATAACTCTTTAAATAATAAGGGAATATTTTTTTTTAAATCGAGATTTTGATTTGATTGAGATTTTAATTTATCTTCACTCCCATTCTGCCACAAAACCCTTTTTTAGAAGTTATAGAGCTTCGAAATTAGCTTCCACTTATATAGCATGGAAGGAGGTGGTCGTAAATTCAGAAAGCACCGAGTGTAGTCATCGTAAATCCAGAAAGCACTGAGTGTAGTCATCGTAAATCCAGAAAGCACTGAGTGTAGTCATCGTAAATTCAGAAAGCACTGAGTGTAGTCATCGTAAATCCAGAAAGCACTGAGTGTAGTCATCGTAAATCCAGAAAGCACTGAGTGTAGTCATCGTAAATCCAGAAAGCACTGAGTGTAGTCATCGTAAATTCAGAAAGCACTGAGTGTAGTCATCGTAAATCCAGAAAGCACTGAGTGTAGTCATCGTAAATCCAGAAAGCACTGAGTGTAGTCATCGTAAATCCAGAAAGCACTGAGTGTAGTCATCGTAAATTCAGAAAGCACTGAGTGTAGTCATCGTAAATCCAGAAAGCACTGAGTGTAGTCATCGTAAATTCAGAAAGCACTGAGTGTAGTCATCGTAAATCCAGAAAGCACTGAGTGTAGTCATCGTAAATTCAGAAAGCACTGAGTATAGCCATCGTAAAGATGACTCTAGAAAAAAACCGAGACTGGATACGCAATGCAGTATAGCTTTTCACTCTCTGTTTTGCAGGTCTTTAAAGCATTTCTTGAAAAATGCATGAAATATAAAAAAAGTATTTTTTTTTTGCCTTTATTACCTTTACTACCCTTCTGAAAAGTGGGGGATGCAACCCTCCTAGATTTGGTTGGGTTGTCTGTACAGTGGCTCAAATAAATATCCGAACACTGTGGTCGATTACAGAATTCAGAAAAAATATCTGGCAACGATTTTTTTAGAAATTAGCGATCTGGCAATCTTTGTGTCACGTGACACGAAGGTTGAGAAAAAAAGTCTAAAAAAATCGTTGCCAGTTATTTTTTCTGAATTCTGTAATCAACCATAGTGTTCGGATATTTTGTTGAGGGACTGTACGGTCATTTGGTGAGATCGCTGCTTTCCTTCACTAGAAGATTAGAATTAGAGTAAGTCACAGATCTCATTTTGTGATTAGTAGCAAATCAGTAATTATTATTGAAGGAGTAAATTAAAACCTTTCAAGGTTTGGTGAATTTGATTTCATTTTTGTTAAATTTGATTTATTTTTAGTTAGAGCGAGTGTTAAGAAAAGCGCACTCAAATAGATGAATTTAGAATAACAGCGACACCCACACCTCTGCCCCGCGTTAGTATTACAGAGGAGTCGAATATTCATTATAAGTTAACACAACTGGGGCTCTCTATAATAACGTCGTGAAAGTTGAAACGTTTGCAGTCACGTTCATCACTAATTTGAAAAAAAATCATTGCCGGATATTTTTTTCTGAATTCTGTAATCGACCATAGCGTTCGGATACTTTTTTGAGCGACTGTACCCTTCTGCACACACTGTCATGCACAGGTGGATCAAAAAGAACTTAGTCCTCACTAGTTGCCTAGGCGACTGCTCTATATTTGGAGTGAACGGTGGGCCACGTGTCGCGAGAGTTGGGTACATGGTGGCGTCCCCATTAAGGAGCGATTTAGAAAACGATGAGTGCCTGTAGGAGTCATGGCTGCCAAAATATCGCATCAGGTGCGGTAAAGCCTAGTCTGCAAAAACAGTTTTTTGTCATATTATTATTCTCTGCTACTCCATGTAATACGGAAAGGAACGCGAAAAACGGTTCTAAAATTCTCCGCACAGACACTACACCAGACGGATCAATGCAAAAGAAGTCTAATTTGCCAGGAGATGCTGTTAGTGACTGTTCTTCCACGGGTGAGAAGTAGCAGAGCAGTCCGATGATTTGGGGGGAAGCAGTCTAATGATGTTTCAACCAGCCTTCTGATAATGCGAGAAAACATCAATTGATGACGAATAAATTCGCATTACAGCATATGTGGCTTGACGCAGAAGCCGAAGAAAGGCGAACACAGCATGACGAACGAAGGGAACAGCGCGAGACAGAAGCTGAAGAAAGAGGAACACATCTCAAAGCAGAAGAATGAACAGCACGAGACAGAAGAATGAACAGCACGAGGCAGAAGAATGAAGGCAACAGCATGAACACGAGCTGCAGCAGATCAGGCGTATCCGATATAGCAGGTGGGAGGGGGAAAGGAACTTCTTAAGGGGTTTTCGAGGCTGTGCAAGGAAAAAGAGCTGCGTCAATTTCTATTATGTCACCTTGTCATGTGATTCACATTTGCTCCATTTCCTGGGACTTTCTCTAAGGGAATGATTGCATCATTTTCTGGGTGTGCAACACTTCCAGTGGCAAACCATATGCAGTTGCGTGCCCAATTGAATGCTGTTTGGAAGTCATACCTCATGACACAATTAACCATCAGATTGATGGAATGCTGCGATGTCTACAAACTTGCATCTCTCCCGAGGTGGGTCTACTATTTACTGTTGAATCTGCAATAAACACATATACCTTGCTCTCCCACGCTCCGTTTTTTGCACATCAACCCACATAGCGTCCATCCTGTCATTTTGGGCCTATACATCACTCCCTTCGCGGTGTTACGATTTCCACCTTGAGCAGGTGCAGCTCTCAATGGGAAATAAATAATAACAAAGACAAAAGGGCATCTATCCTTTTCAGTTCAAAGAAAATCGATGAGGCTCACTTCACTCTCACTGGTGCCATGAACACACAGAACTGTCGCTCATTGGGAGCGTCACCTCTGTTTCTCCAACTCACGTATACGACAGTGTAGTGTGATTTCACTGAAGACTTCATCACATCATAGGGTGATTCTTCTTTGAGGAGGCTACACCTAATGGTCCAGTGCGGTGGACCATAGCAGGTGCCATTACTATTCTCTTCTCCATCCTCCCACGATTCCTGCCCTCCAGGAACGGCAGCATCTGGACACCACAGTGTTCATGCAAGATGTATCCCCACATGTTAGCCAGCAGGTAAAGCAGTTGCTGTCTACAACTTTTGGCAACGAGTGTTTAGTTTCTCGATACTTTCCTCAAGCCTAGCTACTAACTTCACTGGACCTGAATCCTTGAGATTTTTGACTCTGGGGCTATCAGCACAAAGTCGAGAAAACTTGGCAAAATCTTGGGGAGTTTGAAAAATTTTGAAGTGACTTGGCAAATTTAGGAGAGATGTAGAGATTGAGATTGGTTTTGTGAAATTGAGGAGAGTTGGCAAAATCAAGGGGAGTTGGAAAAATTCACACTTGAGTTGCCACGATTCAGACGAGATGTAAATATTGGGTTTATTTCTGTGAAATTATGGCTAGTTGGCAAAAATGGAAGTCAAGTCAAATGACAAAATGCAGGAGAGCTAGTTGGCAAAAATGGAAGTCAAGTCAAATGACAAAATGCAGGAGAGCTAGTTGGCAAAAATGGAAGTCAAGTCAAATGACAAAATGCAATCAGTCAAATGACAAAATGCAGGAGACAAAACACAGTACACAAAGTCTGCCTTGCCCCGCAAGGCAGACTTTGTGTACTGTGTTAGCTCTAGCTGAGGCAGGGACTTCGGTCTTCAGGGAGCATGTCCTTCTATGAGAAGGCCTGTAACAGTTAGGCTGAGCTTGTAAGCCCCTTCTCTGTCCTATGTGTGT
Source organism: Ryuthela nishihirai (assembly GCA_038380435.1). Taxonomy (NCBI): domain Eukaryota; kingdom Metazoa; phylum Arthropoda; class Arachnida; order Araneae; family Heptathelidae; genus Ryuthela; species Ryuthela nishihirai. The sequence goes on along the minus strand of JAWZYU010000020.1, from coordinate 13,661,601 downwards.
GCAAATGAAAAAAAAGTTAGTCTGGCAGTCTCAGGGGATCACGTAAGTCTCGTAATTAAGGGTTGGGTTGTTTCACCTCTGAGCAGCACTTTTTGCACACAATGGGCAAAATGGCCATGTCACAAGGACCCAGGTAAAATTGGTGAAAGGAGACCCACTGGACAGCTGGTAGCATCCCGTCAAGGCCATCCAGCAGATTCTTTAACGTGCACAGGGTGCCCCCGCACACGGGGCCACGGCTTAACGTCCCATACGACGGCGAGTTTTGCAGAAATAAATCTCAACACGCCCAGCTGAGACTCGAACCTGGCAAATGCAGATTACGAGCCTGGAGCGCTACCGACTGAGCCATCCCCGCCGCTACGAGATATGACAACAGAGGATAAATGGAATACATTTTTTGAGAAATATATCCTAACTTTTAATTTTAACTGATGGTTTTGTTATGTAAGTTTACCTTTGGTTTTTAATCAGGTTCTCAAAGAGGTGTGAAAGTAAATTCTATCTCTTAAAGTTTCTTTACGAAATAGTAAAAATGCTCCTACTAAGCTGTGCGATAATGATCCTATGAGCTTAGGATTTTTCTGGAGCAGTGAATTGACATGAAACATATCATTACGGTAAAAATAAAAATATTGTAAGGATAACAACATAATTCTTCTGAATAGAACATCAGAAAAGAAGTTTGTGGCTTCGATGTTAAATTTAAATTATCTTGGGTAGAGGAGTTAAAAAAGAAGTCTTCTATTAGACTTTTAAAATTCTACATAAGATCAGATCGGCATAAGCCACATCGATTTCTGTCTAGAGTAGAAATCGAACAATCTTGTAGTGTGAAAGATCCAGGACTATCAGATAATCAACCCCTTGTTTTGAGTAGCTTTCGACGCATTCTGTCGCTCTTTCATGCCACCTTTTCGTACCATTTGCCTAGAGAGCGAAGTTCTCTGGCAAGCATGTGCGTGCGAGTGACGCGAGCTCATTTAACTCTTGGAGTGGCACGCAAAAATTCCAGTAGTTGACGAATGTCGTCACGTTCTCTCGTGTCCCATCAGACTGAAAATACTGTATACACTACATTGTTAGACTAAATAAAATGTTGGTAAGAAACTGGAAGAATGTTTCTTAAAATTAATGAAAACGATATTGCGATATTTCCGCTATGTTTTCTAGACCAGATTTCGCTATTATTGATCAGTTAAGCTCTTTTGGGAATTTTTTTAAAACCCAGTTTAAAGAGTTTTTCGCCTTCGATTTGCTAATAAAAAGGGCTACATGATCAACTAAATTCAGTTAAGATTCAATAGTGATCAAATAAGTTATAACTTATATACTACAAAGTGCTAATTCTTGGAACTACACCAGATTTCTTTTTAGTTTTTATACGTTAAGTCAATACTTTGGGAAAATATATTGGGCAAATATACAAAAGTGTTGGGGAAATATAAGTATGAGAATTTATTCAGTGAATAGCACAGCAATCTCGTAATCTGATGTTAACAGGTTCTTATCTGACTCTGTGTTGAGATTTTCTCCACTAAACTCCTTTTTGCCCCTCGGGGAGGAACTTAAGACTAATGGGTTTGCATGATCGTCCATCTTTTGCATTGGATGTTCAGCAGCTGCCTTGTTTGTGCGAGGGAGTTCAAAAAGTTCTTGACATGCATCTGCAGAACAATAACCATTGCACTTACCATAACAACACTTTTATTCCCCTTTAAAATACTCCCAGCATCTATGCAAGCTTCAGACATCTGCTTCATTTCTGGAACGCTTTGTTCCTGTCCTGTTGGGGAATACCCCGCTACTCTGAATGAACGTATTTCGCAAGATCTTGCACCCTTGGAAAAGGCTTCCCTAAAATTTTGCAAGATTTTTTCCTGATCCCGATAGGCCATAACTTGCAGGGTTTTGTGAGCATTGCCATGAGGAAGGAGAACCCTTGACAAGCCTTTTGTTGGAAACTGATCTTTTATCTCCTTAACCATTTCGAGCAAAGCAACGTTGGTGCGGTATTGACCATTTAGAGTCATTTTTTCAGGTAAGATGTCCACTGCTACCACTCCTTGGGAATTGAAAACAATTGTTAACATTCTCTTCCTTGAGCGAAAGTCTTGTCGCAGAATTTGGGGACGAGGTTCATCATCCGCAACCCAAACATAATTATCTTTCTGGGAGCCGTATAGTAATAAAAGCACGCCCTCATCAGCTGTGACAATGTCTGTTAACCTTTTGGGGCCACTAGGTTCAAACATTGCCAAGATCTCCTTGCACGAATCGACTCTAGCACTTTTTTTGAAACAAGTGTTGTAAATAGGTTGTAATAGGTAATTTCAAAAACAGTGTTATGAATTTGTTGTGGAACGGTTGACAGCTGTCAGTAGACATACCATCACAGCTGTTAGAAGCCTACCGTCAAAGCCATTCAGCGTGTTCATTAAAATGCACATGCGATGGTTCTCCCACACACGAAGCTACGGGTTGACGTCCCATTCGACGGATGGCGGCCTTCCCATACCCATGGTTGTCCTCCACTGGCCGACGGCACGGTTGTGATGGTGGTGGTGGCGGAGGGTGGACCTAAATCTCACCTCTGGCCCAGCTGGCCGGGGTATAATGGTGTTTTCCATTCAGTTTTGTAATTCAGCTACTTAGTTGTATTTTCCAGTAATTCTTGTGAGTTTTGTTTGGCATACGCATATTTTTTCAAATGCATGTTCTACTTTTGTTGGGTAGTTATATTTTTACAATAAGTGTCGATTTTTCTTGTGTAACTGTATTTTACAAGAGGTGCTATGATTTGTTGTGTAATTGTACTTTCTAATTAGTGGTGTGATTTGGATTTAAGTGTATTTTCACCAGAGCCTCATTAGCCATCAAGAGCTGATAATTTCCCGATTGATGATTAAGTGATTTTAGCTCTGTTGGAGGGAACATAAGAGTAAAAGAAATAAGGTCGTAGTTTAGATACTTTAAGTAAGAAGGAGAAATTATCAGCCCTTGATGTTTCCCGCCTCTCACTGCGTGGAAGTTGAGGTTGGATTTTGAGAGGCCCCACCACCCACCACTCTATGCTCGTCTGTTGGTTTTTGCGACGCATAGAACCTGAAAGACAGAGAGAAGAGTCCGTTAGAACATCGGAAGGACGTTTTGCTTATTCGTATAAGGATAATATATTGCTAAACTTACAAAACATAAACTTGTAAGTAGGCAAAAAGTAGGGCGAAATATAAAGCTTGGAAATAACTTGTTATTAAATGTATTGTGCATGAAATGCTTATCCAATAAAGCAATAAAAAATGGAAAAAGTAAAAACAAAACGAAAGTTAGGACACGACAATTTTTCTTATTTCTGGAGTTCCAATGCGATAGATGGAATTATCACTGGTACTATCCTGAGCACTGCGAAAGGATATTATCCTAATGGTCTTTAAAAAACTTTTTGAACTTGTTGAGCTCTTTCCTCAGCCTCAAATTGTAAACACTTGATTTTCATCGCAAAATTACGAAATCTGGCTATTTGAACTATTATGACCACTCGGCGAGCTTATAAAATATTCCGATTCATTTAAATTTTTTGATTCTTTAATTGAGAAAAGTCAGGAATTTTGTCCACAGGTCAGGGAGGGTTATTAATTTTTTTTATCGCTCTGTTCTTACTACGGTGACTCTTCAAATCATACTCTGATAAAGATATCACAAGAGAATTGAACACTTTTGCTGAAATTCGATCACTTTACATCTTTCGATAAAGAGAACTAAATACCAAATTTTCAAAACTCTACATAAACTGACTCTTTAGCATTAGGGCAATTCAATCAGTGTTCCCAACTGAAATAATTTTTCACAAAACCTGGATTAATTGTTCTTATTTTTAGATACATCAAAGCAAATACATCAAGTTATAGCTAGCCTTTGAAATATTTTGGAGAGTTATTCCAGTGAAAATATTTAAAAAACGGAATTTTCGTTACTCATTATGCTATCTGACAAACGAAAAATATATCTGAAAGCTTATGTGTAGAATAGTTTTAAAAAAAGTCGTTTCCATTATGTTTAATAATAACAATATTGATAAAAAAAAATGGTTCATTTGAAACAAAATGGCGAAATAAATTCTTCCATTAAAACTAATGAAATGAATTGCCACATACAGACAGACAAAATTCTAAATTAATAAATGCTTTCAATGTGAAATATTTTTGTTGAATTACAACATCCAGAATAACAATTTCCCCATTCTTCGTTGAAGACCATGCAACAATTTGCCTCTTGAGGTTCTTTATAGGGCATCTGTCTGGTTATCAGATTTTTAAGACAATTTCTTGGTTTGAGGATACAAAAGCTCGTTACAATATTCTCTTATTCAATTTAAATACAATTTTTACCAAAGATTTTATGCCTTCCAGCCAAATACGTTAATCATCTCTGCCTATTGACATTAGTAACACAAATTAGGAAAACTATGAAACCACCTTAGCAAATGCTAAAATGAAATCATTTGTTTTTCAGCAAGAAATCAAAGAGTCCGAATCATTACCTTTCTTTAGATCAACCTTTCGTTGGCAAGAGAGGGGACGGCATTAGGAAGCTTGTCTTTACCCTCTACAACTGGGATGGTTTTCCCAGGATCTATCAGTGGATACTTTTTCTGCACTTTCAATCCACACTTCAACTGTAAAAGATCAAAGTATTGAATCATAGCAGAAAATAAAAAAAAAGAGTGACCTGGGTTCGAGCCCCGGGTAAGGCATGGATGTGTGTGTCGTTTTCTGCTGAGGTCCTGCCATCCTCTCAGACCTTCTACTTTGGCATATAAATTGACAGGCTCCTGTCAGACCTCTGTGGCAAGCAGCTGCTTGAGGGGGTATTTATTTATCATGGTATAAAAATAGTCTTCAAAATTCTGATTCATAGGGTAAAAAGAATTGAACGCTTCCCTCTTGAAACTGTAAAATCTAAAAAAAAAGAGAGAAATTGTAATATTAAATCTGAATATAGATAATCGAAACACACTCAGTTTTCATTAAATTATGATCACTGCACTTCATGTTAAAGTTCGTAATTTTCAGTTTCCATGTTCGTGTCCCAGCTGAGCCAGTGTTGAGATTTATCTCCGCAACCCCCCCCCCCCTCCCGCCCTGCCCACGGTGAGTAGGGGACACCGATGGGCATGTAAAGGTCGCCGTCCGTCCGTCGGGTGGGGTTGGGTTGGGTTGTTTTACCTCTGAGCGGCACTTTTTTGCACACCATGGGCTAAATGGCCAGGTCACATGGACCCCGAAGGCTCAGAGAAGGTTGGGGGAGGGGACCCACTGGAACAGCTGTTGGGAGACAGATGATAGCCTCCCGTCAAGGCCATCCAGCGTGTTCTTTAACGTGCACAGGGTATGGCTCTCCCGCACACGGCTTAACGTCCCATCCGACGGACGGCGGCCTTTCCAAGCCCATCGGTGTCCCCTACTGAACGTGGGCAGGGCGGGGAATTTTGCGGAGATAAATCTCAACGCTCACCTAGCTGGGACTCGAACCTGGGAACTACAGATTACGAGCCTGGCGCGCTACCGACTGAGCCACCCCCGCCCCCCGTCGTGTGGGGTGTTAAGCCGTGGCTACGTGTGCGGGAGAGCCATACCCTGTGCATGTTAAAGACCACGCTAGATGGCCTTAACGGGAATCTATCCTAATAGCAATTCAGTGGGTCCCCTCCCCCAACCTTCTCTTATCCTTCGGGGACCTTGTGACCTGGCCATTTAGCCCATTGTTGCAAAAGAAGTACCGCTCAGAGGTGAAACAGCCCAACCCAACTTCATGATAAGGGAGAGGAAATCTAATTTTGATGTTTTATAACTTCTAAAATAAGCTTTTAATGGTAAAATATCCCTCGTGGTAAATTGCAGGTTTCAACTACATTTAGCTAAATCTCGATTTCCAAAATTATGCATTCATTATTTAAATAGTTACGAAATTTTAAACGTTGAACAACAGCAACGCGAGAGAAGAATTTACCTAAAAAGTTTAGATCTTTTATAAATAAACATTATTTTAAATCCTTTAATAAGAAAAGTGAACATTATAAAAGTTTATGTAATATTTTCAATCTTTCTTCAATTTTGTATAAGTTCCTTACGATTGCATTACTGATATTAATTATTCACACTGTCATAACTCTCTATATACTGAATGAATAATTACGAAAATTGAGGTTTAGATAGAAGTAGTTAAGACCTGCAGTTTATCATCAGTGATGGTTAGAGAGGGCTTGGCTACTGATCGGAGGGACCTGGGTTCGAGTCCTGGGTAAGGCATGGATGTTTCTCTGCCGAGGTGTCGCTTTCCTCACAGACTTCATTCTTCACGTCTGATTGAGGAATTTTTACTTATGTTTAATTTTACCATAAAAAGCTTATTTTAGAAGTTATGGTGAATCGAAACTTTTGCATTGCCATAACCTGGAGAGGAATGGCCATAATTCAACGAACACTGAGTGTATAGCAAACATCAGATTTGTCAGATCTACACTAAACCAGCCGTTCAAGACAAAAATCACATGCGATTAAGATAATCTATATATCGATTCTACATACTTTATATTTGCCATTCGAATTAAATCATTACAAAATACATTTTAAATATCCAATCGATCAGATATTTTATTAAGCAAGACAACATTAAACACTTAATGAAGTTTTTTTCAATAATCTGTAAGAGAAATGAAATCTGTATCTAAAGAGATCTTTGAAGAATAAACAACTAGAGAAATTTCATTTGTGTTTTGAACAATTCTAGCCGTCCCGTGGCTGAGTGGCTAGCATGCTTGGCTACTGATCAAAGGGATCTGGGTTCGAGCCCCGGGTGAGGAATGGATGCTTGTGTTGTGCCCGCCATCCTCGCAGACCTTCTACTATGGTGTATAAACTGGCAGGATCCTGTCAAACCAACGTGGCAAGCAGCCATTTGACGGGATCTTTATTTTTTTATAAATGTTTAATTGCTTCTTCATTATATATGTATATACTAATTAATAATGTATACTCTTTTACCATTTTTCTTTCATTGCATATTCATACGCATACAATGAAAACATTTTCACATTAATTACAATTCTTACTTAAACAAGTTTAGCTGCTTTCGGATATCTGTACGGACACTGAAACAAGTTTTAATTTTTAACACCTGATGTTTGAAAAGACATCGATCTTAAAGAGGAAGAAGTTGCATTGTGTGTAATGTTGCCAACTCTGGCAATAAATAATAAATGGACAGCATTACAACAGTACTAATGAAAAATGAACTCATAAAGAATCACGAGAAGCAAAACCATTATCAATGAACTCACCAGTTTTTTCAGAACTTTTCTTTTGAAGAAAGAATGCCACAAATAGTACAAATAAATGATTGAGGAGATCAAATAGTATTTTTTTTAATATGTTTATCAAAAGATGGCAGTAAACGGCTCGTTTCTGTTTATGACTGCGCCAGGTCTCTTATTCTGATTATTTCTCCAATTTATCTGTTTAAATGTCAAAGGATTCTTATGTTGTTTTCATACTAAGCTTTTCCCAGGTTCGGGGTCTTTTCCAGTTCAGGTCTCTTATTCTGATTATTTCTCCAATTTATCTGTTTAAATGTCAAAGGATTCTTATGTTGTTTTCATACTAAGCTTTTCCCAGGTTCGGGGTCTTTTCCAGTTCAGGTCTCTTATTCTGATTATTTCTCCAATTTATCTGTTTAAATGTCAAAGGATTCTTATGTTGTTTTCATACTAAGCTTTTCCCAGGTTCGGGGTCTTTTCCAGTTCAGGTCTCTTATTCTGATTATTTCTCCAATTTATCTGTTTAAATGTCAAAGGATTCTTATGTTGTTTTCATACTAAGCTTTTCCCAGGTTCGGGGTCTTTTCCAGTTCAGGTCTCTTATTCTGATTATTTCTCCAATTTATCTGTTTAAATGTCAAAGGATTCTTATGTTGTTTTCATACTAAGCTTTTCCCAGGTTCGGGGTCTTTTCCAGTTCAGGTCTCTTATTCTGATTATTTCTCCAATTTATCTGTTTAAATGTCAAAGGATTCTTATGTTGTTTTCATACTAAGCTTTTCCCAGGTTCGGGGTCTTTTCCAGTTCAGGTCTCTTATTCTGATTATTTCTCCAATTTATCTGTTTAAATGTCAAAGGATTCTTATGTTGTTTTCATACTAAGCTTTTCCCAGGTTCGGGGTCTTTTCCAGTTCAGGTCTCTTATTCTGATTATTTCTCCAATTTATCTGTTTAAATGTCAAAGGATTCTTATGTTGTTTTCATACTAAGCTTTTCCCAGGTTCGGGGTCTTTTCCAGTTCAGGTCTCTTATTCTGATTATTTCTCCAATTTATCTGTTTAAATGTCAAAGGATTCTTATGTTGTTTTCATACTAAGCTTTTCCCAGGTTAAGGGTCCACCTGTTAGCACTGAAATTAATCTGCACAAAACTCCCCACACTACCCTTAGTCACTAGGAGATACCGATGGCTTGGAAAGACTGCTGTCCGTCGAATGGGATGTTAAGCCGTGGAATTCTTTGTGAGAGATCCATACCCTTTGCATGTTAAAGAACACACTGGATGGCCTTGATAGGAGGCTAGCATCTCCTAGCATCTATCCAATCGGTCCCTTTTCCACAACCGTTTCTGTGCCCTCGGGGTCCTTGTGGCCTGGCCATTTAGCCCATTCTGTGCAAAAAACTGCAGCTCAATGGTAAAACAACCCAACCCAACCTATGAACTTTATTAGCAACTTCATAGTAATAGAAGTGTTAAAAGAATCAGTGGTTCTTTCTTATTGCAAATGAAATTTGAAACCTTATCTGTAACTTGTATCCTGACCATCTCATTGAATTTTTTGCCAAAAGCCTTAGGTGATTACGTGATTAACCTTCGCTACAAAAATAAATATAATTATACCTTTATTGAATAAGGTATACAATAAAGTTTAGAAAAAATAAATACCCCCTCAAGCAGCAGATTGCCACAGAGGTCTGACAATAGTCTGTCAGTTTAATCGACCTCCCTGAACGACAGATCACGACAGCCGAGGATGACGTCATACTTTCCATCCGATTTGGGATCGCTCGCTCGGTTAATGCAACCTATTTCATGCTTAAAAGTAGCAAAATTTCCAGCATTCGCTCCAAACTTTTTCCTTTTTTTACTATTCCTTTGCTGTTCTTACATCGTTTTCCATGCAAGAAGTCAAAAAATTCCTGTTCAAATGATTTATTTCGAATTACGTAACACAATTTACTGCAAATATTGTTTACGCTTGTTTGAAAGGAAGAAAAGCAATGTTTTATGAACAAAAAAAAGTACCGTATTTGCCGGCGTATAGGACGCACCGGCGTATAAGATCCTTTTTTAGACATATTTTAAGCAAAAAAATTTTTCCACATTGTTTCATGAATTTCCATAAAGATTTACTGTACTCATTTTATAGTTATTTATGTATACAAAAAATGTAACTAGGGAACATTGTAGTTATTTACCTTTCAATGTTCATCCTCAAAACCCAGAAATTCATCTCCAGAACTAAATGAAAAACCACTTGAAGCCTCTTTTTCAGAAACTGAGTCTTCGTATAACAAATTATCCTCTGTGCCATCAAGTGAGTTACTAATACCACATTTCTTAAATGACTTTACAACTGTCTCATGTTTCACAGCATTCCATGAAGTTTTGACCCATTCACAAATCTACAAAATGCTAGGCCTCTTCCTTCTTCCTGATGGTGTCACTTCAAAATCTGTAGACTGCATCCAACTGTTCCATTTCTCCTTCATGAATCCTTTAAATGGTTTATTAATGCAGACTTTTAAAGGTTGAAGCTGGCTCGTTAGTCCACCTGGAATTACAGCTAACTGAGTTTTCAGTTGGTTGATTTTATTTTTTACAGCTTCTGTTCTATGACTCCGAAACTGATCATATACTAGCAAGGCAGGTTTCTTTAACAGTCCACCAGGACGCCTAGACCACACATTGTCTATCCACAACTTCATCCCCCCTTCATCCATCCAGCCCTTAGGTTGAACGTGCACAAACACAACTTTAGGCAGTTTTTCCTTGGGCAAGGTTTTCCTTTTGAAAATCAAAAGAGGCGGCAATTTTCTTCCATTGGCACAACAAGACAACACGACTGTGTAGTGCGTTTTCTCATATCCACAAGTTTAAACACTTCTTGTACCTTTGGAATCTATTGTTTTGTTTGAGGGTACATCGAACGTCAATGGCACCTCATCCATGTTTCCTATTTGTGAAAGTTCAAAATTTCATCTTTCTCTTGCATTACTGACAAATTTATGAAACTCGATAATCTTGTCTTCATATTCTGTTGGCATCTTTTGTGCTATTTTTGTTTTAGTCCGCATACGTAAGTCATTTCTCTTCATGAATCTAGAACACCATGACGTTGATCCTGTAAAATCAGCGATGCCTCTCTGTTAGTAGCTATCACTCTTGCTTGTTGAATACTCATTTTTGTGGAAACTGAAAATCCCGAGCTTCGGTGGTCTAATATCCAAGTTTTTAATTCTTCTTCTAGTTCCGGCCATTTTGCAATTCCATGTCGCAGATTTATGCTTTTTTTAGGTCTTCTTCCTATCTTCTCCAAGTTCTTATCATCTTTTCTGTTGGCGGTGATCCGAAATTCTTCTCTGCTGCCCTGTTTCCGTGTTCTTTGGCATACTCAATCACTCGTAGCTTGAATGCAATATCATAGTAGAATCTGTGTTGTTTTTGAGCCATGTTTCGCAGCAAAAACATGAGAAAGCTTCTTCGGTACTAAAAGTTTACGTTTTTGTTGCCCTGAGGCGCTGTAATTGGTAACGACGCGCCATGCTCGCGCTTTTCGAAAAAATATGCCGGTGAAATGTGATCACGAATGCGCACATTGGATGAATCGTAACCTTGAGATGCCAGTGGATCTGAACTCAATTTTACTGGAATTCACCCTCTGTCAGTAGTGAAGCATAAAATATACCACGCAACTTATTATTTTTATAGAACAGAAAAAATTTATGTAAACGATTTATTTGAAACCATTCTTTCACAAAAGGAAAAAATGCAAAAGAATACTTATATATGTATATTGATATAAACCAAAAGTTTTAGACTGAAATTTCAACTCATAATTTTGATTACCGGCGCATAAGACGTACCCCATATTTTAGGCGTATTTTGAGGGGGAAAAAGTGCGTCCTATACGCCGGCAAATACGGTATATATAATTCACTCCAAAATGTCATTGCATTACATTAATTGAAATAATTGCCATATACTTATCATGTACATTTCTAAAAAGTAAAAATTTAAGTGTGATGTTGCACATTAAATGGGAATGGCAAACAGTTGAAATTATATATTTTCACAAGTTAGACTTTATTAAAAAGTTTGGCCTATCAAGTTTTCTTGATATTTTTTATTTTCGCTCACTAGAAGCTGTAAATTCTTTTCCGTTAACACTTTTGCATTACATTTCAAACAAATGCCTGCAAATATGTTTTTCACAATGTAATCGAATACGTAGGCATTGCAAGATTTGAGACTTCATTTGTGACTGTTGTTGACATAGAATTTGAACAGCCCAACTAAGACAGCTTGTTGAAGGGTACATCTTTGAAAGAGTAATTTGTATTCGACTGATTTTTAAAAGTACAAAAAATGCGCACTAGTCATACCTTCATCTGCCAATATATTCCATGCAGATACAGCATTTTTAAAACTATTATCATCAAAAATGGTTTAATATTTGTTATCGAAATCTTTTAGAAACCTCGGAATATTTTGAATTTTTACTCCAAAAACAGGCATGGATGTTTATGTTGGGTTAGGTTGTTTTACCTCTGAGAGGCACTTTTTTGCACACCATGGGCTAAATTGCCAGGTCACATGGACCCCGAAGGCTCAGAGAAGGTTGGGGGAGGGGACCCACTGGAACAGCTGTTGGGAGACAGATGGTAGCCTCCCGTCAAGGCCATCCAGCGTGTTCTTTAACGTGCACAGGGCTTAACGTCCATGTCTTAACGTCCCATCCGACTGACGGCGGCCTTTCCAAGCCCATCGGTGTCCCCTACTGACCGTGTGCAGGGCGGGGAGTTTTGCGGAGATGAATCTCAACGCTGACCCAGCTGGGACTCGAACCTGGTAACTACAGATTACGAGCCTGGCGCGCTACCGACTGAGCCACCCCCACCCCATGTTTATGTTATCTCTCAGCTGAGGTCCCGCCATCCTCACAGACCAACTATGGCATATTAAACTGGTTGTCTCCTGTCAGACTGCTATGGCAAGCAGCTGCTTGAGGGGTACTTATTTATTTCAGCAGATTTTATGAGTGATTTAAATTATAGCTTACTGTGTTCATGTGTACAGGTTAATCACCCTGAAACATGTATAAATTGATTTCACCATTATTTTTTAAGCTCTTTACTTCTTGGAAAATGGAAGTGAAACTCATAAACAAAATAAAAATTTCAGTTTTGTATTAAGAACAATCGTATTTGTGCTTTGATTAAATTCCTCTGACTACAAATGTCTGTCGAAAATGCATCAAAATTCAATATTTTATTGCTCTGATTAAAAACAATTTGCGTTTCTGCCTATCGATTTGAAAATTTTCTCTGCTTCGGTCTGTGGTTTGGTGCTTATTCCGAGAGATATTGTATGACATTGTATGAATATGCGAGATAAACATCATCTTTTAAAATTTGTGATTTAGGAGGAACTTTTTTACCATTTTGCCGTTTTTATTTTGCAATTCATCTTCTCGAAAAATAATTTCGTCGCGAAAATGTTTTTCATGAACAACGTTTTCTTGCTAATAATTTCATCTAGGAATTTTTCTGAGTCAATTTGCTTTATCTCTGCATTCATCGGAAATCGGAAAACACTAAAATATTCAGTGGTACCTATTTTATGACAGTTCGACCGATATTCTCTTACACAATAGTGATCATCATAATTAACTAAGGATATTAAAATATAACATTTTCTGCAGTCCTGTATTTCTTTCAATGATAGACAGATATTAATTCAAAAGCACAAACATTAATATATTGGATTACCACAAAAAATACAAAATGAACGCCAAACCTGCTCAATAAAAAATGTTATATCACGTTTTAAAACTTGAAAATAATAACTAAGATTATTAAATTCGTAATTTTGAAAAACTAAATGACAATATATAAGCTAGCGAGAAGCAAATGAACAAACAATTGGTACTTGCTTCCTTAAACCGGGCTGACCTTACGAAGGAAAGGATCTCATCGCCTCACTCGCTCAGAGCTCTCCCGCCCTTGTAGTTCACGAAGGATCTCATCGCCTCACTCACTCAGAGCTCTCCCGCCCTTGTAGTTCACGAAGGATCTCATCGCCTCACTCGCTCAGAGCTCTCCCGCCCTTGTAGTTCACGAAGGATCTCATCGCCTCACTCGCTCAGAGCTCTCCCGCCCTTGTAGTTCACGAAGGATCTCATCGCCTCACTCGCTCAGAGCTCTCCCGCCCTTGTAGTTCACGAAGGATCTCATCGCCTCACTCGCTCAGAGCTCTCCCGACCTTGTAGTTCACGAAGGATCTCATCGCCTCACTCGCTCAGAGCTCCCTGCCCTTGTAGTTCACGAAGGGCACGGTTTAATACGCCATACAGATCTGTAAGGAAGGCGATAACTCAGCAGAAAGACAACACAAACATTCATGCCTAATCCGGAGTCATCACCATCATCATCATCCTCAAGCAGCCATGGGCTACGGAGGTCCAACCAGACCGCGCAGTTTAATTCTCCAAGCATATCTGTCCTGAGCTACATCTGCAGCATCCGGCCACTGCACACCAATTCTAACAAGGTCCTGTTTGACATTGTCTGCCCACCGCATCCTAGTTCTCCCCCTCCTTCTGAGGCCTCTAGGCACATTGTTCATAACCTTATTCGCCAATCTATAATTATCCATACGGGCAACATGGCCAAACCAGCGGAGTCTCTCTCTGCACAATATGCTGCTTAAAGGAGGTTGCAGACTCCTTTGCCTAACCTCATCATTAGTTACAAAGTTAAACCACCTAATGCCCAAGATACCGCGTAAGCATCTAGAATCAAAAGCATCTAGTTTCCTGTTATCTTGCTTACACAGCGTCCACGTTTCACTACCATAACTAACCCTAGAAAGAACCAAACTATTATACAGTCTAATTTTAGTCTTTAGGTGTATACCCCTATTTCTCCACACTCTCCATAGATTCTTAAAAGTCCCGGCAGCAATACCTATTCGTCTGTTAATCTCATGCCGCACATCACCAGTATCACTTACATAGCTCCCAAGGAAATTAAACTGTGACATCTGCTCAAGACTGCAACCATTCAGATTAACTGAATCACAACCTGCCTGACTAATTTTCATCACTTTAGTTTTCTCTCTGTTTATAACCAAACCTACTCTACTACCAGTCTCATCAACAGCTCGAATGAAAGAGTTCATCTCATCAACATCATTTGCCAAAAGGGCTAAATCATCAGCATAATCTAAATCAGAAATTTTCATATCTCCAGCCCATTTAAGGTCAAAATCTTTCCCATGAAGTGAATTTCGCATAACATAATCAACAACCAAACTAAAGAGAAAAGGACACAAAATGCACCCTTCTCGAACACCAGACGTAATGCTGAACCAATTGCTACAAGCCTTACCAACTCTCACACACGACTCAGTGTTATTATAGAGAGCTTTCATTATGTTAACTAACTTGTCTGGTATACCATATGATCTCACAATCAACCACAGATTATGACGATCAACAGAGTCGAAAGCCTTTTTGAAATCAACAAAGCTAGCAACCAAAGGTTTCTGAAACTCTAAACATTTCTCAAGAATCTGCCTAAGTAAAAATATCTGATCCACACATCCCCTACCACTTCTGAATCCACATTGCTCATCACGCAATTGCCTGTCAACCAGATTCTTAATTCTATTAAGCACAATCATGGAAAGAACTTTACCTGGAACAGAGAGTAGGCTGATACCCCTATAGTTATCACAAGAACTGCGATCACCTTTTTTGAAAATAGGCATAATAATAGCTCTGGTAAAATCCTTAGGAACCATGCCTTTATCATAAAAGTTATTCAAAATTTCAGTCATCCAAGTGGTAACCGAAACATTCCCAGCATGAGCATTTCTGTAGTAATTCTATCTACCCCTGGGGATTTATGAAGTTTAAGTTTAGAGATAACCAAAATAACTTCAGATTGTGTTATAGGGCCAACATTAAAGCTGCCAATGCATCTATCATCATTACAAACAATGGGAGTAGAACTAACCACATTGTTTAGAACATCACTGAAATGCTCAGCCCACCTAGCCATGACAGAATCCTCCCCTTCTATAACCTTACCTTGTTTATCCTTCAATCCCTGTACACCTTTTCGTTTTCTACCACACAAAACATTAACTATCTGGTGCAGCTCTCTGCTGTTGTGCTGCCTAACTGCTTCCTCAGCTTTGTCAGCCAAACCATCAAGCCAAAGATTCTTATCAGTAGCTAACTGATCCTTTACACGTTTATTAAGCTGTCTGTAATCCTTTCTATTAGGACTAGTAGGGTACTGATTAAGGACATTCCTGCAGTTCTTTCTTTCCAAAATAAGCTCAAGTTCCTTATCACTCAGATAATTCTGTCTCTTCTGCTCCTTTTTTCCTAAAAGAGTACTGTTAGTGTCCAAAAAAGCCTGTTTAAATTGATCCCATTCTTCCTCAACTTCAGTAGTAAGCATACCATGACTGTCATAATGATTAAGTAACCTATCATGGTAAGCTTTGGCTATAACTGGGTCTTTCAGAGCTTCAGTATTAAAAGTAAATTTTTTAACCCTAGCACAACACTTTTTAAGTTTAAGTTGCAAGACACTGTTAACAAGGTAATGGTCAGATCAAATTTCAGCTCCCCTGTATGCCCTGGTATTTCTAACAGAACTAGCCCATTTGCTGTTAATTAATATATGATAAATCATATTCCTATGCAGCCCATGAGGTGAAACCCATGTGTATTTATGTATGTCGCGGTGTTTGTAATATGTGTTAGTTATTCTGAATCCATTGGGTTGGGTTGTTTTACCTCTGAGCGGCACTTTTTTGCACACCATCTCTGAATCCATTGAGTTTACTTACCTGTAGGAGACGTTGCCCATTGCCATTGCAGCTACCAATACCAAAAGGGCCTATAACCCCTCCCCAAAGATCAGAGTCCAGTACCAACTTTGTCATTGAAGTCACCAAGAACAAGGGTAATATCTCCTTTCTTGACAGAATTCAAAATATCCTGAAGTTGTCCGTAAAACCTATCCTTCTCATCCTCATCAGCATCCTCAGTGGGGGTATAACAGCAGATAACATTCAAGTCTTTAATGATTGTCTGAAATTTTGCTGTAAGAAACCTTTCATTAATGCACTCATATCCTAGAAGAGCATCACTAGCATGTCTGCTGAGCAGCAGACCCACGCCTTGGTGATGCTTTCCATCCTCCCTCCCTGTAAAGAGATATTTAAAGTTATTTTTAAGTATCTCACCTTTACCTGTCCATCTGGTCTCTTGCAAGCCTAGAATATCTAGGTTATAACGCTGGAATTCCTGCATGAGGACATCAAGAGAATAATCTCTATGTAATGTCCTCACGTTCCACATTCCTGCAGAGAGAAAATGATTAGTAGGATTTTTAAAGAAATTAGGTTTATTGAGATTGGTAGGGCCAATAATATCAAACAGCCCCCTGATCGCAGGCATGGGGCAAACACCTGTTCCTCCTCTGCTAAAGGCTGAAGTCACCGATGCTGGTAGGAACTTCGGGCACCACCTTTTCAAGTGGACTTTTTCAAGAGCCACATGGCCTGCCTGAGACACATTACTCCAGTTTAGGCTTGACGATGCCCAACTAGCTAAGTAAGGTTCAGGTACCTGCGATGGCCTCTGATTAGGATTATCCACCAGCTGATATAATGCCTCTGTTCACTTAGAGCTGGCAACCCAGAAGCAAACAGAAAACACAGCGGCAGACTCTCTCTCAACAGAGGCCCACCAGTGCAGCAAGTCCAGGATCAATAATCAAGCTCAAATCCATAAACAAGTCCAGTCTAGTAGGTATAAATGGTCAGCACCAGGACCCTGTGAAGTTAACCACTCCTCAGCATGGTTGAAAAAAAGAAAAAAGTGGCCATAGATGACCAGATTAGTAGGCCATACTGAACTGGCAGCCCTCCCCTTCCGTTCCCTTCCAAAAGAGAATATCTCTTTTGAAAGGTACTAACGGCCTGCACCACGAGAAGGCGGGGTCGGACATTAGGTGCTAGACCTGGCCGGTTCTGTGCATCATCACTAGGGATTGGTGCACAGCTCTCCTTCCAGTTTACGCCTAGCTACCATTTACAGGTCAATCCGGAGTAGAGTATATATTATTTCTTAACTAGAAGAGGTTGCTTTCATGAGCATAAAAATTTTAAATGTAGCGTAACAGGCCACAGTTACAATCTGAATCTGCGTCTGCCTCCAATCTATTTCTGTATTTCACCTTTGTTCTATTTTTCGCGAAATTTCCGATAAGCATAATACCACGACAATAATTGAAATAAAAAAAATTACAAGGGGAGTTCAAAAAGTTCTTGACAAGCATCTGCAGAACAATAATCGTTGCACTTTCCTCAACAAAACTTTTACTATCTTCCAAAGAACACTCCTCCAGCATTTATGCAAAGTTGCAGACGTCTATGACAATTCTGAAACTCTTGATGGTACTCCTGTTGGGGAATATTTCGCAACTCGGAATGAACACATTTTACAAGGACTTGCACCCTTGAAAAAGGTTTCCCAACAATTTTTTTTAAATTTTTGGAAACAAACCAAGAATCACATGGTACAAAATCGGGTGAATATGCAGTATGGGGTAGCTGTTTGATTTTTTCTTGCTCTAGATAGGTCGCAATTTGCCAGGTTTTCTGAGCACTGGCATTCTCATGAAGAAGGAGAACACTTGACATGCCTGCTATTGGACGCCACCATTTTGGGCAAAACAATGTTGATGTAGTATTGGCCATTTACAGTCATTTTTTTCTGGTAAGTAGTTCGCGACTATCAGTCCTTGGGTGAATATCTTCTTCTTTGAGCGAAAGTCTTGTCAGAGCATTTGGGGACGCGGTTCATCTTCCGCAACCCAAACATAGTTGTCAATCTTTCAGTGAGATGTGTAGTAAAAAGACACGTCTCATCACCTGTGCCAATGTCTGTTAACCATTTGTGCCACTAGATTCAAACAATGGCAGCATCTCCTTCCACGAATCTCCTTAATGTTCTGTCACTTTGAAGGTTGCAGAATGTTGCCCTTAATGTTGCAGAATGATTTCGCACAGATCTTTCGGAATTTTAAATGTTGATGAATAATTCTTTTCACACTGGCATCTAAACTTATTTTACCTGAACAGTGATGTGTGGGTGTTCCTAAATGAGTTCACGAACAGATAGTTTTCGTTCACGACCTCCTTCAGTCTTCCTGCACGAGGGAGGTCTTCGAAGCTCTGCCGTTCTCTGAATTTGCGCATTCATCCTGCAACAATGCCACGTGAACAGCAATGATCTCACAATGATCTTCACTTGTGGGATAAATCGGCAGGAATTTTTTTCGTATCGTCCCCGAGCTGCATCCTTGTGAAAATGATATCTTCACACAAGAATTCCACCGTTACAATCAAGATACTCTCGTTTCGAAAAGACCAGATGGTAAGATACTTCAAAATACAATGGATTCCACAAATCAAGGAAAAATGAGAAAAATCGCGATAATTCGCCAAAAGATTTGTGCGATCCTCACCAAACTTGTTCATGTAACCAATAATGCCAAGTGAGAATATCGTATGCGAATTAGTCTAGGTTGCTCAATTTGAGTAATCGGACAGCGGCATAAAAACGGACGTTTTGGAATGGATTGTTATTTGTGTTGTAAATGTGAGAAAGAAATTCGAAACAGCCATTTTGTAGGAATGACCTCGAGACTTCATTTGCCGAATGAACTGCGATGGAGAGCTATTGGCCGACTCGAAGAAGGCCAAAGTCAGTCAGACGTAGCACGATGGCTGAATGTGAGTCCTTCTGTGGTCCATACACTGTGGAATCCATTTCTTAACACGGATTTCACGTCTCTGTGGTTTAGCCGAGGAAGGGCTAGAGTTACGATCTCTGTACAAGATCGATATCTGCGATGAACTGCACGAAGGAGTTCATGAATTAAAAAGCAAAGAAGAAGAGAGGGCCGAAGCAATGTTGCCTGTTAAACAACACCACTTACACCAGGAAAAATATTTCTGACAGTGAATATTTTAAATTAAACTATATATATATTATATATATATAAATATATTAAACTCAATACTTAGTTTGTATTTTATATATATAAAGTCAAATTTTATATTTAATATGTAATTAAAGTCAAACTAATATATATTTATATATATTTGTTTTATATATTTATATATTAGTTAAGTAGATTTAAATATTTATTTAAACATATTAAAGTCAATACTTATTTTGTAAATTGCCACTTTTTTTGTTTGACGATGTGCGACCTTCTATCCTAAGCACGTGCATACTGCTGAAATGCAGTCTGGGCATTTCTCATGAGCCACTTTCACAAACTACTTCAACGAACACGAACTCCATGAAGAAAAGTGGCCTAGAAAGTCCATTTTTTTCGACCTCTTTTGTCGCTTGTGTCGTGTCATGATCCGATGCGCGTGGACGGGATTTCCTTTCTTCTCCGAACATTCGTTTGCACATTTTTTTCACGAGAAACCGAATGATGCTGCTCAGCAGACGATACCATAAGGATGGGCAGCCGATTATCAGATTCTGATTTGATTGCGTTCAATTGCATTGCTTAAAGTGTTTCTTTTCGCGGTTTAAAACTGTATTGGCTTTCCTCACCATTTTTAATTTCATGATCTTATTTTCGAGGGCAGAAATCAGCCGAAAGTTAATTGACATTTATTGGATCTGATCCATTTCGAATCATCAGCGACTGCATTTTCATCATGAAGAACCAAACGATCATCTGTTTGTTTTGTTCAGGTGAGGAAATTTAAGATCATTAGAACTGGTTTTAAAGTGCAAATGAAATGAGATGTACAGAAATTTCTTTTCAGTTATGATAATATAATTTTATGCATTAGTTACTGAAATATACATATTAGCATGCGAAAAATGGCAAAATTATAATACGAAATTGAGATTTTTTTTTCGGTTTTCGTATTTTTTATGAATACACAATCGTCTAATTTTGGCAAAAAATGCGAAAATTGTAGAATGTCTTTTTTAGTGAGTTGCAAGGTCGGATCTAGAAGGGGTCATGTTTTCACGTATTTTTTAAATTTTTTGAAAATAATCCTAAAACTGAGCTGAAAAGGTGACTGCAATGGAAATCATCTTCTTCCCCGTCTCCCTTTTTATTTTTTTCGAATTGATTACGTCAATCCGAAAAATTGAATTGGTTGTAATCAAGTCACTTGGCTCCGCCACACCCTTAATTTTTTCTGCATCAGGACCTGGTGAGTTGGATATTTTAAATTTGATAAAATATGCTCAAAATAGATATTTAATACTCAGAATGAATTTAATTATAAGAATATGTACAGTGGAATCTGTTTAAGAATGACCATCTGCTGTTAGATTTCGAGGCCATGACGGTTTTATCATTTGATAATCAAAAATAGGTTTCATTAAAAAAGCAAGAAGGTTTTTTGAAAACATGGCATAAAAAGATTGCTCTGCGAAACTTTTCGGTCAGATTTAAGCGTGGAGGAAATTTGCTTTGACAAAACAAGATTGACATCAATACTTGAATAGATCGCATACATATTTGACCAAGACCGAAGTTAAAAGAAAATCATGTTCATTTTTGATATCACGTATGATATAATCAGTTGTGAAACATTTTATTTCTTACCGGCACGCTTCAAAGCATAGCTATGTATGGAAAAATCAAACACAGGTGGTCACTCCACTGAAGCCATCTTACAGGGGTAACAAAGTGACTTCTGAAAATGCAGTGCCCAGTATTTTCCATTTCTCCCTCTGTTTTTCGCTAATAGCGAATGATTTAGGGGTTTTGAATGTGAAATAAATATTAATAAATGTTGTCAAACCCTACCTGGTGTAGTGGTTAGCATACCTGACTGCCAAGACTAGCAAGGCATATCTTGTGTTAGTATGTTGTAGGAGTAACCAGGATTGGGTTGTTTTACCTCTGAGCGGCACTTTTTCTGCACACAATGGGCTAAATGGCCAGGTCATAAGGACCCCTAAGACTCAGAGAAGTTGTGTGAGGGGACCTACTGGAACAGCTATTGGGAGACAGATGGTATCCTCCCGTCAAGGTCATCCAGAGTGTTCTTTAACGTGCATAGGGCTTAACGTCCATGTCTTAACGTCCCATCCGACTGACGGCGGCCTTTCCAAGCCCATCGCTGTCCCCTACTGACCGTGTGCAGGGCGGGGAGTTTTGCGGAGATAAATTTCAACGCTGACCAGATGGGACTCGAACCAGGGAACTGCAGATTACGAACTTGGCGCGCTACCGACTGAGCCACCCCCGTCCTTAGTAACAAGGATAGCCTAATATAGCTTCTAGGTTATCTCCGTCCATTCTGTAGGGAAGTACTTATACCTAAATACTTGTTTAGTCTGTTATACTCTCGGATTTCAGCCTTATTGAACATATAAACTTATAATAAAATATACGGTTGTTATCAAGTGTGATGTTTTTAAACTGTTTTTAATTCTTAATATTAAAGTTTTTAGGAAGAAAAATAAACTTTTCACTTATATTTTAATTTTTATCAGTTATTTTGCATATTCTAAACCCAGATAACAGATTTAAGCTTTTTTGTGACTAATATTGGAGAATCAGAATAACATTTCAAACTCATCAAGTGTAATAATATTGCACGAGCTAGATGAATGTGCCTCTGCGCTATCCGCGATAGCAGATGCAAAATTGCAGTGTTCCCTCATCCGAAATGTTGAAGGGAGAGCTTCAAAGTCACAAACATTTTTTCTGGTGTAAGTGGTGTTGTTTAACAGGTAACATTGCTTCGGCCCTCTCTTCTTCTTTGCTTTTTAATTCATGAACTCCTTCGGCAGTTCATCGCAGATATCGATCTTGTACAGAGATCGTAACTCTAGCCCTTCCTCGGCTAAACCACAGAGACGTGAAATCCGTGTTAAGAAATGGATTCCACAGTGTATGGACTACAGAAGGACTCACATTCAGCCATCGTGCTACGTCTGACTGACTTTGGCCTTCTTCGAGCCGGCCAATAGCTCTCCATCGCAGTTCATTCGGCAAATGAAGTCTCGAGGTCATTCCTACAAAATGGCTGTTTCGAATTTCTTTCTCACATTTACAACACAAATAACAATCCATTCCAAAACGTCCGTTTTTATGCCGCTGTCCGATTACTCAAATTGAGCAACCTAGACTAATTCGCATACGATATTCTCACTTGGCATTATTGGTTACATGAACAAGTTTGGTGAGGATCGCACAAATCTTTTGGCGAATTATCGCGATTTTTCTCATTTTTCCTTGATTTGTGGAATCCATTGTATTTTGAAGTATCTTACCATCTGGTCTTTTCGAAACGAGAGTATCTTGATTGTAACGGTGGAATTCTTGTGTGAAGATATCATTTTCACAAGGATGCAGCTCGGGGACGATACGAAAAAAATTCCTGCCGATTTATCCCACAAGTGAAGATCATTGTGAGATCATTGCTGTTCACGTGGCATTGTTGCAGGATGAATGCGCAAATTCAGAGAACGGCAGAGCTTCGAAGACCTCCCTCGTGCAGGAAGACTGAAGGAGGTCGTGAACGAAAACTATCTGTTCGTGAACTCATTTAGGAACACCCACACATCACTGTTCAGGTAAAATAAGTTTAGATGCCAGTGTGAAAAGAATTATTCATCAACATTTAAAATTCCGAACGATCTGTTGCGAAATCATTCTGCAACATTAAGGGCAACATTCTGCAACCTTCAAAGTGACAGAACATTAAGGAGATTCGTGGAAGGAGATGCTGCCATTGTTTGAATCTAGTGGCACAAATGGTTAACAGACATTGGCACAGGTGATGAGACGTGTCTTTTTACTACACATCTCACTGAAAGATTGACAACTATGTTTGGGTTGCGGAAGATGAACCGCGTCCCCAAATGCTCTGACAAGACTTTCGCTCAAAGAAGAAGATATTCACCCAAGGAGTGATAGTCGCGAACTACTTACCAGAAAAAAATGACTGTAAATGGCCAATACTACACCAACATTGTTTTGCTCAAAATGGTGGAGTCCAATAGCAGGCATGTCAAGTGTTCTCCTTCTTTATGAGAATGCCAGTGCTCAGAAAGCCTGGGAAATTGCGGCCTATCTGGAGCAAGAAAAAATCAAACAGCTACCCCATACTGCATATTCACCCGATTTTGTACCATGTGATTCTTGGTTTGTTTCCAAAAATTTAAAAAAAATTGTTGGGAAACCTTTTTCAAGGGTGCAAGACCTTGTAAAATGTGTTCATTCCGAGTTGCGAAGTATTCCCCAACAGGAGTACCATCAAGAGTTTCAGAATTGTCATAGACGTCTGCAACTTTGCATAAATGCTGGAGGAGTGTTCTTTGGAGGACAGTAAAAGTTTTGTTGAGGAAAGTGCAACGGTTTTTGTTCTGCAGATGCTTGTCAAGGACTTTTTGAACTCCCCTTGTAATTTTTTTTATTTTAATTATTGTCGTGGTATTATGCTTATCGGAAATTTCGCGAAAAATAGAACAAAGGTGAAATACAGAAATAAATTGGAGGCAGACGCAGATTCAGATTGTAACTGTGGCCTGTTACGCTACATTTAAAATTTTTATGCTCATGAGAGCAACCTCTTCTACTTAAGAAATAATATATACTCTACTCCGGATTAGGCATGAATGCTTGTGTTGTCTTTCTGCTGAGTTATCGCCTTCCTTACAGATCTGTATGGCGTATTAAACCGTGCCCTTCGTGAACTACAAGGGCTGGAGAGCTCTGAGCGAGTGAGGCGATGAGATCCTTAGTGAACTACAAGGGCGGGAGAGCTCTGAGCGAGTGAGGCGATGAGATCCTTCGTGAACTACAAGGGCGGGAGAGCTCTGAGCGAGTGAGGCGATGAGATCCTTCGTGAACTACAAGGGCGGGAGAGCTCTGAGCGAGTGAGGCGATGAGATCCTTCGTGAACTACAAGGGCGGGAGAGCTCTGAGCGAGTGAGGCGATGAGATCCTTTCCGTCGTAAGGTCAGCCCGGTTTAAGGAAGCAAGTACCAATTGTGTGTTCATTTGCTTCTCGCTAGCTTATACAGGGTGATTCAGAATTCATCATCAATATTTAGTGGGGAGGAAGGGAATAAGAAAAGAAAGAGATTTCACATAGGAAAGTATGGGGGCAGACGAACGCATGGTGGTGTAGAGGGCGCTGTGTGTACACACCTTTCATACAGAAGCACAGCTGTTTGACGCGTGCAGTCAGTTGTCATTCGACAAGGTGAATTTGCAGAAGTAACATGAACCGGTATACGTGGAATGAATGTGCAGATATGCATGTAACGTACGGTGCGGCAGGAGAAAGATGTCTTCGAGCCAGGCAATTGTATGCAGCGCGCTTCCCAAACCGCCGTGTGCCACAGCATCAAATGTTTTCACGTATTCATCGCCAACTGCGTGAAACAGGATCGTTTGCTGCTAGTAATGTTAATCGAGGGAGGCGCAGATCGGCACGGACAGTAGCAGTAGAGGAAGCTGTCCTACAGGAAATCGAGGAACAACCTGGTGCTAGCACACGAGGTATGGCTAGGCAGTTTGAAATTTCGCAAGCAACAGCGTGGCGGATATTACACGATGAAGGGTTACATCCGTTTCATCTGCAAAGAGTGCAATTATTGACAGCAGACGACCATCCCAAGCGTGTTATTTTTTGTCAGTGGTTCATGCAGAGAACAGCCGTTGATCCCAATTTCCCAACGTATGTTCTTTTCACCGATGAGGCATTGTTCACTCGAGAGGGTGTCTTCAACACGTACAATTGGCATGTGTGGGCTCAGCAGAACCCACACGGTACAAGACCTGGAGCTGCGCAACAACGTTTTGCTGTCAATGTGTGGACTGGGATTGTCGGTGACTGTTTGTTGGGCCCGTATTTACTACCATCCCGTTTGGACGGTGCCAAGTACCTAACATTTCTTCAGACTGTGTTACCGGATCTTCTGAACGAGGTTCCTGATGGTAGTCTCCAGCGAATGTGGTTCCAGCATGACGGCGCTCCTGCACATTTCGCAAATGCTGTGCATGCTTACCTACGCAGACAGTTTGGTGGTCAATGGATTGGCCGCGGTGGACCGGTTTCTTGGCCACCACGTTTACCGGATTTATCTCCAATCGATTTCTTTGTATGGGGTGCTATGAAAAACATGGTGTATGAGACCCCTGTTGATAGTGCTATGGATCTTGTAGCACGCATATCAGTTGCTGCCTCAAACATCCGGGAAATGCCAGGCATCTTCCACAGGGTCCGGCTGTCCATGCAACGCCGTTGTGAGTCATGCATTCTAGCACATGGTCGGCAGTTCGAGCACCTCTTGTAAGTCTGTACAACCAATGCAAAGAAATGTTACATGTAAGATAATAAATGTTTTTTCCTTACCACTTCCTTCTTATGTGTTCTTTCCATCATTGAACTGGGGTCATTTTGCCCTACTACATGGCATATGCGCCCATGCTTTCCTATTTGAAATCTCCTTCGTTTCTTATTACCTACCTCCCCACCAAATATTGATGATGAATTCTGAATCACCCTGTATATTGTCATTTAGTTTTTCAAAATTACGAATTTAATAATCTTAGTTATTATTTTCAAGTTTTAAAACGTGATATAACATTTTTTATTGAGCAGGTTTGGCGTTCATTTTGTATTTTTTGTGGTAATCCAATATATTAATGTTTGTGCTTTTGAATTAATATCTGTCTATCATTGAAAGAAATACAGGACTGCAGAAAATGTTATATTTTAATATCCTTAGTTAATTATGATGATCACTATTGTGTAAGAGAATATCGGTCGAACTGTCATAAAATAGGTACCACTGAATATTTTAGTGTTTTCCGATTTCCGATGAATGCAGAGATAAAGCAAATTGACTCAGAAAAATTCCTAGATGAAATTATTAGCAAGAAAACGTTGTTCATGAAAAACATTTTCGCGACGAAATTATTTTTCGAGAAGATGAATTGCAAAATAAAAACGGCAAAATGGTAAAAAAGTTCCTCCTAAATCACAAATTTTAAAAGATGATGTTTATCTCGCATATTCATACAATGTCATACAATATCTCTCGGAATAAGCACCAAACCACAGACCGAAGCAGAGAAAATTTTCAAATCGATAGGCAGAAACGCAAATTGTTTTTAATCAGAGCAATAAAATATTGAATTTTGATGCATTTTCGACAGACATTTGTAGTCAGAGGAATTTAATCAAAGCACAAATACGATTGTTCTTAATACAAAACTGAAATTTTTATTTTGTTTATGAGTTTCACTTCCATTTTCCAAGAAGTAAAGAGCTTAAAAAATAATGGTGAAATCAATTTATACATGTTTCAGGGTGATTAACCTGTACACATGAACACAGTAAGCTATAATTTAAATCACTCATAAAATCTGCTGAAATAAATAAGTACCCCTCAAGCAGCTGCTTGCCATAGCAGTCTGACAGGAGACAACCAGTTTAATATGCCATAGTTGGTCTGTGAGGATGGCGGGACCTCAGCTGAGAGATAACATAAACATGGGGTGGGGGTGGCTCAGTCGGTAGCGCGCCAGGCTCGTAATCTGTAGTTACCAGGTTCGAGTCCCAGCTGGGTCAGCGTTGAGATTCATCTCCGCAAAACTCCCCGCCCTGCACACGGTCAGTAGGGGACACCGATGGGCTTGGAAAGGCCGCCGTCAGTCGGATGGGACGTTAAGACATGGACGTTAAGCCCTGTGCACGTTAAAGAACACGCTGGATGGCCTTGACGGGAGGCTACCATCTGTCTCCCAACAGCTGTTCCAGTGGGTCCCCTCCCCCAACCTTCTCTGAGCCTTCGGGGTCCATGTGACCTGGCAATTTAGCCCATGGTGTGCAAAAAAGTGCCTCTCAGAGGTAAAACAACCTAACCCAACATAAACATCCATGCCTGTTTTTGGAGTAAAAATTCAAAATATTCCGAGGTTTCTAAAAGATTTCGATAACAAATATTAAACCATTTTTGATGATAATAGTTTTAAAAATGCTGTATCTGCATGGAATATATTGGCAGATGAAGGTATGACTAGTGCGCATTTTTTGTACTTTTAAAAATCAGTCGAATACAAATTACTCTTTCAAAGATGTACCCTTCAACAAGCTGTCTTAGTTGGGCTGTTCAAATTCTATGTCAACAACAGTCACAAATGAAGTCTCAAATCTTGCAATGCCTACGTATTCGATTACATTGTGAAAAACATATTTGCAGGCATTTGTTTGAAATGTAATGCAAAAGTGTTAACGGAAAAGAATTTACAGCTTCTAGTGAGCGAAAATAAAAAATATCAAGAAAACTTGATAGGCCAAACTTTTTAATAAAGTCTAACTTGTGAAAATATATAATTTCAACTGTTTGCCATTCCCATTTAATGTGCAACATCACACTTAAATTTTTACTTTTTAGAAATGTACATGATAAGTATATGGCAATTATTTCAATTAATGTAATGCAATGACATTTTGGAGTGAATTATATATACCGTATTTGCCGGCGTATAGGACGCACTTTTTCCCCCTCAAAATACGCCTAAAATATGGGGTACGTCTTATGCGCCGGTAATCAAAATTATGAGTTGAAATTTCAGTCTAAAACTTTTGGTTTATATCAATATACATATATAAGTATTCTTTTGCATTTTTTCCTTTTGTGAAAGAATGGTTTCAAATAAATCGTTTACATAAATTTTTTCTGTTCTATAAAAATAATAAGTTGCGTGGTATATTTTATGCTTCACTACTGACAGAGGGTGAATTCCAGTAAAATTGAGTTCAGATCCACTGGCATCTCAAGGTTACGATTCATCCAATGTGCGCATTCGTGATCACATTTCACCGGCATATTTTTTCGAAAAGCGCGAGCATGGCGCGTCGTTACCAATTACAGCGCCTCAGGGCAACAAAAACGTAAACTTTTAGTACCGAAGAAGCTTTCTCATGTTTTTGTTGCGAAACATGGCTCAAAAACAACACAGATTCTACTATGATATTGCATTCAAGCTACGAGTGATTGAGTATGCCAAAGAACACGGAAACAGGGCAGCAGAGAAGAATTTCGGATCACCGCCAACAGAAAAGATGATAAGAACTTGGAGAAGATAGGAAGAAGACCTAAAAAAAGCATAAATCTGCGACATGGATGTGCAAAATGGCCGGAACTAGAAGAAGAATTAAAAACTTGGATATTAGACCACCGAAGCTCGGGATTTTCAGTTTCCACAAAAATGAGTATTCAACAAGCAAGAGTGATAGCTACTAACAGAGAGGCATCGCTGATTTTACAGGATCAACGTCATGGTGTTCTAGATTCATGAAGAGAAATGACTTACGTATGCGGACTAAAACAAAAATAGCACAAAAGATGCCAACAGAATATGAAGACAAGATTATCGAGTTTCATAAATTTGTCAGTAATGCAAGAGAAAGATGAAATTTTGAACTTTCACAAATAGGAAACATGGATGAGGTGCCATTGACGTTCGATGTACCCTCAAACAAAACAATAGATTCCAAAGGTACAAGAAGTGTTTAAACTTGTGGATATGAGAAAACGCACTACACAGTCGTGTTGTCTTGTTGTGCCAATGGAAAAAAATTGCCGCCTCTTTTGATTTTCAAAAGGAAAACCTTGCCCAAGGAAAAACTGCCTAAAGTTGTGTTTGTGCACGTTCAACCTAAGGGCTGGATGGATGAAGGGGGGATGAAGTTGTGGATAGACAATGTGTGGTCTAGACGTCCTGGTGGACTGTTAAAGAAACCTGCCTTGCTAGTATATGATCAGTTTTGGAGTCTATATAAAAGATCTGTATAAAAATATATATATAAAAGATCTGTATAAAAGATCGTATCTGTATAAAAGATAAGAGTAGTGTTGCTGGCGCTCTGGTAATTTATGCACAACCCTTTCCTTCCAGAGCAGGTGTTTCCAGAGCAGCTGTTACAACCCTTTCGTGCAGGTGATTGACCATAGTGTGTGTGTGATATTAAAAAAAACCATTGCGTGTGAAGAACATCTGTATAAAAAATTATGAATCGAAGCCCTCCCCTAGCGGATGTTGTTGACCTTTCCCCAGGTGGGTGAGTTTCCTCCGGCTTATTGAAAAAAAAGCATTGTGTAAGGAACATCTGTCCCTAGCAGATAATGATGACTTATTGAAAAAACAACGTGTGTGAAGAACAGCTGTTGTCTAACAAACTGAGTTAATGATAGGATAATTGTCCCTCGCTACTTGATTTTCAAATCACCATCGAAGCTTTTCTCTGCTAGACGAAGTCCCTTCCTCACCTAATGATACCAACTGTGTTGCTACAAAGAGATCATCTGGGCAACCTAGTTAATGATTTCCTCCCACGCTCTGGATGTCCGACTTAATGATAGGATAATCGATCAGTTGAAAAAAAGCCGTTATGTGAAGAACAACTGTCGGAATAAACATCCTTTTCCATGAAAGAGTTCCTGTATAAAAATATGAGACGAAGCCCTCCCTCGCAGATCTTTTTCCAGATCAGATGAAAAAAAATTCTTTCCCCCACCATAAGCAGACCAGTTGTTGGACATTTCGCATGATCGATCAGTTGATTCTCAGATGAAAAATTCTTTCCCGTCAGAACTTGTTAACATAATATTTTTGTGAATAATTATATCGAGTAGGCTATTTTAATGAAAAAACCCTTTGAGAAATCCCCTCCATAGATGAAAAAAAAAATCATTTCCTTACCGTATGAAGAACAGTTGTTGGACGCATGAAATGTGAATAATAGGGCAGTTGAATCTTAGATAAAAAAAAATCCTTTTCCTCATCGTTTTTAGTGAACTATTACTAAATTTTCCGAAATAGACTGGTCTACGATTTGAAAAAGAAGCTAATTTTTTCAAAAGAACCATTCCTTACGAACCCAATGCAATAAGGGTAAAATTTTCAGTTTGATTAAATCATATTTCGCAGGGGAGACAAATAGTTTTTCACCAAAACACGATTGATATAACGCCAACATAAAAACTTCAGTGACGAAGTATTTCTCTGAAACACTTCAGGGAGCTAAAGGATCTTTCTCAAATCAGTATAACGCTGATGCAGACCCTGGTAGCAAAGACGATATGCTTTCCCTGCATCACACTACCTCATGGGCTAAAGAATCTTTCTCAAACCCATTCACAGCGTAACCCTCAATATCTATTCTTTGCATTTTCTCATACATCTCGCAAGATAATTAAAGTAACTTGCTCGAAAGAACACAATCAATCACTGATTCAACTTCCATATATGTATATTTACTTTCTAATAAACCATACTTTAACGACCAAAGTAAGTAAAATCGCAAGCATCATCGGAGTCAGATTATTATTTTTTCCATATATCTAGACTTGCTGATTCTTTAAGTTGAAAATCTCACAATAGTCTGAAATGGACACTATTCAGTACTCTACCCACGATACAGAATGAGATATAAGTTATAATAGCCAACAGATTAAAATATTTAAATCTATCTATCCCACAGACAGTAGATTAGCACGCTTGGCTTCTAATCTAAGAAACCTAGAGATCGAGATCCATGGTAAGACATGAGTGTTGTATAAAAACTGAAAGGATCCTGTAACCGTTATGACAAATAGTTGCTTAAACCCATATTTATTTTTAAAGCAAAGATACACTGATATCGAACTCACTAAGATTCTTACATGCAATCAATAGATGCACATAACTTTCCTTAGATCATTCAACTAGTTTAATGAAAAGCTACTTATCTTTCGTCTCCTAACATGTGAAAAGGATACACACTAGTCAAGAACATAATCAACCATTCCAAATTATTTGATCAGACCTTCAATGGAAATTGTCTTTTGAAAGTTTGTCTGTTTATAAATTAATACAATAGCATGAACAGCCATTCTTTCACAATAAGCAATTACAGTATGTTGACTGCATTCACTTTAAATCTAATTCGAGTAAACGGAAGACTATCAGAATAGTTGTTATTACTTTCAAACAGAATAAAAATCCTGTTTAAATTTACATATTCACAGGTTTATGACTATGTAAAGATTATGTATGTATGTATATACGAGAATGTGCGAGTTTCTCTGATCTTATGCGAAGTATGGATATATTCATCTTTATTTCCATGGTTAAGAGATGAATGACATTATACACACTCACTGGATGTCTTTCTAAGTGTATGTCTCTATGCATATATGTACGTGAATGACTAAGTTTTTGTCTCTCTTCATGTATATACACTAAAAAAGACATCCAGTGAGTGTGTATAATGTCATTCATCTCTTAACCATGGAAATAAACATGAATATATCCGTACTTCGCATAAGATCAGAGAAACTCGCACATTCTCGTACATACATACATACATAATCTTTACATAGTCATAAACCTGTGAATATGTAAATTTAAACAGGATTTCTATTCTGTTTGAAAGTAATAACAACTATTCTGATAGTCTTCCGTTTACTCGAATTAGACATCCGAGTAAACATCTTGTGAAATATACTGCATTTAATCAGCAACATGAATAAAAATGAAGTAATTAAGTTCAATAACGCTGATCAATAAATCATTTTGATCTGGTGGTCCTCCCCTTCGGTTCCCCAACAGAAGAATCATTTTATCTTCTGTTAGGTACTAACAGCCTGCACCACGAGAAGGCGGGGAGGACATTAGGTTGCTAAATCAACTTTTTTTCATCTATTTTTAACTTCAGTGGTGTTGTCTAGATGTAATTTAGCAACCATTCGCAGGCCGGGGCCCTGAAAAGGGCCGTTTTTCTATAATTTCCTCTTTTTTTTTACATTGATACTCAGATCACTTACAAAAAAACTATTGGCCTTTTTACCACAAAATGTGATATTTCCTAATTTATTTCTTGAAAAAATAATCACTTATTCCATCAGGAATGTTCCTGGCTTCAGACAACAGAACATCCTTCTCACACTATTACGGAAATTTCTTCTCTTATTTGACAGCCAAACACGAACATGACCTCTTAAGCTAAAGCGAGATCTTGTTATCCCCATGCTTTCATCTATCTGGTCACAGTTCTGCTGAAATTCTTTCGCTTCAGTTTCTTCAATTACTTCTTTTTCTTTCATTTCAACAATCAGGTCTTCTTTTTGCTTCTCTTCAACTGCCACTCCCTCTTCAACTACCAATTCTTCATTTTTCTTCTCTTCAACTGCCACTCCCTCTTCAACTACCAATTCTTCATTTTTCTTCTCTTCAACTGCCACTCCCTCTTCAACTACCAATTCTTCATTTTTCTTCTCTTCAACTGCCACTCCCTCTTCAACTACCAATTCTTCATTTTTCTTCTCTTCAACTGCCACTTCTTCATTTTCTTTAATTGACTTGCATTCTTCTGCTGCAAGCTCTAGCTCATCTCTCTGGGAACAACCTACATCAACTTTCTGATCATCGGTTTCAAATTCTTCTTCTTCATATATTTGGTGACATTCCGGGATATTCAGGAACGGATGCCTGAGAGCCTCTTCTGCAGTAATCCTGTTTCTTGGATCTACACACAATAAAGTGGCCAGAAAATCAATAAACTCATTCACTGTCGACAAAGGTACAAGAGAAAATGGATTCGCTTTCAATAATGCCACCTTTAAATGCTGACTTTTAAGTAGATCATAGAGAGTCGGTAATACAAAATCATCATACGTTAACCATATTCCGTGCCTTTCTAACAATGTAGTTAAAGCCCGCTTAGTAAAGATCTGTAATAATGTTATTCCTAAGATCCACATCTCACCAGGTATCCCTTTAAATGCACCACGTAGTCTCTCCGAGGCCACTTCTGGGGGCAAATAATAATCGGGCACCCACAACATGCTTGCATCAACTTTATCAGTCTCTGTTAGGATAGAAAAGTCAGCCACTAAGGCACGATCTAAAGTAAGATGGATCATGACATTTGCTTCGTGAAGATCCATGTGACACAAATCGAGACCGTGCAAATACGCAATGCCTCTGAGGATGTCTGCTGTATACAACTTCTTACGATGAAAACACATCCGATCACTATAAAAATCAAATTCATTTATCAGTTGTTTTAAATCCGTTCTCATTAAGGGCATGACAAACGCCATGCTATCATCAGATAATCTTATACTCTCATACAAAGAAACTACATTAGGGTTTCGTAAATAAGGCCAATACATTATCTCACCTGGAGAAGGTTTCGCTACAATTTTGACTGCGACCTTCCTTCCTGTCTTCCCATTCATCATTTCGAATACCTGGCCATAGGCTCCTGCTCCGAGATGTCGTACAAAATGGTAGTCACTAACTCGTTTTAATTCCTCTAAAGACATTCTTACTAATCAATGATGAAATATCATTTATTTTGCGAGAAAACAATTCTAGCGTTCATAAACCACAGAAAAATTATCTGGAGTGACATTCTCGTCGAGTAAACCTCCAATTCCAATGCTACCTTTTGTTTCGTCTTCTTAACAATGAACTGTCCCATTGTCTTCGCGCGTAGTTTGAGACCTAGTGTATATGACGTCACTTGCGTCATTCCTTTTATTGTTGCTTGATAATGTTTAAAACATGATGCCAGAAACCTCAGCTTAAAAACTACTTTCAAACATTAGCAATTAATGAAATTTTTTGAGAAAAATAATAATTTTATAAGCTTTTATAATGTTTAGAAACATTATTCTGAGTTTATTGAAGAAATTTCGTAACTGACAAGCTTCTGTCAGACCTCTATGGCAAGCAGCTGCTTGAGGATATATATAACACCAGACGTTACAAGCTTTCATTTGTGCTTGTTACTTTGGGCACCGGTTTCTGGAGATACAAAGGAACAATCGTTTTCATATTTTCCCTTTTTTACGAAAGAAAAATTCATGGGAGTGTTCAATTTTTTTTATAGCCTATGACAATCCCCGTCTCATAAGCTTTGATTTCACACGTAATTCACGAAGTTTGATCGTTGCGTTCGAAAGATAAGGTGGAACAAGCATTTCGAAACCGACAAACTGTCCAACCGAGAAAGAGACAAATGATGAGCCAAAAAGCAATGGCAAGTGATGAGCGAAAAGCTCACCTTTCGTGTGAAGTGGGAAACAATAAATGTTCTCGACAAATCTCTAATTTTAGTATTAGGTTACTTGTGAGATTTTTGTAATCAGCAAATAATTAGTTGCTCCTAGCTATATTTTTTTGTAGAAGAGATTTTTTTTTATTTTTCTTAAGTATACCTTGTCGCTTCAACTGTGTTTATTAACATCGATTACGAGGCAAAATCTCAGTTCCGCAAGCGAAACTTCTTAGTTGTTCTTAAGTTTAACAACTTCTTAGTTGTTCTTAAGTTTAACAACTACTTAAGAAACGTTTTTTTATGTGGGGAAAATCTGACGGGTAAGTTAAATTTTTAAATTAAATTTATGTGAATATAGATTTTCGGCTATATTTATAAATTATTTCAAGAGTTCTGGAAGGGAAATTAAAGTACACCTAATCGGTCGCCCAATGGTTAAAATTTCGATCATTATTCTGTTTAATAGTAATAACGATTAGAAATACTAATATTTATATTAACTTGTAACAGGTGATTACGTCTCTTCTGCACTCACTCCCTTCCTAACCATTGATTTAGCACTTTGCTGCAACAAAGGGCGCTCATCAATTTTTAAAACTTAACTGTGTTTTCTGCAGGAATAATATGATACTAATAAGAGTTTGCCCATTCTCACCATTTTCCAGATATGAACCTGATTGATTCCCAGCAATTTTTATTTAAAATTTCAAGTTTTTTTTAGTTATATTATTTAGAAAACTAAAAACTTTTACCAGTGAGTTACATAGCTGATTGAATTTCATATGATATTTATTTAGCAAATACCTATCCCATTCTCACCATTTTTGAATATGTTATGATCATATACATCAGCAATTAAGTTTCCGAATTTCAGGATGATGGATTTTTGTGTTCCAGTTATACTGTTTAGAAACATTATTTGTCTCATTTAATAACATTACCAATTTTTAAACTCAAAAATATTTTTTTTATAAAAGTTCAATATATCCAAACCGTTTTCATAAATGCGTTTTGATCCTACCCCCCCCCTCCCCCGCATTCCCCTGGGTCGTCACTGGTTCTAAAGCGAAATATTCATTAGGAATTCCCCCTTTCTGCCCTCTTAGAGTAAGAATTAAGATAAAAATATTAAGATCACCCCCCTCCCCCTGAAGCCTTGAAACTTTTTTATTACCTCATTAAACGGCGAAATTTAGGCCTATAGAGCCTACTATCTCGGAAGGAAAAGAGAGAATTTGAACGGTAGAAAGATCAGCATGGGCATAAAAATTGTACATTAATGTTAATGCTGTATATTCGTGATGTATTCTGTATATATTTTCTGCTTAGTCTTCCTTTCCTTGCTCGTCGAAAGTGAGGACCTTCATTTTCTTGTTTCATATGCAAGTCATGGTATTTGAGTCCATTTCCTTTTCGCCTATTGTTTGGTTCTATTTCTTCCGCTTTGTCGGTGCTTACTGGAGCTATTTTGAGCCGCAGTCTTGTTCCGTAGTGGGGGAGGGCGGGAGAGACGTGATCATTCCGATAGGTAGCTTGAGGCATGCAGGTGCGCTCTGTAGAGACAGCGACAGGGAGGAAAGTTTGATCTTGTGCGTTCTCAAGTTGAGAAGTAAACAGCCAATAATTTTCAAATATTAATTTCCCCCATTTAATTCTGCTTGTTTTTTCCGAAACTAATATCATTTTAGAGACAAATTTTTTCTCTGTATTCTGGCTTTGTCATTTATTTCAATGGTTAGAATTTTATGGTTATTCTCTTAATTTTTATCTAATAGTTACTGATAGTTTTGTGTAGTTTCTCTGTATGGTGTATTTCACATTCCCCGTGTCACAAGCTTTCATTTCAGACAGGGGAGTGGGTGGCCCAGCTGGTAGAGCGCCAGGCTCGTAATCTGCAGTTCCTAGGTGAAGTCGCACCAGTTCCAGAGTTTGAGATTTATCTCCGCAAAACTTCCCTTCCTACCTTCGGTCAATAGGGAACACGGATGGACTTCGAAAAGTTACCGCCCGTTGAATGGGATGTTATACCTTGACTCTGTGTTCAGTAGAAAGCTCTACCCTGTATGCGTTAAAGAACATGCTGGATGTTATCGTCTGGCTCTTAACAGCTGTCCAGTGGGTCCCTTTCCCCACAATCTTCTCTGAACACTTGGGGTCCTTATGACCTGGCCATTTAGCCAATGTGTGCAAAAAAGTGCCGCTCAAAGGTAAACCAACACGACCTATTTGAGATATAACTCGTTACACATATAATGGAACAATCGTTTGCAACTTTCACCTTTTTTTATGGGAAAGAAAGCTTTGAGGGGAGGATTACTGCAACCGAAAACATCATTCCACAACAGAAATTTTTATTTTGCACTTAACTAATTACGCTTGGTGCAGCGTAATGATCGTTTACACAATTTTCCTCCTTTGAGGGGGAGGGGTCAGTCGGTAGCGCGCCAGGCCTCGTAATATGCAGTTCTCGGGTACGAATCCCACCCGGGCCATCGTTGGGATTTATCTCTGCAAAATTCCCCGCCCTGCCCATGATCAGTAAGGGACACCGTTGGGCTTGGAAAGGACGTCCGTCGGATGGTACATAAAGCCGTGGCTCCGTGTACGGGAGAGCCGTACCCTGTGCACGTTAAAGAACACGCTGGATGGCCTTGACGGGAACTACCATCTGTCTCCTAACAGTTGTCCAGTGGGTCTCCTTCCCCCAGCTTTCTCGGGGTCTTTGTGGCCTGACTATTTAGCCCATTATGTGAAAAACAAGTGCCCCTCTGGTAAAATCAGCCCAACAGCTCATTTGCACATTCTTTTGCAGATTGGAAATATTACTATGATATCAGAATAAGTTAAAGAGATGACGTCATCTCTTTAAAGTTATCATTGGAACTTTTAGGCAACCTTTGTTTGTGCAATTCTATTATTATTATTTACTTTTAACTTTCAAATTTATAGTACACTTATGATAAATTTTAACTAATAAATATTATTAATACAATCAATAATCCTGTGAAAAATAAAAAATCTACGCCACTGATTCTCAGGATAACTAGTTCGAGTTGAAATACCGAAGTTAAAAGCCTAAAGCCACTTTTGTCATCCTCATGAGTGGATTTCGATCATTCGCGGTCTTTCTTACGACTGAAGGAGCGGGGATTGGCTCATGAGCACCAGGCTCGTATTTCTGTAGTTCCTAGGTTAAGCAATAAGGTCAAATTATGCCAGCGTCGAGATTGTTTGCCCCTAAACTCCACCCGACCCTCGACCAGTAAAGGGACATCTATGGGTTTGGAAAGCTGCGCCCAGCGGATAAGACTTAAAGGCGCCGTCCGTGTGCACGCTAAAGAACACTCTGGATGGCCTTGAGAGGAGATTTTCGTCTGCCTTCTAACAGCCTGTCCAGTGGTTCCCCTTCCCCAAACTCCTCTGAGCCCCTGGGGTCCTTGCGACCTGGCGATTTAGCTCATTGTGTGCAAAGCTGCTTTCAGAAGTAAAATATCCCAATCCAATTTACGATTGATCTCAAGATTTTCAGCTCTTCGCTTCCACGTCGAGAAACAATATCTGCCACTCTAGGCAAAAACTAGTCAAGAAGTGATGCTTCAGTTTTTTTTTCGATGACTGCCTCCTTGAGCATGATTCTCAGTTTATATCTGGGGATGTACATCAGATATCGTAAACTGCGTCATGAAAATAGCCGTTAATACTGTGATTTTTAAGTATCTGTAGATGTCGCTAAAAACAGGAATATGCAAGGTATATAAGGTATATATATTAGATATCAAAAATGGACTGCATAATAATTTTCTACTTTCTAATATTTGTTGTAGTGCTGAAATTTGAACTTTTTGAAAACAAGATAACAGGAAACTTGATGCCTTTGATTGCAGATGATGCGCATTATCTTGGCATTAGGTAGTTGATTACCAGGTCATTGCAAAACACGGCCCACCACCGCTTTCTGTGCGGCCCCCGGGCTACTGATTACAATTAACATAAATTTGTAAAAGAGAAAATGAACGTATGGCGGACAACAATCCCAAATACTGTGAAGCGAACTTTAATTAAAATAATGAATTTTATAAAGTTATTCTGTTTATGTTTCACTTTGGATTATTGATTATATATATATATCTTTGGCTTCAACCTTACCATTTTCAGTTCCTATGCGTCCCACCCTTCCATTTTAGTTTCCAAGGTGCTGCCCTTCAGCTAAAACGTCTTCCCTGGCTGGGTCAGGCGAATCACAATGAGCACATCACAATGAGCACACAGCAATCACAATGAGCTCATCTTACAAATTCATCATATTTTACAAAATGAAAGTGGTAGCAAGAATACCATAGTCGTATCCAAGGACGAAGTGCGGATTGTCAAAAATTGCCTTCTTATGTGTTAGGCGTGCATTTTTTAAGCATATCTATTATACATATATATCTTTTCAAAAATGATGTTTCTGTCCGAGTGGGAGAGCGATTAATTTGTTTTGCTGCTGAGCAAAAGGATCCGAGATCTGAACTCGGAAAACTTTACGTGTAACAGTGAGAGACCTGATTGTCAGACCTTTGAGAAAAGTGTGTGTATAGTGTATAGTGATATTTCTTATTTTTACTTCATTTATTAGGGGTCCACCTCAGTTGGACCCCAGTGCAGCCAATGAGGCTTCCAGGGAATGACTCCAAAGATAACATTATTCGAATGGAATTTTAGCTTTCGTCAGTTGTGAGAGTAGTGAGCTCCATTCCATTGATTAACCGGAAGAGAGGACCTCTTTCACACTGCGGGTGGAGAATTGATCTCCTGAGCATGGGAACCGGAAAGGGGATTCAGGTTTTAAGATGAAATTCATTGCAAAAGCAAATTCATTCCCTTCCCACTTAACCCTGAAAATGTAATTACCGGCTCCCAGCTCAAAGCTCATCCATCCAAATACATGTCACCCCAAGAGCCACAAGTTAAAGCCTTTGCTGAAACGTTCCTTCCTTTTATAGCGTAGCTCTCGTCACAATGCAATACGTGTACAATGCATTTCAAAATGTTGTTAAAATCGTGTTGCAATTCTTGCGTCTTCAGTTCTTTTTGCGTAGTTAAATAGAGATAAAAAAATTCTCAAAATATCATGAAAAACATCCTAGTTACACTTTTCTAATATTAATTTAGTTATCTTTGAATGTTATTATTGTTTGAATACAAATATTATGGAATTTAATAAACGTGGGCTATCACCTATAATGGTGGTTACGTTTCAGATTATGTCGGTTATCGGGAAAGATTCGAGACTTGAGGAAAAGTAAACCATGTTAATGACTTATCCTTGATATCGTAGCAGGGCGGGAATTCAAAATTAATTTTTGCGGTAATAATCTGGATCGTAGTTCCACTGGTTTCTTTTGCCAAGAACGAAACTGAATCTGATAGAATTTAATTTTCTAAGTGTTAACTAAGTATGAAGAATCAATTAATTCCATTTGTTTCAATGACTTTTTAATACCTATTAGTATTAAGGTACGAAAGTATACATATATATCTTTTCTATTTTAATACCTATTAGTATTAAGTTTCAATGACTTTTAAATACCTATTAGTATTAAGGTACTAAAGTAGTAACTTATATCTAGGGAAATTTCTGTGCTGATTTCTTCTTAAAAAGTTTAAAGCATCATTCGATCTACAAGTGGATCTAAGAAAGTCTCAAATTCCTTTGGGAAGTCCTCTAGGGTAGAAAATGAATCATTCGACACTAGTGAAATTTGACATTTGACACTAATGAATGTTTTTTAAACAATACTCTTACAAACTACATGTCTTGAAGCATTTGTATCGAATCAGTTCTGGTTTTACGATTTTTTTCTCCGCTTACGCCTAGGTACAGTTTAGAGCTCTCAGAACCATCCGCGTGGTGTTGTTTTAGCATTCGTATGAGTCGGTTTTTCCTTTCAGAATGCTAGTAAGGACGGTAACAGACGCATAAAAAAATGATTAGACTTATTTATATTTAATGCATTTTTCAAGAAATTTTGAAAGACCTCTAAAGGGAGGGGGAAAATGTTATACTCCATTGGAAATATAATCTTTTGCATTTATCATGCTCGTTTGTGTTTATTACCCTCCCCCCCCCCCCCGAATATTTTCTAGATCCGGTCCTGTTAATTACTAATCTTTTTTTTTTAATATTTTCCACGCTCCAGACTCATTGGCTATTGGGCGATTTCCTGTATATTTCGATTCTTTTAATAGAATTAATTAACCCTTAGAGTACGAGGATCGATTGCATCAAAGGAAAGAAATTTTGCGTCAATTGAGAGGATCGATCCTTTTTAATTCATGCGCAATTTCTTTTCCCGGGCACGGTTTGAAAGCTCCTGAAATAAAATGTTGTGTGAAACTTCATACACAACTTTTTAAAGAGACAGCCCGGAATTTCTTTTTCTATGGCTTTGAACGAATAAATAAAACAACTGAAGCAATTTTTTTATAAAGAAAGCTGTGAAAGTAATTCTTTCCAAAATGTCGAAATTCCATTATGAAATCCGAAATATATGTCAGATATTTATTATGTACGTTTTCAAAAATTTAAAATTCAAGTATCTGATGGTGAACATTAAATGAAACCAAAGTCCCCCCCCCCCCGAGGAGGCATTTCATAATGGTAGCGGGGGGGGGGAGTTTTTACGGTACGCCACTGCATGTACCTCAACTGGCACTCAAAGGGTTAAACTTGAAAATTTTCTTTTGCTTA
The DNA here is from genome assembly GCA_038380435.1 of Ryuthela nishihirai. NCBI lineage: Eukaryota > Metazoa > Arthropoda > Arachnida > Araneae > Heptathelidae > Ryuthela > Ryuthela nishihirai. The sequence goes on along the minus strand of JAWZYU010000020.1, from coordinate 13,620,397 downwards.
CTAGTAAGACCTAAAAGAGAATTCGAAATATCGAAAGCAGAAAGGTGGAATGCAACTCTCTCTCCCAACAGTTGACATCAGAAAGCATCAGGCGTTCAATCGATGAAATCCCGCTCTTTCTAAGCACCAACTTTATTGACAACCGCTTTACGCTTCTATCCACATACCTTTGCTTGTCTCAGCAAAAGACATCAACCAATTGAACTAATTGCATTTGGAATCTAATCATCGATCCAACGAGTGAAATGCGTCTTTCTACGGGAAGGTGAAAGCAGGAGAGAAAGGAAATGCGTAGACATCGCTGGGAAGTTGGAAGCAGGGGAGAAATGAGATGCGTAGACATCGCTGGGAAGGTGGAAGCAGGGGAGAAATGAGATGCGTAGGCATCGCTGGGAAGCAGGGGTGAAATGAGATGCGCAGACCTCGCTGGGAAGGTGGAAGCAGGGGAGAAACGAGATGCGCAGACCTCGCTGGGAAGGTGGAAGCAGAGAAGAAATGAGATGCGCAGGCCTCGCTGGGAAGGTGGAAGCAGGGGGGAAATGAGATGCGCAGACCTCGCTGGGAAGGTGGAAGCAGGGAAGAAACGAGATGCGCAGACCTCTCTGGGAAGGTGGAAGCAAGGGGGAAATGAGATGCGCAGACCTCGCTGGGAAGGTGGAAGCAGGGGAGAAACGAGATGCGCAGACCTCGCTGGGAAGGTGGAAGCAGGGGAGAAACGAGATGCACAGACCTCGCTGGGACGGTGCAAGCAGGGGAGAAATTAGATGCGAAGACCTTGCTGGGAAGGTGGAAGCAGGGGAGAAACGAGATGCGCAGGCCTCGCTGGGAAGGTGGAAGCAGGGGGGAAATGAGATGCGCAGACCTCGCTGGGAAGGTGGAAGCAGGGGAGAAATGAGATGCGCAGACCTCGCTGGGAAAGTGGAAGCAGGGGAAAAATGAGATGCGCAGACCTCGCTGGGAAGGTGGAAGCAGGGGAGAAATGAGATGAGCAGACCTCGTTGGGAAGGTGGAAGCAGGGGAGAAAGGAGATGCACAGACCTCGCTGGGAAGGTGGAAGCAGGGGAGAAATGAGATGCGCAGACCTCGCTGGGAAGGTGGAAGCAGGGTAGAAAGGAGATGCGCAGACCTCGCTGGGAAGGTGGACGCAGGGGAGAAAGGAGATGAGTAGACCTCGCTGGGAAGGTGGAAGCAGGGGAGAAATGAGATGCGTAAGCCTCGCTCGGAAGGTGGAAGCAGGGGAAAAATGAGATGCGCAGACCTCGCTGGGAAGGTGGAAGCAGGGGAAAAATGAGATGCGCAGACCTCGCTGGGAAGGTGGAAGCAGGGGAGAAAGGAGATGCGTACACCTCGCTGGGAAGGTGGAAGCAGGGGAGAAAGGAGATGCGTACACCTCGCTGGGAAGGTGGAAGCAGGGGAGAAAGGAGATGCGTACACCTCGCAGGGAAGGTGGAAGCAGGGGAGAAAGGAGATGCGCAGACCTCGCTGGGAAGGTGGAAGCAGGGGAGAAACGAGATGCGCAGACCTCGCTGGGAAGGTGGAAGCAGGGGAGAAACAAGATGCGTAGGCCTCGCTGGGAAGGTGGAAGCAGGGGAGAAACAAGATGCGTAGGCCTCGCTGGGAAGGTGGAAGCAGGGGGGAAATGAGATGCGCAGACCTCGCTGGGAAGGTGGAAGCAGGGGAAAAATGAGATGTGCAGACCTCGCTGGGAAGGTGGAAGCAGGGGAGAAATGAGATGCGCAGACCTCGCAGGGAAGGTGGAAGCAGGGGAGAAATGAGATGCGCAGACCTCGCTTGGAAGGTGGAAGCAGGGGAGAAATGAGAAGCGCAGACCTCGCTGGGAAGGTGGAAGCAGGGGAGAAATGAGATGCGCAGACCTCGCTGGGAAGGTGGAAGCAGGGGAGAAACGAGATGCACAGACCTGGCTGGGAAGGTGCAAGCAGGGGACAAATTAGATGCGAAGACCTTGCTGGGAAGGTGGAAGCAGGAGAGAAATGAGATGTGCAGACCTCGCTGGGAAGGTGGAAGCAGGGGAGAAATGAGAGGAGCAGACCTCGCTGGGAAGGTGGAAGCAGGGGAGAAATGAGATGAGCAGACCTCGCTGGGAAAGTGGAAGCAGGGGAGAAATGAGATGAGCAGACCTCGTTGGGAAGGTGGAAGCAGGGGAGAAAGGAGATGCGCAGACCTCGCTGGGAAGGTGGAAGCAGGGGAGAAATGAGATGCGCAGACCTCGCTGGGAAGGTGGAAGCAGGGTAGAAAGGAGATGCGCAGACCTCGCTGGGAAGGTGGAAGCAGGGGAGAAAGGAGATGCGCAGACCTCGCTGGGAAGGTGGAAGCAGGGGAGAAAGGAGATGCGTACACCTCGCTGGGAAGGTGGAAGCAGGGGAGAAAGGAGATGCGTACACCTCGCAGGGAAGGTGGAAGCAGGGGAGAAAGGAGATGCGCAGACCTCGCTGGGAAGGTGGAAGCAGGGGAGAAACGAGATGCGCAGACCTCGCTGGGAAGGTGGAAGCAGGGGAGAAAGGAGATGCGTACACCTCTCAGGGAAGGTGGAAGCAGGGGAGAAAGGAGATGAGTAGACCTCGCTGGGAAGGTGGAAGCAGGGGAGAAATGAGATGCGTAGGCCTCGCTCGGAAGGTGGAAGCAGGGGAGAAATGAGATGCGCAGGCCTCGCTGGGAAGGTGGAAGCAGGGGCGAAACCAGATGCGCAGACCTCGCTGGGAAGGTGGAAGTAGGGGTGAAATGAGATGCGCAGACCTCGCTGGGAAGGTGGAAGCAGGGGAGAAACGAGATGCACAGACCTCGCTGGGAAGGTGGAAGCAGGGGAGAAATAAGATGCGCAGACCTCGCTTGGAAGGTGGAAGCAGGGGAGAAATTAGATGCGAAGACCTTGCTGGGAAGGTGGAAGCAGGAGAGAAATTAGATGTGCAGACCTCGCTGGGAAGGTGGAAGCAGGGGAGAAATGAGAGAAGCAGACCTCGCTGGGAAGGTGAAAGCAGGGGAGAAATGAGATGAGAGACCTCGCTGGGAATGTGGAAGCTGGGGAGAAATGAGATGAGCAGACCTCGTTGGGAAGGTGGAAGCAGGGGAGAAAGGAGATGCGCAGACCTCGCTGGGAAGGTGGAAGCAGGGGAGAAATGAGATGCGCAGACCTCGCTGGGAAATTGGAAGCAGGGGAGAAATAAGATGCGCAGACCTCGCTTGGAAGGTGGAAGCAGGGGAGAAATTAGATGCGAAGACCTTGCTGGGAAGGTGGAAGCAGGAGAGAAATGAGATGTGCAGACCTCGCTGGGAAGGTGGAAGCAGGGGAGAAATGAGAGGAGCAGACATCGCTGGGAAGGTGAAAGCAGGGGAGAAATGAGATGCGCAGACATCGCTGGGAAGGTGGAAGCAGGGGAGAAATGAGATGAGCAGACCTCGCTGGGAATGTGGAAGCAGGGGAGAAATGAGATGAGCAGACCTCGTTGGGAAGGTGGAAGCAGGGGAGAAAGGAGATGCGTACACCTTGCAGGGAAGGTGGAAGCAGAGGAGAAAGGAGATGAGTAGACCTCGCTCGGAAGGTGGAAGCAGCGGAGAAATGAGATGCGTAGGCCTCGCTCGGAAGGTGGAAGCAGGGGAGAAATGAGATGCGTAGATCTCGATGGGAAGGTGGAAGCAGGGGAGATATGAGATGCGCAGACCTCGCTGGGAAGGTCGAAGCAGGGCAGAAATGAGATGCGCAGACCTCGCTGGAAAGGTGGAAGTAGGGGACAAAGGAGATGCGCAGACCTCGCTGGGAAGGTGGAAGCAGGGTAGAAAGGAGATGCGTAGACCTCGCTGGGAAGGTGGAAGCAGGGGAGAAAGGAGATGCACAGACCTCGCTGGGAAGGTGGAAGCAGGGGAGAAATGAGATGAGCAGACCTCGCTGGGAATGTGGAAGCAGGGGAGAAATGAGATGAGCAGACCTCGTTGGGAAGGTGGAAGCAGGGGAGAAACGAGATGCACAGACCTCGCTGGGAAGGTGGAAGCAGGGGAGAAATGAGAGGAGCAGACCTCGCTGGGAAGGTGCAAGCAGGGGAGAAATGAGATGCGCAGACCTCGCTGGGAAGGTGGAAGCAGGGGAGAAAGGAGATGCGCAGACCTCGCTGGGAAGGTGGAAGCAGGGGAGAAAGGAGATGCGTACACCTCGCTGGGAAGGTGGAAGCAGGGGAGAAAGGAGATGCGCAGACCTCGCTGGGAAGGTGGAAGCAGAGGAGAAAGGAGATGCGCAGAGCTCGCTGGGAAGGTGGAAGCAGGGGAGAAAGGAGATGCGCAGGCCTCGCTGGGAAGTTGGAAGCAGGGGAGAAATGAGATGTGCAGACCTCGCTGGGAAGGTGGAAGCAGGGGATAAAGGAGATGTGTACACCTCGCAGGGAAGGTGGAAGTAGGGGAGAAATGAGATGCGTAGATCTCGCTGGGAAGGTGGAAGCAGGGGAGAAATGAGATGCGTAGATCTCGCTTGGAAGGTGGAAGCAGGGGAGAAATGTCATGCGCAGACCTCGCTGGGAAGGTCGAAGCAGGGCAGAAATGAGATGCGCAAACCTCGCTGGAAAGGTGGAAGTAGGGGAGAAAGGAGATGCGCAGACCTCCCTGGGAAGGTGGAAGCAGTGTAGAAAGGAGATGCGCAGACCTCGCTTGGAAGGTGGAAGCAGGGGAGAAATGAGATGCGCAGACCTCTCTGGGAAGATGGAAGCAGGGTAGAAAGGAGATGCGCAGACCTCGCTGGGAAGGTGGAAGCAGGGAGAAAGGAGATGCGCAGACCTCGCTGGGAAGGTGGAAGCAGGGGAGAAACGAGATGCGCAGACCTCGCTGGGAAGGTGGAAGCAGAGGAGAAAGGAGATGCGCAGAGCTCGCTGGGAAGGTGGAAGCAGGGGAGAAAGGAGATGCGCAGGCCTCGCTGGGAAGTTGGAAGCAGGGGAGAAAGGAGATTCGCAGACCTCGTTGGGAAGGTGGAAGCAGGGGAGAAAGGAGATGCGTACACCTCGCTGGGAAGGTGGAAGCAGGGGATAAAGGAGATGCGTACACCTCGCAGGGAAGGTGGAAGCAGGGGAGAAATGAGATGCGTAGATCTCGCTGGGAAGGTGGAAGCAGGGGAGAAATGAGATGCGTAGATCTCGCTTGGAAGGTGGAAGCAGGGGAGAAATGACATGCGCAGACCTCGCTGGGAAGGTCGAAGCAGGGCAGAAATGAGATGCGCAAACCTCGCTGGAAAGGTGGAAGTAGGGGAGAAAGGAGATGCGCAGACCTTGCTGGGAAGGTGGAAGCAGGGTAGAAAGGAGATGCGCAGACCTCGCTGGGAAGGTGGAAGCAGGGGAGAAATGAGATGCGCAGACCTCGCTGGGAAGTTGGAAGCAGGGGAGAAATAAGATGCGCAGACCTCGCTTGGAAGGTGGAAGCAGGGGAGAAATTAGATGAGAAGACCTTGCTGGGAAGGTGGAAGCAGGAGAGAAATGAGATGTGCAGACCTCGCTGGGAAGGTGGAAGCAGGGGAGAAATGAGAGGAGCAGACATCGCTGGGAAGGTGAAAGCAGGGGAGAAATGAGATGCGCAGACATCGCTGGGAAGGTGGAAGCAGGGGAGAAATGAGATGAGCAGACCTCGCTGGGAATGTGGAAGCAGGGGAGAAATGAGATGAGCAGACCTCGTTGGGAAGGTGGAAGCAGGGGAGAAAGGAGATGCGTACACCTTGCAGGGAAGGTGGAAGCAGAGGAGAAAGGAGATGCGTAGGCCTCGCTCGGAAGGTGGAAGCAGGGGAGAAATGAGATGCGTACACCTCGCTGGGAAGGTGGAAGCAGGGGATAAAGGAGATGCATACACCTCGCAGGGAAGGTGGAAGCAGGGGAGAAATGAGATGCGTAGATCTCGCTGGGAAGGTGGAAGCAGGGGAGAAATGAGATGCGTAGATCTCGCTTGGAAGGTGGAAGCAGGGGAGAAATGACATGCGCAGACCTCGCTGGGAAGGTCGAAGCAGGGCAGAAATGAGATGCGCAAACCTCGCTGGAAAGGTGGAAGTAGGGGAGAAAGGAGATGCGCAGACCTTGCTGGGAAGGTGGAAGCAGGGTAGAAAGGAGATGCGCAGACCTCGCTGGGAAGGTGGAAGCAGGGGAGAAAGGAGATGCGCAGACCTCGCTGGGAAGGTGGAAGCAGAGGAGAAAGGAGATGCATACACCTCGCTGGGAAGTTGGAAGCAGGGGAGAAAGGAGATGCATACACCTCGCTGGGAAGTGGAAGCACGGGAGAAAGGAGATGCATACACCTCGCTGGGAATTGGAAGCAGGGGAGAAAGGAGATGCGTACACCTCGCTGGGAAGTTGGAAGCAAGGGAGAAACGAGATGAGTAGACATCGCTGGGAAGGTGGAAGCAGGGGAGAAATGAGATGCGTAAGCCTCGCTCGGAAGGTGGAAGCAGGGGATAAATGAGATGCGTAGATCTCACTGGGAAGGTGGAAGCAGGGGAGAAATGAGATGCGCAGACCTCGCTAGGAAGGTGGAATCAGGGGAGAAATGAGATGCGCAGGCCTCGCTGGGAAGGTGGAAGCAGGGGAGAAACGAGATGCGCAGACCTTGCTGGGAAGGTGGAAGCAGGGGAGAAAGGAGATGCGCAGACCTCGCTGGGAAGGTGGAAGCAGGGGAGAAACGAGATGCGCAGACCTCGCTGGGAAGGTGGAAGCAGGGGAGAAATGAGATGCGTAGATCTCGCTGGGAAGGTGGAAGCAGGGGGGAAATGAGATGCGCAGACCTCGCTTGGAAGGTGGAAGCAGGGGAGAAATGAGATGCGCAGACCTCGCTGGGAAGGTGGAAGCAGGGGAGAAACGTGATGCGCAGACCTCGCTGGGAAGGTGGAAGCAGGGGGGAAATGAGATGCGCAGACCTCGCTGGGAAGGTGGAAGCAGGGGAAAAATGAGATGCGCAGACCTCGCTGGGAAGGTGGAAGCAGGGGAAAAATGAGATGCGCAGACCTCGCTGGGAAGGTGGAAGCAGGGCAGAAAGGAGATGCGTACACCTCGCTGGGAAGGTGGAAGCAGGGGAGAAAGGAGATGCGTACACCTCTCAGGGAAGGTGGAAGCAGGGGAGAAAGGAGATGAGTAGACCTCGCTGGGAAGGTGGAAGCAGGGGAGAAATGAGATGCGTAGGCCTCGCTCGGAAGGTGGAAGCAGGGGAGAAATGAGATGCGCAGGCCTCGCTGGGAAGGTGGAAGCAGGGGCGAAACCAGATGCGCAGACCTCGCTGGGAAGGTGGAAGTAGGGGTGAAATGAGATGCGCAGACCTCGCTGGGAAGGTGGAAGCAGGGGAGAAACGAGATGCGCAGACCTCGCTGGGAAGGTGGAAGCAGGGGAGAAATAAGATGCGCAGACCTCGCTTGGAAGGTGGAAGCAGGGGAGAAATTAGATGCGAAGACCTTGCTGGGAAGGTGGAAGCAGGAGAGAAATGAGATGTGCAGACCTCGCTGGGAAGGTGGAAGCAGGGGAGAAATGAGAGAAGCAGACCTCGCTGGGAAGGTGAAAGCAGGGGAGAAATGAGATGAGAGACCTCGCTGGGAATGTGGAAGCTGGGGAGAAATGAGATGAGCAGACCTCGTTGGGAAGGTGGAAGAAGGGGAGAAAGGAGATGCGCAGACCTCGCTGGGAAGGTGGAAGCAGGGGAGAAATGAGATGCGCAGACCTCGCTGGGAAGTTGGAAGCAGGGGAGAAATAAGATGCGCAGACCTCGCTTGGAAGGTGGAAGCAGGGGAGAAATTAGATGCGAAGACCTTGCTGGGAAGGTGGAAGCAGGAGAGAAATGAGATGTGCAGACCTCGCTGGGAAGGTGGAAGCAGGGGAGAAATGAGAGGAGCAGACATCGCTGGGAAGGTGAAAGCAGGGGAGAAATGAGATGCGCAGACATCGCTGGGAAGGTGGAAGCAGGGGAGAAATGAGATGAGCAGACCTCGCTGGGAATGTGGAAGCAGGGGAGAAATGAGATGAGCAGACCTCGTTGGGAAGGTGGAAGCAGGGGAGAAAGGAGATGCGTACACCTTGCAGGGAAGGTGGAAGCAGAGGAGAAAGGAGATGAGTAGACCTCGCTCGGAAGGTGGAAGCAGCGGAGAAATGAGATGCGTAGGCCTCGCTCGGAAGGTGGAAGCAGGGGAGAAATGAGATGCGTAGATCTCGATGGGAAGGTGGAAGCAGGGGAGATATGAGATGCGCAGACCTCGCTGGGAAGGTCGAAGCAGGGCAGAAATGAGATGCGCAGACCTCGCTGGAAAGGTGGAAGTAGGGGACAAAGGAGATGCGCAGACCTCGCTGGGAAGGTGGAAGCAGGGTAGAAAGGAGATGCGTAGACCTCGCTGGGAAGGTGGAAGCAGGGGAGAAAGGAGATGCACAGACCTCGCTGGGAAGGTGGAAGCAGGGGAGAAAGGAGATGCGTACACCTCGCTGGGAAGTTGGAAGCAGGGGAGAAAGTTGATGCGTACACCTCGCTGGGAAGTGGAAGCAGGGGAGAAAGGAGATGCGTACACTTCGCTGGGAAGGTGGAAGCACGGGAGAAATGAGATGAGTAGACCTCGCTGGGAAGGTGGAAGTAGGGGAGAAATGAGATGCGTAAGCCTCGCTCGGAAGGTGGAAGCAGGGGATAAAGGAGATTTGTAGATCTCACTGGGAAGGTGGAAGCAGGGGAGAAATGAGATGCGCAGACCTCGCTGGGAAGGTGGAAGCAGGGGAGAAACGAGATGCGCAGACCTTGCTGGGAAGGTAAAAGCAGGGGGAAACAAGATGAGCAGACCTCACTGGCAAGGTGGAAGCAGGGGAGAAACGAGATGCGCAGATCTCGCTGGGAAGGTGGAAGCAGGGGAGAGAGGAGATGCGCAGACCTCGCTGGGAAGGTGGAAGCAGGTGAGAAATGAGATGTGCAGACCTCGCTGGGAAGGTGGAAGCAGGGGAGAAATGAGATGCGTACGCCTCGCTGTGACGGTGGAAGCATGGGAGAAATGAGATGCGTAGGACTTGCTGGGAAGGTGGAAGCAGGGGAGAAATGAGATGCGCAGACCTCGCTGGAAAGGTGGAAGCAGGGGAGAAATGAGATGCACAGACCTCGCTTTGAAGGTGGAAGCAGGGGAGAAATGAGATGCGTTGACCTCGCTGGGAAGGTGGAAGCAGGGGAGAAATGAGATGCGCAGACCTTGCTGGGAAGGTGGAAGCAGAGGAGAAAGGAGATGCGCAGACCTCACTGGGAAGGTGGAAGCAGGGGAGAAAGGAGATGCGCAGACCTCGCTGGGAAGGTGGAAGCAGGGGAGAAAGGAGATGCGCAGACCTCGCTGGGAAGGTGGAAGCAGGGGAGAAAGGAGATGCGTAGACCTCGCTTTGAAGTTGGAAGCAGGGGAGAAAGGAGATGCGTAGACCTCGCTGGGAAGGTGGAAGCAGGGGAGAAATGAGATGCGTAGACCTCGCTGGGAAGGTGGAAGCAGAGGAGAAATGAGATGCGTAGATCTCGCTGGGAAGGTGGAAGCAGGGGAGAAATTAGATGCAAAGACCTCACTTTGAAGGTGGAAGCAGGGGAGAAATGAGATGCGTAGACCTCGCTGGGAAGGTGGAAGCAGGGGAGAAATGAGATGCGCAGACCTCGCTGGGAAGGTGGAAGCAGAGGAGAAAGGAGATGCACAGACCTCGCTGGGAAGGTGGAAGCATGGGAGAAAGGAGATGCCAGACCTCGCTGGGAAGGTGGAAGCAGAGGAGAAAGGAGATGCGTAGACCTTGCTGGGAAGGTGGAAGCAGGGGAGAAACAAGATGAGCAGACCTCACTGGCAAGGTGGAAGCAGGGGAGAAACGAGATGCGCAGACCTCGCTGGGAAGGTGGAAGCAGGGGAGAAAGGAGATGCGCAGACCTCGCTGGGAAGGTGGAAGCAGGGGAGAAAGGAGATGCGTAGACCTCGCTTTGAAGTTGGAAGCAGGGGAGAAAGGAGATGCGTAGACCTCGCTGGGAAGGTGGAAGCAGGGGAGAAATGAGATGCGTAGACCTCGCTGGGAAGGTGGAAGCAGAGGAGAAAAGAGATGCGTAGATCTCGCTGGGAAGGTGGAAGCAGGGGAGAAATTAGATGCAAAGACCTCACTTTGAAGGTGGAAGCAGGGGAGAAATGAGATGCATAGACCTCGCTGGGAAGGTGGAAGCAAGGGAGAAATGAGATGCGCAGACCTCGCTGGGAAGGTGGAAGCAGAGGAGAAAGGAGATGCACAGACCTCGCTGGGAAGATGGAAGCATGGGAGAAAGGAGATGCCAGACCTCGCTGGGAAGGTGGAAGCAGAGGAGAAAGGAGATGCGCAGACCTCGCTGGGAAGGTGGAAGCAGGGGAGAAATTAGATGCGAAGACCTCGCTTTGAAGGTGGAAGCAGTGGAGAAATGAGATGCGTAGACCTCGCTGGGATGGTGGAAGCAGGAGAGAAATGAGATGCGTAGACCTCGCTGGGAAGGTGGAAGCAGGGGAGAAATGAGATGCGTAGGCCTCACTGGGAAGGTTGAAGCAGGGGAGAAATGAGATGCATAGATCTCGCTGGGAAGGTGGAAGCAGGGGAGAAATGAGATGTGTCGGCCTCGCTGGGAAGGTGGAAGCAGGGGAGAAATGAGATGCGTAGGCCTCGCTCGGAAGGTGGAAGCAGGGGATAAATGAGATGCGTAGATCTCACTGGGAAGGCGGAAGCAGGGGAGAAATGAGATGCGCAGACCTCGCTGGGAAGGTGGAAGCAGTGGGGAAATGAGATGCGCAGACCTTGCTGGGAAGGTGAAAGCAGGGGGAAATGAGTTGCGCAGACGTCGCTGGGAAGGTGGAAGCAGGGGGGAAGCGAGATGCGCAGACCTCGCTGGGAAGGTGGAAGCAGGGGAGAAACGAGATGCGCAGACCTCGCTGGGAAGGTGGAAGCAGGGGAGAAATGAGATGCGCAGACCTCGCTGGGAAGGTGGAAGCAGGGGAGAAATGAGATGCGCAGACATCGCTGGGAAGGTGGAAGCAGGAAAGAAATGAAATGCACAGACATCGCTGGGAAGGTGGAAGCAGGGGGAGAAATGAGATGCGTAGACATCACTGGGAAGTAAGAAGCAGGGGAGAAATGAGATGCGTAGATATCGCTAACAGAATCATTTGCGACGAAACGAATGATGAAAAGGGGTGAAAAGGTCCGTGCTCAAGCAATGATTGAATTCGATTCGAATCAATACCTCCGATGCATCGGTATTTCAGAATCGATGAAAAGTAATGTTTATCGTAATCATTAGGATATCACAAGTGGTAACTGAAGGGACTATGAGTCTGCGCATTTGTTGCTCCATCAGTTCTCTTTGATTGACAATTTCATAAGTGATTGACCTGTGATAACTGAAAGTGCTACTGCGCAATCTCATAGTCTCCATAGTTGTCAGTCATGCTACGTCACGTTTGAATGTTTCTGGGACTCCTTGAGAAGGTGCATTTTCTCTCTTGAATTGATTCAGGAAATACAATTCAAACATGCTCGGATTGAGAGCATGAATGAATGATGTGAAGCCTACATTACCATTTTAAGGGGAAAATAACATTTTTAGGTGTACATCATCCGTAACATAGTCGACCTTTGTTTCGTAAACTTTAGTGGTAAATATTTGTTTTGAAATTAAAGCTGACCTCTCTTTTACCTTGTAGAAATTGTTAGAGTTTAAATTTGCAACTCTTTTTTCAGACATAACATTGATTACATAGTTTGTCCTACCAAAATATTAGAGTTGTTTGTTTTTTTTTGGTTGTTTTACCTTTGAGCGGCACTTTTATGTGCACAATGGGCTAAATGGCCAGGTCACAAGGACCTCGAAATTTCAGAGAAGGCTTGGGGAGGAGACCCACAGGAACAGCTGTTGGGAGATGGATGGTAGCTTCCCGTCAAGGCCATCCAGCGTGTTCTTTAGCGTACACACGGAGCCATGGCTTAACGTCCCATCCGACGGACGGCGGTCTTCCAAGCCCATCGGTGTCTCCTACTGACCGTGTTCAGGGCGTGGAGTTTTCCGGAGATAAGTCTCAACGCTGACACAGCTGGGATTCGAACCTGGGAACTGCAGATTACATCTGGCGATCCGCCCTCAAAAATGGAGAATTTTTACGTTATGTCAATGGGAATCTTAACTTCGAAGATTTATAACTTCTAAACTATGGTTTTAATGGGAAAACGTGCCTGGAGATAAATTAAAGATCATAATATAATCTATTTAAATCTCGATTTTCAACGATATTCGTTCAGTATTTAAAGAGTTATGGAAGCTAAACTATTTCACAACAGTAAGCCACACAGGAATTTACCTCAGAAATTCAACTTAAATACGAGGGCGATCATTTTATTCGTGGTCAAATTTTCGTCAACAATTAGCAGCTTTTCGTACGAGTTAATACATAATATGTGGCAACACAGCGACTCCTCAAAGGCGCGGAGCAGTGTTTGCAAGTTGAAACACGTTGTGATACGGCCTCAGATAACAGCTTAACGGCAGACAGTCTGTCATTTTCTCACTTGGGAAAGGTTTTCGTTTTCGTGTATGCGATTTTTTGCAGGCTATGGCTGATCCCGAAACTGAGCAGCGGTATGCCATTCGGCAAGGCTTAGGTTGCGCACAGTCAGTCACAAAAATGACTCAAGTATATGGAGAACAGTGCTTGGTTGTCCAGATCTTAGGCCATCTTCCAGGGAATCGCTCCGTCTATGAAGCATTTGTACCACTTGAAAATCGCGCTTTAAATACTGTTCTCCACACATTTGATTCATTTCTGCGACTATCTGTGCAGCACTTAAGCCTCGCCGAACACAGTACTCTATCACATATCGCTGCTCATTTTCCAGATCAGCCGTAAACAAAAAGTCACACATTCAAAAAGGAACAACTTTCCAAAGCGAGGAAAGGACAGAGACTGACTGCGTACTCTTCTGCTCTTGCAACCACATCGCAATGCGTTTCAGCATGCACACACAGCAAGAAAGGAAAGATTTCTGTGTCTTTGAAGAGTCACTGCAAGAAAGGAAGGATTTCTGTGTCCTTGAAGGGTCACTTTAAGAAAGGAAGGATTTCTGTGTTCTTGACGAGTCGCTGCAAGAAAGGAAGGATTTCCGTGTCCTTGAAGAGTCACTGCAAGAAAGGAAGGATTTCCGTGTCCTTGAAAAGTCACTGCAAGAAAGGAAGGATTTCCGTGTCCTTGAAGAGTCACTGCAAGAAAGGAAGGATTTTCATGTCCTTGAAGAGTCACTGCAAGAAAGGAAGGATTTTCGTGTCCTTGAAGAGTCATTGTGTTGCCGAAGGTCATTTATTCACTCGTAAGAAAAGTTGATAGATGTTGGCAACAGCAGTCCACGAATTAAATGATCCACCTGCATAGTTATTGCTTCAGACCATTTAATAAAATATATATTTCAGAAGTTCGTGTAATGACTATTTCAGCAGTAGATAATTATGAATAATTTTATAAAACAAGATAATTTATTGTTAAATATTCCAACTTTCATAACTCTTTAAATAATAAAGCAGAATATAAATTATCCCTCAGCCAGCTGCTTGTCACAGAGATCTGACAGGAGTCTGTAAGTTTAATACGCTATGAAGGAGATCTGTAAGGAAGGCGAGACCCCGGCAGAAAGACAACACAGAAACGTCCGTACCTTATCAGGGGCTCGAACCCGGGTCCCTTTGAGTAGTAACCAAGTGCGGTAACCACACTGAAAATCGAGATTTAAAAAGATTTGATTACCACATTTATTTTCAATCACATTTTTCCATTAAATACATTTTTTTAAAAATTCGAAGTTAAATTATCTTTCGCATACGACTGGCATTCAAAACTTTCTTGACCTTCATCTGTACAACATAAACCATTGCACTTACCTCAACCAAACGTTTGCTGTCCCTTCAAAGTACTCTCCTCCAGCATCTATGCAAATTTGCAGATGTCTACGCCAATTCTGGAATCTTTGGTGCCACTCCTGTTTGGGAATATTCCCCAACTCTGAATGGACGCATTTTGCAACGCCTGGCATCATTGAAAAAGTCTTCCCAGAAAGTTCCTTTTTATTTTTTGGAAGCAACCAAAAAATCGCATGGTGCAAGATCGGGTGTTTGATTTTTTGTTGCTGTAAATAAAGCATAACTTTTGTGAGCACTGGCATTGCCATGAAGGAGAACCCTTGACGCTCAAGTTGTTGGACGCTGCTCCTTCATCTCCTTAATCATTTTGAGGAAAACAATGTTGGTGTAGTATTAGCCATTTGTAGTAATTTTTTCAGGTAAGGCGTCCACGGCTACTCTACTTGGGAATTGAAAAATAATTAACATCCTTTTCCTTGAGCGAAAATCTTGTCAGAGAATTTGGGGACGCAGTTCATCTTCCGCAACCCAAATATAGTTGTCGATCTGGCCAGTACTTGATTCATTCATAAGCTCATTGCGATTTTCATCCTTTTGCATAACAGAATTTCGCTTTAGTCCTCAACACATTCTTCCCTGAGAGCATTACGAATTGAGAGGAAAAGATTTCCAATAAACAGAACAAAACGATCACAAATTCAACTACCTGCTATTTCAGTAGCCCTAATGGAACTAGGGTGCATAGTGTCAATGCATGAAAGACGCAGAGAACTACCATGTCTATTAAAAATAATCGTACCATTAAAGTTCACATGTTCAATATGACATTTATTGTCGGTTACTTGAGAATTCTGTATAACCGGGATTTTACTGTACTTCGATTTTCAGTTTATACGATATTTTGATGCTCTTTAAATGTGCAGTTCAAATAACGATTTTTTTGTAAAATTAATAAAAATCGATTATACCCTTCTCATTTATTTCGCATCCTTTGTTACCAACTAACAGAGTGATTGGTTATTTCATTGTCTGGCTCAAATTGCAACATTCCATCAATTCTTCGGTTTCTAGAACATGAGTACACAAACTCTGACCCATTTAACAATTTTATTCGGCCAGCGTGAAAAACTTGAAAATATAAAATAATGTTTTTAATCTGATTCTACGAAAGCAAATAGTGTTTTAATAAGACGAAGGACCAAAAATTTAAATACATTATACAATTGCTGCAACGTCACTGAAGCCGAATGTTTAGCAGTTCATTTCTGTGATCCGGTCACATGCTTCGCCTACTGCTTCGACAAGTCAACTTCAGTTTTGACTTTAAAATAAACTTTATGTTAATATTTTTTTATTATTATTTTCTACCTATAACTATGACAAGTAAAATATAGTAAAAAAGTTAAAAAAATTTGTTCTTTCTACTGTACCCACCCCTCACTACTTACTGATCCACAACAAACATAATAATTTTCTTTCCTTCCGGATGCCAAAAATGATTACTCATCGCTGTTTCAGAAAGTTTCAGCTCAAGTCGGAACTGAAAGATTTTGTAACGGAAGTACCGATAAGGAGGCTATGAACAGCATTTTTCACTTTCAAGAGAACATCAAACAGTTTAAACGTTCTGCAGTTGATGTTCAAAAGAACAAGTTGGAGCTCACCTGCTGAGATACGGCTAACGATATAATTCTATTGGCCCATCGAACAATCTTCTCATTCGGTGTAAAATAGCCCAACGTTAATAATACACTCCTCGTCAAAAAAATTGCTCCACCAGAAAGAATAGAACTACGTTTATGTAAATTAGTATGAAGTGCGAGACAGTGACATATGCAAATTAGTATGGAAGTGCAGGGACAGTGATATATGCAAAAGAGAATTGCGTGCCTGGCTACATATGAAAGGGAGAGGATGACACGGATTCCTTTAGTTGTAGGGAAGGTTGTCGTTGGGGAAAGGGGACAGTGTAGATTAAAGAAACCGAACCCGAGCTTTAAATCTGGTTACTGTCAAAGTGTAATGAATGTTTAATGAACTCAACGAGTGTCAGCGAGGTCGTGTCATCGGACTCTGCGAAGCAGGATGGTTTACGCGATGAATTGCAGCGCATTTGAGACGTCATGAACGAATAGTTGGCCGCTGCTAGCAGTAGTGGACACAGGAAGGTGTTTCGTGTCATCGAAATCAGGATCAGGTCGCCCTCGAGTGATTACAGATCAGGTGAGATCCCATCAACGATCGGTAGATTCGCCGGATGAGTGTCACGAACAGAAACGCGATTGCCAGACAAATTTCCATTGACCGAACGGCTGATTGAGCACCTCCTGCACCTCTCAGCGCTATTCATTTACCTCTACATGAAGCTGATATGCAAGGGATGATATGCTACCTTTACATGAAGCTGATATGCAAGGGCACTCAAAGCTGAGTTTGCAGAGGTGCAACAAATGAGCCTAGTGGCGTGACGAATGGCGATCTATCGTCTTCAGCGATGAGGCCCACATCTGTCTGGCACAGAATGATGGCCGCCCTCACGTGTAGTGACATGCCAACAAAAGAGCTTCCACGTCAAAAGAGCACCCACTACTGGGATCTTGATGTGGATCCAGTATGACCATTTATGACATATATATCGGTCTTCTCTACATATATCCTCTTATGACATATATATATATATCGGTCTTCTCTCTTATGACATACATATCGGTCTTCTCTCTTATGACATATATCCCCTCTTATGACATATATATATATCGGTCTTCTGTCATAGTCATCGATGGTAATGTAAGTGCCCAGCAATATGTTCATACTATTCTCCGTACTGTGGCCTTACCGCTTCTACAGAACATGTCGAACGCCACAGTCCAGCATGACAGTGCTGCATCATATATCGTACGCGTTGCTCAAATATATCGTATGCGTTTGCAAGTCGTCCCTGTGCTACCATGGCTGGCCCAGTTACCGGAACTTTCGCCGATTGAGCACATCTGCGAAATCGTTAAATAAAATCTGAGAATAGAACTGACTCCAGCACATAATGCGATGGCTCTTCAGGTTCAGCAAATCTGAGAAGCATGGATCAGGACGTTATTAGGAGCCTTTTTTGACTCACCTCCTAACCATATTAATTCTTGTGTTGCATCGAAAGGCGGACCCAAATCCTCCTGATCTTACCTTAATATCCACTTTACAAAAGTGGCTGCAAATGTGATTATTTGTTATTTACACTATTTCCTTTCAGCACGCCGCTTTATACCGTACGCACGACATTCCTTCTGGATGGGGACCTTTTTGTCTTGATGAGGAGTGTATAATTGTCATTTCTGGATCTTAAAATTCTTTTATAGAAAAATTTCAAAAGAGTACAAAAATGCAAATTTTGGTATCTTTTTAAGCAGAAATTTATTTAGAACTTTGGAGTGCACCTCGCATTGCGCTTCGTTATACGCATCATCTTAAAATTTTCGAGATTAATGTGACGATTTGACGTCACTTGGCAGGACGCGAGTTAACGAATAAAACGCGCATGTGCGAAAAATATAACTCATTTTCTTTCTAGGATTAATCCCTGCGTTGTTCTGGTATGAATAGGTGTTATGTGTTACTAAGAATTTTGAGAAATAACAGAGCTATGTATATTGTATTTGCGACATTTAGAATATGAAGAATCCTAGGAGTCCGGACCCCTGCAGAGTATTGAACGAAGGAGCAATATCGCTGTGCAAGACTGCGGAGTCTGGGTGGAAATCTTCTCAACAGATGGCATCGGCGACACCCACGACGGTCTGCTGCAGGGGTCCGGAACATTTATTGGCTCAAGAGCCAAAACCGTTAAAAAAGGGGAAAACCAAAAATTTTTGAGAGCCGCAAATTATAATCTTTATTAGGTCAGTTTACGTGATATTATTATTTTTTTTTGGGGGGGGGAAATATTTATTCAGGTTTCAAGTATAATATTGCAATTTGCAATCCATTAACTAGAGTCCTCAATATATATATATACCCATCCCACGATTTACACGGTAGATCGGATCCGTGTAAATCAAAACCGTGCAAATCGAAACCAACAACTTATGGAAAAAGGGGGATAAGTTCCGAAAAACTCATTACTCTGAATAAACCGTACTTCGAATTTCATTTATACATATTTATCTCAATTGCCAGTTCATCAGTAATAATATACTTTAAGGTAGCATTATTTTGTACTTTGTTTGCGCTAATTCAAATGAGTTTGGATTCCTTTCTCATACATTTCTTTGTGGTCATGAAAAATACTCATCATTAATGTAGATGTACACTTTGGAATTTGAAGTCCAAATATGGGAGAAGGATATTTATGAACGGAATATAAATTAGAAATTAAGCGTTTATACCCACACCTAGTGCTTTATTTTGTAAATTAGTATTTATATGATATTTTATGAAGCTGTAATTACGAATCAGTTGTGTATAGCCTATATAATAGTTCAGAGAGTTAAACTTGTTGTTAAAATAAGATAAAATACGGTTTTTACTAATTTGAAAAATTCGTTCTGGAATCAGTCAGATCTCGCGGCCCATTCCAAACAGGCTCCACTTCATTAATATGTCACGAGTCAGACTTCATTATAATGGCAAGAAAATAATTTTAGCGAAAGAATGTAAATGCAACTTATTACAGACGACGATTTTATTAATATAGGAATTTATTATTATCTCTTTATTTTCGAAAATGAATTATATCAATTAAAACAATTTAGTGGATTTTTACTTTCCGATGAGTCTAATAATCTTCACTGATGCCATACCACTGCTACTTCATAAGATGCATTCTATCTACATATGCCTAAAATAATCTCAATTTTGTACCGTGTAAAACCGAGTCTATAACTGTAAAACGAAACTGGTTGAATTTTTTTGACCGTGTAAAACCGAATCCATGTATATCAAGTCCCGAGCAAATCGTGGGAAAGGTGCATATGTAACACAGTTTATGTGTTACATATGCTTGCTTCACATGTTTTTTTTTTTCTTATACGGAAGATGACTCGAAACGATGGATAGCAGATGAAAGATTGGATGCTAGTCAAACAATCACGATGGCGTCTCTATTTCTCCAGCATTCTGTTAGTTCAAGACTATGGCAGCAACTCCAAACAACGGAAACAGTTATCAGAAGACCTGTTCAAGAGCGTCCTAGCGTTACAAACGTTCAAGAATATCGCTCTACTGGATAACTGTCGACGGAAGAGGAGAACAAGAGCATTTTTCATTCCATTGTATTGCCTCAACTGTGGCGAAGCTTCACAAAAGGCCAGGCTAAAATGGTATCCCTTTTAACCCCAGACAGGTTCGCTTGAAATGGTGCCACGATCATGTAATGTAGACCCGAGAACAATGGAGTTATTTTTGTTCGACGGGAGTCTAGATTTTGTGTTTCTAGAATGAGACATCAGCCACGTACTTATCTGAAAAGAGGTAGACCAGCTTCGTAACATCGTTTTTGGTGGTGGAGATTTTAATGTGTAGATTGTGCTTTCGTTGGGTGACTGTACCGATCTCCATGTGTGTGTGATGGACATTACGTAAATGTTCTGAAATATCGGGATGAGATCCTTATCTTTTATCCAGCCCTATACTGGTGAAGCAGGTGACGATTTTCTCCTAATAGAAAGATAATATTTGTTGTCCACACAGCCATTATCGTCTAAAGAGAACGACTGACCTATTAAAATCTGAAGACGATATCCATCGAATGAAGTGGTCTGCATTCTGTCCAATTCTCAAACCGATAAAACATCTGTCGGATGCTTGGCCACTCTTCAACCTCCTCCTTAAACCTTCCATGATCACAGAACTGCTCTTATTGCTCAGTGGACTTTATTATTTTTGCATTCTCTGGGTTATCTTATTGCTTATTGCTATCTTATCTCTGGGTTATTCTCTGGGTTATCTTATTGCCGGCATGAATCGACATTTTAAGTCCTGCATTAGTGCTGGGAGGTTGGCGGGGGGGGGGGGGGGGGTCATTACGGCATATATCCCCTATTGACTATAAATTTTGCATTCAAAACCAATCCCGTTTTTTCCCTTACCTTCCTTCATTGCATTTTCTAGGGTTTATGTACATCATTTTGGCCTAAACTACATGACTTAATATTATCTTTTTATCTTCTTGTGAAATTTGATTGAATTTTTTTCTAAATATATTTGGAGATATGCGCATTTTATTGATCAGTGCTTAACTTTTGACGAGTAGTGTAATTGTAGTGATGGCTACAATTTCGGAATAAACCGAGATGCATGAGAGATTTCAAATTTAAACAGCAGTACCAACTCTATGAAGAGTCATTGTCATCAGTTTTTTCTAGCTTTATGCTATGAAAATGAAATACTTTACCACGTGTCGGGACAACCGATTTAGTGGAATAAATAAACTGTTTTGACAACAGTACTAGATTAAATTTTCACTATTCTTTGTGATTTGTAGATTTGGTATATGTCTGAGAATGTTTCATTAAACTCTGGATTGCGTTTCAAGGCTTGTGCAAAAATCTTTTTATCTTATTATTCGTATCTAGTTTATCTTTATCTGCTTCGTATAAATGCATATTTATAATTTAGCAGTCTTATCTGGTAGTAGCAGCAGCGTGTGGAAAGTCTTCGGTAAAATCAATTAGATTGTGAATTGTGGCTGAATTTTTCTGTCACTGTTTCTTAACCTTTTTCTTTTATAAAGACCACTTTTACCATAAAATTTTGAAGTACCTCTTTCTGAAAATTTTTTTTTGTAAAACACCCAGTTACCTAAAACTTTAAAACACACATTTGTTTTTACCATTTCAAAAAAAATATTTGAACAGTTTAATCGAAACTGGTTGTTTTCCGATGTTAAAAGTGCATATTCGGTTGTGTTCACCGATCCCTCAGACACTCTCACGTACCCCTAAGTGTACACGTATCATCGGTTGAGAAATACTGATCAAAGGAATTTATCGTCCAATTCTCTTTTTTCGATAAAATGCTGAGTTCCTTTATAAATGTTGTACACGTTATCACACAGAGAAAATTCATCATTGCCACCGATGTAAGATTCAGTGGTGTACCTAGAAACTTACAAAGGAGAGGAGTGAGGGGGATGAAGCCCCACCCCTGGATGCTCCACTGATCAAACGCCTATTCAGGTGTGTGTTTGGGGGGGGGGAGGGTGTTTGAGGCCCTTAAATATTTGGAATCTCGAAATTGATAAACGATAAAACTAGTTAGAGGCACAATTCTAAGTACTAAGAGAAAACATGAAAGCGGGGGAAAAAAGATACTAAAGCAGTTGCAATTATCAAGATACAGGTCAGAGGTGGACAATCTTTTTAAGTGGGCGTGCCAAAATCAGGTCAGGGGTGGATAACCTTTTTAAGTGGGCGTGCCAAAATCGCCAAATCTTTGATGCATAATTTTCTCACGTGCCAATAGAAATTTTGGGGAACATATTATTATTTGGTGTCTTTTAAATATTGGGAGAACCTTTTCAAATAATCAAAAATCACACTAGAGCTGTAAAATCAGTGATTATCGCAAGTCATGCAAGATTGAATGAATGCAAAAATTAGTGACGGAAGTTTTACTTAAAAGTCCTTCTGCCCTGTTCAGAGCGTGGGTATTTTTTTTTAGCCTTTAAGTGTAATTATTGCTGCCATATTTTTAATTATGTTTAACCGCAATTTAAAGACGCAATGTTTAACATCAGCAAAAGAGTAAGCAATAATTTTGAATTTTTTTGTTTTTATAAAGATCAATCAGACATAAGTTTTTTTAAGTTTTCCCAATACATTACAGTGCCCAATCTCATAATCGTTTTACTTTACTAAAGCACAATAAAAGAAAATAAAATTAAGGATATTCTTTTATTTAATCCCTTACGAGTAATATATAAGAATTACAAAGAAAATAAAATGTTATTTTACCTGCATAATATATTAAACAGAAGTTAATCTTTACCATTTTTTTTAACAGAAACATCAAATCAAAACTAGAGAAAGAAAAATTGTGGACGTTTTATTTATTTAGCATCAATGAGACTTCTGCTGCATCACTGGCGACAGATAATTTATATCAGGTTTATATTTCGTAACCTTTAGAGATATGCATGCGCTACTAGATTCATCTGAAAGGCTACTCCTATTACTAGACTTAACAAAGTTCATCACTGAGAATAATGTTTCACAAGAATATGCAGATGCAAAAATGGATAATAATGCTGTTGCATGGGTTTTTAAACATGCAAAGTTTCTGGAATAGTATTCAAAGTCCTTAATACCTCGTTTTCCGCACTTCTCTCTGTTACCCCTGTCTCTAATCGCTCCTTTTCAATAATTTCCAAGTCAACTCTAAGGTCAACAAAATTCTGCCCCCAAATTGAGCTAATTTGAAAATCAATCAACTGCATTTCAAAATCATCCATATTTATCCACGAAAACATCTGCAAGTTTAATTCATCCAGTTTTATAGTGTCTGGAAACTTAATGAATTTTGCAGTCTCTTCAAATTCTCTGAACTTAACAAATCTAAGAGCGAACTGCTCAACAGTTGATTCAATGGCGTTTAAAAATAGCTTTTTGAATACATTGGCGGTCTGTTTTGTCATCCTTTTGGAGATCATTGATGTATTTCTTTAGGTTTCTAAAATATCTAAATCTCTCACTGTCTACACCCCTCTTAAAAACATCTAGTTTCATTTCAAATGCCTTTATGTCATCAAACGTAATATCAAGAGTCTTACCAGAGCCCTGTAGTTTAAGATTCAAATCATTTAAATGTTCTCAAAAATCTGCAAAAAACATCAGTTTACGAACTCACACGATGCCATACATTTCTTTATAAGACATTTGTTGATTAGTCAAAAATAGATTTATCTCCTCCAGGAATTCAACAAATCGTTTCAGAATAAGACCTCGGTTAAGCATTATTATTCCTTTGTACACCGAATCCACCTCATTCAATGGATTATGAAATTGTCTTTATTCAAAGCACCTGCAGAAATGTAATTAACAACCTTAGTTGCTGTTTGCCTCACTTCTTGAAGTTCCTTTAGGCCCAGCTATTACACATAAAGTCTCCTCATGTATGATGCAATGAAAACCTATCATTGGATGACCAACATGTCTTGCACACAGATTTACAAAACCTGCTTCCTTACCAATCATGCTGGGTGCACCATCTGTTGTGACGGATACCACTTTTGAAATATCAATGTGTCATTCATAACTGCTTTACATATTTCAACTCCAGTGGTACGCTCAGATAGTGTTGCAAGGTTAATCATCTCTTCGCATACTTTGTCAACCCTACAAAATCGAGCAAAGATTGCTAGCCTAGCTGATGATGTAGTGTCTGTGCTCGCATCAACACAAATAGAAAAGAACTTACATGAAGTCAAATTTTTTTCTTAATTGTTCTGCTGTATTCCTTTCCAACTTAAGTATCCTATCCTTAACTGTTTTTCTACTCACAGACAAATCTTTAATGCGCCGAATAATTTTCCCTTTTCTGAAAGACTGTCAAAAAGGAAAGGAGCACATTCTAGCCATGATTCTTTAACCTATTCCCCATCACTGAGTGGTTTTCCATGTTGGGCAATAACTTTTGAAACCTAAAAACTAGCAGCAACTAAGTTGGAACTAGGCCTACTTGAAATAAATTTCATCAAAGTATCGGAATTTTTTTTGTCTTTCTCAGTTCACGAGAAATTAATTCTCTTTGTTCTTGCTCACTTTTACTACTTAAATTCTTATGAACAGTTTCAAAATGTCTCTTTACAGAAGAAGTCCTACAAACAACTGATTCGGAACATAAAATGCATAATGCTTTTTTATCTTTCTTAATCATACCAAATTTTTTCAGTCCAGTATTCTTTAAATTCTCTAATGTCCTCGTCATTTGAATGTCTTTGTTTCTTTGCTGGTGGTTGTGACATTCTGTACAATCTGTAAAGGGCAAGAAGCAAATAAAAATATATGATAATGGTATATTTATATATATATATATCACAAATATGAATAGAAAAATAAAGGAAGAAAGAAGAGAAATCAAGAAGGGAATAAAGAAAAAAGGAAAAAAGTAAATAACAACTGAATGACCAAAGTTGTTCAACCACAAGGTACATACAAAAAATAATTACTTTGTTCAAACAGCTTCAGACTTTAATGAAAATCGAATCATGGGGGCTAAAAATGTGGACAGAGACGTATGGACACTGACAAAAATTATGATTTGGACTCAGAAAATCTCATCATAATCACTGTCTGCATACAACTACCAAGTTTAAGCAAACCAAATATTAGTACAATTATAAGCCTACCTACACACATGCAAATGAAAGAGAAGGGTACGCATTCCATCTAATCACGTGCAGATAACTCTTCATAATCCTGAATATTGATAATACATTTCACATAGCTTTAACAATAACTTATGTTTATGGCAATGTAAAGAAAATCTGCATTTATGTCTAATAAATTAAACATATTAATTGACAAATACTTCCAATCCGTATTTGAATAACTTATGATTTAATTAAATCCAAATTTGCATATGTACACACTTTAGAAAACCGATAAATTCTTTATGAAACACGAAAAAATATATAAAATGATGGTAAAGGATTCACGTCACCTCCGGCTGCCTGGCTAATGATGCAACAACGGAACGGGACAAAACTTGTACGTCAGTATATCGCGGAGATCGATGGCTTGGAAATAGGATGTTTGCTTCGTTTTCTTATTACTTATTATTACTAAAACAGTTGGTAGTGTGTGTTTCTTTATTGCATTTTTATTTGGTATCGTTCTACTTAATGAAATTGTATTCTATTAAGTTAAAATATACAACTCAGCGAAGTTGTTGGATATTTATTTATTTAATTATTTTTTAAGATGAGCCCTGGGTTGCGTGTCGGAAAAAAGTCGTGCCAAGGCTGACTTTTTATTTATTTATTTATTGGAATGTGCTGAGTTGTATATTTTAACTTAATAGAATACAATTTTATTAAGTAGAACGATACCAAATAAAAATGCAATAACGAAACAAACACTACCAACTGTTTTAGTAATAATGCCCAGCCCTGAGAGAGGGAATAGACATGACCTACCCCTTAGTTTTAAGTTACAGTCAAGAAAGAACAAATATAAAATAGATAAATTATAGCAGTTAATTTGTAAAGTATTTTTCTGAGCCACCAGAGCTGTGTCGAATAGGGCAAACCATCTTTTGTGGTTAAAAGAAGAGAATAAATTTCTTTCCCATAAATTGCTTCGAATGCATATAAACAGAAGAGAAGCCCATCCCCGCCAACACAAATGGATTGGCCATCAGGCGCGGATTCGTAAGGGGCGCTGCAGCATCCCACGTCCCTTGGAACTCACAGGAGTAGGATTTTTTTTTAACAATTGTTATTTTACAGAAATTCCACATAATTTTATTTGTTGAAAATCTGTTTTAAGCTCCGCGTACAGTCGCTCAAAAAAGTATCAGAACACTATGGTTGATTAGAGAATTCAGAAAAAATATCTGGCAACGATTTTTTAGAAATTAGTGGTCTGGCAACCTTCGTGTACTGTACACTAATTTCTAAAAAAATCGTTGCCAGATATTTTTCTGAATTCTCTAATCAACCATAGTGTTCGGATACTTTTTTGAGCGACAGTACGAACTCTCAGAAGAATAAGTACTGAAATCTCGAAAAATAATATTTTTTATCGGAGCAAGCTATAGCTGCATCCCTGAAAAAAAGTGCCATTCAGTCCCTGTTGACCATATTACTATATATGGCACCGCCATTTGAAAAAATTAGGAATACTCGCCTACCACTAATCAGATCCATCCCACTATCATAAATATTTCATATACTGGTAATACCCACGCCAAACATTTGGTGCGAAACGGAAACTTCATTCACGTGTTTCCACTCACAATCGCACTTCGAACGATCACTTCATTCACAAGGCAGGCGACGGCAGCGCCCCAGAAATCTCGGGATCACTCCCGACCCACGGCAGCCAGCAACCCCATCCGTCACACCAAGAAGGTTAGAACTAAGTGGGGCCACCCTCCCAAATTCAGGATCGATCGCTCAAGTAGCTGCGGAACCACGGGCAAACTGCCAATTTCTGCCACCAATTATGTCACTCATGTCCACCCGTAATTACGGCTATTATATTAACTTATTTTTAAATCTTTAACATTCATATTAGTTTCTCGATGTTCCAAGCACTCGTATTTAGTCTTAGGATTATAGTCTTTTGAATTTTTCGAAGAAATTCCAGCAAAAATCTTCAACCTACATCTGATTTTGTATCTTTGTACTGTAATTTTGGAGTCATTTCCGTACATTAACTGATTATAAATGTTTCTGTTTTTTGGGTAAATTAACTTGTTTTTTCGAATGACAAGCGATGGAATCGTTTAAAAACTTTAACTGGTTTCCTACGGTCATTTTTATTTAGTTCTAATTTGTAAAAAGTTATAGTTGAATTGTTTTATTGTTTTGATCGATTGCTTTCATTCTAATGCTGTAAATGTAATCAGTTTTATTCTGTGGTAAAAATATGGGGAAGAATAGATGCGTGTCGATTAAAATAATCAGGTGGTGTTTCAGGCACGAAACTGTACAGCGTGCTTTTCTATAGATGGGTCGTGATTGTGTTATTTATATTTCCTACAGATATAGTTCAAATTTAAACATTTGTTTCTCTTATTTCACAATTTTTTCTCTTTCAAATATACAATGGTCATGCCATTACACTTACACTTTGTGTCGTAACAAATCAATGATTTTAAATTTCAGTGGCTAAAAGTTAATCATTATAAATAATATCTTTAGCATTGAATCATCATTAATGTTACGTTTCCAATATGCCGAAAAAAGTTGCTAATTGCAGTTGAAAAAATATAAAATAACTTTCACACAACAGAAAAGTGTAGTTACTTGGTACACTTCAGAAAAAATCGAATATCTTTCCATAATCTGATATCTTACAAAGTAACATTTTAATACCGCGGGTGATGGCAACACCGAATTAAATAAATTCTAGTTTTCGTGATTTTAAATAAATGCAATCATGAAAGAAATGGACTCGCTTCAGTTTTTTTTTTGAGACAAACCTGAATTTAATCCCTTAATCTCGTTGAAATTGGTTTAACTGATAGTGTCATGTACACAAGAAGAAACATTCCGAAATAATCACCGAGTGGTTAGCGCGCTTGGCTACTGATCTAAGGGACCTGGGTTCGAGCCCCGGGTAAGGCATGGATGTGTGTGTGTGTCGTTTTTCTGCTGAGGTCCTGCCATCCTCTCAGACCCTCTACTATGGCATATAAACTGACAGGCTCCTGTCAGACCTCTGTGGCAAGCAGCTGCTTGAGGGGGTATTTATTTTTTATTTTTTTTAATCTAAATCAAAAATACACGGTGATTTTGATTTTCTGACACTCAAAACATCCATAGCAGATTCTGAGATAGTCATTGGAAAAACTGCTTGCTTTATTTGTCCATTCTTTTACAGATTTTGCTTCTGTTTTAATCTGTAATTCTATGAAGAGTAAAGGTCGAATCCTGTTAACCTAAAACACACACTAATGTAATATCCCATTAAATGCCTCTTAAATCATGCACCTCATAAACTTAGGTAAATATGTTGAAATCAAAATAACTAAAAATACATGTTTCTATATATATTTTAGTCACTAAGTCACTAGATAATAACTAAAACAAGAGAAGTACGATAAAAATTTGCATTTGAAAAGGGGAAAAAATCAAAATAAAAAGTTGTAAATGGAAAAAATGATTAGAAATGAAAAACAGCAGGAATTTTTATTTGATCTATTTTGCAAGTTTTTTCGAAAAAAATATTGCTCTCTTATGCATTGTGTAAGTAATTTTCGAGAACAACTCAACAGTCATTAAATTATGACCAACCAATATTTTGGCAATGGTAAGTTAATTTCGAAGATTTATAACTTCTAAAACGAACGTTTATTAGAAAACGTGGTTTAGGATATTTTAAAGATCTCAATGAAATCTATCTAAATCTCAATTTTCAACAATATCTTTTCAGTATTTAAACAGTTATGGATATTAAAACATTTCATAGCAGCTCTGTGTTTTGAGAAATTTATCAAAAAATTAAACAAATATTGAAGGAATTATTTGCACATACTTTTAAAATATGCAGTTATTTGCGAAATGGTTTGAAATAATAAATACTTTTTATTTCAATTTCAATTAACCTCAAAGATAAATTCCTTTGTCTAGATTTGCTCTTGTTAAACGTTCAAACTTCTATAACTCTTTAAATACTGAAAGCCTATCGTTGAATACCGATATTTAGGATCTTTAAATTTCCTTTAATTCTTTAATTTTCCTTTGGCCGCATTCTTTTATAAAAAGCTTATTTTAAAAATTATAGCGCTTCGAAGTTAGTTCCCATTGACATATCATGGGGTAGTCCTCATTCAATGATCACTAGATGCATAATGCATATGCGGTATTTACAGTGGTGGGATTCAGAAATTTTAGCAACTGGTTCTCTCCCACCTTACCGCCCTTTCTTAGTGAAAAATGAAAACCAAAAATATTTTATTGAAATTGTGATTTCGGAAATAATCATCCGTGGAATAACGCGAGCAATAATTGCGATTTTCCGAACCTGAATAGCAGCCTAACAAAAAGAATTAAGGACTTGTACGGCAAACTTGGTGAAATTCTAGGAGCAGGTTCGCACGAGCCGGTTGAATCCCACCACTGAGTATGTAACTTCATATAAAAATACAGTTCCGGTGTCCGAGTAATTAATGTGTTCAGCTGCTGAACAAAAGAATCCGAGATCTGAACCAAGATTAGATGTACAGTGACAGGCCTGATTGTTAGGCTTCGGCGAAAAGTGTGTCTGGATGTGTCGTGTGTGGTGATAGTTCTTCTTTTTATTTCATTTATCAGGGCTCCACACTCGTTAGATCTCAGTGTGGCCAATGAGGCGTCCAGGGAACGGATTCCTTGGTAAACATTATTAGAATGGAATTTAGCTTTCGTCAGTTGTGAGAGAAGTCCAATGATTAACCGAAAGAAAGGACCTCTTTCACACTGGGGGTCGCAAGGGGATTTGATTTTAAGATCAAATGCATTGCAAAGGCAATCCCCCACCTCTTACCTCTATTCCCCTGCACATATAATTATGGCTGCCAGCTGAGAAAGCCCATCCATTCAAATAGATGTTAATAGCCCCAAAAGCCACATCTTGAAAGTTCACTTTCATTCATTCATTCATTCAACGTTACAGAGAAACGGGATGTCCTTGCTCAGGCTTTCCCAATAAAGTTTTGTGCAAAGTGCAAAAACAAAAGGAAACTAATTCTAGATTAATATGTTTTTTATATATTTTTTATCTGTATTTTATCATTATTTATTTTTTTTAGAGTAGGTTTCTCATTTTTATCATATTTTATTTCAATTTTTTTTATTTTTTTATATTATATATACTTTTTTTTTTACTTTTTAGAGTAGGATTCTCATTTTTATACTGTTATTCTCATTCTCTTTTTTTATATTTTATATGTTTTTTGATATTTCATATTTTATATTTTTTATTTTCTCCTCCAAAGTTTATTTTTTTTCTTTTTCTTTTTTTTTAAATTCTGTTCCATAATGGAGTAGATAAAAGAAACTGAAGAATGAGTTTATAAATTAAAATTTTTGTGTCATATTTCGGGTGATTTAACAAGTTTTGGATATTTAAATCCTCTATTCCTAATTTATTTAATGCTGAGAATAAAGTTTCTCTTTGCTTAGAATATATATTGCAATTTAGTAAGATATGAATAGTATTTTCTGGTAAATTATATTTTATTCAATTTGGAGAAATTGAAAATTTTAATTGAAATTTTTGTTTATTGAGATTAATTGTGTCGGTTTTTAATCTATAGATAATTTTATTTTCCTTGAGAGAAAAGGGGAGTTTTTCAGTATGGTTAATTTCATTTGATAAATAGTATCTAAAATTATTTTTACATATTGTCTGAACTTGGAAATATTTTCCTGTGAGGATGAATTCTATTTTGTTGAGTTCCTGTTTAAAGGAGTAGAAAAAATTATAAACAGGAGTGATATCCTTAAGGTCATGGGCTTTTTTAGCTATTGAGTCGACTCTTTCATTTTCCTGAATCCCAATATGACTTGGGATCCACTGTAGTTTAATTGTGTTATTTTTACAAGTAATATTTGACTGATTTAATAATAAGATATTAATAATAAAATAAATAAATACCCCCTCAAGCAGCTGCTTGCCACAGAGGTCTGACAGGAGCCTGCAGTTTATATGCCATAGTAGAAGGTCTAGAAATATAAAAATTATAGTTTGAGGAAAAAATTTCTTGTTGTAGCACCTGAAGGGCGCCTTTGGAATCTGAGAAAATTACTATGTTTTGATTAGTTAAGTTATTTAAAATCCATTTAAAGGACTCATGAATGGCAATTAATTCTGGTTGAATAATTGGAATATTTTTGGGAATTATATTTTATTATATATTATTATATTTTAGTTCAATTCTTTGTCGTCACAATAAAATACGTGTACAATGCGCTTTGAAAGATTTGTTTAAACTTTCCTGTAATTCTTACGTCTCGTCAATTACTTTTGCCACGTAAAGGAAAACGAAATTTCTCAATTAACTATGAAAAATAGATAATAAATAAATATCTTATTTTATCAATTCTTCAATTGAACACATTTTAGGCGTCGCTAACTTTAACGTTGTAAGCTTTAACCCATTGGATACCAGGCTGTCTGAAAACTCCTGTCGCCAGGATCCAGCCTACTGGCCGAGAGAGAGCGTTCCTTTTCAGTATTGGTTTCCCCCTCTGAACGATTAACAATGAGAATGGCAATTGAGGGCTGAACGAGGCTGGCAAAAAGGGGCGTCGTCAACCCTTCCCTCGGGGGAGCGGTAAAGTGTCACTGACAATATTCGCTTGCATCCCGTTGTACAGTTTGAGTTCGGTAGTAATTACCACAAGAGGCAAAGCTGGGTAGGGGAGTGAGAGAGAATCTTGGAGGAAAGTTGAGTCAAACACTGCAAAATGTTTCGTCTAGTGAATTCTTGATCTTTGCGATTTCCAGATTATTATTTTAACGCTTACTATATCTTTTTCAGAAGAGAAATGGCATTCAGATTTTCTTAACATTTATTTTTTTCTCTTAAAATATTTTTTTAAATTTTAAATTGTGATAATTTTAAGAATTATGTGTTTTAATTTCATGGCGATAGAGACCTTCACAAATTTCCCAAATGAGTGTGGTAGTGCGAAGAGGAAATAGGGAAGTGAAATATTTAGTAACACTCCTGTTAACATAAACTAATGGCCAAATTATATCTTTAGAAATTAATATTTTAAAAGCTTTTCAAACGTTACTTGTCCTTCACTATTTCCGATTAGTATAATATATAATATAAAAAAAAATTCATTTTTTCCCTTTTTTGCTCCTCACAAAATTTCAATCTAACAACTTATTAGTTTTTTAGACAACTTAATTTTTGGTCAGCATTGTAAACAAAATATTTAATCCACTTGCAAATTGCTCTGACATTTGGGAAAAATCATAATACCATGGAATAGATAAGTAGTTATCAACTTTTTCTAAGCCAAAGACAAACGCAAAACAGAAAAATATTGGAGCAAAAGTTCAAAATCGAGTGCTATATATTTTTTTTAACCAATATAAGCCTCATTTTTCCCTAAAGTTGGATTATTGAAAAGTTAAAGTTTTTAAGACTAAAAGCCTTTCGAAGATTAATTTCATACCTTTATATCAATTAGGTGAAATTATTTTATGAATATTTCAAATTTATTTTTTTTCCGCTGATTACAATGGATGAAACGAAATAAATTTTTTGTGGGCAGGATTTGTTTTCTGCGTCTTTTTGTGGTATAATAAAAATGAAAAATAAATTTAAAATTTAAAAAACTGGCCTTCCTATAAACACCTTAAAACTTGACAGTAAACCTGAAATATATGGATAGTGCAATCAGTCACTGAGTTCGTATTCACTTCAAAGGAAGATAGTTAGCCCGCAAGGCACGTACCCAGGATTTAGCTTCAGGACGATCCGAGAATTTCGTTTCAGTGGGAGGGAGATTGTTTTGGGGAGGTCCGAGATTTTTGTTTTGAGAGGAGTCCAAAAATTCAGTTTCGGGAAATCTCACTTGTGTATGATTTCTCATTTAACATACTAAATAGTATGAGATTTTATATTTTTTAAAATTTAATTTTTTGGTGCCGGACATGAAATAAAGAATTGAAATAAAATTAAGCAAAGACAAGTGTTTTGGATTTCAAAGCAGGATTGAAGTTTGAGATTTAGTATGACAGCCGGATTTTCGCAGGGGGGATGAACTTTTCGGGAGCGTTGGTTTCTAGGTACTTCTTTGGAATTACTCTTGTTGAATAGGTAAATTGGCGCTTTATCTCACATTGTAGTAAATGCGAATTCAATGACTGATTACAACATCAATATTCTTTAGGTTTATTTTGTTGGAATTACTCTTGTTGAGTAGGTAAATTGGCGCTTTATCTCACATTGTAGTAAATGCGAATTCAATGACTGATTACAACATCAATATTCTTTAGGTTTATTTTGTATGCTTTGGGCGTATGTAAGGAAGTAGGTACTTTAATGACAAAAATAAATACATAGGTGCTTTTTAAAATTTAAAATCTATTTATCTCCAGAAAATTTTATTTGATACATGCCTCATAAACATCAACCGCACATCTCCCCCCTTTTTTGGGGGGAGGCGGGTCGTGCTTGGCGTAGTCAACCGTATTATATATGTCAGAATCTTTGAGATATAACTTGTTAAAGTCGTCCTCTGAGAAATTTCTGCCCCTTTTGGGAGGGAGGGGTCATCATTTAGCGTAGTCGACGACGGTCCCCACATCAGCTTTCATATCAGACCAAATTCATAACTGTCGGAAGATAAAATAAAATGACTTTCATATTTGCCCTTTTTAGGGGGAAGAATGTAGGGGAGTTTATTTTGATAAACCATAACACTCCCCAACTAACAAGTTTCCATTCGACAAACAGTTATGTTCGGTCCCTGCGTTCGAAAGATATTGAGGGAAAATAATTTTAACATTAATCCTTTTTAGGGGGAAGAGAGCATGGGGGTCAATGTTTTATAGCCTATAACACTCCATGCACACCGGCTTTCATCTGACATGTAAATCGTTAAGTTTGTCTTTCGCATTCGAAAGATATCGTGGAACAACTGTTTTGACAAATACACAACCGAGAAATAAGTAAAAAGCAAGAAGCAGTAAAGAAAAATAATTTGAGAAATTTATAATTTAACGATCTTCTCATATGCACCCTGAAAAGTAGAAAATAAAATTAAAGCATGTTGATGGTGCAATCAGTCACTGAACTCGTATTCACTTCAAAGGAAGAAAGGGCGCCGGCGATCATGCTGAGTAGGTAAATCGGCGCCCTATCTTCCTTTGACGCAAATACGAATTCGGTGACTGATTCTGTTTCTGATTTTTTGCTTATAAGGTAAGAGCAATGCGATAAAAAAAGAAGTATCAAACAAAATGGAATATAAGGAATTGGAAGACAAAAAAAAATCATTTCAGTTTTTTCATCCTCTAAGTATAATATACCACAGAGAATAAACTGTGCGATATCTCAATTGAAAGCACACACATATAGCATTAGTAATTTGATATGACGCTTTTAATAGCTTTCCAACTTAGTAAACTGAAGTTTGCAGGTTCGGATGTCAACTATGAGAGTTCACTTCCATCACTCAGACGTGGATGTGAAAAAATATATATCCGAGCTCGGAAAAGCAGACATTTATCGAATAGTATGCAAGCTGTAGCTATGCGCAGAAATGCCACAACCTGTGCACATTAAAGAACACACTTTATGGCTTTAAGGAAGACTCCCGTCATAATTTAACGGTTGTCCAGTAGATATGCTTCTTTAACCTTTTCCTCAGCTCTGGAGTCCATGTCACTCGCAAAATTAGACCATTGTGAGGAAAAATGTCCCACTGAAGTATTAAGCAACCTTTAACGTACCAAGTTCATACATGTTGCACATGGGCATTTCGATATTCGAAGCATGCACCATTCCCATTTGTCTGTATTAGGGGTTCTCAACGTGGAGTACGCGGTAAAAGTTTTTGGGGTATTCCATGAGAGCTCAAAAGGCGCTACATCTAGTAACAAGTCCATTTCACTGATTACCCAGTAAAATGTTTATAATTTTATAAGATTTGTTAAATTGTTTATGTAATTTTTTGTGTTTATCGATATATGTAATTTACGAACGCAAAATTTAATGTGTATATATATATATGTTTTATTTTATTCCCATTGTTATACTAAAACTATAGTTTTATCTATCTATATATATATACAAGGGGTACGCCAGTTACATACACATTTCCAGAGGGTACGTGAAGCATAAAAGGTTGAGAACCACTGCTTTAAATAGTTACATTTTAAGTTTCTCCATAAATGTCGTAAAAGTATTTCCATAGACTTCCCCCACGGTTAGTGTGTATATATATATGGGGGTGGGGGATTTAACATTATGTTTGGGTAAATAATTTCTTGTTAACTATTCCAGTTTCCTGTGGAAGCTCTCTGGCAGTGCGGGGGTGCGAATCAGTACACCACTGTTCGAAGTTTTCTATAACTTCTAAAATATGCATTTAATGGAAAAATTTGATTGAAGAAAAATTAACGATCATAAACAAATCTATTTAAATCTTGATTTTCAACGCTATTCGTTCAGTATTTAAATAGTTATGGAAGGCTAGATTTACCCCAGGAATTAATTAAGACTTATTTAATAAGTATTGTTTCAAATCATTTAATAAACTAAATATGCATTTTAGTAAGTTAGTATTTAGTAGTTAGTTTTAGTTTTCGCAACGATTATTTCAATGTTAGACAAATATGAATTAATTTATTGTTAAATATTTCAACTTCCATTATTCTAAATACTGAACAAATACTGTTGAAAATCGAGATTCATAAGTTTTATTACGATCTTCATCTTCAATCACATTTTTTTCACTAAAAGCATATTTTGAAAGTTATAGGGCTTCGAAGTTAGATTCGCATTGACAAAACACGAAAATTTTATAATATTTTGATAGGGCAATGTATTTCATTATTTATCAATAATTCTTTGTATTTATGATAAATATTTATAAATGCTATATTACGACAGAAAAACTTAGAAATTGATGGATACACTATAAAAATATTCGTAAATTTTTACGCAAGGTAAATACATTTTCAACTAGTTTTATACAGAAAAAATTATTTTGATTTCCAAGAAGTGGGCTTTAGGAAATATTACCTGGAGAAAAAATTGGGGTTAAATTTTTTATTTACCGCCGAACTAGACCAAACGAAACAGAGTACAAGTAATTAAACAATTACCAACGCAACACTAGGAGATTCTTGTTAATTATTTGAAGTCACTTTTAGTTTTAAACAATAACAGGATTGTTAGAATGGATTAATATTTTTCGGTCTTTGTTGATCAGATAGCTTTAGCATTTGGAGCTGTTGGGTTGGGTTTTCTTAATATCTGAGCATCATTTCTTTGCTCCGTAACGAGCTAAATATTTAGGTCACAAGGACCCTCATACAGTCTCAGAAAAGGTTTGGGAGTTAATAGGAAGCAAATATGTTCCTCTAATAACTTTTATGCAGAGTTGTTAGGGGAAGATATTTGCCGCCCATTAATGCCATTCAAAATGCTTTCAAACGTGTACAGAATATGTGGCTTTCCTGCATACAGGGAAACAACTTTAAGTATTCAACCAACGAAAAGTGATTTTTTTTTAAAGACTATCAGTCGCTCTTTTCTCAGCATGGGGAGGGGATAGGCAAGTAAAGACACTGTTCATCAGCAAGCTCTTCTGGGTAAGTATAGGTAAGTATATTTTACTAATTTATTTTTTAGAATTCCAAAGTGACTAAATGGTCACAGGAACCATTCATTCCGGTGACTTAGCAGTACTTTCTGATCACCGGCCACTAGTGGTGAAAGCCCTAGTGGACAGTCGCCTGCAGATCAGGGAAGGTGCATCATAGAAGGAATCTGCCACTGGAAGGGATGGGGGCAAGGTCTAATTTTTTTCTTTTTTTTAATTAGATCTTGCACAAGATGCTGCAAAATATTCCATTAAATGCGCTCAACAGGGAATGCTGTTTGACGATTTAATGCAACTTTGTGGTTCTTGTATACATTTCTTACGATATTCAAAAGCATTCAGAGATTATTTTGTACAGTTCTTTTCGCATGCGTTAGATGTCAAATTTGTGTAAAACCATTTTGAATTAGGTCAAGGCAATGCACTAAATATTTCAGCTAGAAACTTCCAATGGGCATTAGGAAAGACTTTTTCAGAGGGTGGGGGAGTGGACCTTTCAAGGGCTGCAAAAGGTTTCCAGGAAGGGGGGGGGATAAACAAATCAATGTTTCAAGAGTGAAATATTTAAGCCGTTCACTAATGAGCGCAGTTACAAATACAGCAATTATACCTACATCTTACTCGAACGCAACTACGGATAGCTGAAAACGAAAAAAATAGGATCCTCAATGGTTTTTCCTCTGAGTTACACTTTTTTTTGTCCAAAATGGGCTAAATTGCCAGGTCACAAGATCCCCGAGGGCTCAAAGACGGTTGAGGGAAGAGAACTCACTGGACAGATTGTAGCTCCCGTCAAGGCCATCCAGCATGTTTTTAAGGTGCACGGGGTCTCTCACAGACGGGGCCACGACTTTACGTCCCATCCAAAGGACGGCGACTTTTCCAAGCCCATCGGTGTCCCCTACTGACTGAGAGTTTTGCGGAGATAAATCTCAACGATGGCCCAGGTTGGACTCGAACCTGGGATCTACAGATTACGAGCCTGGCGCGCTCCCGATTGAACCATGTAGGCAGCTAGCATGGGAGGAAGAAGAGGGATAAAGATACCACAAAGTCGCATTAAAGTGTCAATCAGCATTTTCTGTTACATAGAAATATGTCTGCCAGATGGTTTAGTGAAAAGCTCTGACGCCACGTCAAGGCACCATCCATGTCAGAGTGTTTTGCTCTAACCAGGAGAAAACCCCTCCACACATAGGCAGCTAGTGTGGAAGGAAAAAGAGGGATCAAGAACCACAAAGTTGCATTAAATCGTCAAACAGCATTCCCTGTTGAGCGCATTTAATGGAATATTTTGCAGCATCTTGTGCAAGATCTAATTAAAAAAAAGAAAAAAATTAGACCTTGCCCCCATCCCTTCCAGTGGCAGATTCCTTCTATGATGCACCTTCCCTGATCTGCAGGCGACTGTCCACTAGGGCTTTCACCACTAGTGGCCGGTGATCAGAAAGTACTGCTAAGTCACCGGAATGAATGGTTCCTGTGACCATTTAGTCACTTTGGAATTCTAAAAAATAAATTAGTAAAATATACTTACCTATACTTACCCAGAAGAGCTTGCTGATGAACAGTGTCTTTACTTGCCTATCCCCTCCCCATGCTGAGAAAAGAGCGACTGATAGTCTTTAAAAAAAATCACTTTTCGTTGGTTGAATACTTAAAGTTGTTTCCCTGTATGCAGGAAAGCCACATATTCTGTACACGTTTGAAAGCATTTTGAATGGCATTAATGGGCGGCAAATATCTTCCCCTAACAACTCTGCATAAAAGTTATTAGAGGAACATATTTGCTTCCTATTAACTCCCAAACCTTTTCTGAGACTGTATGAGGGTCCTTGTGACCTAAATATTTAGCTCGTTACGGAGCAAAGAAATGATGCTCAGATATTAAGAAAACCCAACCCAACAGCTCCAAATGCTAAAGCTATCTGATCAACAAAGACCGAAAAATATTAATCCATTCTAACAATCCTGTTATTGTTTAAAACTAAAAGTGACTTCAAATAATTAACAAGAATCTCCTAGTGTTGCGTTGGTAATTGTTTAATTACTTGTACTCTGTTTCGTTTGGTCTAGTTCGGCGGTAAATAAAAAATTTAACCCCAATTTTTTCTCCAGGTAATATTTCCTAAAGCCCACTTCTTGGAAATCAAAATAATTTTTTCTGTATAAAACTAGTTGAAAATGTATTTACCTTGCGTAAAAATTTACGAATATTTTTATAGTGTATCCATCAATTTCTAAGTTTTTCTGTCGTAATATAGCATTTATAAATATTTATCATAAATACAAAGAATTATTGATAAATAATGAAATACATTGCCCTATCAAAATATTATAAAATTTTCGTGTTTTGTCAATGCGAATCTAACTTCGAAGCCCTATAACTTTCAAAATATGCTTTTAGTGAAAAAATGTGATTGAAGATGAAGATCGTAATAAAACTTATGAATCTCGATTTTCAACAGTATTTGTTCAGTATTTAGAATAATGGAAGTTGAAATATTTAACAATAAATTAATTCATATTTGTCTAACATTGAAATAATCGTTGCGAAAACTAAAACAAACTGCTAAATACTAACTTACTAAAATGCATATTTAGTTTATTAAATGATTTGAAACAATACTTATTAAATAAGTCTTAATTATTTCCTGGGGTAAATCTAGCCTTCCATAACTATTTAAATACTGAACGAATAGCGTTGAAAATCAAGATTTAAATAGATTTGTTTATGATCGTTAATTTTTCTTCAATCAAATTTTTCCATTAAATGCATATTTTAGAAGTTATAGAAAACTTCGAACAGTGGTGTACTGATTCGCACCCCCGCACTGCCAGAGAGCTTCCACAGGAAACTGGAATAGTTAACAAGAAATTATTTACCCAAACATAATGTTAAATCCCCCACCCCCATATATATATACACACTAACCGTGGGGGAAGTCTATGGAAATACTTTTACGACATTTATGGAGAAACTTAAAATGTAACTATTTAAAGCAGTGGTTCTCAACCTTTTATGCTTCACGTACCCTCTGGAAATGTGTATGTAACTGGCGTACCCCTTGTATATATATATAGATAGATAAAACTATAGTTTTAGTATAACAATGGGAATAAAATAAAACATATATATATACACATTAAATTTTGCGTTCGTAAATTACATATATCGATAAACACAAAAAATTACATAAACAATTTAACAAATCTTATAAAATTATAAACATTTTACTGGGTAATCAGTGAAATGGACTTGTTACTAGATGTAGCGCCTTTTGAGCTCTCATGGAATACCCCAAAAACTTTTACCGCGTACTCCACGTTGAGAACCCCTAATACAGACAAATGGGAATGGTGCATGCTTCGAATATCGAAATGCCCATGTGCAACATGTATGAACTTGGTACGTTAAAGGTTGCTTAATACTTCAGTGGGACATTTTTCCTCACAATGGTCTAATTTTGCGAGTGACATGGACTCCAGAGCTGAGGAAAAGGTTAAAGAAGCATATCTACTGGACAACCGTTAAATTATGACGGGAGTCTTCCTTAAAGCCATAAAGTGTGTTCTTTAATGTGCACAGGTTGTGGCATTTCTGCGCATAGCTACAGCTTGCATACTATTCGATAAATGTCTGCTTTTCCGAGCTCGGATATATATTTTTTCACATCCACGTCTGAGTGATGGAAGTGAACTTTCATAGTTGACATCCGAACCTGCAAACTTCAGTTTACTAAGTTGGAAAGCTATTAAAAGCGTCATATCAAATTACTAATGCTATATGTGTGTGCTTTCAATTGAGATATCGCACAGTTTATTCTCTGTGGTATATTATACTTAGAGGATGAAAAAACTGAAATGATTTTTTTTTGTCTTCCAATTCCTTATATTCCATTTTGTTTGATACTTCTTTTTTTATCGCATTGCTCTTACCTTATAAGCAAAAAATCAGAAACAGAATCAGTCACCGAATTCGTATTTGCGTCAAAGGAAGATAGGGCGCCGATTTACCTACTCAGCATGATCGCCGGCGCCCTTTCTTCCTTTGAAGTGAATACGAGTTCAGTGACTGATTGCACCATCAACATGCTTTAATTTTATTTTCTACTTTTCAGGGTGCATATGAGAAGATCGTTAAATTATAAATTTCTCAAATTATTTTTCTTTACTGCTTCTTGCTTTTTACTTATTTCTCGGTTGTGTATTTGTCAAAACAGTTGTTCCACGATATCTTTCGAATGCGAAAGACAAACTTAACGATTTACATGTCAGATGAAAGCCGGTGTGCATGGAGTGTTATAGGCTATAAAACATTGACCCCCATGCTCTCTTCCCCCTAAAAAGGATTAATGTTAAAATTATTTTCCCTCAATATCTTTCGAACGCAGGGACCGAACATAACTGTTTGTCGAATGGAAACTTGTTAGTTGGGGAGTGTTATGGTTTATCAAAATAAACTCCCCTACATTCTTCCCCCTAAAAAGGGCAAATATGAAAGTCATTTTATTTTATCTTCCGACAGTTATGAATTTGGTCTGATATGAAAGCTGATGTGGGGACCGTCGTCGACTACGCTAAATGATGACCCCTCCCTCCCAAAAGGGGCAGAAATTTCTCAGAGGACGACTTTAACAAGTTATATCTCAAAGATTCTGACATATATAATACGGTTGACTACGCCAAGCACGACCCGCCTCCCCCCAAAAAAGGGGGGAGATGTGCGGTTGATGTTTATGAGGCATGTATCAAATAAAATTTTCTGGAGATAAATAGATTTTAAATTTTAAAAAGCACCTATGTATTTATTTTTGTC
Source organism: Ryuthela nishihirai (assembly GCA_038380435.1). Classification (NCBI taxonomy): domain Eukaryota; kingdom Metazoa; phylum Arthropoda; class Arachnida; order Araneae; family Heptathelidae; genus Ryuthela; species Ryuthela nishihirai. Next base: position 13,579,730 of record JAWZYU010000020.1, on the reverse strand, counting down.
ATTAAAGTACCTACTTCCTTACATACGCCCAAAGCATACAAAATAAACCTAAAGAATATTGATGTTGTAATCAGTCATTGAATTCGCATTTACTACAATGTGAGATAAAGCGCCAATTTACCTACTCAACAAGAGTAATTCCAACAAAATAAACCTAAAGAATATTGATGTTGTAATCAGTCATTGAATTCGCATTTACTACAATGTGAGATAAAGCGCCAATTTACCTATTCAACAAGAGTAATTCCAAAGAAGTACCTAGAAACCAACGCTCCCGAAAAGTTCATCCCCCCTGCGAAAATCCGGCTGTCATACTAAATCTCAAACTTCAATCCTGCTTTGAAATCCAAAACACTTGTCTTTGCTTAATTTTATTTCAATTCTTTATTTCATGTCCGGCACCAAAAAATTAAATTTTAAAAAATATAAAATCTCATACTATTTAGTATGTTAAATGAGAAATCATACACAAGTGAGATTTCCCGAAACTGAATTTTTGGACTCCTCTCAAAACAAAAATCTCGGACCTCCCCAAAACAATCTCCCTCCCACTGAAACGAAATTCTCGGATCGTCCTGAAGCTAAATCCTGGGTACGTGCCTTGCGGGCTAACTATCTTCCTTTGAAGTGAATACGAACTCAGTGACTGATTGCACTATCCATATATTTCAGGTTTACTGTCAAGTTTTAAGGTGTTTATAGGAAGGCCAGTTTTTTAAATTTTAAATTTATTTTTCATTTTTATTATACCACAAAAAGATGCAGAAAACAAATCCTGCCCACAAAAAATTTATTTCGTTTCATCCATTGTAATCAGCGGAAAAAAAATAAATTTGAAATATTCATAAAATAATTTCACCTAATTGATATAAAGGTATGAAATTAATCTTCGAAAGGCTTTTAGTCTTAAAAACTTTAACTTTTCAATAATCCAACTTTAGGGAAAAATGAGGCTTATATTGGTTAAAAAAAATATATAGCACTCGATTTTGAACTTTTGCTCCAATATTTTTCTGTTTTGCGTTTGTCTTTGGCTTAGAAAAAGTTGATAACTACTTATCTATTCCATGGTATTATGATTTTTCCCAAATGTCAGAGCAATTTGCAAGTGGATTAAATATTTTGTTTACAATGCTGACCAAAAATTAAGTTGTCTAAAAAACTAATAAGTTGTTAGATTGAAATTTTGTGAGGAGCAAAAAAGGGAAAAAATGAATTTTTTTTATATTATATATTATACTAATCGGAAATAGTGAAGGACAAGTAACGTTTGAAAAGCTTTTAAAATATTAATTTCTAAAGATATAATTTGGCCATTAGTTTATGTTAACAGGAGTGTTACTAAATATTTCACTTCCCTATTTCCTCTTCGCACTACCACACTCATTTGGGAAATTTGTGAAGGTCTCTATCGCCATGAAATTAAAACATATAATTCTTAAAATTATAACAATTTAAAATTTAAAAAAATATTTTAAGAGAAAAAAATAAATGTTAAGAAAATCTGAATGCCATTTCTCTTCTGAAAAAGATATAGTAAGCGTTAAAATAATAATCTGGAAATCGCAAAGATCAAGAATTCACTAGACGAAACATTTTGCAGTGTTTGACTCAACTTTCCTCCAAGATTCTCTCTCACTCCCCTACCCAGCTTTGCCTCTTGTGGTAATTACTACCGAACTCATACTGTACAACGGGATGCAAGCGAATATTGTCAGTGACACTTTACCGCTCCCCCGAGGGAAGGGTTGACGACGCCCCTTTTTGCCAGCCTCGTTCAGCCCTCATTGCCATTCTCATTGTTAATCGTTCAGAGGGGGAAACCAATACTGAAAAGGAACGCTCTCTCTCGGCCGGTAGGCTGGATCCTGGCGACAGGAGTTTTCAGACAGCCTGGTATCCAAAGGGTTAAAGCTTACAACGTTAAAGTTAGCGACGCCTAAAATGTGTTCAATTGAAGAATTGATAAAATAAGATATTTATTTACTATCTATTTTTCATAGTTAATTGAGAAATTTCGGTTACCTTTACGTGGCAAAAGTAATTGATGAGACGTAAGAATTACAGGAAAGTTTAAACAAATCTTTCAAAGCGCATTGTACACGTATTTTATTGTGACGACAAAGAATTGAACTAAAATATAATAATACATAATAAAATATAATCCCCAAAAATATTCCAATTATTCAAGCAGAATTAATTGCCATTCATGAGTCCTTTAAATGGATTTTAAATAACTTAACTAATCAAAACATAGTAATTTTCTCAGATTCCAAAGGCGCCCTTCAGGTGCTACAAGAAATTTTTTCCTCAAACTATAATTTTTATATTTCTAATATCTTATTATTAAATCAGTCAAATATTACTTGTAAAAATAACACAATTAAACTACAGTGGATCCCAAGTCATATTGGGATTTAGGAAAATGAAAGAGTCGACTCAATAGCTAAAAAAGCCCATGACCTTAAGGATATCACTCCTGTTTATAATTTTTTCTATTCCTTTAAACAGGAACTCAACAAAATAGAATTCATCCTCACAGAAAAACATTTCCAAGTTCAGGCAATATGTAAAAATAATTTTAGATACTATTTATCAAACAAAATTAACCCTACTGGAAAACTCCCCTTTTCTCGCAAGGAAAATAAAATTATCTATAGATTAAAAACCGACACAATTAATCTCAATAAACAAAAATTTCAATTAAAATTTTCAATTTCTCCAAATTGCATAAAATATAATTTACCAGAAAATACTATTCATATCTTACTAAATTGCAATATATATTCAAAGCAAAGAGAAACTTTATTCTCAGCATTAAATAAATTAGGAATAGAGGATTTAAATATCCAAAACTTGTTAAATCACCCGAAATATGACACAAAAATTTTAATTTATAAACTCATTCTTCAGTTTCTTTTATCTACTCCATTATGGAACAGAATTTAACAAAAAGAAAAAGAAAATAAAACTTTGGAGGAGAAAATAAAAAATATAAAATATGAAATATCAAAAAACATATAAAATATAAAAAAAGGGAATGAGAATAACAGTATAAAAATGAGAATCCTACTCTAAAAAGGAAAAAAAAAGTATATATAACATAAAAAATAAAAAAAATTGAAATAAAATATGATAAAAATAAGAAACCTACTCTAAAAAAATAAATAATGATAAAATACAGATAAAAAAATATATAAAAAAAATATTAATCTAGAATTAGTTTCCTTTTGTTTTTGCACTTTGCACAAAACTTTATTGGGAAAGCCTGAGCAAGGACATCCCATTTCTCTGTAACGTTGAATGAATGAATGAATGAAAGTGAACTTTCAAGATGTGGCTTTTGGGGCTATTAACATCTATTTGAATGGATGGGCTTTCACAGCTGGCAGCCGGTATTTATATTTGAAGGGGAATAGAGGTAAGAGGTGGGGGATTGCCTTTGCAATGTATTTGATCTTAAAACTAAATCCCCTTGCGACCACCAGTGTGAAAGAGGTCCTCTCTTTCGGTTAATCATCGGACTTCTCTCACAACTGACAAAAGCTAAAATTCCATTCGAATAATGTTTACCAAGGAATCCGTTCCCTGGACGCCTCATGGGCCACACTGGGATCTAACGAGTGTGGAGCCCTGATAAATGAAATAAAAAGAAGAACTATTACCATACACGACATATCCAGACACACTTTTCGCCGAAGCCTAACAATCAGGCCTGTCACTGTACATCTAATCTTGGTTCAGATCTCGGATTCTTTTGTTCAGCAGCTGAACACATTAATTACTCGGACACCGGAACTGTATTTTTATATGAAGTTACATACTCAGTGGTGGGATTCAACCGGCTCGTGCGAACCTGCTCCTAGAATTTCACCAAGTTTGCCGTACAAGTCCTTAATTCTTTTTGTTAGGCTGCTATTCAGGTTCGGAAAATCGCAATTATTGCTCGCGTTATTCCACGGATGATTATTTCCGAAATCACAATTTCAATAAAATATTTTTGGTTTTCATTTTTCACTATGAAAGGGCGGTAAGGTGGGAGAGAACCAGTTGCTAAAATTTCTGAATCCCACCACTGTAAATACCGCATATGCATTATGCATCTAGTGATCATTGAATGAGGACTACCCCATGATATGTCAATGGGAACTAACTTCGAAGCGCTATAATTTTTAAAATAAGCTTTTTATAAAAGAATGCGCCCAAAGGAAAATTAAAGATCTCAATCAATTCTACCTAAATATCGGTATTCAACGATAGGCTTTCAGTATTTAAAGAGTTATAGAAGTTTGAACGTTTAACAAGAGCAAATCTAGACAAAGGAATTTATCTTTGAGGTTAACTGAAATTGAAATAAAAAGTATTTATTATTTCAAACCATTTCGCAAATAACTGCATATTTTAAAAGTATGTGCAAATAATTCCTTCAATATTCGTTTAATTTTTTGATAAATTTCTTAAAACACAGAGCTGCTATGAAATGTTTTAATATCCATAACTGTTTAAATACTGAAAAGATATTGTTGAAAATTGAGATTTAGATAGATTTCATTGAGATCTTTAAAATATCCTAAACCACGTTTTCTAATAAAAGTTCGTTTTAGAAGTTATAAATCTTCGAAATTAATTTCCCATTGCCAAAATATTTGTTGGTCATAATTTAATGACTGTTGAGTTGTTCTGGAAAATTACTTACACATTGCATAAGAGAGCAATATTTTTTTCGAAAAAACTTGTAAGATAGATCAAATAAAAATTCCTGCTGTTTTTCATTTTTAATCATTTTTTCACTTTACAACTTTTTGTTTTGATTTTTCCCCTTTTCAAATGCAAATTTTTATCGTACTTCTGTTGTTTTAGTTATTATCTAGTGACTTAGTGACTAAAAATATATAGAAACATATATTTTTAGTTATTTTGATTTCAACATATTTACCTAAGTTTATGAGGTGCATGATTTAAGAGGCATTTAATGGGATATTACATTAGTGTGTGTTTTAGATTAACAGGATTCGACGTTTACTCTTCATAGAATTACAGGTTAAAACAGAAGCAAAATCTGTAAAAGAATGGGCAAATAAAGCAAGCAGTTTTCTAATGAATATCTCAGAATCTGCTATGGATGTTTTGAGTGTCAGAAAATCACAATCATCGTATATTTTTGATTTAGATTAACGATGATTATTTCGGAATGTTTCTTCTTGTGTACATGACACTATCAGTTAAACCAATTTCAACGAGATTAAGGGATTAAATTCAGGTTTGTCTCGAAAAAAAAAAAAAACTGAAGTGAGTCCATTTCTTTCATGATTGCATTTATTTTAAATTACGAAAACTAGAATTTATTTAATTCGGTGTTGCCATCAGCCGCGTTATTAAAACGTTACTTTGTAAGATATCAGATTATGGAAAGATATCCGATTTTTTCTGAAGTGTACTAAGTAACTACACTTTTCTGTTGTGTGAAAGTTATTTTATATTTTTTCAATTGCAATTAGCAACGTTTCCGACATATTGGCCGTCCCGTGGTCGAGTGGTTAGCGCGCTTGGCTACTGATCTACGGGACCTGGGTTCGAGCCCCGGGTAAGGCATGGATGTTCGTATTGTTTTCTGCTGAGGTACTGCCATCCTCTCAGATCTTCTACTGTGGCATATAAACTAACAGGCTCCTGCCAGACCTCTGTGGCAAGCAGCTGCTTGAAGGGGTATTTATTATTTATTATATATATAACATTAAGTTGATGATTGAATGCTAAAGATATTATTTAATAATGATTAACTTTTAGCCACTAAAATTTAAAATCATTGATTTGTTACGTCACAAAGTGTAAGTGTAATGGCATGACCATTGTATATTTGAAAGAGAAAAAATTGTGAAATGAGAGAAACAAATGTTTAAATTTGAGCTATATCTGTAGGAAATATAAATAACACAATCACGACCCATCTATAGAAAAGCACGCTGTACAGTTTCGTGCCTCAAACACCACCTGATTATTTTAATCGACACGCATCTATTCTTCCCCATATTTTTACCACAGAATAAAACTGATTACATTTACAGCATTAGAATGAAAGCAATCGATCAAAACAATAAAACAATTCAACTATAACTTTTTACAAATTAGAACTAAATAAAAATGACCGTAGGAAACCAGTTAAAGTTTTTAAACGATTCCATCACTTGTCATTCGGAAAAACAAGTTAATTTACCCAAAACACAGAAACATTTATAATCAGTTAATGTAAGGAAATGACTCCAAAATTACAGTATAAAGATACAAAAGCAGATGTAGGTTGAAGATTTTTGCTGGAATTTCTTCGAAAAATTCAAAAGACTATGATCCTAAGACTAAATACGAGTGCTTGGAACATCGAGAAACTAATATGAATGTTAAAGATTTAAAAATTATGTTAATATAATAGCCGTAATTACGGGTGGACATGAGTGACATAATTGCTGGCAGAAATTGGCAGTTTGCCCGTGGTTCCCCAGCTACTTGAGCGATCGATCCCGAATTTGGTAGGGTGGCCCCACTTAGTTCTGACCTTCTTGGTGTGACGGATGGGTTTCCTGGCTGCCGTGGGTCGGGAGTGATCTCGAGATTTCTGGGGCGCTGCCGTCGCCTGCCTTGTGAATGAAGTGATCGTTCGAAGTGCGATTGTGAGTGGAAACACGTGAATGAAGTTTCCGTTTCGCACCAAATGTTTGGCGTGGGTATTACCAGTGTATGAAATATTTATGATAGTGGGATGGATCTGATTAGTGGTAGGCGAGTATTCCTAATTTTTTCAAATGGCGGTGCCATATATAGTAATATGGTCAACAGGGGCGGAATGGCACTTTTTTTCAGGGATGCAGCTATAGCAGGGAAGGGATGGCAGGCTCCGATAAAAAATATTATTTTTCGAGATTTCAGTACTTATTCTTCTGAGAGTTCGTACTGTCGCTCAAAAAAGTATCCGAACACTATAGTTGATTAGAGAATTCAGAAAAATATCTGGCAACGATTTTTTTAGAAATTAGTGTACAGTACACGAAGGTTGCCAGACCACTAATTTCTAAAAAAATCGTTGCCAGATATTTTTTCTGAATTCTCTAATCAACCATAGTGTTCTGATACTTTTTTGAGCGACTGTACGCGGAGCTTAAAACAGATTTTCAACAAATAAAATTATGTGGAATTTCTGTAAAATAACAATTGTTAAAAAAAAATCCTACTCCTGTGAGTTCCAAGGGACGTGGGATGCTGCAGCGCCCCTTACCAATCCGCGCCTGATGGTCAATCCATTTGTGTTGGCGGGGATGGGCTTCTCTTCTGTTTATATGCATTCGAAGCAATTTATGGGAAAGAAATTTATTCTCTCCTTTTAACCACAAAAGATGGTTTGCCCTATTCGACACAGCTCTGGTGGCTCAGAAAAATACTTTACAAATTAACCGCTATAATTTATCTATTTTATATTTGTTCTTTCGTGACTGTAACTTAAAACTAAGGGGTAGGTCATGTCTATTCCCTCTCTCAGGGCTGGGCATTATTACTAAAACAGTTGGTAGTGTTTGTTTCTTTATTGCATTTTTATTTGGTATCGTTCTACTTAATAAAATTGTATTCTATTAAGTTAAAATATACAACTCAGCACATTCCAATAAATAAATAAATAAAAAGTCAGCCTTGGCACGACTTTTTTCCGACACGCAACCCAGGGCTCATCTTAAAAAATAATTAAATAAATAAATATCCAACAACTTCGCTGAGTTGTATATTTTAACTTAATAGAATACAATTTCATTAAGTAGAACGATACCAAATAAAAATGCAATAAAGAAACACACACTACCAACTGTTTTAGTAATAATAAGTAATAAGAAAACGAAGCAAACATCCTATTTCCAAGCCATCGATCTCCGCGATATACTGACGTACAAGTTTTGTCCCGTTCCGTTGTTGCATCATTTGCCAGGCAGCCGGAGGTGACGTGAATCCTTTACCATCATTTTATATATTTTTTCGTGTTTCATAAAGAATTTATCGGTTTTCTAAAGTGTGTACATATGCAAATTTGGATTTAATTAAATCATAAGTTATTCAAATACGGATTGGAAGTATTTGTCAATTAATATGTTTAATTTATTAGACATAAATGCAGATTTTCTTTACATTGCCATAAACATAAGTTATTGTTAAAGCTATGTGAAATGTATTATCAATATTCAGGATTATGAAGAGTTATCTGCACGTGATTAGATGGAATGCGTACCCTTCTCTTTCATTTGCATGTGTGTAGGTAGGCTTATAATTGTACTAATATTTGGTTTGCTTAAACTTGGTAGGTGTATGCAGACAGTGATTATGATGAGATTTTCTGAGTCCAAATTATAATTTTTGTCAGTGTCCATACGTCTCTGTCCACATTTTTAGCCCCCATGATTCGATTTTCATTAAAGTCTGAAGCTGTTTGAACAAAGTAATTATTTTTTGTATGTACCTTGTGGTTGAACAACTTTGGTCATTCAGTTGTTATTTACTTTTTGCCTTTTTTCTTTATTCCCTTCTTGATTTCTCTTCTTTCTTCCTTTATTTTTCTATTCATATTTATGATATATATATATATAAATATACCATTATCATATATTTTTATTTGCTTCCTGCCCTTTACAGATTGTACAGAATGTCACAACCACCAGCAAAGAAACATAGACATTCAAATGAAGAGATTATTAGAGAATATAAAGAATACTGGACTGAAAAAATTTGGTATGATTAAGAAAGATAATAAAGCATTATGCATTTTATGTTCCGAATCAGTTGTTTGTAGGACTTCTTCTGTAAAGAGACATTTTGAAACTGTTCATAAGAATTTAAGTAGTAAAAGTGAGCAAGAACAAAGAGAATTAATTTCTCGTGAACTGAGAAAGACAAAAAAACATTCCGATACTTTGATGAAATTTATTTCAGGTAGGCCTAGTTCCAACTTAGTTGCTGCTAGTTTTGAGGTTTCAAAAGTTATTGCCCAACTTGGAAAACCACTCAGTGGTGATAGGGAATAGATTAAAGAATCATGGCTAGAATGTGCTCCTTTCCTTTTTGACAGTCTTTCAGAAAAGGGAAAATTATTCGGCGCATTAAAGATTTGTCTGTGAGTAGAAAAACAGTTAAGGATAGGATACTTAAGTTGGAAAGGAATACAGCAGAACAATTAACAAAAAATTTGACTTCATGTAAGTTCTTTTCTATTTGTGTTGATGAGAGCACAGACACTACATCATCAGCTAGGCTAGCAATCTTTGCTCGATTTTGTAGGGTTGACAAAGTATGCGAAGAGATGATTAACCTTGCAACACTATCTGAGCGTACCACTGGAGTTGAAATATGTAAAGCAGTTATGAACGACACATTGATATTTCAAAAGTGGTATCCGTCACAACAGATGGTGCACCCAGCATGATTGGTAAGGAAGCAGGTTTTGTAAATCTGTGTGCAAGACATGTTGGTCACCCAATGATAGGTTTTCATTGCATCATACATGAGGAGACTTTATGTGTAAAAGCTGGGCCTAAAGGAACTTCAAGAAGTGAGGCAAACAGCAACTAAGGTGTTAATTACATTTCTGCACGTGCTTTGAATAAAGACAATTTCATAATCTATTGAATGAGGTGGATTCGGTGTACAAAAGAATAATAATGCTTAACCGAGGTCTTATTCTGAAACGATTTGTTGAATTCTTGGAGGAGATAAATCTATTTTTGACTAATCAACAAATGTCTTATAAAGAAATGTATGGCATCGTGTGAGATCGTAAACTGATGTTTTTTGCAGATTTTTGAGAACATTTAAATGATTTGAATCTTAAACTACAGGGCTCTGGTAAGACTCTTGACGTTACGTTTGATGACATAAAGGCATTTGAAATGAAACTAGGTGTTTTTAGGAGGGGTGTAGACAGTGAGAGATTTAGATATTTTAGAAACCTAAAGAAATACATCAATGATCTCCAAAAGGATGACAAAACAGACCGCCAATGTATTCAAAAAGCTATTTTTAAACGCCATTGAATCAACTGTTGAGCAGTTCGCTCTTAGATTTGTTAAATTCAGAGAATTTGAAGAGACTGCAAAATTCATTAAATATCCAGACACTATAAAACTAGATGAATTAAACTTGCAGATGTTTTGGTGGATAAATATGGATGATGTTGAAATGCAGTTGATTGATTTTCAAATTAGCTCAATTTGGGGGCAGAATTTTGTTGACCTTAGAGTTGACTTGGAAATTATTGAAAAGGAGCGATTAGAGACAGGGGTAACAGAGAGAAGTGCGGAAAACGAGGTATTAAGGACTTTGAATACTATTCCAGAAACTTTTGCATGTTTAAAAACCCATGCAACAGCATTATTATCCATTTTTGCATCTGCATATTCTTGTGAAACATTATTCTCAGTGATGAACTTTGTTAAGTCTAGTAATAGGAGTAGCCTTTCAGATGAATCTAGTAGCGCATGCATATCTCTAAAGGTTACGAAATATAAACCTGATATAAATTATCTGTCGCCAGTGATGCAGCAGCAGAAGTCTCATTGATGCTAAATAAATAAAACGTCCACAATTTTTCTTTCTCTAGTTTTGATTTGATGTTTCTGTTAAAAAATATGGTAAAGATTAACTTCTGTTTAATATATTATGCAGGTAAAATAACATTTTATTTTCTTTGTAATTCTTATATATTACTCGTAAGGGATTAATAAAAGAATATCCTTAATTTTATTTTCTTTTATTGTGCTTTAGTAAAGTAAAACGATTATGAGATTGGGCACTGTAATGTATTGGGAAAACTTGAAAAAACTTATGTCTGATTGATCTTTATAAAAACAAAAAAAATTCAAAATTATTGCTTACTCTTTTGCTGATGTTAAACATTGCGTCTTTAAATTGCGGTTAAACATAATTAAAAATATGGCAGCAATAATTACACTTAAAGGCTAAAAAAAAATACCCCCGCTCTGAACAGGGCAGAAGGACTTTTAAGTAAAACTTCCGTCACTAATTTTTGTATTCATTCAATCTTGCATGACTTGCAATAATCACTGATTTTACAGCTCTAGTGTGATTTTTGATTATTTGAAAAGGTTCTCCCAATACTTAAAAGACACCAAATAATAATATGTTCCCCAAAATTTCGATTGGCACGTGAGAAAATTATGCATCAAAGATTTGGCGATTTTGGCACGCCCACTTAAAAAGGTTATCCACCCCTGACCTGATTTTGGCACGCCCACTTAAAAAGGTTGTCCGCCTCAGACCTGTATCCTGATAATTGCAACTGCTTTTGTATCTTTTTTCCCCCGCTTTCATGTTTTCTCTTAGTACTTAGAACTGTGCCTCTAACTAGTTTTATCGTTTATCAATTTCGAGATTCCAAATATTTAAGGGCCTCAAACACCCTCCCCCCCCCCCCCCCAAACACACACCTGAATAGGCGTTTGATCAGTGGAGCATCCAGGGGTGGGGCTTCACATCCCTCTCACTCCCCTCCTTTGTAAGTTTCTAGGTACACCACTGAATCTTACATCGGTGGCAATGATGAATTTTCTCTGTGTGATAACGTGTACAACATTTATAAAGGAACTCAGCATTTTATCGAAAAAAGAGAATTGGACGATAAATTCCTTTGATCAGTATTTCTCAACCGATGATACGTGTACACTTAGGGGTACGTGAGAGTGTCTGAGGGATCGGTGAACACAACCGAATATGCACTTTTAACATCGGAAAACAACCAGTTTCGATTAAACTGTTCAAATATTTTTTTTGAAATGGTAAAAACAAATGTGTGTTTTAAAGTTTTAGGTAACTGGGTGTTTTACAAAAAAAAATTTTCAGAAAGAGGTACTTCAAAATTTTATGGTAAAAGTGGTCTTTATAAAAGAAAAAGGTTAAGAAACAGTGACAGAAAAATTCAGCCACAATTCACAATCTAATTGATTTTACCGAAGACTTTCCACACGCTGCTGCTACTACCAGATAAGACTGCTAAATTATAAATATGCATTTATACGAAGCAGATAAAGATAAACTAGATACGAATAATAAGATAAAAAGATTTTTGCACAAGCCTTGAAACGCAATCCAGAGTTTAATGAAACATTCTCAGACATATACCAAATCTACAAATCACAAAGAATAGTGAAAATTTAATCTAGTACTGTTGTCAAAACAGTTTATTTATTCCACTAAATCGGTTGTCCCGACACGTGGTAAAGTATTTCATTTTCATAGCATAAAGCTAGAAAAAACTGATGACAATGACTCTTCATAGAGTTGGTACTGCTGTTTAAATTTGAAATCTCTCATGCATCTCGGTTTATTCCGAAATTGTAGCCATCACTACAATTACACTACTCGTCAAAAGTTAAGCACTGATCAATAAAATGCGCATATCTCCAAATATATTTAGAAAAAAATTCAATCAAATTTCACAAGAAGATAAAAAGATAATATTAAGTCATGTAGTTTAGGCCAAAATGATGTACATAAACCCTAGAAAATGCAATGAAGGAAGGTAAGGGAAAAAACGGGATTGGTTTTGAATGCAAAATTTATAGTCAATAGGGGATATATGCCGTAATGACCCCCCCCCCCCCCCCCCCCCCGCCAACCTCCCAGCACTAATGCAGGACTTAAAATGTCGATTCATGCCGGCAATAAGATAACCCAGAGAATAACCCAGAGATAAGATAGCAATAAGCAATAAGATAACCCAGAGAATGCAAAAATAATAAAGTCCACTGAGCAATAAGAGCAGTTCTGTGATCATGGAAGGTTTAAGGAGGAGGTTGAAGAGTGGCCAAGCATCCGACAGATGTTTTATCGGTTTGAGAATTGGACAGAATGCAGACCACTTCATTCGATGGATATCGTCTTCAGATTTTAATAGGTCAGTCGTTCTCTTTAGACGATAATGGCTGTGTGGACAACAAATATTATCTTTCTATTAGGAGAAAATCGTCACCTGCTTCACCAGTATAGGGCTGGATAAAAGATAAGGATCTCATCCCGATATTTCAGAACATTTACGTAATGTCCATCACACACACATGGAGATCGGTACAGTCACCCAACGAAAGCACAATCTACACATTAAAATCTCCACCACCAAAAACGATGTTACGAAGCTGGTCTACCTCTTTTCAGATAAGTACGTGGCTGATGTCTCATTCTAGAAACACAAAATCTAGACTCCCGTCGAACAAAAATAACTCCATTGTTCTCGGGTCTACATTACATGATCGTGGCACCATTTCAAGCGAACCTGTCTGGGGTTAAAAGGGATACCATTTTAGCCTGGCCTTTTGTGAAGCTTCGCCACAGTTGAGGCAATACAATGGAATGAAAAATGCTCTTGTTCTCCTCTTCCGTCGACAGTTATCCAGTAGAGCGATATTCTTGAACGTTTGTAACGCTAGGACGCTCTTGAACAGGTCTTCTGATAACTGTTTCCGTTGTTTGGAGTTGCTGCCATAGTCTTGAACTAACAGAATGCTGGAGAAATAGAGACGCCATCGTGATTGTTTGACTAGCATCCAATCTTTCATCTGCTATCCATCGTTTCGAGTCATCTTCCGTATAAGAAAAAAAAAAACATGTGAAGCAAGCATATGTAACACATAAACTGTGTTACATATGCACCTTTCCCACGATTTGCTCGGGACTTGATATACATGGATTCGGTTTTACACGGTCAAAAAAATTCAACCAGTTTCGTTTTACAGTTATAGACTCGGTTTTACACGGTACAAAATTGAGATTATTTTAGGCATATGTAGATAGAATGCATCTTATGAAGTAGCAGTGGTATGGCATCAGTGAAGATTATTAGACTCATCGGAAAGTAAAAATCCACTAAATTGTTTTAATTGATATAATTCATTTTCGAAAATAAAGAGATAATAATAAATTGCTATATTAATAAAATCGCCGTCTGTAATAAGTTGCATTTACATCCTTTCGCTAAAATTATTTTCTTGCCATTAAAATGAAGTCTGACTCGTGACATATTAATGGAGTGGAGCCTGTTTGGAATTGGCCGCGAGATCTGATTGATTCCAGAATGAATTTTTCAAATTAGTAAAAACCGTATTTTATCTTATTTTAACAAGTTTAACTCTCTGAACTATTATATAGGCTATACACAACTGATTCGTAATTACAGCTTTATAAAATATCATATAAATACTAATTTACAAAATAAAGCACTAGGTGTGGGTATAAACGCTTAATTTCTAATTTATATTCCGTTCATAAATATCCTTCTCCCATATTTGGACTTCAAATTCTATAGTGGACATCTACATTAATGATGAGTATTTTTCATGACCACAAAGAAATGTATGAGAAAGGAATCCAAACTCATTTGAATTAGCGCAAAGTACAAAATAATGCTACCTTAAAGTATATTATTACTGATGAACTGGCAATTGAGATAAATATGTATAAATGAAATTCAAAGTACGGTTTATTCAGAGTAATGAGTTTTTCGGAACTTATCCCCCTTTTTCCATAAGTTGTTGGTTTCGATTTGCACGGTTTTGCACTTATCTTCCAAATAAATTCCGAGTTATTTGCTGAATCCTCCTGTCTGAGTTGTCATAATACTCAAGCTGCCATAATTTACGGAGATCTAGCCAGACTGTGCAATTTACACATATACGTTTATCCTGAGCAAAAGGTACATCATTTGGTGACTTCGGCCCAGTTCTATTATAATATGATCCAATTGAATTTAGTTGGCTTGACAATGTCATCTTAGATGGCATTGTCAAGCCAACTTAATTCAATATCTGCCTTTCTCACTGAGTAGCTCAGGACAGACTTGCTTGAGTTCTTTTAAGTGAGTATTTGGGATCAAGGTCATCAAGTTTGCTGCGTACCTTGCGAAGGGTGCAAGTCTCAGTATCATAGAAACTGAGAGTGAACCATCTATTATATACCCTGATATGTTTATACTCTATTTCACAAAAAGAATGGAGCGGCAAAATCTGAAGATCAAAGTAGGTAAACAACCAATGAAAAGATGCCAATCCGCAGTAATCTTAGCAAGAACAACTGGCAAAAGTGACTCTGCCACAGCAAATAGTTCCACTCTTACGCGAGATATAAGTACTTTTCCTAATACACATTATTATTATGTCTAGTTTACGGAAGGGAGCGATTGAAAATCTGTTTTTAGTTTCGGACTATTGTAAAGAACACAATAAAGCATATTTTCCTTTACACCGGTATACTAGCAACTAAAAGAATTGATGCGTTGCTCACGTCATTGCTGACATCACTCTCCTAATCCATTGCTTCATTTCTATGCAAATTATCGAAAGTTTTATTTCCATTTCGACCTCTGTAATTTCCGAGAAACTTGACCGAATGGTTCTAAATTTCGCAAGCAGGTTCCCTCTTTGGGACCCCATGTTGGATTAAAAAATCAGGTTCTTACCTGCAATAAAACTCCTTAATATTATACTGCCTTTGGGAATGTGAGTGTTCTGGTAATTGTTGGTGGCTTTCTCGACTAGAAATTGCGAATGAAGCTATGAATGGCGAACGGAGGAGAATGACGTTTCATTCAAAATACCTATTTCTAACCACCTGTGGAACCTATGGAGTAAATATTTTGCACAGGCCATTCTCATGCTACTCTTATTTCGTAGATCACGCTCGGTTTTGTAACACGGACGTCCCACTGGATATGAGATACCCATGATATGTTTCTTAACATAAACACTTGTATGCCAGGTTTTATATGAAACTTATTTTTATTAATCTGAAATATATTTTCATCACTGATGCACATAATAAACTATTTTAGACCATAAATAATAGTCCTAATTTGTTTTTCTGTCAATAACCAATATTTCACAGTTTTATACTTATACTTGTGAAAATGCTTTCCCTCTTTTAATAAGTGGTAGGAACTGTTTTTAAATGGTAAGCGCACCGGCAAACCCAGTATATTGCTTCTTCAAAGCATAACTTAAATAAATATAAGGCTTCGGAACCCCAATATTTTCCCTCCTTCCAAAACACCCTCTCCTCCCTTTAAAAAAGTAATAGGAAGTGCTTTCTATATGGTAAGCGCTAGAACCACCAAACTCAGTTTATTGCTGCCTCTAATCGAACTGTAACCAATGTAAGGGTTGGCACCCCCAAAATTTTATCTCAGAAAAACATTTACCTCCATTCTCTCTTAAATTTTTATGTGAAGAGTTATGGTGATCAGATATCTCCTTTCGGTTACTCTATAGATGTAAAACCCCGTAGATGTTCTCTAAGGAGCTCAGGATTGATCCATTTTCAGGCGTACAATCTTGCTTTTCATTGGCTGTAGTGGTTAAGCGTAAATAAGCCAGGACTAAACAAGAAACGTTTTGAGGGAAGACTTCCCGCTCCATTCTTTATGTGAAACAGAGTATAGATGCATAAGCCTATTTTCCCACAATCTCCACAGATTCTGAGAAGTTTGAGCTGATTGACTGATCATACGTCACGCTTTGAATGCTTCAAATCCTCCATAAGCACTGACTCATTCAATTCAGATTAGCTTTTTCAATCTGCAGATTCAACATATTATTTGCATCTAAAAATATTTTACAGTTTCTTTATATTTCAGAAGAGAGTTTGCATAAAAATTCATGTTAGAAAGAAAATCGTTAAGATGGTAAAATTTCTTAGATTTAAAATTTTATGCATTTAAAAATTAAAATATAAGTTAAAAAAAACAATTAAAACGTTTAAAATTCAACGGTAGAGCACGTAATCGAGTAATAATAAGAACATTTGTAAAGATGATAGGTATAATAATATATATAGGATTAAGTATATATGATTAAGCTGCAATTAAATTATTTCAGAAAATTATTTATGCGAAGTGTAAAATTTATAAAGTCGAAATATATAGCTTAGGGAAATGTAAATGAAAATCTAGTACAATAAGGATAAATTTTAGATGAACAAAAGCACTACTTGACGTCATTTCCGTTCTAGTTAATTGTAGTTTAATAAGAGACGTTCTCGTTCAGGAATAGGTTGAGTTCAATTGTTGAGTTAAATTTGAAATGAATTATAAAATATCGTAAAGATTCTTTTTTTATCTTTCATACCTTCAACTTTAATAATTTCATTGGTGATTAATCTTTGTGCTGTCTTCTCTAAAAAAACCTTTATTTCAAAACTATAAACAGTAAAATATTAAATCCTTCAATGACTAAAACTGTTGGACTTCTATTAGCATTTTTATAACGTTTTCGTATTTAACTCAATATTAATCCTTAGATTAATATTTTTATCTAAATATTGATATAATGTAACATAATTTATAATATATATATTAAATTATTCATTCATATTTAAAATGAATAGTTTAAAAATAATATATATTGAAATATATCTAATAAAATTAATCTAAGGATTAATATTTAGGTAAATATGACACTTTGTCTAAACTATAAAAGGTATTTTATCTTAATTGTTTTTATTTTAAATTGAAAATTTGTTGCATATTCTTTTAAGATCCACACACAAATCATTTGATAGTGTAAAATATCTTTATATTTTTACGTTATCTGCAATGAATAGAAAGAGACTGACATTTGCATTGACTGTGTCTGTTTCCATGTGGTATTGGAAAATATTCAAATGTGATCTGTTATCAATCAATCAATCAATCAATTGTAAAATCACAGTTTCTGAGGACTGTTAGAATACTTTTATAAACATGAAGTTTAAGTTCTGTCTTACAAGGTTGGAATGTTTAACCTCTGAGCTGCACTTTTCTGCACACAATGGGCTAAATGACCAGGTCACAAGGGCTCAGAGAACGCCAGGGAAGAGGACCCATTAGAAAGCTATTACAGGACAGATTAGAAAAACTTCCCGTCACGACCATCCAATGTGTTCTTTAACGTGCACGTGGTGCTAAGGTTTAACGTCCCATCCTATGGACAGCAGCCTTTCCAAGTCTATCGCTGTCTCCTTTCTGACCGAGGGAAGGGTGTTTTTTTTTATTTTATTAATAATATTTAAATTTTTATCTGGGTTTGCTCATTTTTAACGATTTTTCAAATTTTGACTTGTAGGATTCCATTGGATATAATGACAACTCTAGAGATTCCCTTCTTCACTGACTTCATTTCGGAGGCTTCTTAAATAAGGCAGACGACGGATTCTTTGTCTACGCTGATACCGCATTTCATGCTTATTTAGGATGTTTTTCTCTACGTAGATAGAAAAATGACCAACAGATAACATCCGGCAGACTGCAGATATCTCGGTAGACTGTATGCTATAGCAGCACCAAAATATATATAACATGCAAACATAACTTGAAAGGAAAAACAAATTTATATCTGATATATTGCACAAATGTTTCCGAGAAAAACTGCATATTTATGTATTCCGCAAGTAACTTTCATTCATGATGCTTAGATGTACAAACTTTTTGTCTATGGAGATGCAGTTCCAATGGCAGAGTGATTAATTTGCTTCGTTGATGAGCAAAAAGATCTGAGATCTCAACCCGGACACTTTTACGTATCAAACTGACAGTCTCCTGTCATATCTCAGACACAAGTGTGTGTTGATGTGTGGTGATATATTTCTTCTTTTTATTTCATTTATGAGGGCTCCACTTTCGTTAGATCCCAGTGTGGCCAATGAGGCGTCCAGGGAACGGATTCCTTGGTAAACATTATTCGAATGGAATTTTAGCTTTCATCAGTTGTGAGAGAAGTCCAATGATTAACCGAAATAGAAGACCTCTTTCACACTGGGGGCCGCAAGGGGATTTAGTTTTAAGATAAAATACATTGCAAAAGCAATCCCCCACCTCTTACCTCTATTCCCCTTCAAATATAAATACCGGCTCCCAGCTCTGAAAGCCCATCCATTCAAATAGATGTTAATAGCCCCAAAAACCACACCTTAAAGGTTTCACTGAAAACGTTCTGTCCTTTTGTAGTTTAGTTCTCTGTCGTCACAATCAATACGTATACAATGCACTTTGAAAGATCTGTTGAAATTAGCTTGCAATTCTTGCGTGGCATCAATTATGTTTTGACGAAGTTAAGTTTCTGAAAAAATATGAAAAAATCAACTTATAGATTTTAAATATTATATTTTTCCCTCGTATTTCATTATTATTATTATTCTACAAATTTACTGAAATTTATAATGGGCTTTTTCTTTTGTGGGTTGATTTTTTTTTTTTGAAGATATCCGAAAAACTGCAAAACCGCCACACTAAAGGGTTAATGGAATAAACAAGTTTTTTACATATATGAATTCTCTAGATCCAGGCCTGACTATATTCGAATATTTATACGACTTTTCACGAAAAATAATATAACAATTTCGCTCTTTTTGATGAACTCTGTGATGAGGAAAAATCAGACAAAAATATTGAACTAAATGTTTCTCTCATGTTCAAAATTGTATCTCGCAAGTTATTCATGATGTTTATACATTTCTTCAAATATGGGCATTTCCTCTCAATGCAGCAGTTTCCTCTTCCAAATGTTTTAAACGCTGCTTATAATTTTCAACATAAGAAATGTATCAGCTTTTTTATTCATTTCTTTTTCAGAAATGTATTTTCTTTTACATGAGGCTTGTACTGCATTAACCGACACATGCCAACCGTCAAGCTGACTAATAACAGTACTCGGTTCTCCCACAGCACAGACCACAGCTTCTAATTCTATTCAGCGTTGCCAATATTAATTAATATTCAAGTCATTTGTATGCAGGAAGCAAACACAGGTAAAATACCAAATTTTAATAATTTTATTACATATTCACAAAAAAATAATCAGCATACGAAATGAATTATAACCTATATAAATAAAAATTTAGCACAAAGAAGAATAAAATAGAATGTTTGATAGTACAAATAAAATTATTTAATGATGTAATTATCATAGTAAATATATACAATCCAGGTACCTTATTTAAATTTAATCAATACGTAGAACTATTAGATAACCTTGAAGGAGAAGTAATAATACATTTGAGACTTTAATTCCCACAATAAAACATGGAATTCATATAAAAATGATTACAAAAGTATTCACTTATTAAAATTTATTGAATTTAAAAAATTATTTATACTAAACAGAGAACAAGCCACCAGAATCAATAAAAATGACTGAAATTCGGTTATTGATTTAACATTATGTACAGAAAAAATTGCAAAAGAAATAGAATAGAATATATCTACAGACAATATGGGAAGAGATCATTACCCACTATACCTTAAATTGTTAAAAAATCATAAAATTAAAACTTATGTAAATATAACAAATTGGAATAATTTTAAAAATGAATTAGACAATACAGAATTGGAAGATAAATTAGAATTAGACTATATCACCATCATGGGTAAAATTAAAAATACAAGTAATAAACACACACAAAATGTATATAAAAAAATTCAAAAAACAATGTCCATACAATTTTTATAAATAAACTGACAGCAATTAAGAGGAAAGCAGAAAGAGATATAAAAAATAAAAAACCTTCATTGCATGTGAAATTTTTAAACGTTTGGAAAAAGCAATGTAAAAAAAATCAAAAATATACAAAAACAAAATTGGAAATTATTAACAGAGAACCTCTTGCCACCTTACATCCACAGCAAAATTATGGAGAATATACAAAAAATTATACAGTGAAAAAGAGCCAACAAATCCCCTTCATTCTATTACTCTCAAAGACAATGAAAGTATTCAAGAAACTACTGAAACATTAGCAAAATTCTTTATTAACTTTCATTCAAAACCAAACAATAAAATAGATAAAAAATTTAATAATTCAAACATACTTCATCAATTTTATAGCTGTTATACTACAGAATATTTAAACAATCCATCTTTATTTTTTGAATTAAATTTTGCAATAAAATCTTTAAAAACAAAAACTGCCATAGCAAAACTGCCTGCAGTAGCAAAAATTTTAAATTGTTTATAAATGACATACTTATTTTAACAAAAAACCATATAAAAAAATAATAACATAATTTGTATACAATGGATACCTAGCCATGTAGGGTTAAAATACAATGAAGAAGTAGATAAGAAAGCAAAATTAGCAATAAACATAGACCCAAATTTAAAAACACCTTTTTTGATATATTTACATAAAAAACAAATTAAATTAAATGCTTTAAAAGAGACACGGGAATGGTATGAAACAAATGCAAGAAACACCCATAGATATAAAATATCACCAACCATTTCAAAATTTAATAACTTTGGACTTAGTAAAAAAGAATTTAATTTAATTTTAAAAATTAAAACTAACTCGACATTTACCAAAGCATTGCTATATAGAATGAAAAAAGCAGATTCCCCAATATGCGACAAATGTCAAATTTATGAAAACCTAGATCATATAATTTTTCACTGTAAAAAACATGAAAATGAAAGCGTTAAACAAGTTGAATATTACAAATTTTAATTTTAAAACTATCCTTGAACCAGAAAATAAAAAAGTTAAAATTAAATGTTATAAATTACTTATTGCATAATACGATTAATATATTATAAAATAAATAAATAAATAAATAAATTGCACTTTAACAAAAATAAATATAAGAAAAAAATAATAAAAAAAATAAAAATATATATAAAAAATTTATAAAAAAAAAATAATATGCTTATATATAACATGTTCTCTGAATGAGTTTGCTACCGGGTGGATTCCTGGTAGCAAGAATATTCAATTTGAGATTTTTTATCAATCAATCAATTAAAGCAATAATCGTTCCTTGAAGTAAAAATTATTTTCTTCCACAGTTCACTACTGCACAGGTGCCGTTTCGAATTTCGTTTTGCACAAGATGCAAGATATAATTTGCGTTTTTCAATTATAAAGTGACACGTGAGCTAAAATATACTTTTGCCCCCCCCCCCCCCCCGCGGCCTAAATAAGCATGGGGGCAATTCCCCCATCGCCCTTGTGGAGTCGGCACCTATGCCTATGGATGTTCAGACATTCATGAAAATAAATGTCCAAAATGTTGACAAGATGGATTTCTTTCATAATATCAAAGGATTTTATGAGATAGGCCAAAAATATTACGTCGTCTCTTATCTCGTCTTGGGTTGTTTTAATTCTGAGCAGCACTTTTTGTTAGCAATGTGTGTTAAATGGACAAATCACAAGGGATCGGAGAAAATTGAGGAAGGTGATTCATTGAACAGCTGTTAGGAGACAATTATAGCCTCTTGCCAAAGAAATCCAGCGTGCTCTTTCATGTGTACAGTATACGCCTACAGATGGTCTAGTAGTTAGCGTACTGACTACTAAACCAGTGGGCATGTCCCTATGTAAGTATTTTTGTGCTGTATGAGAAACTAGGACAAGCCCAGTAGAGCTTCTATATTATCTCCGTCCTTTGTATAGGAAAATATCTTCTTTACTTTAAAAGATAAAAAGATGGGTCTCCTGCACACGGAACCACGTCTTAACGTCCCATCCGATTGACGGTGACCCTTCCAAGACCATTGGTGTTCCTTTTCTCACCGAGGACAGAACGGGAGTTAACGGAGAAATTTCTCAACGCCGGAACAGTTAGGACTCGAACTTGGGAACTGCAGATTACGAGCCTGGCACCTTACCTCTGGATAACTAAGTTTTGAAAAATGTAGAGCTTTTTATTCCAGATTATAAATCATCAGAGACTCGGAAAAAGTGGAGATTCTGAACTTAAAAATTTTATTTATTATAATGATCGAGACCTGCTTAATGCAGAGTTATTTGACTATACTCTGTGGGATTCTTTCAACTCATTAGGCATCACTAGTTCTGACAGTATTGATACATACTGGTACAAATTGTCACAACATGAGAAAACACGAAAAAGTTTTCCAACATTGCGCAAACTTACAAAGCAATACTCATATACTTCCACATAGTTATGCAGTGAACAAGTCAACTGTGATTTAAACTACTCATGGGTCATCACTGGAATCACCAATGCTAAATACTCTGTTGCATTATTCTTGCAGAAAAACAGGGCCTTATTATCCAATAGTTAGAGTAGATTGTGACTAGGAGCAACGGAAACATTTTTGGCTTTTTTCTGAAGCTTGTAAATAAGCACTGTAACAAAAAATCTCTTCTTCAATAGTAATCAAATCTCTTGGTAAGTCCTGTTACATAGCGTTTTGCTCTCCGAGAAAAATTTTTCAAAATAATTTTGATCACCATCGAAATCGATACACCCATAAAATTGGAGAGAGATCTGGGGTTGCTCAGTCGGTATCACTGATAATTTACAGTTCTCAGGCTCTAGTCCCACCTATGATCTTGGAAAGGTCATCTTATGTCAGGTGGAACGCAAAGCCCCCGTGTGCTTTCCACCTGACACCTGCCCCCGTGTGCGGGAGAACATGTGTGAATGTAAAAAAAAAAAATTATGTGCATGTTAAAGAGCATGTTTGATGGCCTTGATGGGAGGTATTCATATCTCTCCTAATAGCTGTTCAGTCAGTCCCTCCCCAAAATTCCCCTAGCTCTTGGTCTCCTTGTGACCTTCGTTGGGCCTGATTTGATGTAGCCTCTGAGATAGTAGACGCCAGAAGTTTTAATTGCAGATATACCTCATTGGAGGTGATCCT
The DNA here is from genome assembly GCA_038380435.1 of Ryuthela nishihirai. Classification (NCBI taxonomy): domain Eukaryota; kingdom Metazoa; phylum Arthropoda; class Arachnida; order Araneae; family Heptathelidae; genus Ryuthela; species Ryuthela nishihirai. The sequence goes on along the minus strand of JAWZYU010000020.1, from coordinate 13,556,061 downwards.
ATGAATATTTTGATGCCTTTCCGGGATATAAAGGAGGATGAACGGCAAGCTCAAGGTAGCCCACGACAATCTCCATTTCACACGCTTTCATTTGACACCTAACTCGCAATCGTGGGCCCTTACGTTCCGAACATATAGGTTCGTAAAAGAACAATTTTCACATCTCCTTTTTTAAAAAGGATGACAGCACATTGCTAAATTTTTCATATCCTACGACACTCCTTGCGTCACAAGCTTTCATTTGACACATGACTCGATGCAAGGATGTACCGGGGGGGGGGGGGGCTGTGGGTTTGGACCTCTTACGAAATTTATAGGAACACTCGAACTTGTCTACCTGCTTTAAAATCCAAGACAGATGCCTTTGTATAATTATATTTTAGCCCTATATTATTTATTTTTAAAATCTGTTTTTAGTGTCGGACATATAATAAGATTAAATTGATATTCTATATGATATTCAAAGATTAAATGATTAAAATGATAAAGATTAAAATTATATTCTATAAGGATTAAAATCTGACCTAAAGATTGAAATTATATTCTGTATGGAATTAAATTTTATAGTTATTTATTTTTTAAATCTATTTTTAGTGTCAACTATAAAATTTTATTCCGTATAGAATATCATTGTAAAGTTTCTTGTGGTGCATTTTAGTAAATGGGAAATCCTACTCAAGTCCTTTTTTCGGACTCCCCCACCCCTTAAAGCTAAATCCTAGACAGGCTCGTGACTCTATGACCTCGATCAAAAGGGTTGTGAAAACAGGTTGGGGTCTGGCAAAAGATAAACGGAGGGGCGAGAGACTCGATTTCCGTTCCAATGTAACCTTTCTCCCCTTCGTTTTACAGGTTTTTTAAAAATATTATTGAAAAATGCACGAAATATGCACAAGTTAATAATTTTTAGTCTCCATTACTTACTATTATCTTCTAAAAGAGGAGATCTTCTATCATTCTAAAAAGAAGGGGGACATGGCTTCCTTTCTCCTGATACCCTAGATCCGGCCCTGGTTGGAAATATGGCGGAATATCCGTTTTGATAAACACATGAAACCGACAAATTGCAAGTGAAAGCAATAAAAAGGTAAAAAAGAAGTTAAATTGGGAAATTTTCGAAATTGCTGCAGGTGTAACAATATTTTTAAGTTCTTTCATAAAGTGAAAAATAAAATGGGAATAAAGAAGAAAAATGTAAGAAATTTTTGTGATTCAGAAAATGTGTTTGCCTCAAATGGTCACTTTTCCAGGTATGATGGGATCACCAGAATGTAGTCAGGTGTTTGGGAAAACCAGCCATTATTGTCCTCAACCCTAATAAGAGTGCTTTTGTCAAAATCTGTTTTTAAGGAAACAATTTTGAAAATTACATGATTATATATATGATAGACGTAACCATTTGTTTTATAAGTGTCGTGATTGTGTTTTTTTATATATATTCGTTCGTGTCTTTTCAAAAGTTTCTTCCATTTGAAATATGCAAATGTCTCATTATGTTTACCTGAGGTAATAAATAGATTGCCCTCTTAACTGTGTAAATTGTTAGAAGTGAAATTATCATTATTATATATCACTTATGTGTTGAATCATCAAGTCCATTTTTACGTAACCGACTTCCTTAGTTCCAATATGGCGAAAGGATCACTAATTACAATTAAAATTTAAATACTTTCTACCCAATAGAGATGAGTAATTACTCATTAACGGAGACGGATCTACGGAGGCAAAGGGGATATCTCAAGGGGTAAGACCACTTGGCAATGTTAGTAAGATTAATAACGTTAAAAGTTATTAAACGTATGAATATTTCATGCATTTAAAAAAAAAATGCTTTGAAAACCCCTCTGAAACAGACCGGTGGGGGAGCAACATTATATTGTCATGAGAATCTAGACTCTTACCCTCAGAGGTATATCTTTTTTTTTAAATAAATAAATAAATCAAATCAAAGACTTTATCACATTTGCCTATATATCTGTACATTTATGCAGATGAACAAAGAACAACAAATAAATGACAATTTTTGTGATTTGAAATAAATGCAATCATCAAAGAAATGAGATTCGTAAGAGATTCTGTAGAAATCACACAGTTGAATTTGCTTCCTTAGTTTAATTAAAATTGGTGTAATTGATGGTGTCATATCCACAGGAACATATATTCAGAAATAATCATCCCTAGTCTAAATCGAAAATATACAATGATCATGATTTCAGAAATTCAAAGTAGTCACCATCTTTTTCTGAGATAAGAAGAACAAAAACTATTCAATTAATTTGAGGAATGGGAGTGGCTCAATCGACAGGGCGCCAGACTCGTAATCTGCAATTCCCAGGTTCGAGTCCCACCTGCGCCAGCTTTGAGATTTATCTCAGCAAAAATCCCTGCTCTCAGTCAGTAGGGGACATCGTTGGCTTGGAACCGACAGGATGCCGTCTGTCGGATGGGCCGTTAAACCTTGGCCCCGTGTGCTGGATGGCCATACCCTGTGTAATGTTAAAGAACAAGCTATATGACCTTGACGGGAAGGTATCATCTGTCTCCTAACAGTTGTCCAGTGGGTCCCCTTCCCCCATCCTTTTCAGGGTCCTTTGACCTGACTGTTTAGCTCTCTCTCTCTCTCTCAACCTATCCGAATTGAATTATTCCAGGTTAATAATCCTTTAACTTGACTCATTTAAAAAGTTGACACTATTCTCTGCATAAAAATTTGTAAAATATTATTTAATGTAGTGTGATAATTTAGCATATTATATAAAGAATGGTACAAATTAAATAAATTAATTTATTTTTAATATTAGATCATTGATTTTTGAGTAAGAAATATATTTTAAAATTCGTAGAATATATTACGATTTTGTCCTTTAGTTCATTTTGACCATTTAGCTCATTGTGTGCAAAAAACAAAACAAAAAAACGTGCCACTCAAGTAAAATCCTCCAATTGTTAATTTGCACATTCTTTTGCGCAATTTCCGGGCTGTTATGAGCCTGTAATTCTAAGAGGATTAAACGCCTAGCACTCTTAAACCGAAAACTACAGTAACGTATTATAATCTTGAAATGCCCGTTAAAATACAAGGATCATTCAAAAGAAGATAATTTTCGTTTGAACAATATGCGTTTCAAATTCCCGAAAGAAAGAAATGAACGCATATTGTTAAAAAACGAGAGTAAAATAGATTTGGTTAAGTTCTTTAAATTCACTTTTAAAAAAATTTTAAATGAAAAACATTTTTTGCACATTACAGACTAATAAAATATTAATAGTTTATTTTCTTAATTATACAGTGGTTCGAATTTCCACTGGCAGAGGGTACTGAAAGTGTAAAATAACTAGAACACATATCATCTCTGGTGCATATGGGAATCTCATTTTTAAAGAGAATGCAGTTCTTCCTTCGCCTACTTTTTCATTCCTTAAAAGTTTTAATTATGGATGTTCGTATTGTTTTTTGCTGAGGTCCCGCCATCGTCATGGACCTTCTACTATGGCGTATAAACTGACAGGCTCCTGTGAGACCTCTGTATAAGCAGCTGCTTGAGAGGTTATTTATTTTTTAATGTATGATGGGGCAAATGCACAAAGTATTTTATTAGTAATTATAAAACATAAAAAGTATTTGCCTTTTAGTTCTTAAATTTAAAAAGTTGGTTTTCTCTCGCTCCTCTGAAAATAGTGGGCATATCATTGCTGTCAGTGAAATTTTTACCATAACAGAACTATACACACCGAAATTTCTATCATAAGCAGATCACTTGAAATATTCGTCAAAAGTTTTGTAGTTTCGATATTTAGTGATCTCTAATGATATAAATAAAACTACTTTTGAAATGCGAATTACATTTCATTAATAACCAACTAAAAAAGAGAGTTCCAATTATCTCTTAAAACAAAACAGTTCTGTTTCTTACCTACCTTGGACTTAGGGTGAACTCATTGTTGTCAATGGAGTTTTCAAGACTCACATTCCACGACCAAAATTTCAAATTTTTAGCATAACTATATCGTTTGCAATATTCCTTTTAAATTTAGGGATTTTTTTATTATTTTACCACCGTTAGAGGGCGCAATTATAACTTTTCGGATATTCGCAAAATTCAAATTGTAATATTTCATCAATACTTGTCCACCTAAAAAGAATTTTTAATTTTCTCTAAAAACATACACTTTTCTGTTAAAACAAAAAAAATAGTTTCATTCACCTCCCCCCCCTGGGGCTAAAGGGTCAAGTAATTGTTGCCAATGATAACTTCGTAACCTTCATATTTCAACACCAAACTTTCAAATTTCTAACGTAACTACATCGTTTGGAATATTCGTTTGATACTTTGAAATCTTTAAAATTTTCCACCGTTAGAGGGCGCAGTTATAACATTTGGGAGATTCGAAAAATGCAAATTGTAATATATCATTAATACCTATCTAACAGAAAAAGAATTTTTTTATTTATCTGTATAAACAGAAAAGTTCGATATTTACAGTTTTTATCACGAGGTTTCTTTGAAGCTGTTCAAAGCAATCCACATGGAATTATTTCTTGCTTATTCGACTACAGTCATGAAATCATGAATAGTTACAAGAGGCCAAAAATGATGGCTTTCAGCAAAGATAGTCATCTGTTTTAGGTCTCTTGTGCATCCTTACTGTTTTTACTGTTGATCTTTATTGTCCTTCGGGACCCACCATTGGTAGTTTATTTTACTATGTTGTGTTTACACTGATGCCAACTAGGCACATATTCAGATGGAAGAGGTTATGGGTACCCATGTACCTGGTACTCTGAAAATGAATAACCGATCTACGATATACCGACCAAAACCTTCATCCGCTCCTCTTCGTACCCAACCCACCATGTTTTGTACCATTAGCCTTATAGTGAGTGCGCCATCTATTTTTATATTCTTGGTAAAAACAGAGAAAAATAAAAAACAATTGGGGCTTATTATTTTTATGATTATATGCATTTTTCCATACGTTATCATTAAAGACTTGAAAGTCATATCCATGCTTGATGATAGAATAATGTTTTTTTATACAACACTAGGCCAATGTAGTCAATAATCTGCTTCAGAGTATCAGAGAGCAGGCGACACAGTTCCTGATATACACAGCTTGATGCTTTATGCTGAAAATATGTCCCGTATATTTTGATTTACCCATTTTGTGCTGTAATGTAAAAATGGAATGATACATGATTGGCAATTTTATTACAGAGTCCTCAAAGGCGCTTATTGGTTCTCTTTGGTTATCGATGGTGAGTATGATGGACATGTCAAAACAGGTTGGGCTTATCGAGACTGCGGAGTTGTTAAATGCCTTATAATTCATTGTTACCGGCACAGTTATTGTGGTGAGTTGTGTAATTTTTTCACTCAATTATCCTATTATATTACATGACAACGGATGACAGAAAAGCAAAGTTACGGTAATTTACAAACGCAATCAGTTAAGAAATAAATTATAGTGCTAATAAAACAAAAGTTTTGAGGGCCTGATCATAGAACCAAAATTACTGTAAAAAAACTTGGATAACATTAAAAATAAAAATAAATATAAAATTTTTGTTGTAACAAAAGCATATATATATATTACAAAATTAGCATTTTCATCGTATTTTAAACATTAAACTTATTATTTTTTAAAATTCTTTTGTTCCCCTTTAATAAGAATTTTATTTTTATTACATCTATAATAATTTTATTTAATTTTTATGCCCCGTATCCGAGTGGTTAGCGCGCTTGGCTACTGATCTACGGGATCTGGGTTCGAGCCCCGGGTAAGGCATGGATGTTCGTGTTGTTTTTCTGCTGAGGTCCTGCCATCCTCTCAGACCTTCTACTCTGGCATATAAACTGACAAGCTCCTGTCAGACCTCTGTGGCAAGCAGCTGCTTGAGGGGGTATATAATTTTGGATTTTTATGAGTTAAATATTGTGTTTTTGTTTTTTCAATTTTTATACAAAATAAACCAAAATAAAGTGCGATGAATTATTAAAATATTTGCTGCCTATACATTTCATAAAAATGGATATAATTAACCAAAGTCATTTTACTGCATATGTAATTTGAATTGCAAATTGAATTATGAACAGGTTAATTTATGCATTAGGTGGTTTGACTTTGTAAAAGGGACTATTTAATAAAATATTATTGCCATTAAAAAAAACTAAATATGTGCATGCAATCCAAAATCGACATAGAGTAGGCAAACAACAACAACAAGCATGAACAAATGTTTTAGCTGAAGGGACATAAAGAAAACAGATGAGGGCTCCCAAAGAAATATGCAATTAAAAGTGTTTGTCTAAAGTGAAATATAAGCAATATAATTTTATTAACATTAATTATTTTAATGAGAATTGGCATCACTGAGTTTGCTCTTCTTTCCAATCTGTCCTGATATACAGTTGCTGTATTTGGTTCCTGTAGCCAATTCTAGCAAGGCCCTGCCAACCAAATGTCTGCCCACTGCTTCATAGATTTCCCCCTTTTCCTGACATTGTTCTTAACCCTCTTCACCAGTCTGTAGTTATACATACACCACATGGCCATACCAATGCACTCTCTGCACAATATGCTGCTGAAATGCGATTGTCAACTCCACCTAACCTTGTTATTATTTACAAAGTTGAACCACCTAATACCCAAGATACTGTGTAAGCATCGAGAATCAAAGGCATTAGGTTGCCTAATGCTTACAAAGGGGTCAAGTTTTACTACTATAACAAACCCTAGAAAGAAACAAATTATTATACACCCTAATTTTAATACTTAGCTTATAAGCTTATTTTTCCACACCCTCCATAGATTCTTTAAAATCCCAGTAGTAATCCCTATTCATCGACTCAGTGTTATTAAAGAGAGCTTTCATTATGCTAAATAACTTGTCAGGTATTTTATATTATCTAACAATCAACTATAAATTATGTCAATCAACAGAATTAAAAACCTTTTCAAAATCTACGAAATTAGCAACCACAGGTTTCTGAAACCATAAACATTTCTCAACAATCTGTCTAAATGAAAATATTTGATCTATACATCCCATGTCAGTTCTGAATTCACACTATTCATCAAGGAGTTATCCATCAACAAAATTCTTAATTCTATTAAGTGCAGTAATGCAAAGAACTTTACCTGGAACACAAAATAGATTGATTCTTCCATAATTATTACAAGAACTGCAATCACCACTTTTAAAAAGAGGGATAATAATAATTCTAGTAAAATTCTTAAGAACAACAGCATTGAAATAAAAAATGTTCAAAAATATATATGAGTTCCTACAACCTCCAAAGAACAATAAAATAAGTTATCCTGAAATATCTCTGATTATAAGCATGAACTTTGAAGGACATATACACTTGATCTTTGTAACTGAAAAAAGGGTTAAGTTACTAACAGGTCAAGAGAATTTTGATTTTATATTTTAATATATTTTACAAGTTTCAAGTATAAGTAGTATGCAACTTGGGTTATTACTGTGAAGTCTAGTAAGTGATAAAAAATATAGTGTTTATAGTAGAATAAGCCCATTAATGCTTCCTTCTGTCATTAGTGCCTTGGGTGGTCACCCCATCCACCCCTAGGTACAGCACTGGTTATACATACTTTTTTATTATGAATACTTTTTTCCATCCTTTACTGATATAAGCAACTCTTTCCCTTAATAAGGATTCTTTCAAAAAGAAAAGAAGCCAAAATCGAAAAAGTTTTCATTTCACGTATGTTAATGCTTTTCATTCAATGAAAGTTAATGCTTTTACAGTAATGTACTTTTCAAGGCCCTTTCCCCCCCCCCCTCTGAGGATTCTGACATTTTTGTAAAATATGATCATGTTCTGTTGCCTTTCCTAGGTGTGGGGAATATGTTTACTGTCTTATGAAAGGTCATTGAACTGAATCGCTGAGTCTACATACACTCCACACTGGATTAACACAAATATTTGAGGAAAAGGAATAAACTAATGCCAGTTAATGGGCATATATTAAGCAAAGCATTCAGTTTTTGATTCTTCAGTTGAATGGTCTGATGGTTATGATCTGCTGCGTAGCTTTGCATAAGGTATCTCCAGAATGAAAAATTTTATTTGACACATAAGAAGAAATCATAAGAAAATGTTAGAAATGCCAAAAGGAAGCTGATGTTGCCAAAGAGTATGGAATACACAGACTGCTGCACATTACCAGTATTGTTACATAGCTCACAAGAAAAACAGCATATAAGGGTTAAGGCATTTACTTGCTCAAGCCACAGCCATTCAAAGCAACTGAAGCATCATCATTTGCCTTCCCAGTTTTCATCACTTTAGTTTTCTTTGTTTATCACCAAACCTGCTCTATTACCAGTCTCATCAACAGCCTACTGAAAGAATTTATATCATCAACTTCTGCAGTTTTAAGAAATAAAGAACAAAGTTTGGTGAAGCCTGCAAAATCAAGAGGTGCCTACTTCAAGAAAAAATGTTGAACTGTTTCAAGTGAACAGAAAAAGCAACGTTCATTAAATGCATGGCTGGACCTGGGTTCGAGCCCCAGGTAAGGCATGGATGTATGTGTCGTTTTTCTGCTGAGGTCCTGCCATCCTCTCAGATCTTGTACTGTGGTATATAAACTGACAGGCTCCTGTCAGACCTCTGTGGCAAGCAGCTGCTTGAGGGGGTATTTATTTTTTATTTATTAATAGTTACTTTTACATTTTAATCTTTATTATCTCTTTTGAAGTAATTCTGTTACAAAGGTGTATAAATATATAACACTATTAGACTGTAAAGTCCTTCTTTGTTACCATCTGTGCAATTGTAAGTTTTAGTGTTCAATTTTCACCAGTCATCAGTAGCAAAAGAATAAAGGCAAACAGCATAAAATTACTGTGCAGTGTGATACTTATGCTTAGGTAGTCTGCGTTTCTGTCCATGCTTTTAGCAGTTGTTATTACTGGTGTTCACTTTTGTCTTATCACTTGCTGATTCTCTATCACTAAGGGAATTTTTAATACTTTTTACACTCTGCATACTAATTCCACGCACCACTGTGTTGATGCATTTCGAAGCCATAGATTCATTATCAAGACACTACTCTCGACCATGTGAACAGAGGTTATATATTTCTAGATAACTTTTCGGTTGATATTTCTTTCAAAAAAGCCAAAGCATTTTTTTACAGGACAGCTCCTTTTGTCCCATAATATTTCCTGTCTTCTCAAAATTTTTGAAAAAATTATTAAATTTAAATGAAACTGGAAAATTGAAACTGAGAATCTATTACCCACATAACTCCTCTGCCTCTAGACATGGAAGAAACACTATAGATAATATTGCTAATTTACTCGTTGACATAGAAGAAAACCTGGCAAGCAAAAGGCCTGTTTGTTTCAGCTACCTTCATTGGTCTGCAGCTGACTTTTGACTAGGCATGGTAGGATGATTTTATGTGTGGATTGATAAACCTTGTAATCAAAGGAAATCTCTAAATTTGTATATCATTATATAAAAAAAAGTACTCATAGTTAAACTTGATAATACATTCTCCAAACTGTTTCACCAAATCAAGGAATTTTAGGAGGGGAGGGGGGTATGATGCCCCATTTTCAGCTTTCTGAAACTGGAACTGTTTAGTAATTGTTCTGTTTTCGGTTTGTTGAAACTGGGACATTTTTTCTCAGAAGTGTAACAGACAATTTGTATTAAGTGGGAGAAGTGATAATTCTTCCACTCTAACACTCTAAGTGTTTTGAGTACAGGCTGCATAGATATGTTGCATAGACTGATGTAATGATGATGACCCTTACAGAGGTATGACTTTTACTTTTGCCAGGAGTGTGTTGGAGAAATGTGACTTTTCTCATGGCATAGCTAATTTGAAGACCCCACTGCGGTAAAATTCATACATCACTGACAACATCTCATTGTCAGCAGACACCAATTGATTGCTCAGTTCAAGCTATGTTACTCCAAAAGGTTTAGTATATAAATTTAAAAAAGGGCATACATATAGTAACTATGCTATTCCAGAAATGCATTAAATCTACATAAATTGAAAATAAACTGCATATCATCACAAAAAACTGAGTGATTTAGCTGTTCCAAAAATTTTTTTAGGACAGTTCACTAAACACTACAGGGCATATGGACACCCATTAACACCACACCATATGGACACCCATTAACCCTTTTGACATATGAAATAGGATAAAAACTCTCAGTTGCAGTTCCTGTTAGCTCTGTCAGCAGAGTTAGATATATATTTGAGGTGATGATGATTTAATTTAACAATATACAGGAAAAATCATCCTGGAATCAAACAACTAGAACTTCAAAGCAGCAAAAGGTAATTACTTGGACTTTTCTGATTTCTTTCAATAGATTTATTTTTATGCTGTTTTGTCTTTGCAAAAAGAAATATTGAATTTTTTTTCAAAACTCTGATCGGAATTTATGCTACCACATGAAATATTTTTCATATTTTTTATAAAATGGCTAAGCAAAAAAAAAAATTGAATATGAAGAACCAAACTTAAAGAAGACTGAATATTTTACATTTGGTCATTTACTGAGATTTCACAAGATTTTTGAAAAACCACAAACCATTTTATACTGTCTTAATTTTTTCTCATAGCAGTCTTACATAAATCAACCTTGGAAATATATACACATTTTTTTTTTATAATGAACCTTTCTTGCACTCTATAGGCTAAAAATTCAGAATAGTCAAAAACGTCCTTTGGCCACAGGTTTTAAATATAAATAAAATAATAAATATCCTGTCAAGCAGCTGCTTGCCACAGAGGTGTGACAGGATACCAGATCAAAATTGCCCTTTCTGAGTTCATTTTGTCTTCATTTTTGAGTTCGTTTTGTTTTAGAGTTAAAGAATTTTAAATTGCAGAAAAAATCTGAGTACACCCATATAAAACCAAAATTCCCCGATGGTTGAATTCTTGTGAATTTTTTAACTTAAGCTTCCATTGTTTGCTTTACACGGTTCACTCTAGAATATACTACACTACATTAAAATAGAATGCAAAAGCAGAGTTTCTAGAATGCCTTAAATTTCTTAAATAAGCTGAAAACTATGTTTATGACAACTATAGCAAAGGAAATGCATGTTGTTGTTGTCTTTTTACTTTAACCCATTTTACTGAAATTGCAGTCTAAAATCGTTTTTTTCACATTTTTCACTGGAATACTTCCTGTAATTTTTTTAATTTTTAAAACAATCCAGTTGCTGGTTGTTGTTTTTTTATCAATAGTGAAGTGCACTAGCTGTTCGACCATCAGGAAGAACACTCCAAGGGGGAGGTTTAGCGATGAATTTTTAATGTTTTTAAATTCAGTCATTTAAAGCAAAAGTGGGGTCTGAAAGCGTGCTTTTTTTCTTGTTTTCAAAAAGCAAGATAATATTTTCATTTTGTTGTCTGTTTGTCAATTCATCTGTAGACATCCAACATTTTTGTTTTTAGAGATAAAAAAAAATTTTGGCTGGATAGATATTGATTAAATTTTAAGACTAACACTTTCCAAATATCCCAAAAGTTTAAACTGCACCCCCTAATGGTGGGAAAAAAAATTGAACATTGCAAATGATGTACCTATGCTGGAATTTCGAAATTTTGATGGTGGAATGTGAAGGTCATGAGGTTTGCATAGAAACATAGAAAACAATAAATTGATTACTTATCCCAAGTGGGAGAAAGCAATATTTTTGTTTCAATATATAATTGTTTGTTTTTAGATATGACTAGAAAATTCTTTCTTTTTTGGGGGGTTGGATAGACATTGTAGATAAGCTTACCGTACAAAAAATTAATTACCCTTTGCTGAATGTCACCTAATAGTGCATAATGCCTCCATGCAACCAAAGTCTGGTATGGATGCTACCAGTGTGTGGATGTAGTGCACATCAATATTTATCCACTCTTCCAGCAGCAAATGTTTGGCCAGATTTGCCAGATGGCTGGGATGGCACTTCACTCATTGCTCCAAATAGTCCCACAAGTTTTCTATGAGATTCAAATCCAGGGATTTGGCAAATCAATCGAGATGTTCGAAGGCTTCAGAATGCTCATTGTGCCAATCCAATATACTTCGAGCCCTGTGCATGCGACAATTGTCGTCTTGGAAGACTGGGGTATCCTTCTGGTGTTCACTATGGAGATGCTGCACAAAAGGCAATGTGGTCATCCAGTAGCTCCATACAGCCCTATTGGTTCAAGTGTGATGTCACCGCAACCAAAGGATCCATTTCCTAGTATATGAAACACCCCCAGAATATCACAGAGCCTCCTCCAGCTTGAACAGAACCTTGTACACAGTCCACATGGAAGGCTTCATGCAGCTTACAATGTATCCGCTGCCTTGGATCATTTGAGTACAAGTAAAAACGTGACTCATCCAACCAGATCACATGCTTCCAAGAGTTGACAGTCCAGTCTTTGGGGCACCGTGCCCATTGTAGCCATGCAGCCTTGTGCAGAGCTGTTAGCATGGATCTCTTCCATGGTACTCTGCTCCAGATATCCATAGCTTGCAGTTCCCTTTGGAGTGTTCTTTCAGAAACAACTTGTTGTAGGCCTGCATTGACTGACTGGAGCAATTCCTGCCTCGTTGCAAAGCGGTTTGCGCTAACAGTGCGTAACACTCTGTGGCAGCCCCTATTGGTGAGTACAGCCTTTCTGCCACAGTTCTGGCAACGATTAATGGTGGACTGCGATGTACGCCACTGCTGGAAGACCCTTTGGATAGTACATTTCAACACACCTGCAAAGTCAGCAACTTCTTGTACACTATGCCCTTTGGCTCGATCAGACACAATAACACCTTTTTGCTACTCATTCTCATCTTTGATGCAACCCATGTTTCACGGAGCAACTACCACACAACCACTTCTTATCACTGTATGAACCCCGTAGCACATGGCACAGCTATTTGTAGGATGCATTTATTACTGGTGTGCCCTCTGTTGCTGTCGAATGGATGTAACCCTCTTATAGCTGAAGATGACAAATTTTTTGTCCAGTGAGCTTATATATATTATGAATCAAAAAATTTCAAATTTGTCCTCTGACAGTGAAAAAAGTTAAAAATTGTGAACTTTTAAACAGATATTGCTATGATGTATTTATGCTAGAAATTTGAAATTTTGATTGCAGAATGTGAAGGTCTTGTAGTTTTCACTTGCAACAGTAGGTTGGCTGCTTTTAGACAGGGGTGTGGGAAACACAACTGTTTTGTTTTAAGAGATATCAGATGTTATGTTTTAGTTGGATTGGTACTAATAAAATATTTGCATTTTAAAATTCGTTAGGTAATTTCAATTCACTTCGTTGAGGGAACTAAATATGAAAAAGGTGATGCTTTAATGAATGTTGCAAGTGATCAGTTTATGGTAGAAATTTGATGGTAGAGTGTCAAGAGATAATTCAAAAGTAATTCAAGAAGAGAGATTTTGCTGACAGCAATTTCAATTCTCTGCCAATTTTGTCAGAGGGGTGAAGAAAAACAACTTTTTAAATTTACGGAATAGAAGACAAATGCATTTTTTCATTGCATAAGTATTAATAAAATACTGCTATTTGCAATTTCCCAGTGATGAACTAAATCTTTTAAAGAGTACAAAAGTAGATAAGTGAAAAGTTTCATTCTCTTTGAAAACGAGATTTCCATATTCACTAGAGGTGATATGCGTTCTTCTACTTTAAACTTCGAAATTTCAAAGTTTAAAAGGGGCAAACACTTAACCAGATCTGTCTAACCCTCAGCTCACAAAACAGATAATCAATATACTGAAAATGGCTCATTTCTTCAAATTTTTGGACCAACATTTATAGGTGCATAACTAAACTCTTGCCAATTCACAGTTATCAATAAATATGTATAGTTTTGTTTTTAATCAAGATATTTTCTTTATTCCATAAAAAATATTTTTTTGGCAATTTATTATTCATTAGAAATGTATGTTTTCACTTTTAAGATAGTTATTTTTCTGCTGCCCTTTAGGAATAATTATTTTCCCTGCTGATCATAGGTGTACTCATAGGTCTAGCAACATCTGCATTGGGGAGGGGTGCTCTGCAAAACTTTTAAAAAAATTTATGGGGATATTTGATATGCAACTATTTAAAGAATAGCCCGGATTTGATTTTTCTATAAATAAATAATAAATACCCCCTCAAGCAGCTGCTTGCCACAGAGGTCTGACAGGAGCCTGTCAGTTTATATGCCACAGTAGGAGATCTGAGAGGATGGCAGGACCTCAGCAGAAAAACGACACACACATCCATGCCTAAATCCGGGGCTCGAACCCAGGTCCCTTAGATCAGTAGCCAAGCGTGCTAACCACTCGGCCACGGGATGGCGATTTTTCTATAGCTTTGAACAAATAAAGATGGATAGTGAAAACCAGCTTCATTTTTTTTCCCTCCTAGAAATTCCTCTGCATGCTGCCTATGGGCCAGAACTCATTGTCTCAAAGCCTTTTATTAGTTCTCTGATAAGTAATATTTACTCCATATGATTACCGATGGACTGGGAAAGGCCACTGTCTGTCGGATGGGATGTTATGCTGTGATTCGTGTATGGGAGAGCACGTTAAAGAACACGCTGGATGGCCTTGATGGGAGGCTGCCATCTGTTTTCCAACAGCTGTTCCAGTGGGTCCCCTCCCTAACCTTCTCTAAGCCTTTGGGGTCCATGTGACCTGGCCATTTAGCTCATGATGTGCAAAAAAGTGCTGCACAGAGGTAAAGCAACCCAACTCCACATGATTAGCTTTTGGATAAGTATTTTATAAGTACTTTAGTAAGGTATAAAATTAAGATAATATTTTGAATTAAAACACAAACCATTGTATTTTATACAGTACAGTGTAGTAATTTAGATTTTTATCTGAAATATCTGTAAGTTCTAAAAATTTAAATTAGTAAAAGCTACAGAAAATATTAAAATAAAGAGTAATATGAAATCCTTACAAAATTTCAATAATTGCAACCTAATTGTAAGCTCCCCCCCTCCCCCGAGGACATTTCTTGCTGGGAGGTCCCATTTTTTTGGTATGCCACTGCTAGTAGCTGTTAATTTAGCTTGGATTGGAGGAACTGATCTAAACGATACTTAAAGTAGAGTGAAGTTGAGCAAATAAGTTTCTGTACTTTAAAATTTAACTATTTTACTGAAAATAAAGTGTAAAATTTTTTTTCCAAGTTCTAGATAAGTAGTACATCTAGTAGAAATTAAACCACCTAAACTGATTAATACCAAAGTTTGCAAAAAAAGGTTTAGAGCTTTGGGTTTATTTCATTTCCAAGAAATTTTTAAATAAAAATGGAAGAATAAAAAACTTGTTGGTCGATATAAATGTTGACCCCAAATAGTTGAAAGATTTATTCTTAACCTTTTAATGCCCATAATGGCCCAAAATGGCTTAAATTTTGAAATGGATGTCCAAATAGTGCTATTCCTTTGTCTTTAATACCCTTTACCTTTTTTTTTTTTTAAATTTACTGGGCATTAAAGGGTTAAAGTAATGTGCTTCATCACACATGATAGAGTATATTTTGAGCTTTGTAATGTTTTATGAATGGTTTGAACAGCTGTTAGAAGATAGGTGGAAGCCTCGCATCGAGGCTATTCAGCGTGTTCTTTAACATCCACAGGAAAGTGCTCTCCTGCACATGAAACCATGGCTTAACATCCTGTCCTGATGGTGGCCTTTCCAAGCCCATCAGTATCACTGATGGTAGGGTGGGGAAAAACCTCAACACTGGCCCAGTCGGGATTTGAACCTGGGAACTGAAGTCAGTAAGGCTAGAGCAGACCTAGGAAAATGTTTCAGTTGAACAGCCACATAAAAAAATGGAATTTTGGATGCCAAAAAAATTTAGTCACTTTTACTTATAGCCAATGCAAAAAAAAAAGTAAAACAAACAGTATAAATATGTTAATTATTTTAATGATAATTCACTTCCCTGAAGTTGGGTTTCTTGTCCTCTATACGTTCATTTTCTCAATCACAAATTTTATTGTCATCAGTAGCTCTCTGGTTAGACAAAATGAGGTGAGAGTCATAGTTTGCTCAGGTATGGGCTAGAGGATCACCCATATGTTACAACACCTCGAATAGAGGAGAAGGTTAGTGATTGTATTACATTGTGTACATGAGGGAGAATAGTGTTGAGGTGGTATCATGCAACTCGAACAATTTTTTTTTCTGCAATTGGTAATTTCTTTTACCTATAATTCAAAAATTAGCTACTGTGTATGTATTTAATTGCTACTTGCTTGCTGTGCTTATTAATGTACCAAAAATGAAGACTTATAAAAAGGAAAGTGTTATGTAACATGGAATCGTGGGAAAGTGTTCAACCAAGCCTAATGTGGTGTGATCTAAGAGAGAGTAGGCCTTTAAAATTCTGGTAAAACAGCATTGCATAATTTGTAGATTTTTTCCCCCTTAGTAAGAGAACCTTTGGAGATATAAATAATAGAATTATCACAGCTCAAAAAATAAAATTATTGCAAGTTCAGACTTTTTCTAAATACTTCTTTAGATAGTGGTAAAAAAAATAATTTGGTTATTTTTCTAAAGCAAGATATTTATAAGAGCTGAATAGCTCGAGACCATAGTAGTGTCATCTTTAATATAAGGCAGTGTTGTGATGCTTGTTGATTATAGGTTGAATGCAGTGTTGGATTTAATATTTAGACACCCCAGGCATGGAAATTCAAGATGCACCAAAGGGAGATTGGTTTGTTAAAATGGGCAATTTTTTCATGATGAAATTTCAAAATTCAAATATTCTGTTTTATGTTAATGGAATATAAATTATAGGGAAATATATATATATATTTCTGTATATAGAGAAAATGGACTAGAGACAAAATATTTAATACTACGCATTATTAACTTTTATCATAAATTTTACGTAAGTGAACATAAAATACAAAAAATGTCAGTGTATATAATTAAAATTGAAACAATATCCAAAACATATACTTTCAAAATTACAGCAGTCTTTTTCTCAATTTTTGACTAGCAAACACATAAATTTAATGATCGAAATTCAAATATTTTAAATAATGTTTTACATAAATAGTAAAGATAAATTATATCCTACAGAAGAGGCAATAGTTTTGCACCTGCATAAATAAGCATCTAGTTGAAGTGCATATTAATGCATTCATTAAGGCATAATCTGAGGTTTAATCTGTTTCCATAAAAATATTTCTCAGATTCATCTAGTCAGCAACCCCCATTCCCCATAAATGCAGGATAACCTGGAGTTCACTGTAAATAGTATTTGACAGCTGTTGCTTTTAGGATTAATGGGTTAAATAATATTCTGGATGGTCTAGATGGGAAGCTTCCATTATCTCCTAACATCCAGTGGATCCCCTTCTTCGACATCTGAGCCCTCAGGGTTCTTGTGACCTGTCCATTTAGCCCATTGTTTTGAAATATTGCCCCTCAGTGGTAAAATAATCTAACACACTGGCAACAATAGAGAATGATGAAGTCGGTAGGATACAACTATAAATATTTGGGAGAATAGCAGTTTGCTTCTAAATTGACTTTAAAGTATGATTTGATTTTAGTTAATTTTTAATTTAAACATTTATTTTGCAGTTGGTGGGATATGATATTTAACATTGTTTATTATTAAAGTAGTACTAAATTGTCATTTTTCCCCCTAATTTCTCTTTAATGTTTTACCTTGGTTTATTTTTTTACTTAGATTTATTCCTTGCAGCAGTCTGTTATAAGAATCTACAATTCAGAAAGAGCTCATAGTTAATGAAATAGGTGATGAAAATGAAAAGGGTGACTGAAAATATCAGGTACTGTGTGAATATTGTAAGTTTCTATTCCTTCAGTGGATGAAAAGATTAATATATATATATTCATTGTCTAATAAGTATGCATATGTATGAAATCCTCAAGCTGCCAGAGGCTATACTGATTGAATCAAACTGTTCAGTTTCATTTTCCAAACCTAGCTATCCTAGCTAGCCAAAATCCAATAAACACATAGTTGCTTAAAATGTATTTAGAGAGTAAGTTTTGATTTAAAATCTACTCTTTTTTTCTTAAATGTTTTGATGTAAGGATGTGAAGGTTTTGAAATTGAAACTAATTTTACATGAAATAATAGTAAATACACAGATTAACTGTTGACAAAGAAGTCAATAAATCAGTGAAGAGTTTTGTAAAAAAAACAAGTACCCACATCTCTCCAGATTCATGACAGAGTGTTCTAATCACTAAATTAGCAATGACTCTGTCATTTATTCACTAATGTGACTTATAAATCTACCCAAACTTCTCATCCATGACACCATCAATGATCAGGCAAGGCAAATTTTTTTAGTGTTGATCTATATAAGATACAGATTAGAAAAAAAAGGAAGTAACTCACACTCAAAGCATTGTTAATGAAATAATTGACCAATAGTAAATACACTATATCAAAAATAACTTCCTCCAATGTAGTTGTTACCTGTTTACACAGAAGTCAAGAAATCAATAAAGAGATTCTTGGAAACAGTGAGTTTTGTCAATACACAGGTCTTGAATCCATGTCTCTCCAGATTCATGCCAGAGCAAAGATGAAAGTAGGCTGATATACTATACCAGCAAGAAACTATTTTCTAATATGACATACTGGTAAGATATTTTTCAGTACTGGTGCAGTTAAACGAATTTATTTTACACTAATTTAATTATCAGCATAATCTAAATCAGAAATTTTCATATCTCCAGCCCATTGAAGGCCAAAATCTTTCCCTTGAAGTGAATTTCATATAACATAATCAATAACCAAACTAAAGAGAAAAGGAGACAAAATGAACCCTTATCGAACACCAGAAGTAATGCTAATACTCTTTCAACTGAGCATTTAATTTATAAAAAAAAAGGGAACCTTTTAAGAAAAATTCCTTGATTTTTAATCACACTACAGACCTCTGTGGCAAGCAGCTGCTTGAGGGGGTAATTTAAAAAAAAATGGTCTTCATCAATTATACATGTTGACAGAATTCGAAATGAAAGGCCCAAGACATCTATATGTCTATTAGTTCAACACATGAAACTTCAATTTTTTAAAGATCATCATCATTATCCTCCTCAAGCAGCCATGGGCTATGGAGGTCCAACTAGACTGTGTAATTTAGTTCTCCAAGAAAGTCTGTCCTGAGCTACATCTGCTGCATCTGACCACTGCACACCAATTCTAATAAGGTCCTGTTTCACATTGTTGGCCGACTGCATCCTAGGTCTCCCCCTCTTTCTGAGGCCTTTAGGCACATTGTTCATAACCCTATTCGCCAATCTATAATTATCCATATGGGCAACATGGCCAAACCAGTCTCTCTCTGCACAATATGCTGCTTAAATGAGGTTGTCGACACCTGTGCCTAACCTCATCATTAGTTACAAAGTTCAACCACCTAATGCCCAAGGTACTGCTAAACATCTAGAATCAAAAGCATCTAATTTCCTGTTGTTTACAAAGTGTCCAAGTTTCACTACCATAACTAACCCTAGAAAGAACCAAACTATTATACAGTCAAATTTTAGTCTTTAAGTGTATACGCCTATTTCTCTACACCCTCCATGGATTTTTAAAAGCCCCGGCAGTAATCCCTATTCGTATGTTAATCGCATGCCACACATCACCAGTATCTGTTACATAACTCCCAAGATAATTAAACTGTGACACCTACTTAAGACTGCACCCATTCAGATTAACTGAATTGCAGCCTGCCTGACCAATTTTCATCACTTTAGTTTTCTCTCTGTTTATAACCAAACCTACTCTACTACCAGTCTCATCAACAGCTCAAATGAAAGAGTTCATCTCATCAACATCATTTGCCAAAAGGGCTAAATCATCAGCATAATCTGAATCAGAAATTTTCATATCTCCAGCCCATTTAAGGCCAAAATCTTTCCTTTGAAGTGAATTTCACATAACATAATCAATAACCAAACTAAAGAGAAAAGGAAACAAAATGCACCCTTGTCGAACACCAGATGTAATGCTAAACCAATTGTTACAAGCTTTACCAACTCTCACACACAATTCAGTGTTATTATAGAGAACTTTCATTGTGTTAATTAACTTGTCTGGTATACCATATGATCTCACAATCAACCACAATTTATGACAATCAACAGAGTCGAAATCCTTTCTGAAATCAATGAAGCTAGCAACCAAAGGTTTCTGAAACTCTAAATATTTCTCAAGAATCTGCCTAAGTGAAAATATCTGATCTACACATCCCCTACAAATTCTAAATCCACATTGCTCATCACACAATTGCCTGTCAACCAGATTCTTAATTCTATTAAGCACAATCATGCAAAGAACTTTCCCTGGAACAGAGTAGGCTGATACCCCTATAGTTATCACAAGAACTGCGATCACCTGTTTTGAAAATAGGGATAATAGCTCTGGTAAAATCTTTAGACCATGCCTTTATCATAAAAGATATTCAAAATTTCAGTCATCCAAGTGGTAACTGAAACTTTCTCAGCTCTAAGCATTTCTGTAGTAATTTCATCTACCCCTGGGATTTATGAAGTTTAAGTTTAGAAATAGCCAAAATAACTTCAGATTGTGTTATAGGGCGAACATTAAAGCCACCAATGCATCTATCATCATTGCAAACAATGGGAGTAGAACTAACCACGTTGTTAGAACATCACTGAAATGCTCAGCACACCTAGCCATGACAGAATCCTCACCTTCTATAACCTTACTTTGTTTATCCTTCAATCCCTGTATACCTATCCATCTTCTATCACACAAAACATTAACTCTCTGGTACAGTTCTCTGTTGTTGTGCTATCTAACTGCTACCTTGGCTTTGTAAGCCATGCTATAAATTCTTATCAGCAGCTAACTGATCCTTTACACATTTATTAAGCTCTCTGTAATGCTTTCTATAGTACTAGTAGGGTATTGATTAAGGACATTCCTGCAGTTCTTTCTTTTGTGAAATAACTTGTGCCTTATCACTCAAATAATTCTGCCTCCTCTGCTCCTTGTTTCCTAAAAGAGTACTGTTAGTTTCCAAAAAAGCATGTTTAAAATGGTTCCATTCTTCCTTAACTTCAGTAGTAAGCACACCATGACTGTCATAATGACTAAGTAATCTTGGTAAGCTTCAGCTGTAACTGGGTCTTTCAAAGCTTCAGTATTAAAGGTAAAATTTTTTAATCCTAGCACAACACTTTACAAACACAGTTTAAGTTGCAAGACAGTTTTAACAAGGTAATGGTCAGATCCAATTTCACTCCCCTATATGACCTGGTATTCATAACAGAACTAGCCTATTTGCTGTTAATTAATATATAATCAATCATATTCTTATGCAGTCCATCAGGTGAAACCCATGTGTACTTATGTATGTCGCATTGTTTGTAATAAGTGTTAGTTATTCTGAAACCATTGAGTTTACTTACCTGTAGGAGACGTTGCCCATTGCCATTGCAGCTACCAATACCAAAATGGCCTATCACCCCTCCCCAAAGGTCAGAGTCAGTACCAACTTTGGCATTGAAGTCACCTAGAACAAGGGTAATATCTCCTTTCTTGACAGAATTCAAAATATCCTGAAGTTGTCCATAAAACCTATCCTTCTCATCCTCATCGGCATCCTCAGTGGGGGCATAACAGCAGATAACATTCAAGTCTTTAACGTTTGTCTGAAATTTTGCTGTAAGAAACCTTTCATTAATGCACTCATATCCTAGAAGAGCATCACTAGCGTGTCTGCTGAGAAGCAGACCCACGCCTTGGTGGTGCTTATTGTCATCCCTCCCTGAAAAGAGAAATTTAAGATTATTTTTTAAGAATCTGAACTTTATCTGTCCATCTGGTCTCTTGCAAGCCGAGAACATCTAAATTATAATGGTGGAATTCTTGTGTGAGGACATCAAGAGAAAAAGCTCTGTGCAGAGTCATCACATTCCAACTACCTACGGAGAGAAAATGGTTAGTGGGATGTTTAAAGAGACTATGCTTATTGAGAGAGGGAATACTGACAATATCAAACAGTCTCCTAATCGCAGATGTGGGGCAAAGACCTGTTCCCCACCACTAAAGGCTGAAGCCATCTACACTGGAAGACCTCCTCCAATGTAGAATTTGACGATGCCAGTAGAAGCAAGAGTTGAGGTGCTTGTGATGACCTCTGCTCAGGATTATCCACCAGCTGATAGACATATCCTGTGAATCTATTCACTTGGGGCTGTCAACCCACAAACAAACAGAAAACACAGGGGAAGATTCTCCCTCTACAGAAGTCCACTATAGTGTAGCGAAATCAGGATCCATTATCAAGCTCAGAGCCTTAATCCAGTCCAGTAAATTTATAAGGTCAGCACCAGGACCCTGTGTGGTGATCACTCCTCAGCAGAGTATAAAAAAAAGTAGCCATAGTTGTCCAGATCACTAGGCCACACTAATCTGGCAGCCTTCCCCTTCCATTCACTTCCCCAAGAGAGTATCTCTTTTGAAAGGTACTAACGGTCTGCACCACGAGAAGGCGGTGTCGAGCATGAGGTGCTAATCCTGGCCTGTTCTATGCATCATCACAGGGGATTGGTGCATAGCTCTCCTTCCAGTGACTACCTATCTGCCATTTACACTCATAAAAATATGTAATTGAAGCATAAGAAATAATTTTTCTTTTTTCATCTGATGCACATTTTTTGAACCTAGGCTCTAAATTTTTTGTTAAAGTCATCTGAACACCATTTCTTGAGCTGATATACAGGATTACCAATTTATTTGTTTTGTAGTCTATGCTGAAGAAAGCCTCTGATTTAAGAACAAGTTAATTTAAATAAAAATTGAAAAATATTTAACTAAAAAGTAAAAAGTAAATAAAAATATTTTAAACCAAATCAAGTTTATTTTAAACACTGAAATTGGGATTGAACCCTTCCAAATCAATTTCCAATAGATCTGCTACTTAACAACAGTGCCAAAACTTAGTTTAAAAATTGCAAATTCTGAATTGTAGTTATGAAATTGCATAATTTAATTTAAAATAGGTTATTGTCTAAGTCTACTGTCTTTCTAGGTCACGTATACGTAATCATTTCATTTTTGGTCAAATTTAAAATATCCTTCCTAATTGTTATATATTTTTGAGAAGCAATATGAATAATTATAGTAATAGGAAAGTGAAAAATATTTACATCAATAATATTATACCCCCTTGAAATTTATATTCCACTTCTGAATTTGAAAGCCTAAAATTTTATTATTATGATTGTCATTCACTATCATAAACAACTAAATATTTCAAGGAAAAACAACAACACAGTTTTCTGAATCAACTTTATATTGAAATATCCATTACAAGATATTGCAAACAAATTGAATAATCAACAAACAAAAAATGCAAAACCAATTGCATCAATACTTGCCCAATACTTGATGATACCCAACACATATGTATCCATTGTGCACAGTAAAGTACCACAATCAGCTACTCACCAAATTTAAAATCAAAACGAAAACTTTCATAGCTATTATGTGCCAATTATGCCCCAGAAAAATAGATAAATTTTCCCCCTTTCATAAATGATAGCTAAGTATTCGCTGGAAGGAGAGCTGTGCATCAATCCACTGTGATGACACACAACACCAGACAGGCCTAGCACCTAAGGTCTAACTCCTCCTTTTTGTGTTGCAGGCAATTAGTGCCTTTCAAAAGAGATGCTCCCTTATGGAAGGGAATGAAAGGAGAGGGGCTGCCAGATCACTGTGGCATATTGATCTGGGCTACTATAGCTACTTTTTTTCTACCTGCTGAGGAGTAGTCAATCACACCATATATACAGAGAGTGCTGATCATATATACAGAGGGGTTAATAGTGAGGGGAACAGGTCTACTTTTTTCTACCTGCTGAGGAGTAGTCAATCACACCATATATACAGAGGGCATTCAAAAAGTTCTTGACTTTGTCTGTGGATTTGCACTCATTCCTCTGAAGTTAATGAGCTATGACTTGTTTGAAAACTTGTCTAAACTTGTCATTATATGTTAAAAACAAAGGCCATTTCATCATTTTTCTCTTCGCTGGTGGTGTGTAAAGTTCGGTCTGCAAAATCTTATGTTGTTACTATGGAGCCAACTAAAGACGGAAAGATTTTACATTTTCACAAGGATGCAGCTTGGGGACGACACAAAAACAGATATCACAAAAATATGGATATCATGCCTATTCATATAGCATTGTTATGGGATGGATGCACAAATTCAGAGGAGGGCAGAGCTTCTGGTGGGCTTCTATTGAGGAAAAAATCTTCCCCTTTTTTTTCTGTTTGTTTATGTGTTGTGCAGGAAGACCGAAAGAGGCCGTGAACAAAAGAACCATTGCTACAGTTCATAAACTCATTAAGGAAAACTCGCACATCACCATTCAGGTAATATGTTTAGATGTCAGTGTATCAATTGGCAGTGTATAAATAATTATACATTAACATTTAAAGTTTTTGAAAGATCTGTGCCAAATGATTACCCCACAAACTGACAGAACAGGAAAACAGATCTAGAGTCAACTTGTGCAAAGAGATGCTGGTAATGTTTGAATCTAGTGGCCCCAATGATTAACAGACATTGTCATAGATGATGAGATATGGTTATATTACAACTTCCAGAAAGATCAACAACTATGTTTGTATTGTGGAAGAATGATGAACCCCATTCCCAAATCCTCTGACAAAATTTTTGCTCAAGGAACAGGGTGTTAAAATTTTTTTCAATTCCCAAAGAGTGGTAGCCATGGATATCCTTACCTGATAAAATAACTATAAATAGCCATACTGCATGAATATTGTTTTGATCAAAATAGTAGTTAAGAAAATGAAGGAGTAGTGTCCAACAACAGGCATGTCAAGTGTTCTCTTTCTTCATGACAATGCCAGTGCTCAAGAAACCCGACAAGTTACAGCCTATCTGGAGCAGGAAAAAATGAAACAGCTACCTCATCAGGCATATTCACCCGATCTTGCACCATGTGATTTTTGGTTGTTTCCAAAACTTAAAAAGGAATTTGCTGGGAAACCTATTTCAAGGGTGCAAGATTCACATTCATTCAGAGTTGCAGAGTAAGAATCCCCAAGAAGAGTACCACCAAGCATTCTAGAATTGGTGTAGACATATGCAACTTTGCACAGATGTTGGAGAGGACTGCTTTGAAGGACAGTAAAAGTTTTGTTGAAGTAAATACAGTAGTTTTTGTTCTGCAGATGCATGTCAAGAACTTTTCGAATGTACGTTGTACCAACCTAAATGGATAATGGCTCTGCGCTTGATTATAAATCCTGAATTTGCTGCACTGGAGGGCTTCTATTGAGGGAAAAAACTTCCCTTTTTTTTCTGTTTATGAGTTGAGAGCCCAAATGAATAGTTGCAGATTATACATTTTATCAGCTGGTGGATAATCCTGATCAGAGGCCATCACAGGTACCTAAACCCCTACTTTTATAGGCATCACCAAACCAGCATTGTAAGAATGCCTATCAGCATAGATGGCTTCAACCTTTAGTAGTGAGGGGAACAGGTCTTTGTCCATGCTGTAATTAGGGAGCTGTTTGATATTGTCTGCACTTCCTCTCAATAAAAATAGTTTCTTTAATGATCCCACTGACCATTTTCTCTTCACAGGTACTTGTAATGTGAGGACTCCTCACAGGGATTATTCTCTTGATGTCCTCATAGAAGAATTCCATTGTTAATATTTATAAGCTGAGAATATCCAGGTTGTATAACCTGGATATTCTCAGCTTGCAAGAGACCAGATAGACAAGTAAAGGTCAGATACTTAAAACTGATCTTAAATTTCAGGGAGGGATGATGGAAAATATCTTCAGAATGTAGGTCTGCTTCTTAATAGACACACTAGAAGCTTTCTAGGTTTAGGCTTAAGAGGCCAAGATGCTCTTGTAGAATATGACTGTATTAATGAAAGTTTTTTTACAGCTAAATTTAAAACAAGCATTTAAAGACTTGAATATTATTTGTTAAGTTCTCACCGAGGACTCTAAGAGGATGAGAAAGATAGGTTTTATGGGCAACTTCAGTATATTTAAAATTCAGTCAAGAAAGGAGATACTACCCTTGTTCTAGGTGACTTCAATGCTAAAGATGATACTGATTCTAACCATTGGGGAGGGATATACAGGGATTTATGAAAGTAATGGAAACATGTACTGTTTGTGGAGAACATTTTATTAATAAGCTGTAGGCCCAACTCGGGCATTCAGAACAGTCGCAATTTGATGTGCAATAGACATATAAGTCATGCATATATAGTAATGGAATGTGGGACCATTCTTCCTGTAAAATGTGGCCCAACTGTTCTGCGATGCTGGAGGTGGAAAGTATGATCTTACCTTGCACTCTAGATATTCCCACAAATGTTCAATAATATTGATGTCTGGAGATTGAGGTGGCCAGGGAGCTGCAGTACCTCATCCTCATACTCTGTAAACCACAACTTGACACATTTTGCACAATGCATGGGTGCATTATCCACTTGAAACCAGAGATGGTCATTAGGGAACAATGCCCACAACAATTGAGTGCAGGTGGTCCCCGAGAATGGATTCATATGTTGCGGATGTAACACAACCCTGCAGAAGAACTAATAGCCCTAAGGAATGCCATGATGTGGCACCCCATAGGATCAGGGATCCACTTCCATGCTTCATAGTCAATACCAAACAGTCAGGGTGGTATCCTTCTTCAGGTTTTTGTCAGACACACTCTACCTGTGGTAGGAAACAATGTATAGCATGATTCATCAGACCAGATGACTCGTTGCCAGTCTTTAGCATCCCAGTTTTTATGTGCTTTGCACCACCTTACATGTTTTGTTGCATTGATGTTGGTAATCAGAGGTTTGTGGATTGCAGCATGGCCATAAATACCGGCACGATGAAGTTCCCAACTAACTGTTATGGAATCATTCCAACTGGTGTTCAGCTCTGCTGCTATTTGCAGTGTCATGGTCTTGTGCTTCCATTGTACAATCTGTGCTAACCTTCGCCTATCTGATAATTTCAATATGGCATCCATAATTTGCACGTTTGGAGACAATGCCCTCTACTTTTTTTTTTGATAGGTAGTCATAATCTTCAATACAGTTTCATATGTTACACCTACTATTTCTGCCATTCTGGTTCCTGAAGCTCCTGCAAGAAGGAAGGTTACTGAGATCTCACATTGTCAACAATTACACCTCAACATTTGTTTCACCTGTGCCTGTGGTACTGCTACACGATAGCTGACATCGTACTTCTCCCCTTTATATACATCACATTGTGGGTGATGTCATCCCTGTGATATGCATATGGCGCATTGCATACTCCAATCACCATCAGTGCTTCCATTATTTTGATAAACCCCTATACGTCCCTTTGATATTGTTAGCTACAATGGCAATGGGGAACATCTCTTACAAGTAAGTAAACTTAATGGTTTGAGAATAATTAACACTTATTACAAACACTGTGGGCATATGCAAGTACAAATAGGTTTCACCAGATGGTTTACATAAGAACATGATTGATTATATATTAATTAACAGCAAATGGGCTAGTTCTGTTAAGAATACCAGGTCATATAGGGAGCCAAAATTGGATCTGACCATTAACTTGTTAACCCTTACAGTGTCAGGTTTCTGAAACTAAACTCCCTCTGGTGGCCAGATTTATTTTAAGTTGTTTTCAGAAAATAAAGTTTTAGAACTTTATCCTGAAGTAACTAATGAATGAACTATGTCATGTTATGTACCAAAGGAAAGAGCATTTAATTGTGCTTAATAAAATGGCAGAAATTGAAAACAAAGAAATGGTAAGTTAAATTTTTTATTTTTAAGCATTTTTTTAAATATTGCAAGTTTTTATACTGTTTTCCCCCCTTTATCTTTAGTAAAATTTAAAATATATACACATATTTTCCTGTTTTTTCTATATTTTATTAATTTAATATAAAAGTTCATAATATTTCTATTAATGTTTAAATCTTTCATTCATTTAGTTTTTTGCAAATGTTTAATCATTTATGCATAATGCATATTCTTAGACTTTTGTGCCTAAGAAAAGCAGTGTTATAAAAAATTTTTAAAAAGAAGATAATTTAAATAAGAATTGAAAAATATATCAGAAAAATGATAAAGAACTGAAAAAATTCACTTTTGCTGATCTGCCTAAGAAAAGCAATGTTATAAAAAATCGTTTTGTTTTTAAAAAGAAGATAATTTAAATAAAAATTGAAAAATATATCAGAAAAATGATAAAGAACTATGAAAAAATTCAATAAAATGTTTCAAGGCATCTAAAGTTTAACTGAAGCACTTAATTTGATAATAAGTTGCATTATTATGAAACTGCATAACTGTTATGGAAAAGTTTAATTCTAAAATTCCAGCAGACATTTGGGTAAAAATGCAGTTTCCTGAGCTCTATTAGTTTATTTGGTTGAAATATAATTAAAAGTATTGATAGAAAGCCTTAACTTTTAAAATTCACACTTTTGAGTAATCCTAATGTTGTTCAGATTGCTGTCATTATAGATCACTAATGGTTTTGTTTTCAATCATTTCTAAATAATCATTGTTTATAATTACAGTATCCATTTGAGAAATAATAAAAAATAATTTTAAAAGCATTAGAGTAAAAAAAAGTCTTTAAAATTGAAATTATGCTAAAATACTGGTTGGAAGCTGACGTGCATAGTTCCCAGATGATTCAATTTCCAGTAGTAATAATAAATATCTTTATGCTAAAAGTTAGAAAGTATTACAACTCTACTAGCTATAAATAGCCCAAAATGCCAGGAATCACAACCGATTGATAATCTGTGTATACGATGGCAGAATAAAGGCGTAAACTAAATCATCGCTACTTGATGCTATGGTGACTGAACATGTGCATATGTTCACTGCAGATTAAAATAGAGTTATTTTTAAACTTTATCATAATATTTTCAAGCAGAATCAACAGGTAAAAAATAATATCATAGATTTAAATGTTATTTTTGATTTGATTAGAAATAGTTAAAAAAATTCCGATTTCTATTCGAAAATTTTTTTTACCACCTTATTCTACAGAAACGAAACTTGCATCTCACATCACTGGATTTCAAAAGATGAAATGTCACTAAAATTCAAAAGATGAAAATGATTATTTGGGTTCTAACACGGAAAGGGTTAAAAGTGTCTTGCAACTTAAACTTAAGAAATGCCATGCAAAGGTTAAAAAAGTTACCTTTAATTCAGAAGCTCTGAAAGACCTAGTTATAAACCAAAGCTTACTTATCATCATTTGTGTATGCTTTACATCAACTTGCTTAACTCACCACAGGCTTTGTTCTGGGTGTGGTCTTGGCCTCACCCTGTTCTACAGCAACTCCATCATCTGGCAGCCACATCAACCATCCTTTTCTGTTGGGTGCCCAGTCCCATCATCATCAGGAGTAATGACTTGGCAGATGCTGCTGTCAAGTCAGCCACTCTTCTGTCTGGCTCTCCACTGCCAGTTCCATATCTGGACTTCCTGTAATGCCCCAAAAGATTTTTAAACTTTTTCTCTTTGGACCTTTTGACTGATCCAAATTAAATTAAAACTCCGGATAGCATATCGGGCACAAGGCAATATTAACTTGCCAAATAAAGTTAAATGTGGGTTCATTAAGTATATGGGCAATACTTATTGAGTAAGAAATCAAAAGATTGTCAAATTTTTAAAATTTAAATCTTAATCAAAATCAATCATAATTGCTCAAGAGAAAAAAAATAGCAAAGTCAAAATATTCATATAACAAACAAAGTTTATTTCCAAAAAAATTCACAACTCATCATATAAACTGATGAATACAAAAGTAATCTGAGCAAATTAAAATTCATTTAAACATCTCTGAAACTGACAAACTTCTCAGTTAACATCATTCTCATTCTACACTATCATTACTATCATCACTAATTTCCTACTGACTCTTTCATCACTGACTGATTCTGTGACCTAACACCACTTAGTATTGCATGGGCGTACAACTGACGTGTGTGTTGCACGCTGGGAAAAACATTTGCATAATCTTATGATTTCGTACTTGTTATGATGCAAGAGAGGTGTGTGTTCTTAAAGCTCACATTAGTGGCTGTCAATCAAAAGTCAGAGTTGCGCATGCATAACTCTAATGACTCGGAAGAGAGAAAATGATGACCGACTAAAAATAATCCCCAAAATGATAAATATAAAGTAAATAAAGTAACTGTTTAAGGAAAAGTAAAAGTGAATGGGTGGACCATCACATTCCAGCAGTGCTTTTCCATCAAGCTCCCGACACAGAGTGACAGAGACCTTGCTTGGGACAGATTGTGAACAAGCTCTTTGAGATCAAGCCTATTGTCAAGACCTTGACAGTCATCTCTTTGCAGGAATCACAAGGAGGAAGTTGTACTTGCTCATCTCTTATAGGTAATTCTTTTAGTACATATTCTTTTCTTCTCTGGGTGGATGATGAATCTATGCGGGAGTTTTGTAACACCATTTTAACCATCAAATGTATTTAAATTGACTGTCCAGTTTTTAATTATGAGCATCAAATATATTTTACCTCTCTTCGTTTGCTGTCTAAGCCTCTTGCACTTGGACATCTTTTATCTGGTGCTTCTTTTTTAGGTTACGTGTTTGAATTTTAAAAATATCTTGGCTATTTTAAATGTATTTAATATTTTTACCTCTGTATTTTTTATTTTACACTTGTTACTTTTGCATTTTTATGTAGGTTCTATATACCCATCATTGCATTTTTTATGTTATAGCTTGTTGTTCCTTTTTATATACCGTATATTTCCGCAGATAAGACGACCTTCAGATAAGACGAGGTATAAATTTTTGTCAAAGTTTTATAGTTTTAGCATATATCTGTCCTATAAGACGACCCCAAACTATCAATGGCCTATGAATTTAGTTTAGATCGGCGATCATCTGGATAATAATACTGTATAGCGTATATGGAATTATGTCCTATTCGCAAACATTCGCACTGATTCGGGCATTCGGATAATGACCTTGACTATTCACAAAAGCGTCGTATGGGCTATTCTATTTTGTGGACATACCCTACTCTGTACTAGTAAATAATTACGGTTTGTCCGTTTTTTCCTCAGTAGCTCAATAAACATAACTTTTAATATTTATTTTGTTTTAATATTGTTTTACTATTACAATGTAATGTATTATTTACTATTACAATGTAATGTATTATCACATAGTGTATTTAAATAATATGATAGATTTTTTGATAAGTTGTAGTAATAATGGTTTCAATTTATATAAATTTCAATCTAATTTTTTTTGCATCTGTCCTATAAGACAGCCCGGATTTTGGGGGCCTTTTTTTATGATTCAACTATCATCTTATCTGCGGAAATATACGGTACTTTTTTTTTACCCCATTTTTTCAAGTACACTTTTATTGTTGTGTCATTTACACTCTCCATGTTTTGCTTTTAACTTTGGTTAAGGGTTTGTATGTTTTGTAGTCAAAACATACAAACCCTTAACCAAAGTTAAATCCTTAACCAAAGTCTGTTTACTAGTCAAACCCACACTAAAAGTTTGGCATGAAATGTATTCCCATTGATAACTTCATTCACATTTGGGTTACACTTCATTCAGTGTAACCCAAATGTATGTTAAACTTCTTCACTTTGGACCTTGTAACTGATCCAAATTAAACTAATTTACTGGATAGCCTTGCACCAGGCACCTAATCTTGCCAAGTAAAGTTAAATAAGAGTTCGCTAAGTATATTATGTGTTACTTAGTTGCAAAGGATTTATTTCAAAAAGATTGTCAAATTATTAAAGTTTAAATCTAATCAAAATCAATTTATCCTGCTCAAGAGAAAAAAACTAGAAAAGTCGAAATATTTCATAAAACAAATAAAGTTTATTTCCAAAAATAATCATAATTCACCAAGTAAACTTCTATACAAAATATTCTGAGCAACTTAAGTTCACTTAAACAACATCTCCAAAACTGACAAACTTCTCAACTACCCCAAAACTTATCTCAACTACCTCCTACTAACATTCTGACAGCTAGCATCTCAACTAACTTCATGACCTAATGTCACTATACATGCAGCGTGCAACTGACACGTGTTACTTTTGCCTTTTTACATAGGTTTTACGTGGGACTTAATGCTGGAGAGTACATTTGCATAAACTTAAGATTGTGTGCTCACACTAGCTCTGAAGCAAGAGGGGGCATGTCTTTACATGTGCATTAGTGGCTGTCAATCAAAAGTCTGAGTTGCACATGCGCAATTCCTTTAGCTGACTTGGGTGAGAAAAAAATCAGGTAGTGTGAGAAAAAGATCAGGTAGATCTTGGAATCCAACTGAAAATAAAAGCCCCAAAAATCATAACTATAATGTAAATAAAGTAAAACTGGCTAAGGAAATGTAAAAGGTGAATGGGTGGACTATCACAACAGCCTTCCACCATTAATGTACTACTCCAATCACAATTGCCATCAATAACGTACTACTGCAGTCACTATTGCCATCGATAACGTACTACTCCATTCACAACGTAGGTGATGGCAGCATTCCCAGAAATTTTGAACACTTTCTGAAAGATCACTCCCAATCCACTACAGCTAGGATCCTTATCCATTACCCCAACGAGGTTAGAAACTAAGTGGAATCCACATTCCACACCAAATTGGGACCTATCGCTTAAGTAGCTGCAAAACTATGTGAAAACCATCAATTTCTGCCACTGATGATGCCACACATGTTCACCCATTCATCTGTCCACCCTGGAATTATGGCTGTTATATAATATGATTCTTTTTATTATCTCGTTTTCAAAGAAAATGAGATAATAGTTTTGCTTTGTCATCTAGCCGTCTGTAGACATCGAACTTTTTTGTTTACAGAGATAAATTAAAAATTCTTTTTGTGTTGGATAGGTATTGATGAAATATTATGATATGCAGTTTCTGAATCTCTCTAAAGTTATAATTATGCTCTAGCGATGGAAAAAGTTGAAAATTCCAAAATTTCAAATGAATATTGCAAACAACATATTTGTGCTGGAAATTTGAAATTTTGGTGGTGGAACTGCCAACTGTCCACTGCCAACAATGAATTGACCCCTTAGATCCAGCGAGGGTGGGAAAATACACCTTTTTAGTTTTAACAGATAATTGTTTTCTTTTAGAGATAATGAAAAATTCTTTTCGGGTTAGATAGGAATTGATATAAAATATTATGATCCACACTTTTTAAATCTTCCGGAAACTATAATTTGCACCCTCTGGTGGAAAAATTTGCAAATACCAAAATTTAAAACAAATATTGCAAGTGATGTATTTAAGTTGGAAATTTTAAATTTTGGTGGTGGAAAGTAAATTGCCATGATGTTTCTATTGGCAACAATGAATTGACCTCAGACCTAGAGGAGGGGGGGAACACAATTTTTTGTTTTAGCAGATAATTGTTTGTATTTAGAGATAAATGAAAAAATCTTTTTAGGGTTAGATAGGAATTGATAAAATATTATGATTCGCACTCTCAGAATCTTTTGAACACTATAATTGCGCCCTCTAATGGTGATAAAGATTGAAAATTCCAAAATTTCAAATGAATATTGCAACGATGTGTTAATGATAAAAGTATGAAATTTTGGTGGTGGAATGTGAATGTCATGTAGTTTCCATTGGAAACAATGAAAATGATAATTAGAAAACTCTTTTTTTTATTTGATTGGTACTAATGAAATATTATAATTTGTGTTTTTCAAATATTTAGTAGCTTTATTATATATATATATCTTTACAGATTACTGAAATGAGGAAATGGCAGAGCTGTTATCAAGTTTTACAAATAGTAGCTATAGAATAGAAATTTGAAACAGTGGTAGTTTTTAAGAGATATTCTACTGACAGCAATAATCTACCCACTTTTCTGATAGAGGTGTGGGAAATGCATTACCTGATACCCAAGATCAGGGGTATCCAAAATTTTTGAGACATAGATCAAAACATTTTTTCGAAACTTTACATGAACTACAACAAAATTATAAGATATTGTATTAAATATATAAACAAAGAACTTTTAATGAAGGTAAAGATAAAGTATCTGGCAAGGGTGCCTTCAATTTTTCATTAGATTAATTTGAAAATGATCTTATTACTGCAAATTATATTTTATGATCGATATGAATTTTAATGATCTACTTTAATTTTTATATTCAATGAAACATTTGTCCGCTGGCCAGGCAAATTGACGCCATGGGCTGTAGTTTGGAGACTCCTGCCCAAGATGATCCATAAGCAACTGGAACAGAAAATATCAAGTTACTTGTTGTGTCAATATCATGTTACTACACTACTATAGCATACTTTAGACATGGCAAACTATTCCACGCTATCTACAGACTTAAAATTTTTAGTAGCAACGCCTACCTTACTGTGTAGCTCATATCACACATTGTTAAGATTTGTCATACAGCTCCCAAGATATTGTAATTGAGAGACTTGCTCAAGGTACAATATTTAAAAGAACAAAATCATACCCTCCTGATTGGTTTTCTTCATATTTAGTAATAAGTCTACTTTTATCAACATCTCTAAATGAAAGAGTTCATCTTGTAAACATCATATAATAAAAGGGTTAATAAATAAAAAAAACCCTCAAGGCGACTTCTTGCTGCAAAGGTATAATAAGTAAAAAGGTATAATAGGTAAAGTCTAATAGAAGTATGTCAGTTTATGCCATAGAGAAGATATACGAGGAAGGCGAGACCTCAGCAGAAATGAAATACATGAAACTTCTATGCCTTAGCCGTTTCTCAAACCCAGGCTCCTTTGCAAAATAGCTAGGTATGGTAACCACTTAGCCATAGGGATAGACAATGGAACTAAATCATCAGCATAATCTAAGATAGTTTCAGATCTCTAGATCATATAAGCCTCCAGTGTCCCCTTTTCAAAACTTTTCTTTTTTCAAATAATCACCAAACTAAAAGAATAGGTGTCAAAGTACAATCTAACTCCAATTGTAATGCTAAATCAGTCACTGCAAGCATTGTCAACTCCCTTACACACTTCATTTTTATTAAAGAAAGCTGTTTTATTAACTTATTTTTCAGGTATTCTTATAAGACCTTGTGATCAATCACAATTTTATGTAAACCAACAGTCTTTTTTTTTTAATTTCAGGAATTTAATTTCTATTAATTGCTATTATTTGATATATGTATATATATATATTATATATTCTATAAACAGGTTTTTAGTAAAATGGCTCAGTAAAAAGGACTGAATTAACTGTAAGTTAAGGAAGATTATCACTCTGAAGTTAACATCGCTCAATTTTAGAAGAAAAATTGTTTTGAGCCTGGTGAGATATGAACCCATGACCTCCTGTTAACATGTCAGCTGCTCTGAATCAATGGGCTATCGGCCACCAATCGAGATCTCCTCTAACTGATGCTATGAACTTTATACCAACAGTACACAATTCTCTGTGTCTCATGAAGGTATTTGTTCCAGCTTCTCTCAGCCTCAAGAAACAATGACAATCATGTCATGAAGATGGTAAGTACATTCTGAATGTACAATTGTTAAATTGAAGAGATATTTTTCAACGTATTTATTGAATATTAAGGACGGTTATCACTCTGAAGTTAACGTCGATCAATTTTAGAGGAAAAATTGTCTTGAGCCGGGTGGGATACGAACTCATGACCTCCTGATAACATGTCAGGTGCTCTGGACCACTGAGCTTCCGGCTGCCAATCCCACCTGGCTCAAGACAATTTTTCCTCTAAAATTGATCGAAGTTAACTTCAGAGTGAAAATCTTCTTTAATATTTATTAAATATGTTGAAAAATATATCTCTTCAATTTAAACAATTGTACACTCATAATGTACTTATCATCTTCATGACATGATTGTCATTATTTCTTGAGGCTGAGAGCAGCTGGGACAATACCTTCACAAGACACGGAGAATTGTGTACATCAGTTAGAGGGGATCTTGATTGGCAGCCGGTAGCTCAGTGGTCCAGAGCACCTGACATGTTATCAGGAGGTTGTGGGTTCGTATCCCACCTGGCTCAAGACAATTTTTCCTCTAAAATTGATCAACATTAACTTCAGAGTGATAATCTTCCTTAATATTAATTAAATACATAAAAAAATGCCTGTAAGTTTTTTAAATGTAACATCAGTATTATAATATGTGTAACATATTAAGTATGGTTCATTCTTTTTGTAGTGATGCTGAAATTGAAATAGAACAAAATAAAGATAATGAATGCAAGAGGCTGAGGTTAGCAGATGAATTGCCATTATCAGATAGAATGGTAACCAATAATGCAGGTATACTAGATAATTAAAAAGGTTTCTTAAGGTTACAACAATTACCTACCCAAATAAATTCTTCAAAGAATTATCTTTGTAAACAATTACTAAATTATGTGAAAGAACACTACTACTACCATATGTGAAATCTTGGTTAGCTGAGTGTTACTTATGTAGTCTTGAGACATATGAGTTTTTATCCTCTGTCAGTAGTATGCAGTTGCCCTGCCATTCTGTTCCAAGAGTGTTCTCCAGTGTGCTGATAGCTCTATGCCACATGTTGCTTCTCTTCTTTGTTGCTTGTAGTAACCGAAGTAGTCCTGTCAGTACTCCATTAATGTTTAAAAATATTGATGTACTTCACATAAAGCATGAACATTCAAACTTTCTATTCACTTTTAAAAAAATTAAATAAAAAATTATATTTACAATGCATTTTGTTTATACTCTACATCTTCAAGTCATAGCTTCTTATTAGTTACCTAAAAAGAATTGATAGGTGCATATTTAACCATTCCAGTGTCCATGTTGTCTGTATATGTTTGCAGAATCCGAAATGAGGGGCCAAGGATGTATGTATACGTTTTTAGTACAACAAAAAAAATTTGATTTTAAAAAATAAAAATTGCCGTTGCAATTTTTTTTTTGTATCTATATATCTTTAAAAATATATAATTCAGGCTTGAAAAATAATATTTTGCTTTTTTATGTGATGCATATTTTATTAAACTACAATATAAATAATTTTATAAAGCCATCTGATTGCCATTTCTTAGAAGCACTAAACGGTATTGACGATTTGCTTGTTAAAATTCCTATTTGCTGAAGCAACCTTCTGATTTATGCTCAAGTTTGATTTGAACTATTGTCAACAAATTTTTCCTTAAATTTTTGAAAATCTCCTAAAAAACAGCAAAAAAAAAACTGCTATTTTTGAAAACAGTAGATTTTGGAAGTAATTGCAAAGTACGTACGGTATTTTTTTTTACGTTTCACACTCTTTTCTGTCATAAACCTATTTCAGTATTCCTAAAATTATTTTTATCATTTTCCCCAACATTTTATGCATCTTTCCTGCTCTTAAAATTGGAACTGGAAGAAAATACATCCTTCTTAGAAATTCTGCGTGCAGCTGCATTTAATTTCATATGGCTCACTGAGGCAAACAAGGAGCAGATGTTTGATATATGCTATCTCCATTCCGTGTGCTATAAGTGGCTCCCATATTGTTTAGTGTTGGTGCAGCATATTGGATACCCTTTGTAAAGTTAGTATTTACTGCTTTTTATATTTAAACCTTAGTTTTCATTTCAGTAGATTTATTTTCATAAATTAGTGATCTTTTGGCCAATCATAAGTATTTATTTTTCATACTTATTCTTTATCGTATGGCCGGCCTACAATTTGTTGCTGTGGATATTTTAACATCGCATTAGGCTATATGTTAATTTTTATTTTATTATTTATTACTTTTCCAATAAAACTTTGATCTGATATCATTTTCTGAAAATAAATGAAGTCTTGGATATGGAAGCAAATTTATTTCTTTAGATTTATTTCCATTAGTTAGCAAATTTTCTGCCATCTGATTTATCGATCTTCTTGAGTTATTCTATATCAAAGGCTGGCTTAAAAGTTATTATGGATATTTTAACATCCCATTAGGTTATATGTAATTTTTCTTTTATTATTTCTTTTTTTTAATTAAAAAACTTTGAGTTTGTACTGTTTTCTGAAAACAAATGTCTTGGATATGGAAGCAAAATAGACTTCCTTGCTACAGAAATCAGTTGTCGTGTGGGAGGGCAATTTTGGGAAGGCTTCCCCTCTGTTAAACTCACTGTGAACGTTTCAAACCCCCCCCCCCTCTAGAAGAATATAATTTTTTTAAATTACACAAGTTTTTATGTTTATATTGAATGATTTTAAAGGCAAATCCCCCCCCCCCCCACACACACACACAGTATATTGGCTGTGCCACACAGGTGATATGATGCTGTTTTTTTTTTTTACTTTG
This sequence comes from Ryuthela nishihirai, assembly GCA_038380435.1. Taxonomy (NCBI): domain Eukaryota; kingdom Metazoa; phylum Arthropoda; class Arachnida; order Araneae; family Heptathelidae; genus Ryuthela; species Ryuthela nishihirai. Next base: position 13,517,638 of record JAWZYU010000020.1, on the reverse strand, counting down.
GTGCACAAACTTTTCTGCACTTAGCTAAGATCATCAAACTTCAATACGCAATGAAAAAATTCATAATGTTTAGTAAAAAAAGCAGCCAAGAAAGTGTTTTTCTATTTCATAATCAGTTCAGAAAATCCTGTGCATGTGAGAAGTCAAAGTCACTTTGTATAACACTGGCCACGTTTAAAATATACAATACTAAAAAGAATCATTAAAAGAAATAAAAATCATATTTCAGGTTGAATATTACATTATTCTGGAGGAAATTTCCTTTCGATTAATATGTAATTGAACTATTTTTATTAATCAGGTTTCCCAAAATGAAGCCTTAATTGTATAGTGTGATCTTATTTTTCACCATATCATATTGAAAAAGTCTTATTAAAATCAATATGCTTGTAAATTTGTTTCTATTATGTATTTTCATAAAATTTGTGATTTAATTCTGTTTAATTTAGTATATAATATGACATATTTCAATTGATTGATTATTTTTTTTTAATTCTAAAGTTTGTAGATGGTAGATAGGTAGTCACTGGAAGGAGAGCTATGCACCAATCCCCTATGATGATGCATAGAACCGGCCAGGCCTAGCACCTAATGTCTGACCCCACCTTCTTCTGGTGCAGACCGTTAGTACCTTTAAAAAGAGATACTCTCTCATGGAAGTGAACGGAAGGGGAGGGCTGCCAGATTAGTGTGGCCTACTGATCTGGACAACTCTAATTACTTTTCTTATCTTTCTACCCTGCTGAGGAGTTGTCAACCACACAGTGTCCTGATGCTGATCATATAAACCCACTGGACTGGACTGAATTATGGCTCTGAGCTTGATTATGGATCCTGATTTTGCTATACTGGTGGGCTTCTGTGGAGGGAAAATCTTCCGCAGTGTTTTCTGTTTGTTTGTGGGTTGACAGACCCAAGTGAATAGATTCACAGGATATGTTTATCAGCTGGTGGATAATCCTGAGCAGAGGTCATCGCAGGCACCTGAACTCTTTGCTTCTATTGGCATCGTCAAATTCTACATTGGATGAAGTCTCCCAGTGTATGGCTTCAACCTTTAGTGGTGGGGGAACGGGTCTTTGCCCCATGTCTGCGATTAGGGGGCTGTTTGATATTGTCGGTATTCTCTCTCTCAATAAATATAGTTTCTTTAAACATCCCACTAACCATTTTCTCTCCATAGGTAGTTGGAATGTGAGGACTCTGCACAGAGCTTTTTCTCTTGATGTCCTCACACAAGAATTCCACCATTATAATTTAGATATTCTCGGCTTGCAAGATACCAGATGGACTGATAAAGGTCAGATTCTTAAAAATAATCTTAAATTTCTCTTTTCAGGGAGGGATGACAATAAGCATCACCAAGGCGTGGGTCTGCTTCTAAGCAAACACACTAGGGATGCTCTTCTAGGATATGAGTGCTTTAATGAAAGGTTTCTTACAGCAAAATTTCAGACAAGTGTTAAAGACTTGAATGTTATCTGCTGTTATGCCCCCACTGAGGATGCCGATGAGGATAAGGATAGGTTTTATGAACAACTTCAGGATATTTTGGATTCTGTCAAGAAAGAAAATATTACCCTTGTTCTTGGTAACTTCAATGCCAAAGTTGATACTGACTCTGCCCTTTGGGGAGGAGTAATAGGCCCTTTTGGTATTGGTAGCTGCAATGGCAATGGGCAACGTCTCCTACAGGTAAGTAAACTCAATGGTTTCAGAATAACTAACACTTGTTACAAACACTGCGACATACATAAATACACATGGGTTTAACCTGATGGGCTGCATAAGAATATGATTGATTATATATTAATTAACAGCAAATGGGCTAGTTCTGTTAGGAATACCAGGTCATATAGGGGAGCTGAAATTGGATCTGACCTTTATCTTGTTAAAAGTGTCTTGCAACTTAAACTTAAAAAGTGTTGTTCTAGGGTTAAAAAAATTGCTTTTAATACTGAAGCTCTGAAAGACCCAGTTATAGCCAAAGCATACCATGATAGGTTACTTAGTCATTATGACAGTCATGGTTTGCTTGCTACTGAAGTTGAGGAAGAATGGGGCTGTTTTAAACAGGCTTTTTTGGAAACTAACAGTACTCTTTTAGGAAAAAAGAAGCAGAGGAGGCAGAATTATTTGAGTGATAAGGCACTTGAGCTTATTACTGTATAAAAACAGAATTGGGTGTATTTCATTCCATTTTTCAATAAAATTTTTAAAGACCTCTAAAATGGAGGGGAAAATGTTATACTGCAATGGTATTCCCATCTCTTTTTTTTTATGGTTCACTCGAGTCACTTCCCCCTCTCTCCCTATATTTTTCTAGATCCAGGCCTTCTGTCCCTAAGCTTTATTAACCCTTCCAGGGTTCAGCTGAAAAACTGATTTATATCAGAGGTCCACCTATTTTTTCACTATGATCAGCCAAAAAAAAAATTAGCTTTAGAATATTTTTTCCAAATAACTAATGAAAGTAATTATGGCGTAATATATGCCAAATTAATCAGCATTTATTTCTAAATTTTCTGAAAATAAAAATGCATCTGGCAACACAAACAGTTTGTTAAAAAAAAATTATTATTTCCAGTGTGATATATTTTAAAATGTGGGCCAGCATTAGGCAAGGCTACTTGGATTGCTCGCATCAACGGAATTTTCTGCCCTGTGTATGAAATGGAAAAAACACTTTCTCGGATGCCTCTTTTTACTAAACATCATGGAACTTTTCTTTGGATATTGAAGTTTGGTGATCTTGAATGTCTATATCGTCAGAGTGGCACAGCCAATATATTGAGAATGGGAGGGGGGGGGGGGTAAAATCTTTAAACCATTGAATGTGAACTTAAAAAACTTATAATGAAAAACTAATAAAATTCTGCAGGGGGGAGATTACCCTTCCACAGGAGGACTAATTTCCATGCCCCAAGACCTCATTCATTTTCAGAAAAAGATGCAAGATCAAAGCTTTTTTTACTGGAAAATGAAGTAATGGAAGAAAAATAACATATAACCTAATGCAATGTTAAATAAAATATATGCAGCAACAAGTTTGTAAGCTGGCCATCCAATGTAATATAACTCCACAAAAATCGATAATAATTGATCAACAGAAAGATCGATAATTTATGGAAATAAAGTAAATCTACAGAAATAAAGACTAAGATTTAATTATAAAAAAGAAATAAAATGCTAAATTTATGCAGGGAGTTTATGATTCAATTTGTTGGGAGGAAGTATTTGACTTGAATCATTATGTAAACGACTTGCTGTGCCAAGGAAGTTCATTTTGCTTCTGTATCAAAGACCCCATTCATTTTCAGAAAATGATACCAGATCAAAGCTTTTTTATTGGAAAATGAAATAATAATAAAAGAAATACACAGCAACAAGTTATAAGCCAGACATTCAATGTAGCATAACTGTGAAAAATCAATAATTATCAATTGACTGAAAGATCGATAACTTACGGAAATAAAGTAAATCCACAGAAATGAAAACTAAGTTTTAATTATAAAAGTAAATAAAATACTAACTTTATGAAGGGAATGTATATCTTAATTGGTTTAAATCATCTTGCACAATATAAACAATTTGCATTTAACACTTAGCAGATGGCTTCCCCACTACAGCATGTTACACACGTAATTAAGCAATCACCTGCTACTTCCTCCTTCTATACTGATGCTGTGTGTTTTGAGCAGTCTTCAATTTCTATAAAAACATTTTGTAATCACAGTTTTTATTTGAAGAGCAGAAAAGATGTATAGAATTCTGGCATAAAAATGATTCTAGGAATGCTGAAATAAGTTTAAGGCAGAAAACAGTGTATAACAGGGGAGGGACAGCAATGGGTACTTAACAATTATACTAGTTTCCTTAAATTAAGGAAAACTCAGAAAAATTATAATAAACAAAAAAAAACTATAAGAATGATTTTAATAAAATTTGATGGAAACACAAATTACAATGCTAGTTTCAGAATGGCATAAAATATTTTACACTAGAAACTTTTTTGTCAAAAAATAACACAGGAACTTGTCCAAAAATGAGGTGTCAAAATGCGATGGGAAAAGTTCTTTAATAGGGAGTTTGGTCACCCCTTACAGCAATGCAGGCAGGGCAGCGATGTTCTATGCTGTTTATGATATGAATCAGCTCAGTAGGGAGTAACAACCACCATTGTTTCTTTAAATTTTAAAGCAGCAATAAGCTCCCCCTTTGTTTCAGGTGGCAGGTTGAGGTCAGCAACACGTCTCCCTAGAGCATCCCATACATGGTCAATCGGATTTAGTTTGGGAGATTGAGCTGGATACTTCTTACACATAATGGTCTCCTCTTGGTATTGTTCCACTAGGAAGGTCTTGAAACATAGGGAAAAAATCTAGGAAGGTCTTGAAGATATTGTTCCACTAGGAAGGTTGAGCTCTGTGTGGACAAGCGTTATGGTCTTGTAGGATGAACGTTTCACCTATTTCACCAGCATAAGGGTCTAGAATGCCATCTCTATACCTTTGAGCATTGAGGTTCCCACTCATCAACACATAGAGGTCTGTACGTCCACATGAGGAAATGCCACCCTAATCACACCTGCTACCTCCACCTTAACTGTCTCTTTGACAGATGTTACTGGGATGATAGTGGGTACCTCATTCTCTCCACATCAAACAATGTACAGAATCACTCTGCAAGCAATATCTGGACTCGTCTGTGAAGAGTATGGACCATTGCTCTTCTGTCCAGTTAACATGCATGCATGCCTAATTCAACCGCTCTCTCCTGTGATGGGAGGGGTATACAAATTATTGGCCTTCTTGCATACAGACCTCCCTCACGAAGCCTTCTATGCACAGTAGAAGCTGAAAAAACCCACCCAGTGTCTGCTGCAAGAGAGGATCATAGCTGAGAGGGAGTAGACGTCCTGCTCCTTTGTGCTGTTAATCACAGATATCGGTCTTGTACAGCAGTCATAACTGTAGCCCTTCTTTGGCTAAACCTCCAAGATGTGGAATCTGTGCTGAGAAATTGATTCCACAGTCGACCACAGGAAGGACTCGCATTCAGCCATCGTGCCACATCTGACTGACTTTAGCCTGCTTTGAGCTGGCCAATAGCTCTCCACCGCAGTTCATTTGGCAAATAATGTCTTGAGTTCATTTGGCAAATAATGTCTTGAGTAACTACAAAATGGCTATTTTGAATTTCTTTACTCACATTTACAACACAAAATAACAATCAACTCCAAAACACCCGTTTTTATACTGCTATCTGATTATGCAAATTGATGCAACCTACACTAATTTGCATATGATATGCTCACTCGGCATTACTTTACTGGTTACATGAACAAGTTTAGCGAGGATTGCACAATTTTTTGGTAAATTATCGCGATTTTTCTCATATTTCCTTAATTTATGGAAACCAGTGTACTTCCAAAATCTTCCATTTTTAAAAATAGCAGTTTTTGTTGATTTTCAGAAGATTTTCAAAAATTTAAATAAAAATGTGTTGATTTTAGTTAAAATCAACCTTGTGAGCTTAAATCAGGTGACTGCTTCAATACAGAGTAACATTATCAAACAAATTGGCAATACTGTATAGCACTTCTAAAATATAGCAATCAGATGGCTTTATCAAATTATTATATTATAGTTTCATAAAATGTACACCAAATGAAAAAAGAAAACATTATTTTTCAAGCTTGAATTATGTATTTTTAAAAGATATATGTAAGAAAATTTTCAAATGGCAATTTAAAAATAAATCAAAGTTTTATGTGTTGCACAAAAGATGTCTATTGACGACTTTGAATTCTCATTGTGAATACTGTCAATGTCTATGTTTAATGGTGACCTGGGAAGGGTTAAGGTACTGCAGAATTGCCCGGTGTTGCTCAGACCTTGATATTATGATTCAGGGGAAACAGGTGTGTAGACACTTGTTTACATCTGGGTTGATGTCACTGATGGCAAAAGTTTACAATCTGCTGTAATTCAGCAGTTACTTGACCAACTGGCCCCAAATTAGGTGTAGTGGTCCCACTTGGTTCTGCTAAGTACATTATAGAGATCAGATTCCCAGCAGGTCCAGATTTCAGATAAGGCACATTAGGCACTAGTCTAGTGACATTGTCATTTTAAAAGTAACAACAATATATCTTTTTTAATTTTAACTAGTTGCAAGCATTCATGGAGAATGATTACTCTCTTTTCAAAGTACTCCCTCCCCCTATAATCTAAAGCAAACTTTTAAAAGAATATGGATTGTAAGACAATACATGTATTGGGATACTTTCGTGCTATGTGAATGGAAAACCATATTTAAAACTCTCTAATTTTGAAATAAGCTTTTTTTACAGAAAAACGTTGCAGAAGATAAATGTAGATCTGAATCAAATTTATCAAAATTTTTTGATTTTGGGAAATATTTTCATATTATTTAAAGTTATTGAAACTGAAATATTTGACAACAGATACTGCATTTTGCTCCTCTTAAACACAGTTTCAAAATTGATGCAAAGTGCAAAATATTTCCAAACTTTTAAAATAATATTAATTTTAGTAAATGATTTGTCATAATTTAACAACATATTACTAGGTAATAACACTGATATTAAATGTTCCAGTTTTCAGAATACTTTAAATAGTAAACAAATATTGCTCAAAATTTAGATTTGGGGAATTTTTTATATTTTCTATTTCTTGTGTTATGCTTTTCTTTTGTTTATGCTGCAAAAATATTTAATTCAAAGTAGGGAATGCATTTGGATTTGAACTTTGAATGCAGTTTTCCATTCACACAACACAGAAATTGTCCCAATACTCTTGATAATTTGGGGGGCGGGGGTGGCTTAGTCGGTAGCGCGCCAGGCTCGTAATCTGTAGTTCCCAGGTTCGAGTCCCAGCTGGGTCAGCGTTGAGATTTATCTCCGCAAAATTCCCCGCCCTGCCCACGGTCAGTAGGGGACACTGATGGTCTTGGAAAGGCCGCCGTCCGTCGGATGGGACGTTAAGCCGTGGTCCTGTGTGTGGGAGAGCCATACCCTGTGCACGTTAAAGAACACGCTGGATGGCCTTGACGGGAGGCTACCATCTGTCTTCCAACAGCTGTTCCAGTGGGTCCCCTCCCCCAACCTTCTCTGAGCCTTCGGGGTCCATGTGACCTGGCCATTTAGCCCATGGTGTGCAAAAAAGTGCCGTTCAGAGGTAAAACAACCCAACCCAACTTTATAATTTGGAGCAATTTGTTCATTCCCAGATTTAAAAGAAGGGGAAAAATATTTAAATTTCAAATGAACAATTTGATTTTTAAATGTTATTGCTTTTGAATACTGCAAGTTATGTGCTATTTGTAATATTAATTTATTATGTTAATTTTACTATTTTTAGCAAAACTGTGTTATTTATCATTAAAATTCCTACATCCATTTTAATTACATTTCCTTCCTTAATAGTTATTAAAGCAAAAGAAGAATAGTTTTTAAGAAAAAAAAAAATCAACTACTGCCCATGACTACACTAGCATTTTGTGTGCCTAAAGACATGTTAGATGTAAATTCAGCTCTGGTTCCTAGCTGTGGTGGATTGGGACTGAACCTTACTCAGGTAGAAAATATCAAGCAAGCAGACAGATACTCAAACTGTATTTTATACAATACAATATTGTATTGTATCAAACAATATTTTATATAAATACTGCTGTTTCAACTAATAAAATTCACCATTGAAAACAATGAATTTAAATTTAAATCCAAAGTGAATGCACAGTATTCCCTGTTAAGAAACAATAATTAATAGATTCTGAAAAAAAATTCATCGCCGCCACGGCGGGAATCGATTCCCGCCGTGGCGGCGATGAATTTTTTTCAGAATCTATTAATTATTGTTTCTTAACAGGGAATACTGTGCATTCACTTTGGATTTCAATTATATATTTAACGCGGTAGCTTTAGCGACCTTCTCATTAACATCTGATAATCAAATGCAACGACTGTAAACGTTGCATCTCCTTGAGTATAGATGGCGCTGTCTCAGTCACGTCTCAAGAAGAAAACTTAAAAGGTCATATTCTGAAAATATTCGTTGTCCGACGCGTGGTGCAATGGTTAGCGCGCTCTGGCATGAATCTGGAGAGATGCGGGTTCGATTCCCGCCGTGGCGGCGATGAATTTTTTTCAGAATCTATTAATGAATTTAAAGAATACCAATTCGCATTGGGGTGGGAGTGGCATACTAGGCTCATAATCTACTTCCCAGGTTTGAGTCCCAGCTGGGCCAGCATTGAGATTTATCTCTGCAAAACTCCCTGCCTGCCCACAGTCAATAGGGGATACCAATGGGCTAGGAAAGGCTTCCATCCATCAGATGGGATTTTAAGCCATGGCCCCCATCCTTCTCTGAGCCACCAGAATCAATGTGACCTGGCCATTTTGTGCAAAAAAGTCCAAACCATTAATAACATTATAACTCGAATCATATCTATGTACTTATATCAACTCCCAGCAGCACACAGATCTGACAGACTGCACATCAAATTAAAATTAATTAAGTATATCAATGCAATAAGATTAACCCAATGTCAATTGGGTTAATATTATTACATTATGTAAAGTTATTGCTTTATATACTTTATCTCAGCAGAATAGTAATACATATATATTATTCTGGTGAGATAAAGATTCTGTTACAAAACTTTTCTTAATTTATTAACTAATGATAACCTATACAAGCACTTATTTACCCCAAGTTTACCTCTCTGAAATACACCTACTTACCTCATTTTGAACTTACAATAACCCCTTGGAAACATCAGTAAGCTATTCTGAACAAATCTAAAATGTCCTTTGTCACAATATTCCAAATAAGTGATTTTTATTTGTATAATAGAATCTGAAAGGTTATTGAAATAATGATTTAAACTTGCTGTATTTTTACCTCTGGTGCAATTCTTTAGAAAATATGAAAGCATTTGGCCTGTTTGAATCCATATACATGAATCAGAAGGAGAAAAACAAATGCTTTGCATAAAAAAAAATGAAAAAGATTGATTTAATATAAGCTTATATGTTACTGTATTACCAAAATATACAAAGAATTTGACCAACTAGTACCTTTTAAGTTAAAAAAATTAACTTGTTATAAATAAAACATTTGCATCATACTGATGAAATTTTCATCTTCAATTCAATGGAGATTCAATTTCATTTCAATGGAGATAAAATGGCATGTGTTGTATTCCTAATATTTCAAAAACTGTCTGTTAAAACATTTTCATATATTTTTTAATTTAAAGAAAATATCTGACACATGCATCTGAAAGTTATCTGGTTCTTTAATTGGTAATAGAAATTTTCTGAAAAATCACCAAACTAAACTTGAAAACTTAATTTTTCTTGAGTGCATTATTAAGTACATCCAAGGGGTAGTGACTATGATATTATACAGTTAAAGTGCACAAAACTGTTTTTAAGTTGAAAGCAAGATGCCGTGCAAGGCGAATTATTGTATATGTGATGTTACCTACATAACACTGTATCTGAAAGAAAGACTTACAGTCTATGTGCCATTAGCACCGATCTTGAAATATCTTTTTACCTTAAATGCAGATCATTTACTGTTACTATTCATGTTGGATTATACTGCCTCATTCTGCTGTGAAGAGTGTGAAGCAGAGGTCCAAAATTTTGAAGATGAATAATTTTTAATTGCTTCATGTTGAATATTATGAATTATGTTATATATATAATATTGATTTTTTAAAAAGTATTTGGTAACAAAACTATATTACTCATCATTAAAATCTATTTCCTTTCTTCATGATTGTGAAAGTAAAAAAGTATTTTATTGAAAATTAGAAAAAGATTCTGCATAAGCACACTATTGGTTCTTGTACCTAAAGGCATGCGAGTTCTAAATCTGGCCCTGTAAAGGGCTCAGAGAAGATTGGATGGAGAAGGAGATCTACTGAACAGCTATTAGGAGACAGATGAAAGCCTCCCATCAAGGCTATCCAACACATTCTTTAATGTGTATAGAGTATGGCTCTCCTGCACACTGGGCCAATTCTTAATATCCCATCCAGTGGACAGCCTAGCAAGGTTACCCCTTTCTCACCCTTTCTCACCCAGGACAGAATGGGAATTAGCAGAGAAAATTCTCAGTGTGGCACAGTTGAGACTCAAATCTAGGAACTGTAGATTTTGAGCCTGGCACACTACCAACTGAGCCAATCCCTGTTCCGAAAATATGCAGGAAATTGTGAGCAGAAGTACCATCACCAATTATTACAACCAGGGGAAGCTCAAAAAGATGTAAGGAAGTATTGCATTAAAAGGTGCAAGCATGTCAGAAGAGTGGCAGGGCTCTGCAACTTGGCAGTGGTCAGCAACCTGCAAATGCAAGGCAGAACATTAGATAGGCTACTTCATCCTAAGGCATGTGGCACATGATTTCTGTTTGAAGCTTAGCCATTTGAGACTAAAAGTTCCACTGTGGTAATCTAGAAGAAAACTCACAGGTTAAGTGTACAAGATGGCATCAAGCGACAATGAGGCAGGGAAAGTTCAAAGCCTGGATAAGACATCTCCCCTCCCCACACACACATTCCCTGGCTTGCATTCGTTCTCTTATTATATAGATGCATCACATGTTTTGTTAGTGTTTACTTCCGGATTTTGAGCATGACAATTGTGCCTACATAAATTCTGATGCAATAATGACTTGTTTACGTTCATATTAATGAATTTTTGATTTTTTTTTATGAACTCTGATAATTTAACTTTGACTTTATGTATATTGAATAATAAATTATCACAGGAAAAGTCCTGTAGACAAGGAATACTTGGAATAATGAGTTGAAAAAAATTGGTTGTCCTGACCGGGATTCGAATCCAGGTTTCCCTGAAGCATGCTGGATGTCTTAACCGCTAGACCACAGAGAAACTGACCATTTCTTTATCTAAGTGGCATATAAGCCTTCCTGCTGATTCACCAGTGGCTCTATCTATTATCAGGAGTTGGGCTGCCAAGCCACCACAATTTTGATGGTTGTAATATTTGTCCCTCATGCTCACAGCATTATACCCCAGTCAGGATAACCATTTTTTTTTTCAACTCATTATGTATATTGTTTAGAAGATGTTCTTCTTCCTAAGGTTGTACCTTGGTGATTCTTGATTAAATTGTGGCAGGTAATGTCTGTATCGAATTTCTCAAATGGGGAGTATATAGGTGTTTGGCCAGTCTAAGAAAGACAGCCAGAATCACTATTTTTCTGCCCATGCCTCTCCTTCTCCAAAAAAAGCATGTATCCTTGTTGTGGGAGGATTGGTGAAACAGAAAAATATGGCTTTCAGTAAGGCTCTCATTTTCAAACATACATTCTAAAAATTTTGAGGTGTCTCATACCAGTGCCAGTTGTTCCAGCTAGTGAATCAGTTGGCTGAGAAACCCCTACACATCTGCAAAACATTGCATGATCATGTCTGGCAATCTTTTGAATGCAAGAATGTATTTAATAAAAAAAACTGTGGCTCATCTGTAAGACTTTCCAGTTGTCAATTCGGATCATTCGAGCTTTTATTTAGCTGTTTTGTGTGGTAGTTGGACCACCAAGGCTCAGGGCAACTTGTTGTCTGTGGATGTTGTCTGCATCTCTTTAGTAACTGTGCCTTAATGCAAACAGTTCACTGTTTACGCATTTATGAATTATTTACTGTATCTTTGAGTCAGTGGCATAATATGGCATTGTGGCAATTGTCTAGGGTGCCAAAGTTAGAAGGGAGTTGAACAGCATATGTGAAAAAAAATAACGTTGATTATCACAATATGAAGGATATTATACTGCTCACAAAAATTAGGGAATATTTCAAAATGAATATGAAGTGAAGAAATATCCCCTAATTTTTGTGAGCAGTATAGTTAAGAATTTGCAAGAGCACTCAGAACTTAACTGTGACACAGCTTCAAATAATAAATAGATAGAAGTTGCATATTTGTAAATATGCAGAAGTATGTGACTATCAACCATGAGTTAGCCATCCTGATGTTAGATCATACCCTTTAGTCAGAAGAATTTCACTGAACTCTATCCAACCTACATCCAAAAACCACCTAGTTCATATTTTTTCTTGCATATAAAGATTAAATTAATGTAGTTAACTGTGTTGACCTAGTTAAACTAGTGTATTTTTTTCATGTATTTCAGAAAGAGAATTTTTTTTAGCTTTTTGCTTATTTTAGTATAAATTTATGTAGTCAGATCTTACTACAACGTTATGATTGATTACAGTTGCATGTTTATAGATTGCTTGAAGTGTGAAAAACATGATTAACCAATAAATTTGTTGAACTTTTAACAGTATTTTTTCTTTAATAGCTAGGTGAAATAGGAATTTAGCAAATGTTGCAATATATTTAGTGGGTTGTTTTATAGTAGAATAAGAGTTTTAGTGTTATGGAAAAGTGATTTAAACTGTAACATATTTTAAATGTCTTAGTGGGAAACTTCTAAGGGACAATGTGATTCAAATAGTAGTTAATGTACAGAGAATACCCAAAACTGGGAACAAGCTGTATTTGATAATCTACTATACGCCATACAAGATCTATAGTAGTATATGTTTTTCAGATTTCTATTCTCTAAAATGCTTTTAGAAGCAGCTTTGTTATATAACTTATTTTAATAAACCTAATTTTAAAGGAAGTAGGCTACTTTATATTAATTTTTGTATATGGTTTATAAATGCTTTATCACTAAATGCCACACATTTTGGTAACTGATTAGTATGTTTCTTTTGATAGGAGTGGAGCAAATTAATTCAACTGAACAGTCTAATTCACATGTTGAAACAGAAGATGGAACATATAACAGTGTTATTTCTGAAACTAGAAACTCGTTAGAATCTCCAGAGGCAACTAACTGTATTTCTAATATTGAAAATCATGGAGAATCGGAACTTTTTATTTTACCAAGTACAAGTTCTGAACAAGTTACAGATGTAAAAATTTTCATCAATCCTACTGGAGGAAATCAATCAGAAAGTTCTGATCATCTAACATCTTCCCAGAGCACCCAGAACCATCAGGCTTCAAAAGAAATGACTCAACTTCACCAACATTCCAGTGAAGAGATACTGCTAAATGGTTCAAACACTCCTGAATCTGATTCAAGTTCTAACTGGGAAAAATTACCAACTTCCTTGTTAAGTGTAACATTTCTTGAGGGTCATGCTGATACTATATTATGTGTTGTTGCAGACAAGAATATAATACTTTCTGCAAGGTTTGTAATTTTTTATATAATCAAAATTTTTTAAATGCTCATATTTGGATTATCTCAGATTATAAATTTTCTTGCTATTTTACTGCTGAGCAACATTTTTTCTTCACAGTGATGCAAAATGACCATGTCCCAAAGGGCTTGTGGCTCAAAGCAGGGTTGAGGAGGAAGTTCCATTGAATAGCTGCTGGGGGTTTTGTGTCAAGGTTATCCAGCATGATTTTTAGGCTGCATAGTTTATCTCTCACCATCAGATCCATGACTACATTTGATGGAGGTGACTATTTTAATTTTATTTCAAACTTAGGTTTATTTTGAACCTAACCATATTTCAAGATTAGGAAAAATTGAAAGGGAAGATCAATATTGGTGCAGTTTGAATCCAAACCTGTGAGCTTCAGGTTATGGGTTGGGTTGTTTTACCTCTCTCTGAGTGGCAGTTTTTTGCCCACAATGGGCTAAATGGTCAGATCACAAGGGCTCAGAGAAGGTTGATGGATTGGAACCCATTGGACAATTGTTACTACACAATTAAAAGGACCTTCTTGCTCAGAAATTAATTAAAAAAAACTTAAAATTCTCTGTCATTGAGCAGTAAAATTTTAAAGTTTATCCTTCAAACTATTTGCATGTTGAAAGTTTTTAGGAGAAAACTCGGAAGCTTTGTGGAGCAATGACAGTACTCCACCTTTAGTGAAGTGATACTACGTGGGACATTAGGGCTGTTTAGACCAAGAGCTTCTTTCCACATGTCGTGAAGGGTGATTCCAGTGTCTCGGTTGCAGGTGGGGAGAGACAAGGTCATTATTTTAATAGCCTCATGGACTATGGTTCCATAGAAAGTGGATGCATGTGCAAGTAGTGTGGTGTGTTCCCAGTCTGTTGTTGCTGTGTGTTGTACTGCTAGCCTGGTGGCCGCCATGGTTCGCTTGTTTTGGCTGACATCAGTTTGGTGTTCTGCAAACGTCTCTTGTAAAGAACATATGGTTTTGCCGATGTAGTAAACAATGGAATTATATGGTAAATATAGGGGAAATTGATATATGCCCGATTTTTGAAGTAGGCTAAATTTGTCTCTGTCCCTTTTGATTAATTTCTTCAGATTTGGAGCTGGGCTGAAAACAATTTTGATATTTTGGGCTCCGAGTAATTTGAAAACTAAATAGAATATTTGCGGAGATAATAGACTGGGAGCACACCACACTGCTTGCACGTGCGTCCACTTTCCATGGAACCATAGTCCGCAAGGCTATAGAAATAATGACCTCATCTGTCCCCACCTGCAACTGAGACACTGGAATCCCCTTCATGACATGTGGAAAGAAGCTCTTTGTCTAAACACCCCTAACATCACCACATAGTGTCACTTCACTGAAGATAGAGCACTGTCATTGCTCCAAAAAGCTGAGTTTTCTCCTAAAAACTTTCAACATGCAAATAGTTTGAAGGATAAACTTTAAAATTTTATTGCTCAACAACAGAGAATTTTATTTTTATTTTTTTTTTAAGTTGTTACTAGACAGAAACCATTTGCCAAAGCCTTGTAGTGTTCTTTAATGTGCACAAAGTATGACTACTTCACAGGGGCCATGGATTAACATCTCATCCGACTGACGGTAGCCTTTCCAAGCTCATCAGTGTCCCATTTCTGGAGGGGGGGGGGGAGGTCCTGCATGCTACTGACTGACCTAAACCTCATGCTCCAGGTTAAGGACCTGGTATGCTGCCTCATGTCCAATATTAATCTCATAAAATTTTTGATATTAAAAAATATGCTTTAAATTGCATGTTTTTTATATGCCAATCATTAATTGTCAGAAGTGGAGCCATTTAATTCAATTAGGTATTCAATGTGAACATTTGAAACTTTTTAACAAATTGGCTTATTCTGGAAGAGAATGTCTTGTTTTAAAGAAAATGAATAATAATAATAAACTATAACAAGTTTGACTTTTTTGGGTTTTGCCTGATTTACCCCAGTTATTATCCCTGAACAATAAATTTAAATATTCAGGTTAAACTTGAAAAACCTGAAGAAAAAAATGCAATTCATAATAGTTTGTTGCTTTTTTTTTTTTCTTATTGAAAAGGAAATGTCAAGGATGTTCCTTTAGGGCTTCTCAAATACACAGTTTTTTTCTTCCTGGGATTTCCCAGAAATTTTACTGATTCCCAGGATCCTGTGAATGGTTGGATAAATTTAAAAAAATGACTGTTTATGTTTATATATTTAGAAATTAAACAATTTACAGGAAACAAAGAAAGACTAGAACATTTTTTTTTAAATTTACAATTCAAAAATGAATTTTTTTGTATATTTTCATAATAACTCCTTAAAAACACAAAGCATCAATACTGCTGTCATTAAGGCTAGGTCCCAACTTTATGATAAATAAATTGACTGCAGAAAATACTCTCTGTGATTCAACAGAGGTTGGTGGAATTATTTTTAGTGAATCAACTAATTGCATAATTTTGGAAGCTCTGTCTCCAGTTGCCTTGAATAATGGCAATTCTTGCTTCAAAACCAGGCCTTAACACTGTGATTCTGAGAAAAAGTTGAAGATTGCACAAGTTTTGTCTTAGACTGAATCACTGCTTCTAACTTGTTTCTCAATGTCATGAGACTCATGGGTTGCACAATTTCTGGATTTTTCTTCATCTACTGATTGTGAAGAGTTGGGGCTAGATGGAGATTCGTCTTCACTGAAAAGTCTAATCAATGCCATCTTGGCAAATTCAAATAATTATTATTTGTTTGGTAATGATGGGAGGCCAGGAGCCACTGCAAAATTCACATAATTTTCCCCAGTATTTAAATACTGAAGCAGGCCGACCAAAGTCTTATTCCTTCTCTCATTAATCCATTTTATAAGAGAGTTTTTCATCTTGGCAAATTCTGACTTTTGTTGTTGTAACTCATTAATAATTAAAGCAGATATACTCCTTCAGCAGTTAGCAGAGTTGCATCACAGCTGCATAATTGCTCTGCACCAATTTTTTCTGGCTGCAGGATTGAAACAATATCTTGCAGGACATCAAATTCTTCATTAGGTAAACTTTGCTTTTCTTTAATATCAATTAATGCTTTAGAAACTCTGCTCTTGTTTCTAAAAATCTCTCAATCATACTCAATAAACTGTCCCAGTGAGTTTTTGAATATAAATTTAGCATCTTTTCGTAACCATGTTCTGCTTTCACATAGTTTCGAAGAATTTCATTCTTGAGAGAGATTTCCTGAATATTTTTACAATTTTTCTTGCCTTTTTTTTTATAGTTTTATTAATGTCTGTAAATTTTTTGGTGATGCTTTCTTCATCTACATTGGAAACTAGATCTATTTTATCAACAAAAGCTAACTCCTCAATTTCAATTGCTATATTCAAATTATCTGACTTATTTTCAAAATCATCATGACTCGCTTTCTGTTTGATTTCTACCTGAAACGATTATTTCTCATAATTTGCATCACATACAGCCAGGTGTATTCCATGTTAACATAAGTGATGATGGCTGCTTATTAATTTTCCAAATTTATCACACTCATACCATCTGTGATGCATGCAACAATGTGCCTCTGAATAGTACTCAGCCCGAATTTTTCTGGCTTAGCTTCTACAGCTTTAACAGCATCTTCTGTGGAAAAAGAGCCAAGAATTCTTACCATTTCTAAATTCCAAAATATACCTTCATCAGTATGAACATTCATATTTAGGTATAGTATATTGTTTAGTGAAAAATACTCATCAAGAGATATGCTAAACCTAGAACCTCCATTTAATTTTGCAGAAATTTCAGTTTTAGGTAAAGCATGATAGTCACATAAAGTTTGTCCATGAAACTTAAAGCGATTCACTCCTGCCACATTGTTCACTGTGTCACTAACAGACAATTCAAAGCGATGGCTAGCACAATGCCAGAAAATAACACTAGGAAACTTCTCTTGCATTAGCCCCCTTACACCATTACACACGCCAAACAACACGGCTGCATCATCATAAGTTACAGACAATAAATACTCCTTTAAGTAATCTTCAGATAATCCTAAACACTCAAGATGACTAATTAAAGAGTTTAGAATTCCTCTAGCAGTTACATCTGATAATTTGATCAAATCTAGGAAAAGACTCGCAGGAGCCGAAAGTTCAGGAAGAACTATACGAACAATAACAATCAATGTTGTTCTATTACTCACTGTTGTCGATTCATCAATAAGTAACGATATTTTGTTATTGGAGTTCACTATATTGTCTATTAATGTTTTTCTCATTTCATTTGTGATATGGCTCACAATGCTAATGCAGTCATTTGCAGAATGAAGAATATATTCCATGTCTAGGCCATTAAGTTCCTGTAAATTTATTTCGTCTTCAAAGTTGTTAAATGATTGATTTCTCCTTGCAACTTTGTAAGCAGTTTGAAACACTTTTCCTGTTATCTCTTTATTTTGAGACAAAGTATTTAGGAAAACTTTCTCTGATGTTTCGTTTTTTGCTTCAGATTTTATTTTTTGGCACGCTTTGTGCACTGCACTCTCCTTATGATTGTAAATCGTTTTTTCTTAATGACATTAACTGTTGTTTGCGAGATTCTCCAAAATGACTGATTTTACCATTTGCCCACTTCGCTGAAATTTTCGTTCCCATCTGTTTATAGATGGCAAGACACTTCTGACATCATGACACACTTCACAGCCTAACATTTTATTCTTGACATACAGCTACTTGTTTCTCTCGCAGAAGTCATTTTTCTGTGAAAGTGTCCAACATTCGGGCCAATCATTATCAGAATCTGCTTCCTTTTGACTACGTGGATCTTCAGTCTTGATTTGGTGATCTTCTTCACCAAGTGTATTTTCAGTGCTAGTTTTCTGTTTTACAGGATCACAAGTAGATTCAACAATTTCTGCTTCTTCAGCCTTCCTTTTTTTACTCATTGGCATAAAGTAACTACTTATTTTACTCATTTTGAACAATGATTGCACTGATTTAACTTAGATTAATTCAAAACTCGCATGAATACCTGCAAACACCTGCCTATTGCAGAGTGGATATAGAACTGATAAACTGATATTGGAAGCAATCAGAAATGAACACAACTTCTTGTTTCTGGTTGCGTACCAACCTATGAAACAGGAAAGCAAGGTACCAACTTATGAGTAATCAAAACTGAAAATTCAATTCATGAACACAGTGCCATCTACCGGAATATTTATAACACATTTTGCTGTCAATAAATCGCAAATTTTTAAAAACTTAAAAAAAAAAAGTGCCAGTACTGTATATCGTTGCATACCACTAGAAAAAAAGTACTGTTCATATATAATACTCATTACAGCACTAGGATTTACAGGAAGAGAAAATAACCTTTGTCTCGTGCTGCCTGTTTTATTAAGTTACTCTTTGTAATTGCATTTATAGTGATCCATCTACAGCAACAAGTTTGCTTATAATTTCTTCTAGAGTTTCTTTCTCTTTCTTGACAAAATAAGTTAGCAATGTTCCTTTTCATTTACCTGCAGAAGAGCATGCTTCACTGTCCTCAGCTATTTTGTTCTTACCTTAGCTGACTGAGCTGACATCTTCATCTTCAATGCTTGCAGGTGCAGTCACAGTGATCTTGTCTTTAGAGTTCCTCAATTTTAAGTGTCAAATTAAACCACTAGTTGACCAGTCATGTCACAATAAAGTGGAATGACATTTTATGCAGTTTGCACTTTCTTCTTAGAGTTCTTTATGAAATATTGCCAGACAAAAGATTTTGAATCAGACATGGAGGTTGGAATTTAAAATCTAATACTATTATGAATGATGCAAAGCAATGAAAGGAAAATGAATGCACACTGCATAGTTGAAAGTCGAAACCACACACAATCGATATTAACTGCTAACTAACTAGTAGCTGCCAGGTGAGACATGTCACATGATTCAAATTCAATGAATTACATGAAGCACAGGCCACAGACAGTAACTAAGCAAAGAAGCAGGTTCAGCACACTGTGCTGTGTCAGTCAGAGTTGTCAACTGGCATTTTTCATTGCCAAATTGACAGGAGTTTAGTAATTAAAAATTTGTTTGGTAATGAAGATAAATCATTTGGTATTGTGATAATGAAAATGGTGATATTTTGTAATAATAAAATAATATAACAAGTATGATATTTTAAATCTTACAAAAAAGTCGAATTCATTAAAATATTCTTATTCTATTCGTCTTGTAATGCTCCAAAGAAATGAATTACTTTTAAAGTTTGGACCCTTTGTCTGATCCAATTATTTTCATGCTCCGGATAGCTGAGTCGAGTGCCAGGCAATAATTGACAAATTGCCAAAAATAAAGTTTAATTAGGGTTCGAAATACCAACGAGCGTTAATGAGTAAGAATTCAAAAATATTAAATGATTGTCAAAATTTTATGTTAATGCTAATCAAAACAAACTAACGTTGCTCAAAAGATAAAAATTAGTAAAGATTCAAAAGGTTTAAATAACAAACAATTTATTTCCAAAAAGCACTCACCAAAACTTCAATAAAGAAGATACTACATCATTTCTTACTACAAACATCTTCAACAAACTCCAAACTAAAACTGATCTCTAAACTGTGCTCTACTACTTTCTGTCTACTCTACTATCTTCTGTGCTACTGTGACAACATGTCGCCAGGTTATAACAAGAGGTACAAAGCCCTCATGTGTCATGTTGCACACTGGGAAAGACATCTGCAAAAATTGACGAGCGGCGCAAGCTATGACACAAGAGGGGGCATGTCCTTGTACACGCGCCTTAGCTGGTGACAATCGAAAGTTCGGAGTTGCGCATGTGCAACTCCTAACTCTTGGAAACGAGTGCTGTGATGCCAAAAAGGAAATAAAAATCCCCAAAATGATAAATATAACCTAAATTAAGCAAAACTGATTAAGGTAAAGTAAAAGTGAATGAGAGGGCATCACGGTCTCCTGTTTGCTTACATATCATAGGATACTGCAATATGTACTGGAACTTGAACATACTACATAGGTAGTTTTGTGTGCGGTGCAGACTGCAGTTAGCAGAATAAATTCAATTCAATATATATATATTTTTTTTGAGTAATTGATGATAAAACAGAGAATTTGGTAATAATTCTTCATAGATTTGGTAATACACCAAGCACGAGACTTGGCAACCATGGTCAGTTGCCAAGTGTTACTTGAGGGTAGATAAGATGCTTGGAATTGCAATAACTCTTTCATAATTCATAATCAATATCTCAAAACTCATTATTGCATATCATTATATTAAAATAAATTTAAGACAATTAATGTTTTCGGGAAATTTCCGGGAATTGAAAAACCAATGAAAATGTGTGGGATACCAGGAAAATGGGATCCAGAGAAAGAAGCCCTAGTTCCTATCCAGGCTTTCACATTATCTCTCCACTGTATGATTATTTTAGGTGAGAACCATGTATGATGCAGATGACCTGCAGAACTAGGACCAATGCACCACAAGATACCATGACCTGAAGTCTGTTGCTCTCTTTTAGCAGGGAGGAAGAGGAAGTGGAGCACATTGGAGAAGAGTCTTCTCTCCTGACCATCAAACAGGTCAGAAGTAGAGTGAATGCTATGCTCTGGGAGCCAGCATACAAGAAATACTTTATTAAAAAGTCAGTTGAGTTGTTTTGCTTCTGAGCAGCACTTTTTTTGCACACAATGGGCTAAATGACCAGGTCACAAGGACCCCTGAGGGCTTGGAAAAGGTTGGGGGAGGGGACCCACTGGACAACTTTTGGGAGAGATGGTAACCTCCCATCAAGGCCATCCAGCGTGTTCTGTAATGTGCACAGGGTGTGACAACTTCCCATCTGATGGACTGTGGCCTTTCCAAGCCCAGCAGTATCCCCTACTGGCCAAGGGCAGAGCAGGGAATTTGCAGAGATGAAACTCAATGCTGGCTCATTTGGGACTTGAATCTAGGAACTGCAGATTACGATCCTGGCTTGCTACCGACTGAGCCACCCTTGCCCCTAGGAAATCAGGCATCAGTACTCAGGGAGTGTGTGGCTGAATTGTTTCAGTGGGACAGTGGTTTTAAAGTACTTCTATGTAATGTGTGGTAATATTAAACACTATCTAACCTAGAGATACCCAGTGTCTGATTTTCTTAATGAGCACGTTAACTGCAGCATGAATAAGGTCCAATAAAGGCATTCTGATGATATAATATATCTCTTGAATAAATAGAGAAATCATGACTTTCTGATGTCAATAGGAGTGGGGTAGATCAACCCCATTTAAGTGTAACCCTGAAGGATCATATTGTGAATTGGTGGATATCTTCATCTGCATTGGTGGATAGTGATGGGAAAAATCTCAGAAAGTCCAATTTCACTAACAGCTGTAGCAAGATGTCAAAGCAGTGTGATTGTTCAGCAGAGAGGATAGGATTACAGTGTAGGCCCTGTTCCAGCTGAGAGTATTGGTAAGCTGTAGGTTAAGAATCTTATTTTATGCACTCTAATTGGAAAGCCTATAATGTCTTATATGCTGTAAAATACAATAACGCTGGGTAACAAATTTTCTAAAAGTCATGCCTCTGAGATAAAAGTAGCCATTTCTTAAAGATTTCAAGGTACTGAACATGAGTATGACAATGAAATGCAGAATTGGCTATGATTTCTGAGAAATCCGCAATAGTTTATTATATAATAGAGTAATATGTACATATGATGTATCGGTAAAACTCCATTTCTACTTCTGACATTGCTTTGCCTGTCACTTGTACAGCTGCTCAGGATCATCTCTGGTGAGCGTCCAACAGTAGTCAGCCAACATTGAAGTGGACCAGTTTCCCTGGTATCATTTCTCCATCAT
Organism: Ryuthela nishihirai; assembly: GCA_038380435.1. NCBI lineage: Eukaryota > Metazoa > Arthropoda > Arachnida > Araneae > Heptathelidae > Ryuthela > Ryuthela nishihirai. Next base: position 13,495,508 of record JAWZYU010000020.1, on the reverse strand, counting down.
TGCGATGTCCTGGTGAAAACATTCACTGTGCTCATCATTAACCATCCTGCAGTTGTTGGGGAAGAAATCTAAGTGGGAATGGAGAAGGATCTTTAAGGACATATTGCAGCCAATTTTGTGATACAGAGACAACATGTCCTTAACCAGTTTCTTGCAGTTGTCTGCTCTGATATTCCCGAGGAATTTAGTTGACACCAGACGAAATGCATCCTAAGCTTTTCACCCTGAAGCAGGTTGTCAAACATCTTGTCTCTGAACAGCTCGTGGATCTGAGGACCCATAAAATTTTCTCTTTAATTTTTGCTTCGCTGAGTCGAGGGAATTTGTCAGCCAAGTACTTGAAAGCTGATGCAGTCCAGTCCATGGCTTTTACGAAGTTTTCCATCACACCGAGTTTGATGTGTAGAGATGGTAGCAGGATTTTGTGCATTTCTGCCAGTGCTGGGTGTTCTACATTCTTCTCTCTGACCTTCAGAGACTTCCTCTGAGGCCAGTTTCTCTTCATGTAGTGCAAAGTCTTTGCTTGGCTGCCCCATTCACATAAGAAACAGCAGTACTTCATATATCCCAGCTGCAGACCCATCAACAGAGCCATTAACTTCAAATCACAACAGAGATGCCAGCCATACTTGTATTGAAGATAGTTCAACAGCTGTTTTAGATTGTTATAGGTTTCTTTCATGTAGACAGTGTGTCCGACCAGAATGGATGCAAGTCGATTTCCATTATGCAGCAACACTGTCTTGAGACTCAATTTCGAGGAGTGTATGAATAGTTTGCCATTCTTCAGGGTCATGTTTGATTCTGAGGGCATTCATCAGGCAATCTACATCGGAGCAGAACATAAGGTCATCTTCCTTTCTGAAGTAAGGTGCAAACTGCTCATGACGAGTTCAAAACGAATTCACTCAGACATTTTCCTTGAGAAGATTCCATTGTTTAAGAGTTGATCCAAGTAACTCTGCTTTGGCCTTGCTCCAGATCATGAACAAGATCCTTCATTTCTTCTTTGGTGAAAATGTTTGGTGCAGATGATGCATCGTGACAGATGTATGAATCATCATTAGACACTGAAGGCTGCAGAGAATTCACCTCCCTTCTCATCATCTGAATCGATGGAAAATCTTTTGGAGGTTCGGGAATGGGAAGGTGTTCACCGTGCGCAACTGGTCAGAGAGCAGATTGTATATTTGGGTACACTATTTTCCATTTCTTTTTCCTTGTGATGCCTCCAGAAACAGGTGGAACCATGCAGAAGTAGCAGTCATTTGCGTGATTGCTTGGCTCTCTCCAAACCATAGGAACAGCAAACAGTATCGTCACTTTTTCACCTTTCAGCCACTTTGGTAGATTTCTTGCACACATACTGCAGCATGACCCCGATCTTGCATCCAAAATAAAACTCATACAGCACTTTCACTATTCGAGTGATGGCCCTTTTCTGACCTGTAAACATCACTTCCTCACAAATGTAACAAAATGTATCTGCACTATTAACGCAGTTACAAGGCATCACTACTGTTGGATTAAAGCTGCAAGGATCACTTGTGTTGTACTTATGACTCAGGGGTAAATGGGAGTCGCTCAAAGACTTGCTTACCCTACGAGACGTCGTTTACAACTAACGATTGCAAAATCTTTTGTCCGTGATTGTAAAGCCTCAATGTCATGACTCAACTACATTGCATCAGACAATGATGCAATACCTCCGGGGGTTGTGTGTATGGTGGGCTGATGCAATACAACGCAATATGTTGCAATCTGGAGTTTAAAATATGGTGTTGTGAAATGGTTACCTATGTACTCAATGCAGACTGAGTCGTTTATACATGACCATCTTTGTCTCTCCTAAACAAGAGCCAATCAACAAATTTTATTGTCATGTTTGTGTTCAGCACCTCAAAATTAGTAAAGACTGGCTATTTTCATTTCAAAGCCTTTTTGTGTGTTGCCCAGTGTAATCAACACAATTAGGTCCCATTACATACCAAATTATTTACAGATGAACAGTATTTAATTAACATATTTAGAGTATTTACTATTACTGTTATTAAAACATTAATAGTATTTAATTTTAAATTTTATGAAAATGAATTTAAATGTTTTTAACAAATTAATTGTAATAAATTTTTCAGAATGCTATTTAGAATTTTACAAGCAATTAAGACTTAATTCTGTAAAACCCAATGAATATATATATATCAGCAAAAAGGGAATTTCTGTCTGAATAATTTAGTAAATTTTTTTTAACCTAAAACAGAACTGCTATTGTTTGTAATTTTTTTTTCACTTGTAATACTTTCAAACATGAGCCAGAATTGCACAATGTGACTTTACATTGCCCTGTTTAATGACAGTAAGGAACACTTTCTTGGCTTTAAGTAAATATAGAGATAAAATTGTCATTAACTGAGTGGGATCTGAACACAAGACCTCCTGATAACATGTTAGGTGCTAGGACTACTGAACTACTAGCCACCAAACAATCATCCTCTGTTGGTGGTTTTAAGCATTATATCATAGAGTTAGTCATTGGAAATCTATCTGACTGTAACTGAAGCCTCTGGTCTAGAAGGCACTTTCCAGATCAGTGCACACAACCAGCCAACATCAAACATCACAAAGCATGGGGGGTTTTTTTTGCAATGAACACTTCTGTTTGGGTATTGTACTTTTGAGTTCTTGGCAAAGTGCCTACAAGTTATTGCACTAAGAATTAAGCAGAATATCACAAGTAAGCAAAATAACAACTGCCTAGATCTACTGCTTGCAGTAGAAGGAGAGTCAACACTTGATATGGCACTGTGTTATGTAATTGGAGGACTCCTATGGTACCATAGCATTAATAATGAAGTTTAAAAATGTGGACTTAAATTTGAGAAAAAATATAGAGCTTCAAACTACCAGTCTATACTTGTAACTAGAACAATCAATATGATTTTAATGGTAATTTTTAGGTATGCACATAAGTGTCTGTAGTTCTAATATTAAGTTATATTATTTCTATTTGCGTTTTCAATATACATATAGGATAATATATGGCTGTTAAGATTTTTATTGTTTTGTATATATTTGTAAAACAAATTTCTTATTTCAGTCGAGACACAACAGTCAGAGTGTGGAATGCTAATGCCAAAGAAGAAATATGCAGCTTCAGAGGTCATACCGATTCAGTGAATGCAGTTGTCCTATTGACCCAAGAACAAACAACTGCTCTTATATCAAAACTTGGTTGGCAAACTGTTGTAAGAATAGCAATAAGTGGATCATTGGATTGTTCAATCAGGATGTGGTCCCTTCCTGAAGGTATTAATTTAATAATAATTTGTCCCCATGTGTTTAACCCTTACAGTGTCAAGCCTGAAAACTTGAATTATACCTGGTGACCAGGCTTTTCTTGAACTATGTTCAGCCGAAAAAAGGTGAAGTTTAGAACTTTTCTGCCATATAACTAATGAAAGGAAATAAGGCATGTTGCATATGAAATTAAACAGCATTTAATTCTGGATTTTATTGAATAGAATAATTAACCAAATGATGATAATATTCATTTTAATAGAACTCTTTATGAGTTATGTGGTTTTAAAAAAAGCATATGTCTATCCAAATAATGTTTTTAAAAAACAAACTAATGGACCAAAATGATTATAATAACATATGAATAGAAAGTAAATTGTTTTCTGAATGGTAAGAAAATAAATTTGTACTTTAAACAGAAAAGTGTTTTTTTCTGTAAAGTTTTTCCCTCAGTGATATACTTAGAGGAATGTTCAGACTTTTTGTTAACTGTGCTCATTTAAATAAAAAAAAGCAAACTTAAAAGTTTTTTACCAAATAGCCAATCAACAGAAATAGATTTTGTTATATATATACTAAAAGAAAGACCTTTTAATTGTGATTTAATGAAATAGCAAATATTCGAATGAAAGGTGGATAAAAATTTATAGCCTTTAAAAAATTTAGAAATTTTACTGTACTGAAACTTTTTTTTTATATCTAACTTCAGTAAATAATTTTTTGCTTGAGAGAATATTTTTTTAATTTTGTGTAAAATATTTTTTTTCAATATAATTAATTCATAATATTTCTTTTATTACTTAAATCTTTCGTTTATTTAATTTTCGTTATTAATTATTTTAATTTGGTGAACTGTATTTTTGTAGTTTTGAAAATGTAAGGTTTAACCCTTCCTGGGTCACTGTCAGACATAGATGTTGATAGAATCTGAAATGAGAGGTCAAGGACTTCAATAAATGTCTTTTGTACAACACATAAAAGTTCATTTTTTTTAATTGCAGTTTTAACATTTTTTTAGATATATTAAAAATACATAATTCAAACTTGAAAAGTAATGTTTTCTTTTTTAATTTGATGCATATTTTATTAAACTGCAATATAAATAATTTGATAAAGCCATCTGATTGCCATTTCTTAGAAGCACTAAACAGTATTGCTGATTTGCTTGTTAATGTTTCTCTTTGCTGAAGCAACCATCTGATTTAAGCTCAAGTTTGATTTGAACTATTACCAACAATGTTTTTCTTAAGTTTTCAAAAAAAATTAACAAAAAAAAATGCTATTTTTATAAACGGTAGATTTTGGAAGTATTTACAAAGTACGTACCGCCATTTTTTTTTTCTGTTTTACACTCTTTTCTGCCATAAACTTATTTCAGTATTCCCAGAATTGTTTTTATCATTTTCCCAGCATTCTATGCATCTTTCCTGCTCTTAAAATCGAAACTGGAAGTGAAAACATACTTCTTAGTTCCAAGACTGGATGTAGCTGCACTTAATTTCGTTATGGCTCACTGCTCAAGGAGGCAGGTGGCTCACACATTCTAGCTCCTTTCTGTATGTGTTAAGTGACTTCATAATAGATTGTTTACAGCATTTGTATACCCTTTGTAAAAATTGATATTCACTTTTCTATATTTAAACCTTAGTTTTCATTTCAGTTGATTTATTTCAGTAAATTATCGATCTTTTGGCCAATTGATAATTATTGATTTTTCATACTTATATGCTACTTCGAATGGCTGGCTTACAACTTGTTGCTGTGGATATTTTATTTAACATAGCATTAGGTTATATGATAAATTTTTTTATTACTTTTCCAGTAAAAAAAACTTTGATCTGGTGTCATTTTCTGAAAATGAATGAGGTTTTGGATATGGAAGCAAATTCATTTCTGTAGATTTATTTCTGTAAAATAGCAATCTTTTAGATGGCTGATTTATCAATCAATCTTTCTGGGTTATGCTACATTGGATGGCTGGCTTAAAAGTGGTTGTGGATATTATATTTAACATTCTATTAAGTTATATGTAATTTTTCTTTTATTATTTATTGGGTTTTTAGTAAAAAAACTTTGAATTTGTACTGCTTTCTGAAAATGAATGAGCTCTTGGGTATGGATGCAAAGTGGACTTCCTAGGCATGAAATCAGTGCTCATGTGAGAAGAAAATTTTTGGAAGGGTTTTTACTCCCTTTCCCTCCCCGATAAAACTCATTGTGAATGTTTCAGTCCCCCTCCCCTGAAAAATTTCCAGCTTTTATGTTTATACTGAACGATTTTAAAAGCAGCACTCAGTAAGCAGCACAAGCACCCCTCAGTATCTTGACTGTGCCACACAGACAATATAACACTTTTTTTTTTGCTTTAGTGTACAAACCTTTCTGTACTTATCCAAGATCATCAAACTTCAACCCCAAAGAAAAAATTCATAATGTTTAGTAAAAAAAGCAGCCAAGGAAGTTTTTTTCTGTTTCATAACCAGTTAAGAAAATCCCCTGAATGTGAGAAGTCCATGTCACTTTTTATAACACTGGGCATGTTTAACATATACAATTCTGAAAAGAAACATTAAAAGAAATAAAATTCATATTTCAGGTTGAATATATATTCAACCTGAAATATCTTGATGACTTCATTATTTATTACCATCTTACTCAGAGCACTAAAAAGAAATAGTTGCCACCCGAGAACATGTATAGCATCAAAAGGAGGCACCCAAAATTCATGGGAAGAGTGATAGTCATTATTAGTGGAAAAATAGACTGAGCTGGCATTAGTTCAACAGGATAGAATACTCTGGCATGTTTCTGGAGAAATGCCGGTTCGAATCCCGTATGTTGGTGAAATTTTTTTCCGCAAAAACATTCATTGTATAATTTAACTACCTTTATTCATCAGGTTTTCCAAAATTAAGCCTTAATTATATAGTGCAATCTTTTTTTTTTTACCATATCATATTGAATTAAAATCAATATGTTTGTAAATTTGTTCATTTTATTTATTTTCATAAAATTCGTGATTTTGTTTAATTGGTATATAACATGACCTATTTCTGTTAATTGGTTATTTAAAAAAAAAATTCTAAATTTGACTTGATTATCTGACTCGGTACAATTGGCTAAAAGCCTGGAATTTTCTCACAGTATGGTACCGAGAACAAAATTACGAAACAGGAGAAATATTTACTTGAAACAAGAAAATTAATTTTTTTTTTTGTTGTTCAGAAATATATAGCCATTCTATTCATGTGCATTGTAAGCATTTCTATTAGGGATTTTTTAATAAATTTTTATTTGTGTTGCTAGATGCATTTTTTTACTACTGACTCTGAAAAAGTCTTATTAAAATAAAACGGCATCTTTTTTGATAAATATTTTACTTTCAGAAAATCCAGAATTAAGTGGTGATCAATTTGGCATATAATGTAGCATAATTCCTTTCAATAGTTGTTTTGCAAAAAGTTCTAAAATTAATTTTTTTTGCCTCATTAGATTTTTCAGGCTGGACTCTGTAAGAGTTAATAAAGCTTGAAATAACAGCCGAGTAAATATAAATACATTGTGAAGTTCCAAAATTATTTTGTTGATTTCTATATTTTTTCTGTGGACAAAACATTTAAACACATTTGTTATATATGTAAACTGTTTGCAACTTATTTACAACTAAAAGTAAGTTAAAACCTTTAGGCTATAAGTTAACCTTATAGCCTAAGATATTGTAAAATATTATGTGAAAATGTAGGATGAAACAGATTTATTTACTCATGAAAATATACAGGGTGTCCCTGAATTCATGGCCCAAATGTGAGGGGATGGTAGTATACACCGAACCCACCAATATTCGTCATAGAATATGCGGCCGCAAACGCAGGGAGGAGTCAGAAATGAAGGACAGACACAGAGGTTTCCAGAGTGACATTTATTGGAGATCATTACAACAAATGCTCAAACATCCACCCACCAGCGTTGATACAGGTGGCACAACAGTGGAGTAGTGATCGGCGTACCTGCTTGTAAATACCGGGCTTGTCGCGCACATCGGCGGCTGTGATGGACAGTCAGGCTACCAGATCCTCCTGGACTGCATGGGCATTTCGTACACAACACTCTTCTAATGTCCCCACAGAAAGAAATCGATACAAGAATGATCAGGTGATCTTGGGGGCCACGGGATGGGACTACCATGCCCAATCCATCGGTTCCCAAATGTGTTATGAAGATGCTGACACATGTCCATGCTGAAATGGGCGGGTGCCCCATCGTGCTGGAACCACATACGGGCATGGATTGCGGCTGGAACATCCTGAAGCAATTCCGGCAAAACCTGTTGCAGAAAAATACAGTATGTTTGCCTATCGAGGTGGTCCGGCAGTAGGTAGGATCCAATTAAGTAGTCATGCACGATCCCCGCTTAGACATTGATGGCAAACCGTTGCTGGTTCGAATTTGGATGTGTACCATGGGGATTCTAGGTTGCCCACAAATGCGCATTATGGACATTCACTACACCTTCACGTGAGAATGTTGATTCATCCATAAAGAGCACATGCGCAGGGAAATTGGAATGTGCGGCACTTTGCTGCAGGAACCACTGGGCGAAATCCATGCACAGGGGATAATCAACAGCTGTCAATACCTGCACTCGCTGCAAGTGATAGGGGTTCTTCATGCAGTACTCGCCAGACATTGTTCCGATGCACACCCAGGCTCTGGGCGGTGTATCACATGCTTATACCTGAGTTATCTGTCACCGTACCAAGATGTCCTCATTCATAGCTGGCGTTCTGACCATCCATGCTCGTCTGGCATCATGTCGACTACCTCAGACAGTTGGCGGTGCAGTCGCACAAACATTTTATGATCAGACATATTGGATTTTGCTCACGGTAGAGTTTTTGCAGCTCTATACCATTGCCCTCGGCTACACCATACATCAGGTCCATATCGGCTTTCTCTGCATTCGTAAACTGCTCCATCTCGTGTCCGGTCGACGCTGAGAATGCTGGAGTTTGGCCGATCCAGTGCTTTTTAGCTGTGCCTCCTCGTCTGCGCCCACTACCGGCACTGGGCTGCATTTGCGGTGGCATATTCTATGATGAATATTGGTGGGTTTGGTGTTTACTACCATCCCCTCACATTTGGGCCATGAATTCAGGGACAGCCTATATACATATGAACTGTCACACACATTTCAGTGGGTTAGGTTGTTTTACCTCTGAAAAGCATTTTTTGCACACAATGGGCTATATGACCAGGTCACAAGGACCCTGAGGGCTCAGAGAAGGTTTGGGGGAGAGGACCCACTGGATAGCTATTGGGAGATGATAGCTCCCTTCAAAACCATGGTATAGCTCTGCACAGTGTATGGCTCTCCCACACATGGGGCCATGGTTTAACATCCCATCCAATGAATAGCAGCTTTTCTAAGCCCATCAGTGTCCCCTACTGACCAAGAACATTTTTGTGCTTGATTCACAGAGCCGTTTTATCAATTTGAACCATAATAAATCAAATACTACCATACAATATTACCCAATCATGTAGCTTCTTCGCTCTGCCCTCAGTCAGTAGGGGACACCAATGGGCTTGGAAAGGCTGCCATCTGTCAGATGGGACATTATGCTGGGGCCCCATGTGTGGGAGAACCATACCTGTGCATGTTAAAGAACACACTGTATGGCCTTGACAGGAGGCTACCATCTGTCTCCCAACAGCTGTCCAGTGGGGTCCCCCCCCTAACTTCTCTGAGCCTTTGAGGTCCTTGTGACCTGGCCATTTAGCCCATTGTGTGCAAGAAATGCCACTGAGAGATAAAACAACCCAATTCATGCAGCTTCCTTATTAATGTATGAAGGAGATAAATCTTTTTCAGTTCATCAGGAAGTTTATTGTATAATTTTAGTCCTATATAATTTGTATTTTATGGACATTTTTTTTCTTTATAGGTGGTACATACAATTTCAGTTTACTTTGTTTTAATAGGATATAAAGATATTTCACTGTAAAGGAATAAGTATTTTTATGTACATATTCTGTTATTGTGAATATATATTGTTTTGTCACAGGCAATATTGGTAGTTTGCTGAAAACATGTAGGTAGTGAGCTGGTAGTTCTTGTTACATTCAAGAAATTCACTGGCATTTGAATTTCACTGGTGGTAAATTGGAAATCTTTGAAGCATTAAATAAAAATTTAATTGCTAATAGTTAGTAACTAAATTTAAAAAAATTCTATTTCTACAATATTTCTACATTGGCTAATATTAGACCTAAGTATTGCATAAAACAATGCAGAAGGAATAGCAAGAAATGCTGATTGCTCGTGGTTTTTTGAGAAAGCGCTTTAACAGGTAATGATGACTCTCAGCATGCATCACAAGAAGTGGTGCTTGTGGCAAACACAGCCAAAAAAATACCATCAGCATGTTTTTTTATCTTATTGAAATTTGACTTAATTACTAATAAATGTAACCAGTAATCCATATGTATTGATTGAAAAACGATATATTACATAAATTGTGTCAAATGCTAGAATTGATTAGTTTGCAAAAGTGCTTGTAATTGCTCTGAAGAATTTTCATTCTTACAACTCTAGTAATTTTCTTCTGAAATCTGGTAAATTACTCCAGTAACACCTATTTCATCTCAATCTGTTTTAGTAATGTTAAGGATTTTTTTCCAGCTAGCTATAGACACTTTCAGATGATAGGTGATGCCAGTTGCTGGAGAGCTCTTTGGAACCATGTAATATTAAGGATCTCTTGTATAGTGTATTTTAGCATACATGGGCTGTGGTGTTTATTAGTGTTTTGTTATATATCCCTTTCAAATTGGGCAAGTATATACAGGTGATGGGCAGCTACTTTTGCCTTGGCATAACTGTCATCGTGAAATCCTTAGGTAATGTTTTCATATCATTGGTTGAAGTTTTGTAATAAGAAAAGTTGAAAAAATATCAGTGTTTAAAATAGTAATTTGATAAATTTTACTAAAAATACTGATAGTTGTAGGTACTATACAAAATAAAGATTTGAGATGTGACAAATCATGGTGCAATATCAAAGATGTAGACAAATGTGTTGAAATTTGCAGTAAGTCACAAAAACAGTAATGATTCTAAATAAAGTTCATTTTATTCCAATCAATTTCATGATGATGGAAAAATGCAGTTCATTTAATGGAGCAAAAGAAAAAAAAAATTACACATGATAACTTTAAGAAATGTGCACCATTAACAAATTTGATCAGAACAATAAATTCCCACAAATCAGTTGGAATCTAAATTTTGGATTTATAAATAAGTCCTTTATCAGCTAAGAGAGTACTATATTTAAATAATAAGTAGTAGGTTAAATTTGGGACAAATATTATATACTGTCCTACCAAAATATTGTAGAATTTCTATGTTATATCAATGGGAATTTAACTTTAGAACTCTATAACTTCTGAAATGTGCATTTAATTAAAAAATGTGGCTGAAGATAAAGTTTATAATCAAATCTATTTAAATCTGGATTTCCAATAATATTCATTCAATATTTAAAGAGTTGTGGGAACTGGAATATTTAACAATAAATTATCTTTTTTAAAAATATTTTGTAATTGTCTAATATTGAAATATTCATTATGCAAACTTCTGAAATTCCTATTTATTTTATTAAATGATTTGGAACAATATTTATTATTTAAAGATTAATGTATAAAATTCATGGAGCACTTCTAGAGGGGAGGACAGCCCCCTAGAAGTGCTCCCAGAGACTAATAAATTTCATGACATTTAGGAGACTTGTGCCTAAAGGTACCATTGCCAAGAGGTGTGGAAATGCATTGCATGAAAAGTTTTAACTCTAAAAATTTTTGTACTTTATTTATATAGTTGGAACTAAATTTTAAATGCCTTTAAGTTATGCTCAAGATTTAGCTTTATTAACTACTGATACTTGGCTTATGTGGATATATTCCATCAGAACCTCATTTGTTACTTTTGTGCAACTAAGTTTGCTAAAGAGTTATTTTGTGATTAAACATTGTAAAAGTCTGGTTTCTCCACTAATACTGTGTCATCATTGAGCCAGTATTTTCAAGTGTGAGTGTGCACCTCACTGGAACCAATAAAAGAATAGCAGACAGTAACATATCAGAAGAGTATTTCCATGCATTTAATGAAAAGTAATCAACAGCAAGTCTTCTATCAGCTAATGTGATAAGTCCTTAGGTCATGCCGCTTCAAGTATACTCAAGACATACAAGTAATGGATAGAAAAATGGAAACATCCTCCTCTTATGTCAATGGAGATTCAAATTTGAGGCCCATAACTGGTTAAATAAATTTTTATCGAAACATATGACTTAAGATAATACAATTTGAAAAACCTTCTCCTCAGAAAATAATTAAAATAACTTAGTTCTCTGCCATTGTTCAATAAAATTTTGAAGTTTATCCTTCAAACTATTTGTATATTAAAAAGTTTTTAGGCACAAACTCAGAAGCTTTTCAAAGCAAGAACAGCTCTCTGTCGTCAGTGCAGTGACATTATGTGGTGATTCTAGGGCTGCTAAGAACTTCTTTCTACATGTCATGAAGGGTGATTCTAATATCTCAATTGCAGGTTGGGACAGGCGAGATCATTATTTCGATAGCTTTGTGGATGATGGTCCCATAGTAAGTGGATACTCATGATAGAAGTGTGAGCTGCAGTCATTAGCTTGTTTTGGCTGACATCTGTCTGATGCTCTGTGAACCTCCCCCATAGAAAATATATGGTTTTTCTGAAATAGTAAGCAACAGAATTATCTGATAAATGCAGGGGAAATCTGAATCTGGCTGATTTCTGGAGGAGGTTAAATTTGTCTCTGACCCTTTTTGCAATGTTCTCCAGATGATTTTTTGGGCTTTGAGTAATTTGAGGACAGGTAATGTAAGCACAGACAGTAATGTAAGATATGGATCTAGCAAAGGTTTCCTACTCAGAGTTGGTAATTGGGAGGAGAGCTGAATCTGTTCTGTTGTCATTTCTATACTTATTGATTAGCTTTTCTATTGATTTTGGGTGGAAGTCATGGGATGCTGCTGTGGATTGAACATATTTAATTTTTTTTTTGTGTAAAAACTCATTTGATGATATAGTGAGGTCCTATGGATGAAAAAATGGAAGGCTCAGAGCCCAAAAAAATCAATATTGTCTTCAGCCCAGCTCCAAATCTGAAGAAAATTATATAAAAAAAAGTATATAAACAATCAGTCCAAAGTGAATGCATAGTATTCCCTATTAAGATAGACATCAAACATTAATTAATAGATTCTGAAAAAAATTCATCGCCGCCACGGCAGGAATCGAACCCGCATCTCTCCAGATTCATGCCAGAGTGCACTACCATTGCACCACGCAATGGTAGCGCACTCTGGCATGAACATGAGGCTGGACAACGAGCTCTTTCAGAATATGACCTTATAAATCTTCTTCCTGAAATGTGACTGAGACAGCTCCATCTATACTCAAGGAGATGCAACTTTTTCAGTCGTTGTATTTGATTATCAGATGTTAATGAGAAGGTCGCTAACGCTAAGTCGTTAATATATAATTAAAAATCAATCCAAATTTTTTTCAGAATCTATTAATTAATGTATATAAACAAATTTAGCCTCCTTCAAAAATCAAGCAAAAAATCTTCAGAATTCAACTATCCTACATTTGCCAGATAATTCTGTTGCCTACTATAAAGGAAAAACCATACATTCTCTACAGGGAGGTTCACTGGACATCAGACAGATCTCAGCCAAAACTATCTAGTGACTGCCACTGCTGAGCTAGCAATACAACCTGCTGCAACCATAGACTGGGAGCATACCACACTGCTATCACATGCATCGATTTACTAAAGAACCATTGTCCACAAGGCTATTGAAATAATTACCTTACCTGTCCCCACCAGCAACCTAGATACTAGAATCACCCTTCATGACACGTGAAAAGAAGTTCTTAACAGCTCTAATGTCACAATACAGTGTCACTTCACTGAAGGCGGAGTGTTGTCCTTGCTCTAAAAAGTTTCTGAGTTTGCTCCTAAAAACTTTTTAATATTCAAATAGTTTGAAGGATAAACTTCAAAATTTTATTGCTCAGTGACAGAGAACTTTAAGTTATTTTAATTATTTTCTGAGCAAGAAGATCTTTTTAATTGTGTTTTTAAAGTCCTCTCTGCAGAATGACCTCAAAATATGTCACCTTTTCCCTTGTATTAGAGCTAAAATAATACAGATATTTTCAGGCCTACTCCCAACACTGGAAAATGTTATGACGTTATGGACTTGATGTATAAAACTTGTCATGAATCTTAAAATTTGATTTCTTCTGTGCTGTTAACGAAACAACATTATCCCACAGTTGATCTGTCTCACACATGGCAGCCTACCCTGTTTGTGTCAATGTGTGCTGCACACAGTGGAAGGAAAGCTTCTCTGCTCTAATACAAGAGAAAAGACTACATATTTTGAGAATTGAAACAGAGGCATACCAGGCACACCAAGACTTTTGTCACAGCTCCCCTCCCATCATGCTCACGGAGCTGCTTTAAAGGCTCCACTACACAGAGGGAAAACACAAAAATGACATCATACAGAAACATCTAAAGAAGATTAAGTAGCTCATTGAAACCTCAGATAAGCCTTTTTTACCGTACTTTTAAACCCTTTCCTAGTATTAATCTGTCTGATAACAGATAGGATGTAGGGGAAAAAATTAAGAGATGCCTGATACTAAATTTGAACTGTATTGGACTATGATGTTCCTTAATCACATATTCCATTGACAAAATTCATAAAAGACACTATCTGAAATTTTTGGTTAACAAAGGTGTTAGTACTGGAACTGCCAAGAGAATTATTTTGAAGTTTATGAGATAATGTCATTGATGACAACATATGTCACTTGTAGTTCAGAAATTTTGATCTGAGAAATTTCCATTGTAAGATGAATCTTGCTCAGGATGTCCCTCTAAAGTTGATACTATTTTGCTTGCCATCATCAGTATAGATCCTCTCTAAACAGCAGAAGAGAATGGAACTAATCTTGGAGTGCACAACAGCTTTACACCACATACATTGATTGGAAATGGTCTCAAAACTTTGTGTTTGGGTCCCACAGAATTTGAGAGGAATTTAATGGAATATGCTGAGGTATGTAATTCGCAGCTTGTTCAACATGATGGAGCATCATTTTTGACCAACTCATAATTGGTGAAAACAGTTCTGCAAAAATGGAATGTGCTAGATACCATATCAAAGGCAGACATTTATCAGAAGAAGATCATGCTGTATGTTTGGTGGAACTGCAAGAGAATCTTATACTATGAGCTTTTGGATCTTAATCAGACAGTCAACATGGCTATGTATGTGCTCAGCCACAAAAATTAAGTGAGTCTGTTGCTGAAAAACGACATAGTTCAGTGAATAGGAATAGTGAATAGGAAATCCTCCTTATTCTCCTGATTTGACCTTTAGACTACCACTTTTCTGGGCATTACATTTTTTTTTGCATAGAAAAACTTCTAGTAATGTTGATGATGTAAAAACTGAGGTGAGTAGGTATTTTAATTCTAAAAGTAGTAACTTTTATTTTGATGGTACTAATAAGTTATCTGAAAGATGGAAATAAAGTTGTTTTTAACAAGGGAACATACATTGAAGAGCCAAAACAGTATGACCAGCACATCTTTATGCAAATCGAAGCAACTATAGTAAACAGCAGTGTGTGTGTGTATGTAGGTCATGAAATGGTATAAATAACATCTGATACTGAGCTCTGATTAATCAGTGTTATTCTTGTTCTTCATGAGATGGGAAAGGCAGTGGACTTAAGTGAATTTGACAAAGGCCAAATTGTAATGGCCAGATGACTGGGTCGGAGCATTTCTGAGACAGCAAGGCTTGTATGCTGCTCTGTCAGCATGGTTAGTACCTTCAAAAAGTGGTCCGAGGAGGGAAAAACCAGGAACCACTGGCAAGGTGTGGGCCGACCATGGCTCATCAATGCTAGATGTGAGCAAAGGCTATCCCATATGGAATGAGTCAACAGAAGGAATACTGTGGCACAACTCGCCCGTAATTTGAATGCTGGTGACGGAAGTAATGTGTCACAACACACAGTACATCGAACCCTGCTGAAAATGGGGCTGCATAGTCACAGGCCACTCCAAGTGCCCATCCTAACCTTGTTTCACCGTTGAAAGTGCCTACAATGGGCACGTGAGCATCAAAACTGGACCTTGAATGATTGGAAGAAGATCATCTGGTCCGATGAATCTCATTTCCTTGTTGCACCATGTGGATGGCTGGGTATGTGTGCATCGTTTACCTGGGGAAGTGTTGGCACCAGGATGCACCATGGGATGAAAACAAGCCGGTGGAGGAAGTGTAATGCTTTGGGCAATGTTCTGCTGGGAAACCCTGGGTCCAGTCATTCATGTGCAGAAAACTATGACATCTACCACCTTCTTAAACATCATTACAGACCAGGTATATCCTTTCATGGCAACGATATTCCCCTCTAGTAGTGCCTTCTTTCAGCAGGATAATGTGCCATGCCACACTGCCTGTATTGTTTGAGAATGGTTCGCAGAACATGAAGACTTCCAGATATTGCCCTGGTCTCCAAATTCCCCAGACATCAATTCAATCAAGCATCTGTGGTTTGTGTTGGAACAGCATATCCGATGTGTGGCAGCTCAAATACATAACTTACAAGAGTTATAGGATCTGCTAGTAACGTGTTAGTACCAGATACCACAAGACACCATTAGAAATCTTGTAACGTCCATGCCTCGCCGGGTAAGAGCTGTTTTGGTGGCACGTGCAGGACCAACATCATATTAGGCAGGTGGTCATAATGTTTTGGTTCTTTGGTGTATGTTGTTGGAAAATAATAAATTTCTCTGTAGAAAATGTTGTGTTTTATATTGATGGCAAAAACATGCAGAACTTTAGTCACCCAGTATATTGTAATTGTAAAATAATTTAACAAAAAAATTAAATTTCTTTAAATATTTTCACTGAAGTTACAATGAAAATATATAATAGAATTTTTCAATTTTTTAAAGAAAACTATGTAAAAATTTCCATTACACTATTTTTATTTGAATTTTGTTATGTTATTTCTCACAATTTAATTGTTTCTTTTGATATAACATACATGACCTGTTTCTGTTTGCTACTTCAGGATAAAGATTCTAAAGTTGCTTATTTTATTAATATACTTGAAATTAATTTGGCCCCCCCAGACTGAGTTCAGTTTCAGAAACCCTATGCTATAAGGTTTAACTATAGGAAGTAACAAATGTTGGAATAGGCAATTTTAAAATGATCAAAAAGCAATTGTAATTGTTCAACCAATGCAGTAGTGTTAAATGATTTTAGTTTCATAGTTTTCATTCTTTAACTTATTATGAGAAGATCTTTCACATGTAAACATTTCTGTCCTTCAAATGAAAATGGGTCTACTTTGCTTCAAAAATAAGTGTCTAGTGATCAAGCAGGATAGTGTTAATCATCTTAATGAGTTCTAGAGCAGTTGCATTTCATGCTAAAAATATATCATAATTTGCTTAAATGAAATTAAAATTTATTCATAACCAAGATTTTATGTAAAATCATGATTTTTTTTAAAGAGCTGTTATTTAATATATTGGCAATGGTGGAATGAGTACTATGGTATTACAAAAGAGATAAAAAAAATTCTTTTATGAAAAAACTGAAAGTTAAATAGTTAGCATTTATAATTTTGCTATCATTTGGTGTTCTTATGTAAAGCTTAATTATTTGAAGATCATCATTTTGACTAATTGAATGCAAGTTTGAATTTATTTCAGTGTTTATAATTGTAAGGATAGAATAAGTTTGAAATTTTATGATACTATAAAATATTATAATACAGCTGTCATATATATATAATTACATTTTTTTTTTGCATTTATGGTAAAAACAGGTGTTGAACTCTCATCTATATACACCTATAATGGAATAATTTGTTTGGCATATTTGGAGGCAGAGTTTTGTATAGTGACTGGCACAGGTAAGGTAATAAATGTTTTTGCCCTATAAGATTTGAATTGGGTGCACATCTCAAATGTCATTGGCCAGAATCTGTCATTAATCTATAAAATTATATAAGCCATACTCTCTCTTATTATACATGTATGGTTTTGCTTAAACTGTAAGCTATGCTTTACAACTAAATTTTCTAAACAGCGAAGTATTTCACCTATTGTGTACGCCTCCCTTAATTTTCTTTCGTCATAATCATTTGAGTATCTTTTGTGCAGAGATGGCTTGTTCATTAGGCTACCTTGGGCATTGCCCCACCAAAAATAGTCACAAGAAATAATAAAACAGTTTCAAATTTAGTATTCTTTATTTATCATATCTAAATCAACATAATATCATTTTTATATTTGTTCTTTTCAAATAATTTAAAAATTCTCTGTCATTGAGCAATAAAATTTCAGAGTTTATCCTTCAAACTATTTGGATGTTGAAAGTTCTTAGGAGAAAACTCTCAGAAAGACGGAGCGCTGTCTTTGCTCCGAAAAGCTTCTGAGAGTTTTCTCCTAAGAACTTTCAACATCCAAATAGTTTGAAGGATAAACTCTGAAATTTTATTGCTCAATGACAGAGAATTTTTAAATTATTTTAAATTAATTTTTGAGCAAGAAGGTCTTTTAATTGTATATTTGTTCCATAATAATTATTATTATTTGCTGTGTTATGTAAACAGTCACAATATTTATTTTGTGAATCAGCCATATTTTGTCTGAATCAGTTTATACAATACAAATTTTTCATTATTACCATCACCCTGAATCTTAAGATTATCAATTATAGCAATTACATAAATTCATATGCACTGAAACAGAATAGGGATGAACTACAGGTGGCAGGTCACTACAAAATAAATTGATTGGATGATTCAACCAATACAACCAATAATCAAAGATCTTGTTACTTAGCAAAAAATCTTCATTTGACTCTGCCACACTCAATGCCTAAACTTTCCTGACAAGTTGTGTTTAAATGAACTTGAACTGGGTTGCCAGCTTTTCATTTTTCCAAGGAAGGATATTTCTGTATGATCAGTTAAAAAAAACTCATTATATATGAAAATATAAAGTGTATTAACATTTCATCATCATCATCATCCTCAAGCAGCCATGGGCTACGGAGGTCCAACAAGACCATGCAGTTTAATTCTCCAAGCATATCTGTCCTGAGCTACATCTGCTGCATCCGGCAACTGTACACCAATTCTAACAAGGTCCTGTTTGACATTGTCTGCCCACCGCATCCTAGGTCTCCCCCTCCTTCTGAGGCCTCTAGGCACACTGTTCATAACCCTATTCGCCAATCTATAATTATCCATACGGGCAACATGGCCAAACCAGCGGAGTCTCTCTCTGCACAATATGCTGCTTAAAGGAGGTTGCAGACTCCTTTGCCTAACCTCATCATTAGTTACAAAGTTAAACCACCTAATACCCAAGATACTGCGTAAGCGTCTAGAATCAAAAGCATCTAGTTTCCTGTTATCTTGCTTACACAGCTTCCAAGTTTCACTACCATAACTAACCCTAGAAAGAACCAAACTATTATACAGTCTAATTTTAGTCTTTAGGTGTATACGCCTATTTCTCCACAATCTCCATAGATTCTTAAAAGTCCCGGCAGCAATACCTATTGGTCTGTTAATCTCATGCCGCACATCACCAGTATCAGTTACGCAGCTCCCAAGGTAATTAAACTGTGACACCTGCTCAAGACTGCAACCATTCAGATTAACTGAATCACAACATGCCTGACCAATTTTCATCACTTTAGTTTTCTATCTGTTTATAACCAAACCTACTCTACTACCAGTCTCATCAACAGCTCAAATGAAAGAGTTCATCTCATCAACATCATTTGCCAAAAGGGCTAAATCATCAGCATAATCTGAATCAGAAATTTTCATATCTCCAGCCCATTTAAGGCCAAAATCTTTCCTTTGAAGTGAATTTCGCATAACATAATCAACAACCAAACTAAAGAGAAAAGGAGACAAAATGCACCCTTGTCGAACACCAGAAGTAATGCTAAACCAATTGCTACAAGACTTACCAACTCTCACACATGACTCAGTGTTATTATAGAGAGCTTTCATTATGTTAACTAACTTGTCTGGTATACCATATGATCTCACAATCAACCACAAATTATGACGATCAACAGAGTCGAAAGCCTTTTTGAAATCAACAAAGCTAGCAACCAAAGGTTTCTGAAACTCTAAACATTTCTCAAGAATCTGCCTAAGTGAAAATATCTGATCTACACATCCCCTACCACTTCTGAATCCACATTGCTCATCACGCAATTGCCTGTCAACCAGATTCTTAATTCTATTAAGCAGAATCATGGAAAGAACTTTACCTGGAACGGAGAGTAGGCTGATACCCCTATAGTTATCACAAGAACTGCGATCACCTTTTTTGAAAATAGGGATAATAATAGCTCTGGTAAAATCTTTAGGAACCATGCCTTTATCATAAAAGTTATTCAAAATTTCAGTCATCCAAATGGTAACTGAAACATTCCCAGCTCTAAACATTTCCGTAGTAATTTCATCCACCCCTGGGGATTTATGAAGTTTAAGTTTAGAAATAGCCAAACTAACTTCAGATTGTGTTATAGGGCCAACATTAAAGCCAACAATGCATCTATCATCATTGCAAACAATGGGAGTAGAACTAACCACATTGTTTAGAACATCACTGAAATGCTCAGCCCACCTAGCCATGACAGAATCCTCACCTTCTATAACCTTGCCTTGTTTATCCTTCAATCCCTGTATACCTGTTCGTTTTCTACCACACAAAACATTAACTATCTGGTACAGCTCTCTGCTGTTGTGCTGTCTAACTGCTTCCTCAGCTTTGTCAGCAAGGCTATCAAGCCAAAGATTCTTATCAGTAGCTAACTGATCCTTTACACGTTTATTAAGTTCTTTGTAATGCTTTCTATTAGGACTAGTAGGGTACTGATTAAGGACATTCCTGCAGTTCCTTCTTTCTGAAATAAGCTCAAGTGCCTTATCACTTAAATAATTCTGCCTCCTCTGCTCCTTTTTCCCTAAAAGAGTACTGTTAGTTTAAAAAAAAGCCTGTTTAAAATGGCCCCATTCTTCCTCAACTTCAGTATTAAGCAAACCATGACTGTCATAATGACTAAGTAACCTATCATGGTAAGCTTTAGCTATAAATGGGTCTTTCAGAGCTTCAGTATTAAAGTTAAATTTTTTAACCCTAGCACAACACTTTTTAAGTTTAAGTTGCAAGACACTTTTAACAAGGTAATGGTCAGATCCAATTTCAGCTCCCCTATATGCCCTGGTATTTCTAACAGAACTAGCCCATTTGCTGTTAATTAATATATAATCAATCATATTCTTATGCAGCCCATCAGGTGAAACCCATGTGTATTTATATATGTCGCGGTGTTTGTAATATGTGTTAGTTATTCTGAAACCATTTAGTTTACTTACCTGTAAGAGACGTTGCCCATTGCCATTGCAGCTACCAATACCAAAAGGGCCTATTACTCCTCCCCAAAGGTCAGAGTCAGTACCAACTTTGGCATTGAAGTCACCAAGAACAAGGGTAATATCTCCTTTCTTGACAGAATTCAAAATATCCTGAAGTTGTCTGTAAAACCTATCCTTCTCATCCTCATCAGAATCCTCAGTGGGGGCATAACAGCAGATAACATTCAAGTCTTTAATGCTTGTCTGAAATTTTGCTGTAAGAAACCTTTCATTAATGCACTCATATCCTAGAAGAGCATCACTAGCATGTCTGCTGAGCAGCAGACCCACGCCTTGGTGATGCTTTCCATCCTCCCTCCCTGTAAAGAGAAATTTAAAGTTATTTTTAAGTATCTCACCTTTACCTGTCCATCTGGTCTCTTGCAAGCCTAGAATATCTAGGTTATAGCGCTGGAATTCCTGCATGAGGACATCAAGAGAATAATCTCTATGTAATGTCCTCACGTTCCACGTTCCTGCAGAGAGAAAATGATTAGTAGGATTTTTAAAGAAATTAGGTTTATTGAGATTGGTAGGGCCAACAATATCAAACAGCCCCCTGATCGCAGGCATGGGGCAAAGACCTGTTCCTCCTCCGCTAAAGGCTGAAGTCACCGATGCTGGTAGGAACTTCAGGCACCACCTTTTCAAGTGGACTTTTTCAAGAACCATATGGCCTGCCAGAGACACATTACTCCAGTTTAGGATTGACGATGCCCAACTAGCTAAGTAAGGTTCAGGTACCTGCGATGGCCTTTGATTAGGATTATCCACCAGCTGATATAAGGTATCCCATTCCTCTGTTCACTTAGAGCTGGCAACCCAGAAGCAAACAGAAAACACAGCGGCAAACTCTCCCTCAACAGAGGCCCACCAGTGCAGCAAGTCCAGGATCCATAATCAAGCTGAAATCCATAAACAAGTCATTAACATTTAGTCTACAATAATATATTTTATATAATCTTTCATCAGCAGTACTTAACTCAGTTCACTAAATGCATTGTCTTTTTTGACTTGCAACTCCAAGGTTTCCAGTTTGATGCCACCCACTATCGCAAGTTTTTTTCTTCAGTTCCTTTTTTTTCATAATTCATTTTATTACCATATCACTTTTTTACAATTTATTCTAAAATAAATTATTATATATATAATAATAAAGGTATGTAATAAATTTATATTTTAATATAACCAAAAAAGACTACTGTTCAAATGATAATTTACTACAAGTTTCAGTTTAAAATGAAAGATATAAATTTATAATCATAACAGAGTGAAAAAAATTATATATATATAGTACACTTATAGATTAGACATATTTTTCACAAGCAATTTTTTGAAACACCACTAGGACAGAGAGAAAAAATATATATATAGGTAATTTTTACAGGGAGGAGCAAAATGCTGAATTGAAATAAAAAAGACAATGTTTTACAGAGACTTTTTTTTCTGAAATATTTTGCAAAGTAATGCTCTTTGGGAATAGCCAGGAAAAATATGAAGAATATGTGCATTATATTGATCATCTTTTCAGCTTGATTCGTTTCAGTTCAATACCAGGTATTTCCCCAAATTTTTTCACTACATCTGGGCTTTGCCTAAGCTAGACAAGTGTCTGACCAAACATTTTAGTCGTGAGCTGCCACTGGTTTTTTGCACTACTCTTTATCTACTTATGATAAATTATTAATGCAAGTATACTAATTAAAATTGCAAAAAAGTGATAATATAAACAAAACATCTCATTCATAAAATCAGTGCAGGAATGAAGCATAAGGAATTAAAGAGATGATTTGCACATGATCATTTGAAGTTCTAAGCAAGTTTCTATGAAGCTTAACAAAATTTTGTTCTAAATTTTGTGAAATTGTTTTAATTTGAATTTTAAGATGCAAAATAATGGCAGTGCCATTTTACCAAAAAAAAAAAAGTATTCTATAGTCAAGCCGTCCCGTGGCCGAGTGGTTAGCACGCTTGGCTATTGATCTAAGGGACCTGAGTTCGAACCCCGGGTAAGGCATGGATGTATGTGTCGTTTATTCTGCTGAGGTCCTGCCATCCTCTCAGACCTTCTACTCTGGCATATAAACTGACAGGCTCCTGTCAGACCTCTGTGGCAAGCAGCTGCTTGAGGGGGTATTTATTTTTTTTATTATTCTATAGTCCATGGAAAATCTCACATGAGCATATGTGTGTAGGTCTGATTTAAATCAAATATGCTTCTTTATTTCTCTAAATTACAAATGAATTTCAGGAATGTGTAAACTAAAAAATTAAATCAGAAGACAACCTATAAAAGTGAGGGAAGAAAAATATAGAAACAATATACAGGTAGTCTTGATTTACACAGTTTTCAGTTACACGATTTATTAATTTAGGCTTATTCTTGATTTGTGTGATCTAAAAATTTACCTTTAGGCAGTTTGAAATAAACCCTCAAAGCATAACATGAGAAATCTTGGTAAATTTATTCATAAAAATACTTTGTAGAAAAAGTAACAGAGACTCACAACTCATTGCCAGCTGTGTATGACAAATGCAGGCATCTCTTCTCATGAGTCACTTTCCATTAGGATTGGGCCAAGGTTGCTAGTCACTGGATTTGTATGGGACTGACCCATTTTGCATAGTAAAATCTAGAGTGCCTGCATTGACAGCCAGGAATTCCACATATTAAAGACCAAGAAGCAATTAAATGTCTATCACTGTTGCCTTCGGTGTAAGCCCAGATGACCCCCTCTCCCAATAATTCTTCCACCTCACCCTCTGCACCAATTCCAGTAAATTTGCCCTTCACAGCAGTTAACATGCCTTTCATACTGTATATTTATTTGTCTCAAGTTTAGGTTTATTTTACTTTCTACTATAAATTATTCTATTACATTCATTGTATTCTCTATTACAATTTGAAATTTTGGTACTGTTGGATAGGTTGATGCAAGAATGTACTCTTCCTAACTTGAACATTTCAATTATTTATATGGGAAAATTGTTCCCATTTTGGAAAATTTGATTGACATAGTGATTTTCAGGAACACATTAACCATGCAAATTTAGAACTACGTTTACCTCACATTATTAATCACAGTGCATTATGAATGAGTAGGAGAAGCAATTATCAAAAGCAGTGCTACAACTATATCAGAATGCTATTCCAATAATCGATGTTTCTGAATTACTGAACCAGAATGCTGTTTCACTACATGATGTTTCTGAATCTTTGAGTAAAAGTTGTTCTATACTTTAAAATATTATTGAAAATTAGGATTATATATTGCTTCTTTTCTAGGGAAAATTATGGGGATATTGTTACCTTGTTACAATTTTTTTGTGATAGTCAGGGATGAAGGGGGGGGGGGAGAAAATGGCCTTTGTGCATGAAAAAAGTTAATATATACATATTTTAATATGCTTTTATTTATTGGGAAGTTGGAATGAAAGTACAAATTAATATTTTAAAATGTTAAGAAATTCACCTTCAATGTAATAGCTGAGTGGTACTTTCATGCACACAATGGACTAAAGGTCCAGGTCACAAGGATCCCCCCACCCAAGGGCTCAGATTTGAGAAGGGGATCCACTGGACTACTGTTAGGAGACAGATGGAATCTCTCATTAAGATCATCTACCATATCCTTCAACGTACTAATAGCAGGGCTCTCCTGAACATGGAGTCACAAATTAAATGTCTCATCTGATGGATGGTTGTATTTCTGAACCTATTGGTGTCCCATTTCTTGCTGAGAGCTGGGTGTGTGGGTTAAGGGAAATAATCACAGTTGGAACTCAAGCCTTGGAATGCCAGAATGCTAATCTGGTGCGCTAAAAACTGAGCCACCACCCCCCACCATATGCTGAAATGCAAATGCTATTCTGATGACTTTTGATTCAGATGTCAGAGGAAGTTTTGCAAAACATCAAAACAGAGCATTTAGTGAGAAGAAGAGATGAGTTGGGCTTAATTTTTTAGCCTAGCCCTGCTTTGGGAGAAAAAAATTCTGATGCATCACAAGACATATGTATACAGAAATGCATGTCACTAATCATTTATTTTATTCTTATATTATTAATTATAATTGTTTTATGACAAAATTAAATGTTAATACTATTTGGAGTGAAAAATATTAGAAATGTTAGTAGGAATTAAAGTTTTCTGGGTGTCATCATTATAAATATAAAAAGCTCTTAATTTTTTACAGATAAGGAAATACGTTAAAAATGAAAGCTGCATGGTGCTTATTTTTAATTACTAAAGACTGATTAAAAGGTTGAAATTATAATCAAAAATTGTTTTATATTGTTGCTTATTTTTCCTACAATTTTAAGAAATATTTGAAATTTAAATTATTCTGAGCTAGAGCTTGGAGTTGTGCTATTTTGAGTCTGAGCCTGCCGAGTTTGGCTCAAGCTGAATATTTAGTGAGAAACGTACAATTTCATCTCTAGTGAGAAGCATACAAATATTTTCATTGTATAGTTTTGAGTGCAGCTGTTCCAAAATTAAGTAGAAATGACAGATAGTTAATCTGATTCTCATTTAATTAGCCTAATTCAAGCTTCTAAATTTAAAACATTGAACTACTATGCAAAAGCATCAATTTGTTAACATTGAATAAGCTTCTATCAATAATAAAAAAATAAAATGGCTTGAATGCAAAAATAGTAAAATTACCAAAATAATTGTGACTTGAATGCAAACTAATAAACAACCCGAAAGAATTATGATGTGAGTGCAAAAGCCAGAATTAATAATAAAATTACATATATTTAATATTTCATGATTTTCAGCCATTTGTTTTACATAGTTTATTTTCAAAAACACTTTCTATTTTTATATTAAGAATTTTTCAAGAGCTGAAAATTTTATTTCTTACATTGCAGACAGCTACCTTTAGCAGCCCTGATATAAACTAATGTTTCAAGATTCCTTATGTTTGAGAGATGTGAGTGAACAATAGGTTATTTACCATTCAAATGGTTAATCAGGGCCTTACCCACAACTGTTTTTTCATTCATTAATGCATTTTAAATGAATCGTACTAGTTGAATGCTGTTTGAAAATTCAATGAGAAACA
This sequence comes from Ryuthela nishihirai, assembly GCA_038380435.1. Taxonomy (NCBI): domain Eukaryota; kingdom Metazoa; phylum Arthropoda; class Arachnida; order Araneae; family Heptathelidae; genus Ryuthela; species Ryuthela nishihirai. Next base: position 13,469,536 of record JAWZYU010000020.1, on the reverse strand, counting down.
ATAAAATTTTGTAATTTGACTCTAAACAATCACTTTTGAAACATGGCAGAATTTTTTATATTAACTTTTTTAAACTTTCCTTTCACTTCAATATTTCAATTCTTTATTTCTTGATTTTTATATAGAATTGACATCATTATTTCAAATAGTTTCAAGTTTGACCTGAAGTCTATTATAGGTAATGAATGGAATTTTTATAACAGTATGATATGGCTTATATTGAGGTATGCATTCCTGGAAAACATTGGTATAAGCAAAATCTTGTTTGAATAGGAAAAGCAGGTAATTCTAGTCCCCAAATTATGTCTTTATGTGTAAAAAAAATTATGCTGAGGGATGCATTCCTGGAAAAGTAAGTAAATAGCAGAAGTTTTTACATAAACTTAATATCTGGCAACATTTCCAATTTTCAGCTGTCCTAAAGCTTTCCCGTGACGCAGTTCATGTACAAGAACTATGTCAACATAGTTGAAGGCTGATTAGTATAAATGAAAAAAAAGGTACCAGAGTGATTCCCTTAAATGCAAAATATATTTTGTATATTTTTATATTAAAAATAATAGCAAAGTAAAAAATTACACTTGTAGAGACAATGTTGTTAATAAATTTAAATCAGACCACTGCCTCAAGTTTTATTTTTTTATTTTTATGATTATTTTCATAATTTTTCTAGTTTTATACATCCATATGCTTCTCTTCACTTTCAAAACTTTTCAGTACACATAATTACATGTATCTGAATGTAATGCAATGCATTAATTTGTTCTTTAAAATCCAAAGTTTAGCAAAACAACAATAAATGTATTGAAAGATAAATTCATTATAATATTGATATATTGATGTGAGTGAAATGGTTCACAAGATAAGTTTTTCATATTATAGTAAGTATAGCCTTGAGAGATTTTAGTATTAGTAAATTTATTTTTTGTTCACAAAAAATTGTTTTCCTTTGAATCAGACCACTACCTCTAGTTTTTCTTTACAAATATTTTAATGCTTATTTTAATAAAGTTCCAATTTCAAATTTCTATGTTCTTCTTTTACACTTTCAAAACTTTTCAGTGCATTTAATTACATATATCCAAATGTAGTGCAATGTGTTAATTTGTTCTTTAAGCCCAAAGTTAGGCCAAATAATAATAAATGTATTGAAAGATACATTAATTATAGACTTGATGTGAGTGAAATGTTTCACAATATGTGTTTTTCATATTATATTGAGTTTAGCCGTCCCGTGGCCGAGTGGTTAGCGTGCTTGGCTACTGATCTACGGGACCTGGGTTCGAGCCCCGGGTAAGGCATGGATGTATGTGTCATTTTTCTGCTGAGGTCCTGCCATCTTCTCAGACCTTCTACTATGGCATATAAACTGACAGGCTCCTATCAGACCTCTGTGGCAAGCAGCTGCTTGAGGGGGTATTTATTTTTTTATTTATTTATAGCCTTGAGGGATTGTAGTATATTTACTGTACTTTGTGCACAAAAAAATTGTTTTCTTTTGCATGTTTTATATTTTATTTATAGTAGTAGTAAAATTATCTCTAGTTATTATGGTAATGATGAGAATAGTAAAACATAGTCAAGAAGTTATAAATAATATCAGCAAACGTGCAGGACAATTAGGCTTAGATGGTCTCTGAATGCAAAAGGACAAGATTACATTCACAGGCAGACCAATATTACCTAAGAAATTTGCTTATAATTTGGAATGAGTGAAAGCCAATCATAGGGTAGTAAAGGAAAAAGAAGGATGTACCCTCCTTTATGTAAAAAAAAACTATCGAAATTAACACACTAACTTTTGATGACTTACTGCTGCTCCTTGAATCTTCAACAACACTGCCAATAATGATAACTCTAATAGCAGCAACTAATCATATAGTGAACATTCTGCCTCTGTGTGCCTCTAGCAGTTAGTGAGAAAAGTGTGAAACATAGCACAGTGGTACAAAGTGATCAGCTATGTTGTTTCTGTAAGTAAAATTTTTGCTGGTTGAATGTAAAAACTAGCAAATATTGTCATTAAGTGGTAGTGTGCAAACTTCCTTTTTTGAACTTCCCATTAGTTACTGACTTAGAGACTTACTATACAAAGGATTTTCTTTTACTAAGACTACTGAAATTGAATGTTGGTATGCCAAATGCCATATGGACACCTTTACATATACGGTATAACCGTGTTTTACTGAATTAAAGTTAATACACTTAATGATGACTTTAAAAAACTAGATCATGTGTTAGAGCTTGTGGTAATTAGTTCAGAATTACTACTACTGTTAGATAATCCTGCATTTTGCCACCTCTTCTATTTAGTTTCATAACTAATTGTAATTGGGACTTGCCACTCCCAATATAAAGCTTTCTTGTCACTGTTGTCTAAATACTGTCTTTCTGTACAGTTGTATGAATCTTGTTATGACAATTTTCCAGCTGTGTAGTGTTTGCTTCTGCTATTACCAATGCTATGGCTTATGTGCAAAGTCATATCTGGGCCTCCTTGCACCCTAAATTACTGTGTAAAAATATATGCAAAATTTAAAACTCATAATTAGTTTTTTATGTCAAAATACTTTTATTAAACTTAAAACTTTTCTTACACAATTACATTTAATTTCAAATTTTTTACTCACTAAAATCGTTAGTTCATCATAATTTAATTATGACATTTTGTTTGTACAAGATTTCCAGAGCATTCAATTTTTGCTCTATGAGTGTACTTAGCAAATAATTTTTAGTAATTTTTCAGTATAGAAGATGAATACTCTGCTTAGTATTATCCATTGACAAAATTAAAAATAATCTTGATTCAACATTTGAGAATGAAGAAATAATTTTATTATCATGAATAAGTTTGAATTTCTCTGAAGCAGTTTTTAGACCTTATTAAGGAAGATCTCACTCTGAAGTTAACATCGATCAATTTTAGAGTAAAAATTGTCTTGAGCCGGGTGGTATACGAACCCACGACCTCCGGATAACATATCAGGTGCTCTGGACCACTGAGCTACTGGCTGCCAATCATGATCTCCTCTAATTGATGCTATGAACTTTATACCAGCAGTATACAATTCTCTGTGTCTCATGAAGGTATTTGTCCCAGCTGCTCTCAGTCACAAGAAACAATGACAAGCATGTCATGAAGATGGTAAGTACATTTTGAGTGTACGATTGTTTAAATTGAAGGAGTAAAGTAATTTATTTTTATTAAACTTTTATTAAACTTAAAACTTTTCTAAATAAATTATAAAATTTATTTTTATAATTTTTTTATATATTTATTTATATATATATTTTTTTTTATATTTATTTTTATAATTTCTAAATAATTTAGAAAATTATAAAATAATTTTCTAAAATAATTATTAAAGAGAGATTTACATACCAATGCCGTAGAGGATGGGAAGTAACGGGAGCTTCTTGGAATGCTTTTGGTGAGAAATTTAAAACTTGACATTCGTGCCGGCACGAACATTGAATTTTAAATTTCTCACCGAAAGCATTCCAAGAAGTTCCCATTACTTCCCATCCTCTACGGCATTGGTATGTAAATCTCTCTTTAATAATTATTGATACTTGATAGCATAGTCCATGTGTCGAAGTGCTTAAAAAACATTTAACAGTGTCATAGAGAATTAAATTACTTTATTTTAATTACTGCGCTGTGTACCTCTACTGTAATTTTTGTTAAATCGAAGAGATGTGTTTCAGTGTATTTAATGAATATTAAGGAAGATATCACTCTGAAGTTATGTTGATCAATTTTAGAGGAAAAATTGTCTTGAGCCGGGTGGGATATGAACCCATGACCTCCTGATAACATGTCAGGTGTTCTGGGCCACTGACGTTATCAGGAGGACCTTATTTCTCTGAATCTTATTTTACAAAATATCAAATTGTTCACTTTCTGCTTCTAATTTGTTAACATTTGAATCATTACTGTAAGATTCTGAAATATTTTTTAGCAAAATTTTTATGTTTCTTCCTTATAATTAAACAATACATCAAATTTCTTGTATATGTCCTTATAAGCTTGGCTTCTGCTGATATCAAAAATATTTTATCTTCTAATTATACATCATTCCCCAACTTAGATGACATTTTTAGTGATTCAGTAATGAGATGCCTGGCATGCTTGTGAGAGACGGGTTCAAATCCTACTCAGGGCAACCAATTTTTTTCCGCTAATTATTTCAAGTTTCTAGTGATTCTTTTTCTTATATACTTTTATAGGTCTTATTGGATATAATTTTTTCAGCTTCGCTTTCATTGTTATGGAAGTTGTCACTAATATTTTGAATAAGCACAATTGAGCTATTTTACAATGACAGAGGTATTGATAATTATTTTGTATAACAGAGCTGTGTCAATAAAACATTTAGTTGTAACAATTCAAGTGCATAAGATAAAATATGGTCCAACAGCTCTCATGTTCTGAGAGTTTGTTAAAAATATTTTTCCAGTCACTGGTCCCTTGAGTCAGTGATATTTTGCTGGGAAAATAATTTGCATGTATAGTAATATGCCTTCTGATTACTTTTGGTATACATAAACCATTCTCGTTGAAACTTCTCTCCACATATACTAATTCTTGTGAATGTGCTTGGATTTAGAAACCTGTTTATTGTCCCTTGACCCTTACTTGAATTCCATTTCAGAGGATTCAAGAGTTCCGAAAACTGACTCTAGTCTATTTTTAATGTAAAAATCGTGGATAACTGAAGTTATGGTTTTAAACCATAAGGCAATATCTTTTGACAATGAATTATTAGTTTCATTAAGTTGATGTGATCGAAATAAAACATCAAATATTGAGACTGAATATATTCATTAGACTGATCCTGTGGTTTAAAAGACGTCTTCACCAGCTTCAGGAACAGATTCCCATTGAATATTTGCAGTAGAACAGCATTTGGCCAATGGCAAATATGAGATTTCTTTGTCCGACCATAGAAAATTATATTCAAGAAATTTATGTTTTTATTAAATCAGAACTTAGATGACATTTCAAAGATGTTTTATTTTTTTTCCTGCAAGCTCTCTTTCTGCCTTCCTTTTTCATTTCCACTCAAGGGACATAATTGAATAATAGAAATCGAATGGTGTTGATGGCACCACTTGATTTCTAGCCCGTCACTCTGACCCTTATTTGACCTTGAATGTGACACCAGATCTGAAAATCCCTCATATTTCTGAGTTCTGCTACCAGAAATAGCCTTATTCACCAATTTTTAGCTATCCAGCATTTTTGGCCTTGAAGGACCCATCATATTCAAAATATGACATAATTTCTGAGATCTACGACTCAAAATACCCATTGCATCCAAAATTTCACATTTCGGATCCCACTTGGCAAAATCAATTTTTTTTCAGCTTATTATTTCATGAGATACCTCTGTACCTGAAATACAGACATATAATCTTATATGCCTTTTTTCATCCATCTTGTTTATTCTTACCACAGATTTTGATACACCATTGTTACCATTACTTTTGGATTATACTGCCTTATTTCTGCTACATTTTATTTATATATCATATAGTATTATAGAGTTTTATTAAATGTATTATTGATAGACAAAGAAATTAGTCTAATGGTTTATTATTGACAAAAACTTGAGAAAAATACTGAGATTAAAAAAAACACGTATTTCAGAAAAATATCGTACTAAATACACTGGTTTCCATAAATTAAGGAAAATCCCTATGTTAAGTCAATGGGAAGTTGACGTCAAACCTCTATAACTTTTAAAATAAGTTTTTTTTTTGTTTTGAAAATGTGATTGCAGATAAAGATCTCAATCAAATAAATCAATATCTCAATTTTCAAAAATATTTGTTCAGTATTTAATGAGTTTATGAAAGTTTGAATATTTAGTGATAGCAGTACCAACCACAAAAATTGACTTCAGAAGTTAAAACGTAGTAATAAGTATTTTATTGTATCAAAGTGTTTAATAAAATAAGTTTTTATTTTAGAACTTTGTGTAAAGTATTCTTTCACTATTCTTCAGTTTTGTATAAATTTCTTAAGACTGGCATTGCTGTTGTTAAATATTCAGACTTCCATGACTCATTAAATACTGAACGAATATTGTTAAAAATCGAGATATTGATTTATTTGATTGAGATCTTTATCTGCAATCATGTTTTTCAAAGCAAAAAAACTTATTTTAGAAGTTATAGAACTTTGACATTAGCCTCCCATTTCCTTAATTTATGGAAATCAGTGATTACATTTTGTGATGTAATTTTGCAAGTTCTTCTGATTCAATTTTGATTTTAAATGCAGTTATCGTTGATTATATGGAGATGCCCCTTTTTGTTACCCAGAAACTCCTCTCTACATTTCATTATGTAAACTTATTGCTCTCCATGATTGAAATTTTTTGTATTAATTTTTTGTATATTTAATTAGTTTTAATCAATAAAAATATCCACAGAGTTACCAGTTGACTTAATGTCAATAAATGATTTGATGGAAATAAATTTTGCTGTTGAACACATTGGCAAAATATTTTTCTATGAAACCATTTATTGATTTATTGACGTTAAAATCAACAGATAACTCTGTGGATATTGTTTACTGATTAAATCATTAATAATGCTAAAAGTGTGAAGTGACTTACTTATTTATCTACATCTTACTCAGTGCAACATTAAAAGAAATAGTTGCCATTTTCAATCATAGATGGCACTCATAGAATCACAAGAAGATTGATCATTCGTTAGTGGAAAAAAAGACATCCAATGTTAGTTTAGTGGTCTTAGAACATTCTGGCATGTATCTGGAGAGATGTGGGTTCAAATCTTGCACATTGGCAAAACTTTTTTCCACAAAACCATTTATTATTTAATTAATTTTATACATAACACCTTAGTAATTTTTTGGCCTTATATTATTCTGTTTTATCAGCAAAAAGATCGATTTTTCCACATTGCATAAGTTTTTTTTTTTAATTTGTAGTTTATTTCAATCCATTTTGTTCTTCTAAACCTAGAAGCTGCAGAATATTTAGTGTATTTTAGCCTTGTGTGTGTCGAAATATGGATATATACATACTGCTCACAAATATTAGGGGATATATTATCACTTCATGTTCATTTTGAAATATCCCCTAATTTTTTTGAGCAGTGTATAATCAGATAGGTGTCAAAAAACCTACAGCTGCTGCTTCTAGGGTTAATGTGAATATTACCATTGAATCTTCAAATCTGTTTTATTTACCCATTATCTCAAGTAGTTTTTTTCTTGTGCCAGTCATCAATAACGCAGTAATATTTACTCATGTTCTTGAGTATCTTATGAATCCGAGATTTTATCGGCTATTCTCATTAACATCAATTTAGAAATAAAATATGCATTTAACATTAATTTTTTATTCATCAAGAACTTTTAAATGCTCATCCACATCAGTGCAAGGATCTAGTTATAGGTTAAAAAAATTAGAATTCATAAGCAATGTGGAACAAAATATGCACTTGTCATTTTTTCAATAGATATGAAAGATACTGCAACAATGCATTATGCTACCAGTGACCTCTCTCTGTGATGTAGCATGCTCGTGCCAACTAAATTTTTTATTTGTTCTCACGTTAGCTTCTAAGGCACACACAGAAACTTACGCTGGATTTAGCTGGGTTTTATTGGGAGGTGGGAGGGTGGGAATTAGTCATGTCTAAGAATTTAGTTTTGGGGAGATCTGAGAATAAAACTTGAGTAGGGTATTATTGCTGCACTGGTTTGCTTCTGTGGAGTGAAAATCTTCTGCTGTGTTTTCTGTTTGTTTGTGGGTTGACAGCCCCAAGTGAATAGATTTACAGGATATGTTTATCAGCTGGTGGATAATCCTGAGCAGAGGTCATTGCAGGCACCTGAACTCTTTGCTTCTATTGGCATCGTCAAATTCTACATTGGAGGAAGTCTTCCAGTGTAGTTGGCTTCAGCCTTTAGTGGTGGGGGAACAGGTCTTTGCCCCATGTCTGCGATTAGGGGGCTGTTTGATATTGTCGGCATTCTCTCTCTCAATAACATTGTTTCTTTAAACATCCTACTAACCATTTTCTCTCCATAGGTAGTTGGAATGTGAGGACTCTGCACAGAGCTTTTTCTCTTGATGTCCTCACACAAGAATTCTACCATTATAATTTAGATGTTCTCGGCTTGCAAGAGACCAGATGGACAGATTTCAGATTCTTAAAAATAATCTTAAATTTCTCTTTTCAGGGAGGGATGACAATAAGCACCACCAAGGCGTGGGTCTGCTTCTCAGCAGACACGCTAGTGATGCTCTTCTAGGATATGAGTGCATTAATTAAAGGTTTCTTACAGCAAAATTTCAGACAAGCGTTAAAGATTTGAATGTTATCTGCTGTTATGCCCCCACTGAGGATGCCGTTGAGGATGAGAAGGATAGGTTTTATGGACAACTTCAGGATATTTTGAATTCTGTCAAGAAAGGAGATATTACCCTTGTTCTTGGTGACTTCAATGCCAAAGTTGGTGCTGACTCTGACCTTTGGGGAGGAATAATAGGCCCTTTTGGTATTGGTAGCTGCAATGGCAATGGGCAACGTCTCCTACAGGTAAGTAAACTCAATTGTTTCAGAATAACTAACACTTATTACAAACACAGCGACATACATAAGTACACATAGGTTTCACCTGATGGGCTGCATAAGAATATGATTGATTATATATTAATTAACAGCAAATGGGCTAGTTCTGTTAGGAATACCAGGTCATATAGGGGAGCTGAAATTGGATCTGACCATTACCTTGTTAAAAGTGTCTTGCAACTTAAACTTAAAAAGTGTTGTGCTAGGGTTAAAAAATTTACTTTTAATACTGAAGCTCTGAAAGATCCAGTTATAGCCAAAGCTTACCATGATAGATTACTTAGTCATTATGACAGTCATGGTATGCTTACTACTGAAGTTGAGGAAGAATGGGATCATTTTAAACAGGCTTTTTTGGACACTAACAGTACTCTTTTAGGAAAAAAGGAGCAGAAGAGGCAGAATTATCTGAGTGATAAGGCACTTGAGCTTATTTCGGAAAGAAAGAACTACAGGAATGTCCTTAATCAATACCCTACTAGTCTTAATAGAAAGCATTACATAGGGCTTAATAAACATGTAATGGATCAGTTTGCTGCTGATAAGAATCTTTGGCTTGATGGTTTGGCTGACAAAGCTGAGGAAGCAGTTAGACAGCACAACAGCAGAGAGCTGTACCAGATAGTTAATGTTTTATGTGGTAGAAAACGAACAGGTATACAGGGATTGAAGGATAAACAAGGTCAGGTTATAGAAGGTGAGGATTCTGTCATGGCTAGGTGGGCTGAGCATTTCAGTGATATTCTAAACAATGCGGTTAGTTCTATTCCCATTGTTTTCAATGATGATAGATGCATTGGTGGCTTTAATGTTGGCCCTATAACACAATCTGAAGTTATTTTGGCTGTTTCCAAACTTAAACTTCATAAATCCCCAGGTAGATGAAATTACTACGGAAATGCTTAGAGCTGGGAATGTTTCGGTTACCACTTGGATGACTGAAATTCTGAATATCTTTTATGATAAAGGCATGGTTCTTAAGGATTTTACCAGAGCTATTGTTATCCCTATTTTCAAAAAAGGTGATCACAGTTCTTGTGATAACTATAGGGGTATCAGCCTACTCTCTGTTCCAGGTAAAGTTCTTTCCATGATTGTGCTTAATAGAATTAAGAATCTGGTTGACAGTCAATTGCATGATAAGCAATGTGGATTCAGAAGTAGTAGGAGATGTGTGGATCAGATATTTTCACTTAGGCAGATTCTTGAGAAATGTTTAGAGTTTCAGAAACCTTTGGTTGCTAGCTGTGTTGATTTCAAAAAGGCTTTCAACTCTGTTGATCGTCATAATTTGTGGTTGATTGTGAAATCATATGGTATACCAGACAAGTTAGTTAACATAATGAAAGCTCTCTATAATAACACTGAGTCATGTGTGAGAGTTGGTAAGGCTTGTAGCAATTGGTTTAGCAGTACTTCTGGTGTTCGACAAGGGTGCATTTTGTCTCCTTTTCTCTTTAGCTTGGTTATCGATTATATTATGCGAAATTCACTTCAAGGGAAAGATTTTGGCCTTAAATGGGCTGGAGATACGAAAATTTCTGATTTAGATTATGCTGATGATTTAGCCCTTTTAACAAGTGATGTTGATGAGATGAGCTCTTTCATTCGAGCTGTTGATGAATCTGGTAGTAGAGTAGGTTTGGTTATAAACAGAGAGAAAGCTAAAGTGATGAAAATTGGTCAGGCAGGCAGTGTTTCAGTTACTCTGAATGGTTGCAGTCTTGAGCAGGTGTCACAGTTTAATTATCTTGGGAGCTATGTAACAGATAATGGTGATGTGCGGCATGAGATTAACAGACGAATAGGGATTGCTGCTGGCACTTTTAAGAATCTATGGAGAGTGTGGAGAAATAGGCGTATACACCTAAAGACTAAAATTAGACTGTATAATAGTTTGGTTCTTTCTAGGGTTAGTTATGGTAGTGAAACTTGGACACTTTGTAAACAAGATAACAGGAAACTAGATGCTTTTGATTCCAGATGCTTACGCAGTATCTTGGGCATTAGGTGGTTCAACTTTGTAACTAATGATGAGGTTAGGCAAAGGAGTTTGCAACCTCCTTTAAGCAGCATATTGTGCAGAGAGAGAGACTGTTGGTTTGGCCATGTTGCCCGTATGAATAATTATAGATTGGCAAATAGGGTTAAGAACAGTGTGCCTAAAGGCCTCAGAAGGAGGGGGAGACCTAGGATGCGGTGGGCAGACAATGTCAAACAGGACCTTGTTAGAATTGGTGTGCAGTGGCCAGATCAGTAGATGTAGCTCAGGATAGACTTGCTTGGAGAACTAAATTGCACGGTCTGGTTGGACCTCTGTAGCCCATGGCTGCTTGATGATGATGATGATGATGATGAGGGTATTATTAATATATTCCAAAAAATATTTAATAGTTACACAATTATGCTATGTAAGCGTTAAAATATTCCTGAAGAGGCTCTATATTCTAATTAGCTGATTGTACAGGGTGAGGCGCAAAAACTTCCTTTTTTTGACGGCGAATGAAAGAAAAATTGTTGCTGATAAACAAAATTTATTTTTTGATAATGAAAGAACATAATTTCAAATTTAAAATCATGCTGTTTTAAACAAGATATCTTGAAGGTGGTGGCCACCATTCTCTATGCACTGATGCAACCGATTTCTGACGTTTCCCTCTACACGTTCCATGTCCAGCGGAATTCGGGCTATTTCCTGCTGAATAGCATTCTTCAGCTGAAGCAGGTTTGTGGGACGTTGTTTAAAAACCTCTGCCTTGAGGTATCCATATAAAAAAAATCACAGGGCGTTAGATCAGGGGAGCGCGCCGTCCACGGGATATCACCTCGAATTGTGATGAGCCATCCGGGGAACATTGCCTTCAAAACTGTCATCGAAGCTCGGGCTGTGTAGGCCGTGGCACCATCCTGTTGGAACCAGACATTTCCTAGGTTCATTTCTTCAAGAGCTGGTTCGAAAAAGTTTTGAATCATGTCCACATACCGCTGTGAATTGACAGTAACTGCTCGATTGTCCTCCTCAAAAAAATAAGGACCAGTAATTCCAACTCTCGACAATGCATACCATACTGTCACCTTATCACTGTGAAGTGGCCTCTCACGGAGCTCTCTAGGGTTGTTACCACTCGAATAGCATACATTCTGTTTATTGACACATCCGGATAGGTGAAAATGTGCCTCATCACTAAAGAAAACAATTGTGTCAAGGGGAACAGTTTCGAATAAAGTTTCGCACGCCGTTATTCGGTTCTGGAAATCATGTGGTGACAATTCTTGCGCAATACACATCTTGTAGGGATGGAAATGAAGATGTTCATGAAGAATTCGACACATTTATCGACTGGATATTCCTAGGGTGACTGCATATTTGCGAGCAGAGCGTCTCGGAGTTCTCAAAATCGACTGTCGAACTGCCTCCACATTTTCTGGCATCGTAACGGTCCGTTGTCATCCTGGGTTTTTTTTCACCACACTCCCGGTTGTCCTAAAGCTCTCTACCCGCAAAACAATCGATTTCCGGTCAGGAACCGGACCTCTGGACAGAATTCCAAAGTGAGTATGGAACACATGCTGTATCGCCACATAGGAACAGTTGTTCGAAAAATAGGCTTCGACCGCAAACGCACGCTGTTCCTTTGTCCACCTCATGTTTTCTACTGAGGGGTACTAGACAACAACTTCCGTGACTGCTGCGTTCGCCAAGCCCATCCCCACTTTTCTACGACTTTACCTCCCTTCACAATGTGTCGTCAGGAAAAGGAAGTTTCTGTACCCCACCCTGTAGTACATTGCTTCTATTGCAATGCCATCAGCCATATTGCATAGTATATACTTAATTTAAAGATACTTTTTAACTTGAAAATGTTCCAAAGTAAAGAATCAATATTAAAAGGAGTATATTACCATTCATCTGAATTCTTCCTAAGACTGGCTCAGACGATCTTATTATTACCCACTTGTATCCTTTTTTTCCTGGTGATTACTTGTTTGTTGTTATTTGTCAGTCAGGGTATCTCTTCGACTATGAGAGTGGGGCAGTGTTGCAGTTGTTACTTAAAGTCGTATACCAGTCTTTTTGTTGAAGATTCATGGTAATTCTGGTATAAGGATTGTCATAGGCACTGTTGTTGATCAGCACTGTTGAACAAACTTTGGCACGTTTTTGCTTGGTAAAGTCTGAGTAATTATTGATATAGAGACTGATGTAGACTCTGTTGATGATCATCTTTTTTTACATTTCTGGTTGGTAAAGTCCACTAATAATTTCCACTCTGTAAATTGATTCAAATATTTAGAGGAAAAATTGTCTTGAGCCAGGTGGGATACATACCCATGACCTCCTGATAACATATCAGGTGCTCTGGACCACTGAGCTACCGGCTGCTGATTAAGATCTCCTCTAACTGATGTTATGAACATTCTCAACCTACTTTCCTAATATGTAGGGAGTGTTCAAGCAAAAACATCACTAGCGTGTCTGTTGAGAAGCAGACCTATGCCTTGGTCATGTTTATTACCTTCCCTCCCTGAAAAGAGAAATTTAATATTATTTTTAAGAATCTGACCTTTATCTGTCCATCTGGTCTCTTGCAGGCCAAGAATATCTAAATTATAATGGTGGAATTCTTGTGTGAGGACATCAAGAGAAAAAGCTCTGTGCAGAGTCCTCACATTTCAACTACCTATGGAGAGAAAATGGTTAGTGGGATGTTTTAAAGAGACTATGTTTATCGAGAGAGGGAATGCCGACAATATCAAACAGCCCCCTAATAGCAGACATGGGGCAAAGACCCGTTCCCCGACCACTAAAGGCTGAAACCATCTACACTGGAAGACTTCTTCCATTGTAGAATTTGATGAAGCAAAGAGCCTGTGATGACCTCTGCTCAGGATTATCCACCAGTTGATAAACATATCCTGTGAATCTATTCACTTGGATCTGTCAACCCACAAGCAAACAGAAAACACAGCAGAAGATTTTCCCTCCACAGAAGCCCACCAGTGCAGCAAATTCAGGATCCATAATCAAGCTCAGAGCCATAATTCCATTCAGGTTGGTATATATGGTCAGCACCAGGACCCTGTGTGGTTGACCACTCCTCAGCAGGGTAGAAAAAAAAAAGAAAAAGAAAAGTAGCCATAGTTGTCCAGATCAGTAGGCCACACTAATCTGGCAGCCCTCCCTTTCCGTTCACTTCCACAAGAGAGTATCTCTTTTAAAAGGTACTAATGGTCTGCCCCACGATAAAGCAGGGTTGGACATTAGGTGCTAGGCCTGGCCGGTTCTATGCATCATCACAGGGGATTAGTGCATAGCTCTCCTTCCAGTGACTACCTATCTAACATTTACAGATAGTTAACCGAATTTTCTAATTAAACACATATTTAACAAACTGAAATTAAAAAACTTTCAAATCTCAAGTTTAAGAAATGGTTAGCTCCAATGACATGTTTTGCCCTAACTACCTGTGGAGCTTCTTTTGGTATTTAGGCTTGTGATCTTATGATTTATATATAAGTTTCTCCTGGTGTTAAATTGTATCTTTATTCAGTTGCTCATGCAGAAGGAGATTCCATGATGCTGATAGGGGTGGCATGTCAGTGTTGCAAATAGCTTCATGTGAATTAATCACGATGTTTTCTGTGTATTGTAGTTGAAATTTAGTGGGAGGTGCTATTATGGGTTTATGAGTTATGTACTACAATCAGCTAACTAGAGTATACTAGATGTGCATTCTAGAGGGGACAGGAAGCCCATACCCCCCTCTCTCATGAAAATCCAGTTGTCTTATACAAAAATCTCTGACTTGTCTACCTGCTTTGGAATCCGAAACAGTTGTCCGTAGAGAATATTGTTTTAACCTTTCCTGTTTAACTTTTCCTTTAACTTTTCCTGGAATATTTTAATGCTTACAGCATAATCATGTAACTGTTAAATATTTTTTAATAAGTGCTGTGGTTTTAAATTTAATTTTGTAATATATTCCACTAGACAGGAAAGGTTAAAATAATATTCTCTATGGACAACTGTTTTGGATTCCAAAGCAGGTAGACAAGTCGTTGATTTTGTATAAGACAACTGGATTTTCGAGGGAGAGGGGGTATGGACTTCCTGTCCCCTCTAGAATGCACACCTAGTGTTTAGAGACTGCAGAAAGATATTGAGTATATTATGATGTATTAAGATGGGATTAGCAACCAATTTGGTTGTTGCATGTGCATGTTTAAGTGTCACTGTTCCATTAGCTGTATCACTGTAACATCATAGTTACAAATTCATTTGTCACAAAAAGTGAAATTTACTATTATTCTTCATGGACTTTGAGCTCATTCTGGGCCCCTTAGATTTATGGGTCCTACGCATATTCCTAGTTTGCCTTTCTGAAAACTCAGCCCTAGATATGGGATATGACCATTTTTGTCTCAAAGTTGATAGTTGTTCTTTTTATCTGTAATAAAACATATGTGCACTTGTTTCTGCAACATTTGCATATTTGTTCAGCACTTCTAATGCTTATATTTCTTCGTGTTTGCATGATTTGAAAAAAAAAAAGTCTTTGAAGATTTGAATTATTTATTTTTAACAAATGAAAAATGTGTTTATTAGGACTTTAATTTTATAAACCTATTTACCTTAGTTTTTTCCCACTATATATTGTCTTATGTGTTTTCATGCCAGCAATGTGTGGCCTTCTAATTTGCGGTCCCCTTGGCACTACCTTAGTTTGGTTTATGGTAAATGTGGCTCTTTATGGCATCACCATTAGAAATACAGGGTGTCTCAAAAATATAGGTACAAACTTTTAGGGGAGGTAGATAACATCTAAAGGAATGAGAATTGTATAGGAACCCATAGTTGGAAATGTCACCGTAAGTCAATAGGCGGCGCTGTTCATCAGTGCACTAGAGGGGAAATTTCTCATTCATTCATTCGGATTTCCTCATTCAAGCGATAGTCGGCTGACGAAGAGCTGCAAAGGTATTTGAATAGGGAGCTGGCAGACACGCACTTAGTGTATGGAATAGTTGAGGGCAACAGACAAGCCACTCAACGAATGTATCAAGAACGCTTCACACAGACATGTACCGGGCCACCGTTTGTTTGCTCATGCACATCAAAATTTGTGTAATTATGGGTCATTAAGAGTTGTAACATTATGAAATGTATCATCTAGTACGCTATTTGTAATAATTATGTCCAATAAATGTTTTCCCATTAATCACTGTCTTGTGTCCTTTCAGATCTTGTACCTCTGCTACCACTTTCTCATGACGTTTCCAGTTATGGGTTCCTATGCAATTCTCATTCTTTTAGATGTTATCTACCTCCCCTAAAAGTTTGTACCTATATTTTTGAGACACCCTGTATATGCAAAGGCAGCACTTTGACCCAATTATATAATTTCTTACAAATTATCCAAAGTATCTTCATTTTTGAGATGGAACAAAAGGGTAATCTCATATTAACCTGTTAAACTTCACATTACCATCAATTTTTTCTGATGACTTTGTTTTGAAGAATTTCCAGTGTTTAAAATTTTACATAAAGGTCAGGAAATAAGGTTTTACTAAAATAGAGAGTTATTTATATCAGCATATGTTTCAGGAAAATTCGAAAAATAATTAAACAACGTAAGACTTTGTGTTTTGCAGCCAACTTGACCATCAAATTTGGGAATAAAAGGATGATATAGTTTTTGAGTAAGGATGCATTGACCAAAAGGGAAAAATGCAATGTTTTCAAATGAAAAGGAAAACTTACAATTTGGAAAATGATTTTTCTTTAAGAGTTAATATGTCTCAAGATAGAGAAGATAACTCTGTGAAACTGTAGACAAGTTGCCTGTTTAAAAGGAATGACATCATCTTTAATAATATTGAGGGGTTTTTTTATTGTGCAATAATTCATACCATTGAGCAATTTTTGTAAAGAATATTGAACTTAAAATTAGTAAGTCAAAATGATTCTCCCTCAGTAATGCCAGGCTTTTGTAAAGTGATACTTCCAGGTTTCAATCCCCACTGTGTCTATGTTGTGAATTTTTTCATTAACCCATAGTGTGGTGTTGGTGAGAAAGGAGACACTGGGTTTAAAAAGGTTGTCATTCATCAAGTGGGACATTAAGTTATGGCCCAGAGAGCCATACCATGTGCATATTAAAGAGCACATTGGATAGTTTTGATGGGAGGCTTCCATCTGTCTCCAATGGCTGTTCTGTGTATTCATTTTCTTTATCCAACTCTTAGCCTTGGGATCCTTTTGACCTGATCATCTAACCCCATTGTTTGCTAACCCCTTGTCCTGAGTGTTGCTCAGAGATAAAACAACCCAACCATCCTGGGTAATGCACTACTGAACTTGGGAGGGCTTAGTAATGCAAGGATTAATCATTAATCCAAATATTTAAGCTATTTTTCCTTTTGCTAAAACACATAATGATGTAGAAAACTACTAATTATGATTAACATAGAAAGTGCATCCTTTAATAGCATGTCAAATTCATTATGTGGTTCTTTAGCAAGGTGAGTATATATAAGATGGTGCCACAAGGCTGTATTTTACCAAGGTCATTCGAATGCCACTTCAAGTGCCCATGACGTCACAGTGGAGAGAGCACAGCTAATGTACTTACATAATCCTATGTAAGTGGATGCTGCAGTGTTGGTGTGAATAATGATCTTAACAGGCATCTGAAAAATGTTTACCATATATCTTAGCATGTGTGCATCAAATTTATCTTCACACCAACACTGTAGCACCCACTTCATACTAATTTTTGTTTCTAATTCGAATGTATATGAAACATTGTTTGTCTTATTCTTCAAAGAATTACTCATGCAATTTGCTACTGCACAGTTTGGCACGATAAAAAGAAGCAAAAATTACCTGAAAGACTTCACAGAGAGAGAAATTTACCAAGCAAAGAGCAAAGAAAGACACGAAAGAACATAGAATTATTAAGTACATTAGCTGAGCTCTCCCCACTGTGACATCATGTGGCATGCCCTCTCAGCAGCACTCGAATGACCTTGGTAAAATATAGCCTTGTGGTGCCATCTTATATACTGTACCTTGCTAAAGAACCACATAATGAATTGACATGCTATTGTAAGATTGCGTAATGTAAGATTATATGCGCCTGTAAGATTTATGAAGCGAATTCTTAGGACTACCCATGATATGTAAACTAAATGATAATGTTATTCCAGATTTAAAAAAAAAAATCCTGTCACATAAAAAAATTCAGTCTTGTTACCCTGACCACTTCTACTCCCAGCAGACAATTGTTATCATGGGAAACAATGAAATGATTGTTGGAATAAGAAACCGATCTTTTTGAAAACTATGTCAGTGTACCCAGTAAAAAAGCAGCATTATCTCAGGTAATTGATAATTTAAATACCTTGTCTTATACTGTACTGATTCATGGGAATAAAAGCTTATGCCAGTGAGTCATAGTCTACACATTAGAAAATTGCAGCAGAAGTTTCAAATTGTTGTTAAAAACTAAATAAAGCCAATGGAAAAATCTCTGATTTGCAAAAGCAGTGGAATAAACATAAATAAAAATTTATATAGCAGAATAAAAATTTCAGAATTAATCAAAACAAGAGAAAAAAAAAAAATCCAATTTTTCATTGAAACTGCAAAAAACATTTTTGTAGTAAATTGAAAATTATATTTATGCCAGATCACAGTAAATTTTTTTGGAAGGGATAAAATTTAAACCACTATTAACAGCAACAAAAATTATATTTTTATTATTTTCATTATGATTATTAACATAGTTGGTAAAAAGATAAGTTGAAATAAATATTTGGTTGTTTTAATTCGATTGAATTTAATTTTTAGAGCAAGATCATAATAATTTCTCAGATCATCTAATAGAAATTCTATAGTAATTCAATACAAATTACCATAGAATTTCTTTATTAATTTTTATTTATTATTATTTTTTATTTATATCTATTATTAACTTTTGAGAGCAATTACTTAAATTGGAATTATTGATGTTAAATGTCAATTTCCTTAACTCTAAGGGGCGGGGGTGGCTCAGTCGGTAGCGCGCCAGGCTCGTAATCTGTAGTTCCCAGGTTCGAGTCCCAGCTGGGTCAGCGTTGAGATTTATCTCCGCAAAATTCCCCGCCCTGCCCACGGTCAGTAGGGGACACGATGGGCTTGGAAAGGCCGCCGTCCGTCGGATGGGACGTTAAGCCGTGGCCCCGTGTGCGGGAGAGCCATACCCTGTGCACGTTAAAGAACATGCTGGATGGCCTTGACGGGAGGCTACCATCTGTCTCCCAACAGCTGTTCCAGTGGGTCCCCTCCCCCAACCTTCTCTGAGCCTTCGGGGTCCATGTGACCTGGCCATTTAGCCCATGGTGTACAAAAAAGTGCCGCTCAGAGGTAAAACAACCCAACAACAACAACCCTTAACTCTAAATAGAGAATGAAATTGGTTAAAGATGCGTTCTCTATTTAGAGTTGTTTTATTTAGGTTTATTTATTAGTTTTATTTAGGTTGAAATAGATTTCAGATCTTTAAATTGTCTTCAGTCACACTTTTTTCAAAATATGATTATTTAAGACGTTCCTGAGTTCTGTATCTCAGTTACTATTGACATAACATGGAATCGTACCTTATAAAGTGACTGCTGAGTGTTGTCTATTACAATAAATATTTCCTCAATAGCTAGATAGACCTCAAACACTTAAAAAAAATTGAAACTGTAATTTACACTTTTTCAGCAAACAGAAATTTATCTTACCATACACTTCTTATTATGCTTTGTTTACCTTTGTCTCCACACTGTGACGTCAAAATGCCTAGCCAGTGACTGTCAAGAAACACTTCCTCGCAGAGTGGTACCACCCTTCCTTCATTCACTCTAGTTCTTTAGTGTGTTCTTTCAACATGCTGGCATTGAGATTTCCCCATTCCTCCCTTTGTTAGATAAGGGGATAGGTGGTAATATTGGGCTTACAAAATATAGCTATTTTTGGGATATGTTGCAAAAGTCACTGAGACATTATCCTTATCTAAGCCATACCATGTGCATGTTAAAAGAGATTTCTTGATTGTCTTTATGGGTGGCTCCAATGACCTATTGGTAACTCTTCAGTGGCCTTAAATTCTATCTAAGAATACTATAACAGCCTTCTTAATTACTTCATGTGTTATGTAATAGAAATATTTATGAATCATAATAACATAATTTAAATGTCACCTGGTCTTATTTATTTGTACATTGTACTATTATTATATGTAAAAGCAGTTGCTTGTAATGTTTCATGTAATGTTTTCAATATTGTTCTGTTTAATAAAATGTTATATTTTTCCTTTTTGACTAAGATGGTGGAAAATTGGAACTTTGGGATATTATTACTTGTAAATCTGTACATTCTGTTTTTGCTCATGAAGATGGGATCTCTGATATACAGGTAGGTAACTCAGTAAAATTGATAATGCTGTATGTTAAATTTACATAGTGTATTGATAATGTTCATGAAGAAAAAATAATATAATGATAATAAATAAGATGTAATTTGAATTATTATAGATTCAGGAAATGACATTCCCTTTTACATATGACTAAATTGAATGTTTCTGAAACACCAATTGTGATGTTGCTATTGCACAGTGATGTTTTCCTCTGCTACCCATGGTCTGTCTCGATAAAAAAGGGAATTCCCAATGGTTTAAAAAGGGAACTCCTGATGGTTTTAGAAAGGGTGCCATTAAGTTGGGACATTTAACCATGGTCTTATATGCAGAAGAGTTGTGTACATTAAATAATACATTTGTATGATCTTGACTGAAGGCTTCTGTTTCCTAACAGCTGTCTAGGTAATCCCTTTCCCCTATCCGATTTTTGAGACTTTGGGGTCATTGTGATGTAACCATTTAATTTATTGTGTTAAAAAACAAAAGTCCCACAATAGTCAAACAACCCAATAACAGTGAATTTTCAACACCATGTGACCACATTTAAGTATGCAATAATTTTATAGAAAAAAATGGAAGATGCTAACTTCAATTGCTGAATTTATTTTCACCACACTAATAATCAAAATATTAAAACATATGTAGGAAATTAACTATATTAGAGCTGATTCTTTTAGTTAAACATGCCAATTAAAAATTAAACCACAGTGTAAAGGTTGGGGAGTAAAAAGTATTTAATCATCTATTAGCACTTCAAAATTAAATGCTAATAGACATTTCTGTACAGTTTATGCCCACTTTAACCCTTACAGTGTTGGGTTTCTAAATCAACTCACTGTGGTGGTCAGATTTATTCTAAAGTGTTTCCATAAAATAAAGCAAACAGCTTTAGAACCTCATCTTGAAGCAACTAGTGAATGGAAATATGTCATGTTATTTACCAAAAGAAAGATAATTGGAAAGGAATTGAACTGCATTCATACCAAGTGCATTCTGCATAAAAAGAAAGATAATTGGAAAGGAATTGAACTGCATTCATATCAAGTGCATTCTGCATAAAAATTTAACATACAATAAACATATATACACATGGAATACAATCATCTACATTTCCCCTATTTTGGACAAATAGGTCCAGTTAGTGCATATTGAATATTCATCAGTTTAAACCACAGCCTTGGTGCAGGTTATTCTTATTATTAAAATTTCATTTAACTGTATAAGTAATTGCATTGGTGTTTACTCAGAAAGTTATAAAGGGTGTGGGGAGGTTTGACATGTTTGAGTCTGATATGAGGGTTTTGGCAAGATTGAGTCTGATTTTTGGGGACTGCCTTAAACAATATATGACATTAAGCTCTCAAGTGTGGTGGGGAGCATTATAACCATATAATCCCCCCCCCCCCTGTTACTCATTATTAGGATCCAACTAAGATCTAATTCCAGGATATTTATTTAAATTTAATATGCAGTATACTGGAAGCTAAAAATATATTCTGAAGCAATTTGATAAAATTTTAACTTTAATTTTCAACCAGAAATTTACCTCTTTGCCTCATGTCATTTCAGTTTCATGTGCACATAGACACTGAGCATACCAAAAGTCTGTATCATAGAAAATGGATCAATTTATCTTTACACATATCTTGCAGTTGTCCAGTCAAAACAAGATTCGCTTACAATTCTAGATTTCACTGTGGGATTTTATGGAGTGTGTTAGATCTTTATCGTCAGACCCTCCATATGTTCTTGAAGATCTGCCACACCTCATCAGTCCATAGTCTCTGTATGTTGAGGCCAATGAACCATTTTTATCTCTTCACCCTCAGCAGTTATTCTTACAGTAAGTATGCTTGTAAATTGTGATCTCTGCTAAACCATCCCACTCTGCACTGCATTTTTTGCCCTAAGTGGGAAATATTTTATACTAATCACCTGATTATCATTTGTCTTTTCAATTTTGCATATCCTAGGCTATTTGTGAGACACTAATATCAATCTTGGTAATGTTGTTAGGTGTATCACATCTACCCTGGCTCATTGTTTCCATTCCTGAGTTTTTTTTTCTTTGTTGTACATAGGCCTTTGCACCAGACTGCTCTCCGAACTACTCATTGCCACCCATTGTGCAGCACACATGAACTTCATGAGATGGCTCAAAATTTGGGGCCTTGGTTAGATTGGCCATGGTCTACTTTCATAGTAGACCAGATCCCACTGAATGCTCCATCTTTGTTGCAGAGTTGTATGCTATAATATATCTTACTGTGGATCACATAGCAGCTAAACATTGCCTGTGTATGATTTACACTAACTTACTTAACTTACTGTAGGCTTTGATTTCAGCAAGGACTCAAGCTCACCCTGTTCTTTCTAAGATTTGCCAGCAGCTCCATTGTCTTCCATCATTTTTATAATCAACCTCTGTTTGGGTGCTTGGGCAGATGTTACTGGGCCAGTGACTTAACATATGATGCTTCCCAGTCAATTTTGCCCCTGTCCAGCATTCCACTGAAAATTCTGTATCCGTATTCCCAGAAATGTTTCACTACTAAGCTCCAACCACAGTATCAGTGATCTTGGTCTGAACAGTTTAACAACAAATTGTTCCAAATCAGTCTTGTTGTCAAACCTTCTGACAACAAGACTGATTGTTGTGTGTGTTTCATGGCTTTCATGGCAATCTTCTTTTCATAAGAATTGCAAGGGTCAGTTGTAGTTTTTAGTTCTGCATAGGTCATGGAATTTTAACACATTCTCTTTTTTTTTGAGTGGATGACCCATTTATGTGTGAATTTTGTGACATCATTTGATTATCAAACATCAAATATATTTGTTTTATTTTAGAACATCAAATTTTTTTAGCTCTTATTTTACAGTCTTAGTCCATTACACCTGGATGTCTTTTATTTAAAGATTAATTACCTTATTATTTTGTACCTGCTTTTGAATTTTAAAAATTTCTTGTATGTTTTAATCACATTTAACCTTTTAGCTTCATGCTTTTACAATTGTAGTTTTTTACATGAGTCTTTTGCACACAGTGTTTTCTATTGTTGTTCCTTCTATTTGGTGGCTGGTACAGATCTAGAAAAACACAGGGACCAAGAAACTCAGTCAAACAGTAAAAAGGTAAAGGGGTGGGTGTCAAGGGACTGGAATTGCATTGCAATATAACATTTCCCTCTCTGTTACTGAGGTCTTGAAAAAAATCTTTTGAACAATGCACGAAATATTCATAAGTTTAACAATTCTTTGCCTCTTATTAACATTATTACTAACATTCTTAGGAAAGGGGGTATGGCTTCCTTGCCTCCCCCACCACCAATCTGGCCTTGGTTTGCAGTGATGGTTGCAGCTTCAGAAGTCTGGATTTGTGTCCCTGGTCTACATGGCTGTTTGTTTTGTCATAACCTGCAGATAAGCTCAATAGCATTGCGAGTCTGATTGTTAAAAAAACTTTACATTGTTGTATTTATTTTTAACCCATTGGCATGGACATTTTTCATGTGAATGTCATTGTTAAGTTTTATATATTAATTTTTAATTCATAGTAATTTTTCTTAGAACATTGCAAAACATACTGCTAGTGATATCTCTGAAGAAGATGTGAACTTTGTACACAAGATTTAAATTAAAATAGGTATGAGACATCTCAAAGTCTACTTCAAGGTCTCACACAGCGAGTACAAGATGTTCTCTCAGGTCTAGTTCACTGGATTAAATTGTTGCTCTTTTCTAATTAACTTTGGTTGTGGATTACAATTTTTTCACCTAGTCTTAATTTTATTTTGTTTGGTGCAGTTTGGCTATAATTGCTTGTACACCATAAACCCTTGCATCATCCAACCAATCAATCCAATAAAGCATTAAAAAGATTTTGTTCATCTCTATGTGATTCAGTCAGTACACCTTTCTTAATTATAAAATATAAGATATACTGTATATGTTTATATTGCATATATATAGTGTGAACAAACTGTTTTATGTTTCTGATAATAACTTTTCTATAAAAAATAGTTAATATGAAAAATTTAATTTATTCATTTAACGTTTTGCTAAAATAAGTTAAAACAATATTTTTAGGTTGAGGGTTGTTACATATATACTGCCTCTGTTGATGGAATGGTAAAAGTATGGATGATGGAAGAGCGAGAACTTCAACTCTTATATACTAGAAAGAGAAAAAATATGCAAGTCAATGATATGGTGCTATTTAATCCTTGTAAGTGGAGAGCTGTTACATCTCACAGAAACACACTGTATCTAGGAGATGACAACAGTACTAGTATCAAAATTTTAGACTGGAGAGCAGGTTTGTACCTTTTACTACAAATTTTCTAGTTACATATTCAATAAATATAGTACAATTTAAACTTTAGCATGGGAAGTTTTTAATAAGTTATGCATAATGGTCAAATTAGTTGGGAAGTATTTTCAGTAGAAAAAAAATAGAAGAAATTGAGAACTTTATACTGAAATAGCCAATAAGCAGATATAAGTCTAATAGATAAAATAATAGTGTTATAAATATTAGAGTAGCACAGGAAATATCCTGTAAACACGAACTCATGAATATTAAGCTGAAAATATTGAAATCTATCACTAGTCAGATATGAACCCACGCCTTCTGATAACATGCCAGGTGTTCTACGACAAAACTATAGCAGCTGGCTCATTTTCCTGGGAGGGGGGATCAAGATAGAAATATTTAAGTTGAGCCATTCATTAATGAATACAGTGCAAATACACCAATCATACCAAAATAACAAAAAGAGAATCTTATTATTGAAAATACATGAAAATTTTTTTTTTCATATTAATAAAAATAATGATATGCTTCTGAAAACATGAAACAAAATAAAGATTACATTTTATTAAGGAAATTTTTTGGTACACCTGATATTATTCAACATAAAAAAATTTTTTGATGAATTTTTCTAGGTGGAGGATTTTATAATATAATATATAAAATATTACCTTTCTTCTAGTGATACATATGGATGGAAAATGTTCAAATCCTTTGCCTAACAACTGAAGGATTCCTTATTTCAAAATTTGATTCTTTTACACTTTTCCTGTGAAAATTTGTAATACTTGAAATATCTTCATCATACCAGTCCTTGCCACTTCTGAATAGTAGACATATAAAACTTGTGCTTTTTTAATATTAAAAATTATTTATATCCCTGTAAATTAGCAGACATATAAAAATAGTACTTTTTTTTAAATTTTAGTGTTGCAGTCATTCAATTATATTTATGATATCATGAATTTTTGAAAAGTTCAATTTTAAACACTGTCATTGAGTTGAGTTCAGTAAAGGAAGTCAGACTTTTATTTTTGAACTCATTTCTTTTCATACAGTAATGTCGAAAATGGGGTTTCAAATAGAAAATGATAAAAGGATTTATTTCACAATATCACTGTTGAGGAGAGTTATGTCTCCTGTGTTGCAGCTTGAGATGCAGAAACGGTGTTAAATGTGTATAGCAGTGGAAGATGAGCTTCTACCATCACTTATTAACCAGTTAAAGCTTCATTAAAGGCTCCACTACTGCAGAACCTCTGGCAAATCAACCTGCAGTATGCAGAGTTCAACAACAGACTGACTCTCCACTGCCAGTTCATACATGGACTTCCAGCAGTGTTTTTCCACCAAGCTCTAGGCACAGTGGCAGCTCTGCTTTAGGTCATTCGTTTATAACATATTCCTTTCTTCTACAGGTAGACAATGAATCTAAGTGTGAAGACCATTTTAACTATAAACATATTTTAATCACGTGCCATTTTTAATTGTGAACATCATATTCATTTTGGGCCTTATCATTTACTTCCAAGCCCTTACATCTGGGCATCTTTTACCTGATGAGTGATTTTGAGTCCCTGTTTTTCACTTTTTATGTTTCACTGGTAATTTTATCCTTTATAATATTTTACTTCGATTTTTGGAATTTCTACTTCTTTTTGGTTTTACATGGGTCCTATACACTCATGCCGACTTTTCTCTTTTACACTTGTTGCTTCTGTTTTAAACTTGTTCTTTATACACACTGTTTTTGTTTTACATTCTTCTATATTGTTATACCCTTTGTATCATTGTTCTTTTTCTCTTTTTAGTGCTGTTTTTAACTTTGGTTATGGTTTTGTTACTTTTATTAGTTTATTTAATCTCATTTGGCACAACATAGCCTATGTTGCTCTTGCATCATTAAACCCAAACAACCAACCACCCGGCCTCTTGGTGTTAGCTCAAATCTGTGGTGGAAAGACCACCCTGTAAAGGTTCTGCTGGTGTGGGTGGGGTCCTCTTTTGCTCTTCTCAGATCATGACGGCAGGGTCCCCTTTGGCCTATCTTACCATTATGGAGCCTTTTCATCATAGGGCTGGGCAGCACTTTTGAAGGACACTATTTTGGATAAGTGGAAGGCCTTGGGGTGACCTCCCAGTATCAATTGGCTGGTGGGCTGGACTGCTTGGGCCAGTTGTGCAGTGCAATGAGTGCCTTGCCCATGTCTGGATGCAGGTTTGTGAGTTTCCTCACAATTTCTTTCATTTTTCCACTTATTTTTAATTTGTGAGGATTCTGTTCAGTATCTTACACTTTTTTTTCATTTGTGAGGACTTGACTCACTGGCTGTGTGGGTATAGTGCCCATGCAGCCATGGTGCCTGATTGGGTGTCTCCTTGTTGGGTTTTGTGGTGGTTGGGGATTATGGGCATTGAATCATGAATCAAAAAATAAAAATTTCAAAATTCAATCCAGTCTATGCTGTAAAGAGGTTTTGACTGGAGGATCTGTCCTCATCTTCTTCTTCCCCTTCATCTTCATTGTCTTCTTCAGCTCCCCAGTTCCTGATCATATGCTCTACAGGTGATCAGTTATTTGGGAACATGTCCCAGTTTTCCATTAACAAAGGTTTGGAAGGTCTCCAGGGAGCACTGAAATCTATGAAGCACCTGAGATCGGGTGACTTACCTTGTTGAGACTGATGCTCAAAGCATTCCAAGCTATTCCTTTAGGTGACAGCAATTGATGGGGGTGAGTGTCACAAATCTATGAATTCCTCTTGAGATGTTATCTCCAAGTAATGCTTCCTCAAGGTCTCTGAGGAGAAAATCCTCTCAGAGCTCTCCACCTCCTAAGCAAATACACCACCTAAGGGGTCATACTATCCTCTTGCACTTGGACATATGTTATTTGATGACTCCTTTTAAGCATTTGTCTTTGCCTTTTATGACTTTTTTGTTTCTATTCTTTTCTATCTGACCTGGGTATTTTACATCTGGTTTTTTTTTTGTCCTTTTTTTGCATGTGTGTATGTGTATATATATAATTACATAATTTCTGGTTTTACACCTTTTTAGTGTTTTTCCAAACCCACATCTCTACACATTCATGCCAGAGTGTTCTAAGGCCACTAAGCTAACTCTGGCTCCATCATTCATATACTAATGTGACTTATCAATCTACCCGTCTTTATTACCAATGTTGCCAACTGTGATTGGGGAAGGCAAGTTTTATTTTTGCATTGAATCTGGAGAGATGTGAGTTGAATTCCCACACATCAGAAAAATTTATTTTTTCCACGAAACTATTTATAGATTTAATGACTTTGAAGTCAGCTAGTAACTCTGTAGATTTACTGTTGATTGATTAATTAATTAATAATGCTTAATGTGAATGACTTCCATATATATATATATATTTACATCTTACTCAGTGCAACATTAAAAAATAAAATTTGCTTTCCCCAATCATAAATGGTGCCATTGGCGACAAAAATGGGTAGATTGATAAGTTGCATTAGTGGATGAATGGCAGAACTTGTATTAGTTTAGTGGTCTTAGAACACCCTGGCATGAATCTGGAGAGAGACAGGTTCAAATCCTGCACATCAGCAACACTAATTTTTTTCCCCACAAAACTGTATATTGATTTTTACTGTTACTTAAATCTTTTAGATTTCTGGCTTTTGTCTTTTATATACTTTTCATATTTGCTTGTGGGTTTTTTGTCTTTTACCATATTATTTATTTATCTCATTTAGTGCACATCATAGCCTAAGTTGCTGATGCACCATAAAACCACAAACAACTGTTAAAATTGTTTTGAACCAGGCTCAGTTGCTTCTGTCCCTGGTAACAATCCACTTTGCTAAAAGTGTTGCAATATCAGGTGATGTGAGATGCTGTATAGAACTTTTTATGTAACTAGAAGACTTCATTTTTTTTTCTTCAATCTGTAACCATTGTTATTTTATTAATGTCCCCCTAAAAAATTAAATTATCAAAGAATGAAATTTCAATGAAAAAAAAGGAAATATGTTTTGCTATGCCTGAACAACGTTTCTTTTAACAT
This sequence comes from Ryuthela nishihirai, assembly GCA_038380435.1. Lineage (NCBI taxonomy): Eukaryota > Metazoa > Arthropoda > Arachnida > Araneae > Heptathelidae > Ryuthela > Ryuthela nishihirai. The sequence continues at coordinate 13,441,110 of JAWZYU010000020.1, read as the reverse complement.
TGGAATTTATTATTATTCTAATAAGTAAAGTTTAACTTAATTATTGTAGTGAATTTTCCTTTGGTTTGCCTTAGTTTCATAGCCTTCCCTGATGCTACACTACTGAGGTCCATAGAATCTCATCACAGATTGACTTATATTGTGAAAAAGTAACTGTAACCATTGAGAGTTAAAGATAAGTGTTACTGGCTAAAATCAGCTTATTAATTATTCTTGGCTAGACTTAGTCCAATAGTCTTTCTTGACACTATGCCACTGCTGCCAATAATGTTTCCAGACACTTCTGAAGGGAGAAATATCCAATGGTACAAAAGGGCTGTCATAATATCATAAAGGCTTCTGCTAGGAAGGTTAAGACTAGCATTATGTCTTTCCAGACATGCTAAATCGGATTGAGGTCAAGGATCTTGCAGACCACTCCATACAATCAATACCCAGAAAATTATTGTTGCTAACTGTCCTTTGTGATTCTTAGAAAAGACAGATCTTTAGAAATAATGTTCTTCCTACTTTCTTGGGGTCAAAATGTCCATTTATGAAAAAATCATGGATGAATGAAAAATTTGCAAGTTCTAAGGTCTATTTCGCACATGAAATCATGTGCACAATGATATGCAGAACTTGTCTCACTGCTGAACACAATCATTTGAGTCAGTATGCATGCTACAGCTGACTAAGATGTAGCTATCTGAGCATGTTTGTTTCATACAACTGCTTTATGTTTGAATACACTTTCAAATTTTAGAAAAAATTTTGGTTGGCAACATAGAGATTGGCCACAGAGGAAGGAGAGTACAGTTAGGTAACTCCCACATATATGGGGATATGGTTATATAGAATTATCACGATGCCTCTTTTGGACAGGTCTTGTTTACAAAGAGCCATCCACCATTCTCTGTTTATACAATTAAACTTAAATGCAGTTTACACTTCACTTAGTACATAGCATTAGCAAGTAAAGTTTTAATAATACAATGATTTTTTTTTAATGTCTTGGCAAGTGATAATACATTGAATATTTAAATATATTTACATATTGTGAGTTAAAGAAAATAAGAAACGCATAGTTTATCTCATGTTCTTTCTTGGCAAAGTGAAAAGTTGGCAACCCTACTCTCAGCCAAGATATTGATCCACCAAGTGAGCTCTATGTATGTGGGCATTATCATCCATTTATATGAACCTCTAGCCTACTGCATCTGTAAATGTGTGAACATATGGTTTGAGGATCTCATTCTGATACCTCTGGGTAGTCGGGGATTCTGTATCAAGCACATGTAGATTGGCATGGCCATACAAGTTAATGCTCAAAGCATTAAACCACTAGGGGCAGGGGTAGCTCAGTTGCTAATGCTCCAGGATCATAATCTGCAGTTCTCAGGCTCTAATCCTTGCTGGGCCAGCATTGAGATTTATCTCGTAAAATTCACTGCCCTGCCCATGACCAATAGGATTCACCGATGGGCTTGGAAAGGCTGTGAGCTGTTGGATGGGACGTTAAGCCATGATCCTGTGTGTGGAAGAACCATACCCTGTTATGTTAAAGAACATACTGGATGGCCTTAACTGGAGACTATCATTTGTATCACAACAGCTATCCAGTGGGTCCCCTCCCCCCAACCTTCTCTGAGCTCTCAGGGTCCTTGTGACCTCACCATTTAGCCCATTATGTGCAAAAAAGTGACACTCAGGGGTAAAACAAACCAAAATCCATCAAATCATTACCTCCATTCACTCCAGTTAAATGTTCATCAAGAATCATTCTGTAAACTGAATCTGAACTCATCTGTGAAGAGAAAAGTTGTCCACTGTTACTTGGGAATCATATAAATATTGCTGAGAACAATTCAGATGGGCTCTTCTGTAGGAATGTATTAACATACCACTGATCATCTTGCTTATATCGCCCTCTCCTAAAACTTGTTTTGAAACTATCCACCTGTGGGCAAAATGAGACTTTGAAGCAAGTTGGGGAGCTTTCAGTGTTCTTTGACACCTGGCAGTTAAAGTTAAATATCAATCATCTAGAGATGTGACTCTTTGGTGACTTTCTACTGGTCTTCTAACAACTTTTCCTGTATCATGAAATTGTTTCCAGAACCTGGAGATCACATTCGTGACACATTTAGCCATCTGCCTGCACTGGTTGTGACCAACTAGCTTCCATTCTGCCAGTGGCATGCCATTTTAATGAATCATCTGAATGATATCTTTTGAGACATTTTTTGTGTAACAGCAATCTCCAATTTGTAATTCATGGACAAAAAATTGTGAATATATATCATTTGTGGGAAGCAATAAAATTTGCATGGACTTGTTAGAGAGTCCCTTTAGTACTGATGATTCACTTGCATGCTTGGAACCATTGAAGCGATTTTACCATTGATTTGTGTCTTCACTTTATCATATCACATACATAACTTAATATTGGATTTTTAATTCCATGTAATTTTTAGAATATTGAAGGAAATCAGTCCATAGATTTTACACTCAAATTTATATTCCTAAACTGAAATACTTCAAACAAATTTTTAAAATATTCTTTATTCACTCTGTTTTTTTATCATTATTATTATTGAAATGTGCATATTTTTACAGGCAAACTGAAGATGCTTCGAAACCAAGTACAAACACCAGGTGCTATTGATGCCATTTGCTCAAAAGACTGCATCCTGCTGAGTTCCATGTATGATTTCAGTTCTTGTACTGGAGGAATTAATGGTTTGTTTTAGTAATTAATTATATTTTTAAATGACCATATAGACTGTTTATTGTTGCAAAATGATGAAAAAGGTTGGAAATTTTACTTTTGATAGCACGTTATTTCCACATGGGTTAAATGAGATGGCCATACGGACACGGGTTCAGAAAAAGTTGAGAAAGAATATCCACTGGACAACTGTTAGCAGAGAGGCCAAAGAATATTCTTTAATGACCATCCTGGTTTTCCTAAATTTACATCTAAAAGATTGCTATGCAAAGTATGGGATGTAATAAAAAACACCATGGGAGCGAAGAATTTTGACCTCCCCATGTTATGTCAATGTAATTCTAACTTTGAAGTTCTATAAATTCTAAAATTAGCATTTTATGAGAAAATCTAACTCATGATAATTTAAAAATCTCAATCAAATCCATCTAAATTTCATTTTACAAAATATTCTTCCAGTATTTAAACAGATATAGAGGTTTAAACTCTTCAAGCAGCATTGTTGTACTTGAAGCAAGAAAATTACTCCCTTTTGTAATTCTTTTCTTGGTACTATACTTTGAGAAAAGTCCAGTCTTTTTGCCAACTGTGCTGTCATATAAACAAATCAACTTCAGAATTTTTTTTTTTAAATAACCAATCAACCAAAATAGGTCATGCTATATACCAAATTAAACATAATTTAATTCTGAAAATTTCATGTGATATAGTAAAAAGAAAATGGATTGGTTTTATGCCATTAAGGCTTGGGTTGGGTTGTTTTACCTCTGAGCGGCACTTTTTTGCACACCATGGGCTAAATGGCCAGGTCACATGGACCCCGAAGGCTCAGAGAAGGTTGGGGGAGGGACCCACTGAAACAGCTGTTGGGAGACAGATGGTAGCCTCCTGTCAAGGCCATCCAGCATGTTCTTTAACGTGCACAGGGTATGGCTCTCCTACACATGGGGGCATGGCTTAACGTCCCATCCGATGGGCAGGGAATTTTGCAGATATAAATCTCCGCGCTGATCCAGCTGGGACTTGAACCTGGGAACTGCAGATTACGAGCTTGGTGCGCTACCGACTGAGCCACTCCCGCCCCCAATTAAATCTTAATTTTGGGAAACCTGACAAATAAAAACGGTTAAATTATATATTAATTGAAAGGAAATTTCTTTCCAAATACTATAATATTTACCTGAAACATAATTTTTATTCCTTTTAATGATTCTTTTCAGCATAATGTATTTTAAAAAATGGGCCAATGTTATATAAGATACTTGGACTGCTCACATTAATGAGATTTTCTCTCTTGTTTATGAAGTGATGGAGCACTTTTTTGGCTGCTTTTTTTACTAAACATTATGCATTTTTATTTTGGGTGTTGAATTTTGATGATCTCAACTAAATGCCAAAAGTTAGTGCACCAAGGCAAAAAAATATCAGAGTGGCACTGTCAAAATATTTGTATTATATACCAAGTTCTTTTAAAACCATTCATTATAAACTTAAAAACTGGTTTTAAAAAATTAAATTTTGCCTGGGAGAGGAAGTAAAATGCCCTCAATGCAGTGGGAAGGTGGGAGGGGGAATAAATAAACTTAGCAAAATTGCTCTTCCACAGGAGGCTGATTTCCATGTCAAGGAAGTCTTTTTTTTGCTTCTGTATCCAAGAACTCATTTATTTTCAGGAAAAAATAAAAGCCAAAATATTTTGACGACTTCATTGAAAATGAAGAAGACACAGATATGGCCACAGTCAGCAATGTAACTCTGAAAGATTATACAGGGTTAAAAATCAGTAAGTCAATAGAAGTAAAATGAAACAACCAGTTGTAAGGCAGCCATTACATTGTATAAGTAGCAAAGATTTGAACCCCCAAAGACTGATACATATAAATCTACAAAAAATAAAATCATAATAGATATGTACACTATTCAAATTGGAAATTGTAACACCGAGAAGGAATGGAAGTAGAGATATGTAAATCGCATGAGGTTAATTGGGCATTGGATATATGCAAATGATCAAAGTTCCACAGTGAATGGACAGTAATATAATTTATGACAAAACCCGATGCTTCGCAACTTGAGGCTGCACTACATCATAAGGAGATGCCCACGTGTACCACTATCCACCATCAGGGCTGAACAGTGCTATAGAAGTAAGTCCAGCACTTGCCAAAACTTACTCTAATCTTTGTCCTGGGTTGCCACAAACAAGGATATTGAGAATCCAAGTTGAACAAGTGACACCCAGCCAAACCATGGATAAATACTGGGCACACATGAGCTTGTATCATAGACTGACAGTGAGTTGGAGTGCATTCTGCAAAAATGTTCTAACATGCCTTGGAGATGCTGGCAGGACCCTTATATGCAATTGATGCCTTCTGAGAGAGAGTGAATCGTTGATATGCGAGAGCTCGGATTGAGCCATTGAGTGATTGCCGCATTCATGGGGTGCAATGTGAGCACAGTGGAACAGTGCATTCCATACATAATAAATTCCATACATTCCATTATGGAGCACCAAATGACATGAAGGACAGGTATGTCCTTCATGTCATTTGGTGCTCCATGATGACAGTCCATGGAAGGTGGTCCATGAAGGACTGTCCATGGGAGGGTCATTTGCATCCCTTTCACCACAGCAACTGTACTTCAGAATGATTTACGGACCACTGTGGGTACCATGGTCTCCACGCAAATCAGTAGACAATGTTTGCATGATGAAGGAATGAAGGTGAGACATCCACTTTGGCATCTGCCGTAGCAAGTGACATCACCGGTTATGCCTTCTTCACTGGTGTTGAGTGAGGCAAAATTGGACTACAGAACAGAAGAGAGTGTTGTTCACAGACAGCCCCGATTCTGTTTTGGCATGCCAGATGTCTGTCTGTCCACATGGCATTGGCATTGGATATGACATAAGGAAACTTATTCCATTAGCTTCCATATGGCTCTCCATCGTAGTACAATGGTATGTGGTGGCATCTCATATGGTGGCTGGACACCTCTGCTCCATGTTTCTGGTGCACTAATGGTACACTTTTTGAAAAGTCCAGGATTTTTGCCAACTATGCTGAGTCATATCAACAAGCCAAGATACTAAGGGGTGGGGGATGCTTTTAAAATCATTCAAATAAAATGAAAACTCATAATTTAAAATAAAAATGAAATTTTTCTGAGGAGAAGGGAGTAAAATGTTCTCAGTGAGTTTAGTGTGTGTATGGTGGTGGGGGGGGGGGGGGGCATAAAAACCTTGAAATTGCCCTCCCACATTTAGACTGATTCCCTTGCCAAGGAAGTCCTTTATGCTTCTGTATCCAAGCCCTCATTCATTTTCAGAAAACGATACAGATCAAGTTTTTTTTTTACTTGAAAATGAAGAAATAATAAAAAAAATTAACATATAACCTAATGCAATATTATATAAACTATCCACAGCAACAAGTTGTAAGCCAATCATTCAATGTAGCATAACTCTGAAAAATCGATAATTTATGGAAATAAAATAAATCCACAGAAATGGAAACTAAGATTTAATTATAAAACGAAATACAAGTGGGGGAGGGGGGATTAAAAACCCTTCCTGAAATTACCCTTCCACATGAGGACTTATTTCCGAGCAAAGGAAGTCCTTTTTGCTTTCGTATCTGAGCCCACAATCATTTTCAGAAAACGATACAAGATGAAAGTTTTTTTTTACTGGAAAATGATGAAATAATAAAAAAAATAACATATAACCTAATGCGAAGTTAAATAAAATATCCACAGCAAAAAGTTGTAAGCCAGCCATCTGTTGTATCATAACTATGAAAAAAATCGATATTTATCGATTAGCTGATAGATCAATAATTCACAGAAATACCATATTTCTTTGATTCTAAGATGCCATCGATTGTAAGACACACCTTAATTTAGGTACCACCAATAGAAAAAAAAACTTTGATTCTAAGGAAAAAAAATAAAATGCTAAAATATATCTAACAAATATTTTTATTATAATAGAATTCAATTTACCAACAACAATAGTGCCTATTTATTAGTAGGTGTGTTATTCATCACTTCCTTTTGAATCAATATCAGTGTCTGATTCTTCTGAGCTGTCGATATCTGCATCTGAATCAATATCAGAGTCTACTTCACATTCAGAGTCTGATTCTTCTGAGCTGTCTTTATTTCCATTATCCCATAATATATCGTCTTCTGAGCCATCGAGAGTGTTGGTGATACAACATTTTTTAAATGAATACTGCACTATTTTTTCAAAGATTAGCTTCCAAGCTGTTGATACCCATTGCGCCAATTTTGATGCCGCCACCTTCTTAATTTTTCAGGAAGGTATCAGCGGTAGGTTGTCTGTCAATGGCCAGGTTCCAAGTTCACTGTAATTCACTTACACAGCTCCACTGTAATGAAATAACGGTGGCTTCACATTTGAAAAGCGTGGGAAAATACCCAGGCCACTTTATTTTCCAATGGAATTGGAGAATGCGATAACGGTCAAACTTTGAGGCAGGGATTCTGCATAAAAACAAAATGTGTGGTGCGGTATGCAAAGCGCGGGAAATTTTGAAAAATGCGATTCTAAGACGCCATCGATTCTAAGATGCATCCTGTTTTTAGAGATGTTTATATGGGGGAAAAAGTGCGCCTTAGAATCGAAGAAATACGGTAATATAAATCCACAGAAATGAAAATTAAAGTTGAATTATAAAAAGAAATGCAATAATACTAACTTTAGGAAGGGAGTGTATATCCTACTTGAGTTAAATATATCTGTACTCATAAACAACTTGTTATGCAGCCACTTAGAAGATGGCCTACTCTCACACATATGAGCGAGCAATTTGAACACTTGCAACTTCCTCCTTTTACTGGACTCTGTGCATTAACAGCTTTGGTTTATAAACACATTAGTTACAGTTTCGATCTAAAGAGTGGGGAAAATGCATAGAATGCTGGGATAAATGATAAAAATAATTCTAGGAATACCTAAATCTGTTTAAAGCAGAAAAGAGTGTAAAATGGTACTTCACAATTACTTCCAAAATCTTCTGTTTTTAAAAATAGCAGTTTTTTTTGTTAATTTGCAGGAAACTTTCCAAACTTGAAGGAAAAATTTGTTGATAATTCAAATCAAACTTGTGAGCTTAAATCAGGTGATTGCTTCAGCATAGAGTAACATTAATGAACAAATTGGCAATATTGTTTAGCACTTCTAAGAAATGGCAATCAGATGGTTTTAACAAATTATTTATATTCTAGTTTAATAAAATATGCATCAAATGAAAAAAGAAAATGTTAAACATAAATGACAATCACAGCTTTACCTATTGACTTTTTAACAACTGTAAATAGTTTGTAGAAAAAATTTCGTCAACATACGGGAATTGAACTTGCATCTCTCCAGAAACATGCCAGCATATTCTATCATTGAACTAATGCCAGCTCTGTCTTTTTTTTACTAATTTAGGACTTTAAACTCTTCACCGAGACGACTGGTGAAGAGTTTAACCCTTTAATGCCAATAATGGCCCAAAATGGTTGAAATTTTGAAATAGACTCATCTAAATGATGCTTATTTATTTTTTTAAAACATCACCAAGACGTGGGTCTGCTTCTCTGCAAATAAGCTAGTGATGCTCTTCTAGGATCTTCATCATCATCATCCTCAAGCAGCCATGAGGGGCGGGGATGGCTCAGTCGGTAGCGCGCCAGGCTCGTAATCTGTAGTTCCCAGGTTCGAGTCCCAGCTGGGTCAGCGTTGAGATTTATCTCCGCAAAAATTCCCCGCCCTGCCCACGGTCAGTAGGGGACACCGATGGGCTTGGAAAGGCCGCCGTCCGTCGGATGGGACGTTAAGACGTGGTCCCGTGTGCGGGAGAGCCATACCCTGTGCACGTTAAAGAACACGCTGGATGGCCTTGACGGGAGGCTACCATCTGTCTCCCAACAGCTGTTCCAGTGGGTCCCCTCCCCCAACCTTCTCTGAGCCTTCGGGGTCCATGTGACCTGGCCATTTAGCCCATGGTGTGCAAAAAAGTGCCGCTCAGAGGTAAAACAACCCAACAACTCAAGCAGCCATGGGCTACGGAGGTCCAACCAGACCGCGCAGTTTAATTCTCCAACCATATCTGTCCTGAGCTACATCTGCTGCATCCGGCCACTGTACACCAATTCTAACAAGGTCCTGTTTGACATTGTCTGCCCACGGCATCCTAGGTCTCCCCCTCCTTCTGAGGCCTCTAGGCACACTGTTCATAACCCTATTCGCCAATCTATAATTATCCATACGGGCAACATGGCCAAACCAGCGGAGTCTCTCTCTGCACAATATGCTGCTTAAAGGAGGTTGCAGACTCCTTTGCCTAACCTCATCATTAGTTACAAAGTTAAACCACCTAATACCCAAGATACTGCGTAAGCATCTAGAATCAAAAGCATCTAGTTTCCTGTTATCTTGCTTACACAGCGTCCAAGTTTCACTACCATAACTAACCCTAGAAAGAACCAAACTATTATACAGTCTAATTTTAGTCTTTAGGTGTATACGCCTATTTCTCCACAATCTCCATAGATTCTTAAAAGTCCCGGCAGCAATACCTATTGGTCTGTTAATCTCATGCCGCACATCACCAGTATCAGTTACGCAGCTCCCAAGGTAATTAAACTGTGACACCAGCTCAAGACTGCAACCATTCAGATTAACTGAATCACAACCTGCCTGACCAATTTTCATCACTTTAGTTTTCTCTCTGTTTATAACCAAACCTACTGTACTACCAGTCTCATAAACAGTTCGAATGAAAGAGTTCATCTCATCAACATCATTTGCCAAAAGGGCTAAATCATCAGCATAATCTAAATCAGAAATTTTCGTATCTCCAGCCCATTTAAGGCCAAAATCTTTCCCTTGAAGTGAATTTTGCATAACATAATCAACAACCAAACTAAAGAGAAAAGGAGACAAAATGCACCCTTGTCGAACACCAGAAGTAATGCTAAACCAATTGCTACAAGACTTACCAACTCTCACACATGACTCAGTGTTATTATAGAGAGCTTTCATTATGTTAACTAACTTGTCTGGTATACCATATGATCTCACAATCAACCACAAATTATGACGATCAACAAAGTCGAAAGCCTTTTTGAAATCAACAAAGCTAGCAACCAAAGGTTTCTGAAACTCTAAACATTTCTCAAGAATCTGCCTAAGTGAAAATATCTGATCTACACATCCCCTACCACTTCTGAATCCACATTGCTCATCACGCAATTGCCTGTCAACCAGATTCTTAATTCTATTAAGCACAATCATGGAAAGAACTTTACCTGGAACGGAGAGTAGGCTGATACCCCTATAGTTATCACAAGAACTGCGATCACCTTTTTTGAAAATAGGGATAATAATAGCTCTGGTAAAATCTTTAGGTACCATGCCTTTATCATAAAAGTTATTCAAAATTTCAGTCATCCAAATGGTAACTGAAACATTCCCAGCTCTAAGCATTTTCGTAGTAATTTCATCCACCCCTGGGGATTTATGAAGTTTAAGTTTAGAAATAGCCAAACTAACTTCAGATTGTGTTATAGGGCCAACATTAAAGCCAACAATGCATCTATCATCATTGCAAACAATGGGAGTAGAACTAACCACATTGTTTAGAACATCACTGAAATGCTCAGCATACCTAGCCATGACAGAATCCTCACCTTCTATAACCTTGCCTTGTTTATCCTTCAATCCCTGTATACCTGTTCGTTTTCTACCACACAAAACATTAACTATCTGGTACAGCTCTCTGCTGTTGTGCTGTCTAACTGCTTCCTCAGCTTTGTCAGCAAGGCCATCAAGCCAAAGATTCTTATCAGTAGCTAACTGACCCTTTACATGTTTATTAAGTTCTTTGTAATGCTTTCTATTAGGACTAGTAGGGTACTGATTAAGGACATTCCTGCAGTTCCTTCTTTCTGAAATAAGCTCAAGTGCCTTATCACTTAAATAATTCTGCTTCCTCTGCACCTTTTTCCCTAAAAGAGTACTGTCAGTTTCCAAAAAAGCCTGTTTAAAATGGCCCCATTTTTCCTCAACTTCAGTATTAAGCAAACCATGACTGTCATAATGACTAAGTAACCTATCATGGTAAGCTTTAGCTATAACTGGGTCTTTCAGAGCTTCAGTATTAAAGGTAAATTTTTTAACCCTAGCACAACACTTTTTAAGTTTAAGTTGCAAGACACTTTTAACAAGGTAATGGTCAGATCCAATTTCAGCTCCCCTATATGCCCTGGTATTTCTAACAGAACTAGCCCATTTGCTGTTAATTAATATGTAATCAATCATATTCTTATGCAGCCCATCAGGTGAAACCCATGCGTGTTTATGTATGTCGCAGTGTTTGTAATATGTGTTAGTTATTCTGAAACCATTTAGTTTACTTACCTGTAGGAGACGTTGCCCATTGCCATTGCAGCTACCAATACCAAAAGGGCCTATTACTCCTCCCCAAAGATCAGAGTCGGTACCAACTTTGGCATTGAAGTCACCAAGAACAAGAGTAATATCTCCTTTCTTGACAGAATTCAAAATATCCTGAAGTTGTCTGTAAAACCTATCCTTCTCATCCTCATCAGAATCCTCAGTGGGGGCATAACAGCAGATAGATAACATTCAAGTCTTTAATGCTTGTCTGAAATTTTGCTGTAAGAAACCATTCATTAATGCACTCATATCCTAGAAGAGCATCACTAGCATGGCTGCTGAGCAGCAGACCCACGCCTTGGTGATGCTTTCCATCCTCCCTCCCTGTAAAGAGAAATTTAAAGTTATTTTTAAGTATATCACCTTTACCTGTCCATCTGGTCTCTTGCAAGCCTAGAATATCTAGGTTATAGCGCTGGAATTCCTGCATGAGGACATCAAGAGAATAATCTCTATGTAATGTCCTCACGTTCCACGTTCCTGCAGAGAGAAAATGATTAGTAGGATTTTTAAAGAAATTAGGTTTATTGAGATTGGTAGGGCCAACAATATCAAACAGCCCCCTGATCGCAGGCATGGGGCAAAGACCTGTTCCTCCTCCGCTAAAGGCTGAAGTCACCGATGCTGGTAGGAACTTCAGGCACCACCTTTTCAAGTGGACTTTTTCAAGAACCATATGGCCTGCCTGAGACACATTACTCCAGTTTAGGCTTGATGCCCAACTAGCTAAGTAAGGTTCAGGTACCTGTGATGGCCTCTGATTAGGATTATCCACCAGCTGATATAAGGTATCCCATGCCTCTGTTCACTTAGAGCTGGGAACCCAGAAGCCAACAGAAAACACAGCGGCAGACTCTCCCTCAACAGAGGCCCACCAGTGCAGCAAGTCCAGGATCCATAATCAAGCTCAAATCCATAAACAAGTCCAGTCTAGTAGGTATAAATGGTCAGCACCAGGACCCTGTGAAGTTGACCACTCCTCAGCAGGGTTGAAAAAAAAGAAAAAAGTGGCCATAGATGACCAGATCAGTAGGCCATACTGAACTGGCAGCCCTCCCCTTCCGTTCCCTTCCAAAAGAGAATATCTCTTTTGAAAGGTACTAACGGCCTGCACCACGAGAAGGCGGGGTCGGACATTAGGTGCTAGACCTGGCCGGTTCTGTGCATCATCACTGGGGATTGGTACACAGCTCTCCTTCCAGTTTACGCCTAGCTACCATTTACAAGCCTCTTCTAGGATATGAGTATATTAATGAAAGGTTTCTTACAGCAAAATTTCAGACAAGTGTTAAAGACTTGAATGTTATCTGCTGTTATGCCCCCACTGAGGATACTGATGAGGATGAGAAGGATAACTTTTACAGACAACTTCAGGATATTTTGAATTCTGTCAAGACAGGATATATTACCCTTGTTTTAGGTGACTTCAATGGCAAAGTTGGTACTGACTCTGACCTTTGGGGAGGAATAATAGGCCCTTTTGGTATTGGTAGCTGCAATGGCAATGGGCAACGTCTCCTACAGGTAAGTAAACTCAATTGTTTCAGAATAACTAATACTTATTACAAACACAGCGACATACATAAGTACACATAGGTTTCACCTGATGGGCTGCATAAGAATATGATTGATTATATATTAATTAACAGCAAATGGGCTAGTTCTGTTAGGAATACCAGGTCATATAGGGGAGCTGAAATTGGATCTGACCATTACCTTGTTAAAAGTGTCTTGCAACTTAAACTTAAAAAGTGTTGTGCTAAAGTTAAAAAATTTACCTTTAATACTGAATCTCTGAAAGACCCAGTTATAGCTAAAGCTTACTATGATAGGTTACTTAGTCATTATGACAGTTATGATTTGCTTACTACTGAAGTTGAGGAAGAATGGGACCACTTTAAATAGTCTTTTTTGGAAACTAACAGTACTCTTTTAGGGAAAGCGGAGGAGAGGAGGCAGAATTATTTGAATGATAAGGCACTTGAACTTATTTCGGAAAGCAAGAACTGCAGGAATGTCCTTAATCAATACCATACTAGTCATAATCGAAAGCATTACAGAGAGCTTAATAAACGTGTAAAGGATCAGTTAGCTGCTGATAAGAATCTTTGGCTTGATCGCTTTGGTATTTTGATACAAGGGATTGAAGGATAAACAAGGTAAGGTTATAGAAGGTGAGGATTCTGTCATGGCTAAGTGGGCTGAGCATTTCAGTGATGTTCTAAACAATGTGGTTAGTTCTACTCCCATTGTTTGCAATGATGATAGATACATTGGTGGCTTTAATGTTGGCCGTATAACACAATGTGAAGTTATTTCGGCTATTTCTAAATTTAAACTTCATAAATCCTCAGGGATAGATGAAATTACTACAGAAATGCATAGAGCTGGGAATGTTTCGGTTACCACATGGATGACTGAAATTTTGAATATCTTTTATGATAAAGGCATGGTTTCTAAGGATTTTACCAGAGCTATTATTATCCCTTTTTTCAAAAAAGATGAACGCAGTTCTTGTGATAACTATAGGGGTATCAGCCTACTCTCTGTTCCAGGGAAAGTTCTTTGCATGATTGTGCTTAATAGAATTAAGAATCTGGTTGACAAGCAATTGCGTGATGAGCAATGCGGATTCAGAAGTGGTAGGGGATATGTAGATCAGATATTTTCATTTAGGCAGATTCTTGAGAAATATTTGAAGTTTCAGAAACCTTTGGTTGCTAGCTTTGTCGATTTCAAAAAGGCTTTCGACTCTTTTGATCATCATAATTTGTGGTGTGAGATCATATGAAATACCAGACAAGTTAATTAACCCATAACTGGTATGGTACATTTTCTGGATCAAGAAAACTAATAGCGCTGGGTTCTGGTAGTCCCCGCCATACCAGTTACTGGTTAACACAATGAAAGTTCTCTATAATAACCTCTTAATTATGTGCGAGTTAGTAAGGCTTGTAGCAATTGGTATTAGCATTGCTTCCGGTGTTCGACAAGGGTACATTTTGTGTCCTTTTCTCTTTAGTTTGGTTATTGATTATGTTATGTGAAATTAACTGCAAGGGAAAGTTTTTTGGCTGAAATGGTCTGGAGATTTCAAAATTTCTGATTTAGATTATGCTGATGATTTAGCCCTTTTGGCAAATGATGTTGATGAGATGAACTCTTTCATTCGAGCTGTTGATGAAACTGTTAGTAGAGTAGGTTTGGTTGTAAACAGAGAGAAAACTGAAGTACTGAAAATGTGTCTGGCAGACTATGATTCAATTAATCTGAATGGTTGTAGTCTTGAGCAGGTGTCACAGTTTAATTATCTTGGGAGCTATGTAACAGATAATGGTGATGTGCGGCATGAGATTAACAGACGAATAGGGATTGCTGCCAGGACTTTTAAGAATCTATGGAGATTGTGGAGAAATAGGCGTATACACCTAAAGACTAAAATTAGACTGTATAATAGTTTGGTTCTTTCTAGGGTTAGTTATGGTAGTGAAACTTGGACGCTGTGTAAGCAAGATAACAGGAAACTAGATGCTTTTGATTCTAGATGCTTACGCAGTATCTTGGGTATTAGGTGGTTTAACTTTGTAACTAATGATGAGGCTAGGCAAAGGAGTTGGCAACCTCCTTTAAGCAGCATATTGTGCAGAGAGACATGGGCATCTGCAGAAAATTTTCCAGGGGGGGGGGGGGGGCAAGCTTGAAGACAAATAATTACATCAATAAATTTTTATTTAATTATTTAATTTTTTAGTTTTTTTTCTCTCAAGTAGATTATAGAATACAGTATTGCATCAATGCAAAAACTCATACACAATGTATATAAATTAATTACATTTAAATTGTTACGATTATAATTTGTGGAAATTTTTCCTTGATCCCAGGTGGGGCAAGTACCCCCTTTTCCCCCCTCTGCTGACACCCATGCAGAGAGAGACTCCGTTGGTTTGACCATGTTGCCCATATGGATAATTATATAGATTGGTGAATAGGGTTATGAAGAATGTGCCTAAAGGCCTCAGAAAGAGGGGGAGACCTAGGATACAGTGGGCAGACAATGTCAAACACCTGTTATATGTCAGGACCTTATTAGAATTGGTGTACAGTGGCCAGATGCAGCAGATGTAGCTCAGACAGACTTGCTTGGAGAACTAAATTGCACAGTCTGGTTGGATCTCTTTAGTCCATGCTGCTTGAGGATGATGATGATGATGAAATAATGCTATTCCTTTGTCTTTAACCCACTAATTCCCAAAGGTAGAAATTATAATATTTTTAAGGTAGTACTTTTATTATAGACAAAAATACATATAAATAGATAGTTATGATAAAAAAAAATTGTGACCACAGAAGCCACAGAAAAATGTTGTGTGTACGCAACTTCGGGATTATCAGAACATGAATTCTTAAAGTTAAAACATATGGAATTGTCTGAAGCAATCTGCATGAAGATGAACTTACACTTTTTACACATATTTATTGTATTGCTTTTGCACTGTCTACTTCTTCTTGCTTTATTCTCCTGTTCAACTATAACATGGCCAATATTGTAAAACTGTACTTCGGTGGGTAATGAGTTCTTGGATGGATGCCCATAGTTGGGTTTTGGAGAAATAATGTCATTTTCTTGACTATTACTGTCTTCTATTTTCATAAGAGTAACAGCTATATAAGATTTGAATTCTATCTGTGACATTTTCTGCTCATTTCCTATATTATAGATTTCCGACGCATTCACAATTACGCTGTCTATCGTATTTATAAAAAGTGGCCACCACCATTTCTTTCCCCTTACACGAATTCTGTAGTTTGCAATACCTTATCATGGAGATCAACTCCCCCCATGTGCTGATTGTAGTCAACAACAACTTTTGGCTGAGCAATAACAATCTTCTTTTGTTCTATTATAATTGTATCTTTTAGCAAATTCCAGTGGCTCGATACTGCAGTACTTTGTAGCGACAGTCACGACAGAATTATCATTCCATCAACTCATAATAAATAGGCACTTTAGCATCGATTTAAATTTTAGAGCAAAAATTGTCTTGAGCCGGGTGGGATACGAACCCACGACCTCCTGACAACATCTGCATACTTGTCGTACATGCTTCCATCTATTGGCTAATATAAATGCTGCTTGTGGCTAGAAATATTGCCTGCACAGCGCTTATATGAAACATAAAAGGAATGTTCATAGCGCTAGTTAGAGGAGATCTTGATCGGCGGCCGGTAGCTCAGTGGTCCAGAGCACCTGACATGTTGTCAGGAGGTCGTGGGTTCGTATTCCACCCGGCTCAAGAAAATTTTTCCTCTAAAATTTAAATCGACGTTAAAGTGCCTATTTATTATAAGTTGATTCGAAATACATCAAGCCTACTTTATTAATTTATTTATTATCATTCCATCTTACCATCAATACTTCGTGTTCCTTATAAAAAAAAACCACATGAACCTCTTTCTTTTTTCTTGATATTATTTACTGTTTCCAAAATATTATTGCTTGTACGATTCAGAATAATTTGTGCGAGGAGAAAAAGTTATCAAAACATACACGATGCTTAGATGGATGCTACACAATGGACAAAAGATCCAATATAACCCTTTCTCCTACACCTAAGTCGTTCTCTTCGGTATTCACACTCTTTCTGCCATATGATATAAATTTATATAAATATCCATTGGAACTACATAGACACCACAGTTTGAAGCTAAACCTTACCGATTTTCCCTTTATGAACATATTACATGAGTATCGACCAAAATAAGACACCATCTCTTCATCAATAGACAGGTTATGAGAAAATATACCGAATTGCATGTTTTTTCATTTATCATGCCAAAAATGGGCCTCAGTTTGGAAAATTTGTCATTTTCATATAATTGGTCATTATCTGATAAGTGTGTATTTTGTTTGATGGAATCAAATCTATTCCTACTTATGCAATTTCTTACCAGTGGTATACCTTTGTCCTCATCCTTCGACCAATATATTTTTGTAGCTGGTAAGGTATGGTAACCAGTAAAAATCAATATACCACAAAAGCACTTCAGACTTGCCTTGCTTAGTTCAAAAGAATGTCGATTATGATCATTCGCATATTTTTTTGAATAACCAACAATTTTTTCCCAGACATCATCACTAAAATATAAAGAAAAAATATCGTATGGAGACTTGCCACTAATTTTGTTTTCAATTTCCTCTATCATAATATGTTGTTCTTCTTGTGGGAAATTTTTGTAAGTCGGAATTTCTTTTTTCCACTTTGGAATAACTTTCTTTGCTTTTGTTTTGACAGCTGTTCTAGTGGAAGTATTTAGTTTCTTGGAACTTGATGCTGTAGGTTGCTCTTCTTTGACATCTTGAGCTTCATCAGGGAAATTTGCATGGGCCTCGTAGGTTCCAGCTGTGTTTGGCAAAACGTTTTCACTCTCACATATATCATCACTAATATCCTCCTCATCTGTAAGTTCGTCAACTATTGGTGGTATGTACACTGCATCAATATTTTCAGCTTGTTGCAAATTGTCATCCTCTTCTAATATAGCCATTAGCTCTGCAGTTAACAAAGATCTGTTTTTCTCCCACCACTGAGCCCAAGATATTTAAAAAGAAATATCCTAAGATAGCAAAACAACGATTTATTATTGAATGTATTTACATCATAATAAATACTTACTTGAACTATATATTTTTAGCTATACTGCTGAATATACACTTCACTAATTATCTAATATCAATTATTGTTATACTAACAAGACGAAAAGCTTAGTTCAACTTCACAAATCTCTGAATACTGACGATATCACTCATATCAGAACTAAAATCACAAGAATAGACTCGTTCACAATGAGTCATCAAACATGTGACAGAAAATGTGCTCATGTTGGGCAATCCCAATGTTTTGTAAACGCAACATTACACTAAATGTTATACTGTGCAAAAAATAAAAAAAATCCTTTCTAATTACGTGAAACGTTGTCTTGAATGAAATATATGTGAAGCTATTTTCATAAATTCTTAAGGCATTTAGTATTTCTACATATCTTTTTTAGACCTGTCAAACTGCAAAAGATTAGATAAACTATTTAGGTATAGTTTTAATATGAATAATAATTAGGCTTTTATTTTATATTGATAAATATTTATGCTTGGGCATAAAAGATTATGCCCTTTATAACATACATTGGCTTAAAATTGGATTAGTAGGCATATATTTTTTTTATTATTATTTGAAGAATATTTCGTTTATGCAACATTGGGGATTAATGGGGTAATACCCCTACCCTTTTCTCAAATATCCTGGGCATTAAAGGGTTAAAGTCCCCTGTGACATCCCATATTGTGTTAAAAAATGAAGTCCTCAATTTAGAACTTCAATTTTTTTCTCCAGTTTTATATTTTATCAATTTGAATTTTTATTTGACAATTTTTCACCCCTTCCCCACACACACATCTTGTAAATTTCCATATTAATTAACCACCACTCCAACCTATAATAGAACTCAAGTTGGAGTTTGAAGCATTTGTGAACCAGTAAGGCTGGACTCTCCCTCTGTGCAGGTATTTGGTAACCCTCACTCTAACCTCTTGTTTGCTAAAATCATTTTTAAACAAAAAAAAACATATTCTCCCTCAAGCATCTGCTTGCCACTGATGTCTGATAGGAACCTATCGGTTTAATATGCCATAGAGGATCTGTGAGGATGGCAAGACCTCAGCATAAAGACAACTTCTACGCCTTAGTCAGGGCTTGAACTCTGGTCCACTTGGCCACGGGATGGCTGAAATCATTTTTAATGTTATAAAAATTAACCTTTTTTACATGCAGTGCTAAAATGGAAAGGATGAAACACAGTTACATCCCTGGTATCCTTATAGTATCAACAAATGAGGTGTTCTAACTCACACTAATTAAAGGGAAGTGTTAACTTTTTTACCCTTTCAGGATGTGTGCCATACATATACAATTCAAGGTCTGGTGTTGTGCTCTTACATTTTAGTTGTACTTTCGTTGGACCAATTGCCATATGAGTTTTAATGAATATATGTTTCTGCAGGTTGGCTGTCATACAAGTTCGTGATTCGTGCCTAATTCTCTTGCCATGTATTGTACATTTATGAGATTCCTAGCTCTTGTTTGCATATCGTACTTTTAAGTTTAACATTTATCTGTTGGAGGATGAGTGCCTTACATTTTGCATACTCATATTTTTGAATGATATGAGCCATTTTTGTAATGAAATGTAGTATTATTGAACAAATTGCATTTATTACCAGAGAAAAATATAGTCAGTAAACAGAAAATAATGTAATCATACGAAAAGACATATTTTAAGAAATATAACCATTATTATAATAATAAATGCAATTCATTACACTTTATGAACTAAAACTTAACATTACTTTTTCATATGAAAATTTTTAAAGTATGGATAAATATATAATTGCAAAAACCATAATGTTTTGTAAATAATCAACTGATGCTGAGCAGTGCATAAGCATTTTCCCAAGATCAACCAGCCAGCAAGTGGCACATTTCCTGTGCCCATACTGAAAGAGTTAAAGAGATGAAATGAGGAGTGCTGTTATTATCATGTGAGTGATAAAAATTGGCCATATGGACCATATGCCGGCTTTGATATTTTAGTTCTCCCTCCTTCTTCATAGTAAATTATTGATCATGCTTGTGGTACTATAAAAGATATGTAAATTTAACTTTACATCATATATTTTTATATAAATAAAAAATTTTTCTTTGGATTGTTAAAAAATAAAATTTTTACACTTAGCACATTTTTAAGTCTTTCAATCAGATTAAGAGGCAGAGACGACTCAGTTGGTAGTGTGCCAGGCTTGTAATCTGCAGTTTCCAGATTCTAGTTCCAGCTGAGTTATCTCTGCCATTAAGGGTTATCTCTGCCAAACTTCTGGCCCTGCCCTCTGTCAGTAGGGGACATCGATGGGTTTAGAAAGACCTCTGTCCATCAGATGGGATGTTAAGCCATGCCCCTGTGTGTGGGAGAGCCATACCCTGTGCACATTAAAGAACATGCTTTGATGAAAAGACTTTGATGGGAGAGTACCATCTGTCTCCTAATAGTTCCCCATTCAGTCACCTCCCCCAACCTTCTCTGAGCCATTGAGGTCCTTGTGGCCTGGACATTTAACCTACTGTGTGCAAAAAGTGCCACTCAGAGGTGAAACAATCCAACCCATTCAGTCGGATTAGTTTTCCAGTAGGGACCACTAAATAATTAATGTTGAAAAATGGTTCAATTTGGCACTATTCACAAGTGCCCAATTGGTTTTTATTAGTGAAAGTGGGTTTCATAATGGAAACTGCAAGCAAAAGTTGAAAAATATTAATTTTAAAAATTTGTCTAATGTGTTTTGCCTAATGAGTGGAAAAATACTGATCCTTCATAGAAGATTTCTCTATCCATAGTTTGTTGTATTGTTTTCTCGCTACGTAGTCTTGTCAATTTTAGATTATATCTTTGTTTAGTTTAAAAACTTTAAGCTTTCAGATAAAAAAAAGTTCTGCTTTATGTTCAGAATTTTAAGCTATATTGTTCACAAATTTCCTAGCATTATTACTATTAGATGCATTTCAATATAGATTTTATGCATTTGTAAAAAAAAATTGTACACATATTTCATAAAAGAATACAGTAGTTCACATTCCTACTCAGTACCTTTTGTTCTCCTTAGAGTGTAAATTCAAGTAATTGAAAACAAAAGGCATAAAGTTTATCACAAAGTTTGTGATTATAAAATAAAGTCATACATTATACCATAACTATGAAATGCAATCTAAATTATAACCACTAGAAGCTGGTATAAGAACATACATTAAATAAAACATTCAGTTGGATGAAATTAGTACTTTATCATGTTAATGATGTTTTGGAAATTTATTGAGTCCATTGCATGACTATAATAAAGATGCACTAATGACAAATATACTGCGATTTGACAAAGTTTGAGGCAAACCCTGAAAGAAATGAAAATATGAATGACCAATTAGCATGAAAATGCCATTAGATGCCATGCACTAACATCAGAAATAATTTTCCCATGAGCATTTGAATGCCTTCTCCACTGAAATCAAATCTACTTTAGCTTCATAAAGGTATGTTTTCAGTGTGCTTCAGCCTGTTAATCATATTTTATTGACATCTGAAACTGAGAACTAGTAAATAGTATATGTAATATACTATTTACTAGTTCTCAGTTTCAGATGTCAATAAAATATGATAAATATAATATGAGTTCTCAGTTTCAGATGTCAACAAAATAATAAATAGTATATGTAGTGCATGAACCTTAGAATCGTTTTTGTATCCATGGACATTTAAATTTCAGGCAAAGCTTTGTTGCCATATGGATTCTAAATAACACAGAAATGTTTTAAACACATTTTTCTCTAAATTTAAAGGAAGTGATTCACTTATAGTGCAGTTAAGGCTAAAATAATAGGTAGTTTATTACATAATATGTATATATATGAAGTATTTTAGTTACTTCATATATATACATATTGAAGGCCCAATTGAAAGTATTTTATATGTATATAAAATACTTTCAAGCAGCTGTTTGCTAGAGGTCTCAAAAGAACCTGTCAGTATATATGCCATAGAAAGATTTGTAAGGAAGGTGAGACCTCAGTAAAAAGACAACACAAGCAAATAAACAAAACACAAAACAACACAAGAAAAAAACAACACCTCAACAATCCTTCAATTAGTAGCCTAGCACCATTAACCACTCAGCCATCAGGATGGCTATTACAAATTACCAAAGTAGTTTTAATATTATTAAAATTGACCTTGTAAAAGTTAGCTGAAGTTTAACATCACTTTCTTCACCAACAATATTTATAGGAGGAAAATCTTCATTTTGGGGCTTTTGTAAAAGTAATTATTTTTCCTATATATTTTCATCATGGAAACACTTCAGTTTTGCATATTTTGTGTTGTTCTAGTATCATGTTTTGGTCATGCAAATACAATTTTTGTATCTATTGATGTTAGTGTCAAAATATAAACTTTTAATACTTCTAATTAAATGTGGCTTGGCAAGGGGCACTTGAAACTGTAGTACCTTGGACCTTCATAGAAGCAAGACTATTTTTTTTAAATAATAATTCTTATTTGCAAAAAAAGGTTAAAATTAGAAAATTGCGATTTTTAATCATTTAGTATATTTGGTTAAAATGTAATTAAAAATATCTCTAAATAAACCTTACCTTTTAAAGATTGTGTTTTCATGCTAATTGGTTAATCATATAGTTCTTCCAATATTCACCATTAGAGATCGTCAGCAGTTTTATTTTTGATTGTTTTCAATTAGGTATTCTTCATAATTGCAGTATATATTAAGAAACAGTAAAAAATAATTCTAGAAGCATTAGAGTAAAAAAAAAAAACTTTAAAGTTGGAAGTCCACTAAAATATTGATTGAATGCAATGAACATAGTTCTTTGATGATGCAACTTCTGGTAATAATAAAATCAGTATCTTACTTTATAACTTTAGGAGGCATTACAACTCTGCTAGAGCACTAAATAGGTGAAAATGCTGGAAATCAGAAACTGCTTGATAATCTACTGTGGCTATTACAAATAATAGTATAATATAGTAATTTTTGCTACGTAAGATTTGTTTCAAAGTTACAGGGTTTTGAATATAACTTTTCATTCACACAATGTTGAAATGTTGCACTACTTTGATAATTTAGAGTAAATTTTTCACTCTTGGAGCAAACAATGAGTAAAAAAAAAATTTAATTTAAAAATGAATAATTTGATTTTTAGATGCTGCTCATCATCATCATCATCTACAAGCAGCCATGGGCTATAGAGGTCTAACCAGACCATTCAGGTTTGGTTCTCCAAGCATATCTGTCCTGAGCTACATTTGCTGCATCTGGCCACTGCACACCAATTCTGATTCTAATAACATTGTCTGCCCACTGCATCTTAGGTCTCCCCCTCTTTCTGAGGCCTTTGGACACACTGTTCATAACCTTGTTCACTAACCTATAATTATGCATACGGGCAACATGGCCAAACCAACCGAGTCTCTCTCTGCACAATATGCTGCTTAAAGGAGGTTGCCATTCACTTTTACATTCCCTAACAGTGTAATTTTTTTACATTATAATTATTATTTTGGGCCTTTCATTTTCTTTGAACCAATCTCTCTCCCCCTCTGTTGATAAGTTGACAACTGTGCAACTTTTTTTGATTGATGACCACTAACCACCAATGTCAAACAATACATCATCAATGAGGCATGATCTTGTATGCAAATGTGAGACTCACAGGCCTGATGTTAGACACATGCCACATTTGCCTTAAACCAGTATGGGGCTAAGTAGAGTTGTGAGTGGAGAGTTAAGAGAGTAGAGTTGGTGGTGAAGGAGTAGTTGATGGTTTAGTTTATGAAAGAGTCAGTATATGAAGTGTTTTGTAGAAGGAATTATTTGGTGAGTTTGAATACTGAAATAAAACTTTTATATTTTAGGAATTTCTATTTGACTTTATTTTTTGCTCTTGAACAAAGATAAGTTTAGCCTTACTAGATTAACATTATTTTTGGACAGTCATTATTTTTTTTTTCTGATCTTATGTTTGTTTTAATAAAGAACCCTAATTTACTTTTTTGGCAAGATTATTTTCTTGGTGCCTGAATTACAAAATATCCAGCAGTTTAAAATAACATACTTTGGAGCATTACAATAATTGTGAAAGTAAAAAATATAATTTTTACCTATAGCAAATTGAAAAAAAAAAAGACCACACACAAGTGTGCACAACCGTATTTGTACCAAGAGGGCCCTAAGGTATAAATCTGGCTGTGTGTATAACCAATACATAAAAAAGTGAAACATAAACGGTATGATTTTATTAAAAATTAGTTATTTTAATGAGAATTTGTTTCATCAAAGTTGGACTTCTTGTAATCTATACGTTTTCTTCTCTTTTACAAATTTATTTGTCAGTAGCTCACAAGCCACACAAAGTGGTTGTGGGCCATAGTTTGCCCAGGCATGGTTTATAGCATCTTGGAAGTCCTCAGCCCACTATCCATAACAAAGTCCTCACTTTCAATAACCTTACCATATATACCTCAGTCAGTAGTTCCAGACTTGTAATCTGCAGTTTGCAGGTTTGAGTCTCAGCTGGGCCAGTGTTGAGATTTATCTCTGTGAAACTCCCACCCTGTCCATGGTCAGTAGGGGACACCGATGGACTTGAAAAGGTCACTGTCCATTGGATGGGACATTAAGCCATAGTCCTGTGTGTGGGAGAGCCATATTCTGTGCATGCTAAAGAACATGCTGGATGGCCTTGACAGGAGGCTACCTTCTGTCTTCCAAAAGCTCTTCAGTTTGTCCCCTCCCCAACCTTCTCTGAGCCATCGAGGTCTTGTGGCCCGAGGTCATCAAAATCATCGAGGTCTTATGGCCTGGCCATTTAACCCATTGTGTGCAAAAAAGTGCTGCTCAGAGGGGAAACAACTCAATACTTGAATGCCATTCTGTTTTTTCCCACACACAATCTGCTAATTATGTTTAATATCTGGTACACAACCTCTGTTGTTGTGCTCTATAGCTGTTACCATTGCTTTGTTATCTATGCTATCAAGCTAAAGATTCACACCAGTTTCAACTGATCATTTACACATTTTATTAAGCTCTCTTTAATACTTAGCAGGGTGTTGATTCAAATTATTCCTGCAATTCCTTCTTTCAGAAATAAGCTCTCTTGCTTTATCACTCAAACGATTTTGTCTCCCTTTATCCCTGTCCCTTTTTACTAAGAACATTGTGATTGGTTTCAAAAATAACCTATTCGTTCTATTCTTCATCAATTTCAGTTGTAAGCAGGCCCAGATCTAGAAAAAAATGAAGGAAGGGGGGGGGGGCAAAAGACTGGATTTTCATTGCAGTAACGTTTACCTCTTCATTTTAGAGGTTTTTAGAACATTTCTTGAAAAATATGTGAAATATGCAGACGTTTAATACTTTTTGGCTGCTATTACCCTTACTGATATTCTTAAGGGGCCCCCTTTACGCTAGATCTGGCCCTGTAGAAAAATAAGAAACATTTGTTTTCTCTAGAGAAAATGTTTACTCTACAGGTAACAATAAATTGGTTTGTGTCAAGGCACCTTGTGGTTTCATTGATTTACAAATAACAAGAGGTATTTCATAACAGCTTTATTCTTGTGCACAAAAATGTAGGAAGATGGCACCTTTGCTACTTTACCCCCAGCAGATGTTTCCTTTCTAAAACATATCATTTTTCCCAAAGTTGCATAGAAAACAAACCCATTTCATCTACATTCAGTACATTTTCCAGAGAGTATGATTCAAGTGTTAACGGCAACTTTTTTTTATGAGAGTTTCCAAATTTATACCAACAGACTCTCCATAAATAGCTTTTAAAAGAAATATTGTGACATTCTTTGAGCTTTTGAACATCGATTTCTGCAGATATTTCCAGAGCTTTCATTTGAATCATAGACTCAGGTAAGTTAATTGTTTGAATATGCCCACAATAAAATCACAGAAATGTCAACTTGTATACTAAAAAAGTTTTGTCATTAGAAAATGTGTACAGCATTGTTTTTGGTTCCCATTTTCCCTTGACTGTTTTAAGAGAGTCTCTCGAATTTAAATGATTAATGCTGCTGAAGTTTTACTTGTTTTGAAATGTTCAGAACTTACAAGCTCCACCCTTTTCTTTCCTGGCAGCTCTACTTTTTTTATATGTATTTAGCAGAATCTGTAATTAAGGGTTTAACCCTTAACTGTGCTGGAGGGGTCTGGGAAAACCGAAGCACTTTTCTTCTTGACATAAAATTCGCATTAAACATCAGATGGCACTCAGATTGCATGTTATCTTTTAGTAATAAGTTGTCAGTTGACAGTGGTAAAGCATTAAGTGTGGTTTCTTTCATTTTTAATCTGAAACCCCACCAGCATGTAAGTGTTAGTTGAAAACACCAGCATAGTTAAGGCTTAACAGCTTTTGAGATGGTGAGTTCTTACCTGGATCTATGAAATTTCTATGAATTATCCAAAAATTCATTAAACACTTCAAACTGATTTCAACAACTGCACAATTACTTCTAAAGAACACAACTGCTTGCTATGGAATACAAATCTTATTTCCAGATTAAATGAGGCTTGAGTTAGATGAATTATTATTCTTTGTACACATGTTAACTATCAGTCTATTAATGGATAATAGGACAGAGTAAGATATCATTAAACCAAACGTTTTACCAGGGAATGCTGAAGTGTTCTTTAGAGAGAGGTTAAAAAAACCAAGGGACAATTTTTGAAGTGTGCATGTCTACATTGGAGAGTGTCTGTTTTGGAGAAAATAATATGTAATTTATAATACTTCTGGCAGGGACTCGATTGACTGTGTCCACAGAGGTTTCACTGTAGTAGATATTCCCTCAGCAGAGGCCCACTAGTGCAGAAAGTATCTGTAATAATGTACAAATCCATTAGATAGTTTGGTAGGTTTAAATTGTCAGCACCAAGATCCCGTGAAGATGGCCACTCCTCGGCAGAGTAGAAAATAAAATGAAATATTAATGAACAGATTAATAAGCCACACTGACCTGGTAGTCCTCCCCTTCAAGAAGAGAATATCTCTTTTGAATGGCATTAATGGCCTTCACTATGAAAAGGAAGGATCATTCTTGAGGTGGTAGGCCTAGCTAGTTCAGACATATCTGTTAGTAAAAATTGATTTCTTTCCACTTTGAAATCTGTTAAAAATAATATATATTTAACATCATTAATATAGTCAATGCAGAGTGACTAGCAGCTTCAGGTAGTGGCATGCTTGATTTGGCCTTTGAGTATAACTGATTTTTTTTTATTTTGAAGATGAAATTGGAATAAAGGTATTATCTAAATATATTTAAGTAATAATATGCAAATCTTGATTTTATTAATTCAGAATTTATAGTTAATGACACCTTACTCCACAGTGAAGTGTGCAATATTTTGATATTACTTATATCAAAATCTGAGGTAGCTTCATAGGCTACCTCAGATTATGTCTCCTCCTTTCTGCCCCCCAAAAATGGGGAAGGAAAGTTTGATGAGGATCGATCATAAGGAATTTTATATCAAATGAAAGTTTGTGATGTGGGAGTGGATTTGCAGATATTTTAGAGATTGAGTTAAAAGTAATGTTACCAAGGAGATATGAAGGAACTCATCACGAGAAGTTAAATGTGATTCAAATAATTTGCCATTGTAAAACTTTTAAAGTAAGAATTTCATTGAACTTGACAACATATATAGCTAAAAATTATTATGATGTATGGCTAAAGATTATTATGGTTATTTACAAAGTAACATCATATGGTGTTCCTATCAACCATTTGTATCAATAATCCTACTCTAAGCAAAAATATGATTGCACATAACAAATACTCTATAAATTAATGTTTGGATTTTGTATCAAATATAATTAGTAGTTTTTTTTTTAAAGTAACTTCACTTTATTTAAATGTCAAAATCTTTTGTAAAAGGTGTTTTTATGAACATAATGAAATTCAGATGCTCTAACTTGCAATGTATAGCAGTAAAAATTTCAATTTTGTAAATGTGTCTTGTGACATTCAGAGATGTTATGTACACAAATTTTTATGAAGCTGGGATGCTTCAGCCTCTGTTTCTGTATGCCAAACTGTTATTTCTTTGTTAAAAATTTCTTGTGTGAGTGTCACAAGATAGAAAATATTACAGTAGTAAGAATACTTTTTGTAGTCAGCAAAATATTTTAATATTGTATTTTATTATTTTTCTTAAAAATAATTTTTTCAACTAAATTCATCAAGTCAACTTCCATTGGAATACTTAGTTTCATAGCCACACATGATACTACACCACTGTATATTAGTGACATCACTAATAACCTCTAAAAACCATTTTATCACAAAAGTGATAAATTGACAACTATAATACTCTTTTAATAGTATTATAATCATAATATAGCATTATAAATGATTAATGCTGCTGAAGTTTTACTTGTTTTGAAATGTTCAGAACTTACAAACTCCACCGTTTTCTTTCCTGGCAGCTCTACGTTTTTATATATATTTAGCAGAATCTGTAATTAAGGGTTTAACCCTTAACTGTGCTGGATGACTCCATCCAGCACAATTAAGGCCTCCATGGACAATGAAGAATTATTTGGATTTACAATTTCAGTTACATTTTACTAGAAATACCTTTGGAAATATTCTCATTTTATCCTTTATGTAAATTTATAGTTATAAAAAATTCTAACTTTATTTTATAAAAATCTTTATTTTGTAATATTTTTCTATACAGTGTGGCAACTTCCTGAAATGAAATATATCTGTACCATGGCAGGAGATGTGAGTCGCATTTTTAGCTTAGCAATTTCAGAGACAGAGAATGGTATGCCACGTGTTATTAGTGCAGGATCACAGTTAGTAGTATGGGATTATAACTGTTCTCATCCACCTTCAGATTTGTAAGTTTAATTTCCAGTATATATATATATGTTGTAGTTATGATTTTTGCTACAGGCATTGTATTAAAAAATTCTAGTGATTTGTTTAAACATTTTGATATGCTATTTGCTATTTCAGAGTGATTTTGAGAAGTGTTGAAATAGATACTCTTTCATTCCAATCTATTTCTCTATGCCTATACCCAGAGCTGCCAACTGCTCTGATTTTATCTGAATTTTAATTTAATCATTGGTCAGTTTTTAACCCTATTTAAGAAAAATCTGCTCAAGTTTTAAGTATTTTCTCCTTTTTACGAAATGAAATGTTAATAAAAAGGAAAGAATTGTTATTCTAAAGTTGTGCCTCTATCCCCACTTCTTATTTTGTTCTTTACTGTGGGCTCACCTACACATTAATACCCTTGAAGGTCAGATAGAACTTCAGCTGACCATTTCCAGACAAAACACGAGGCAAAGATCACACCTATATTGTTTTACAGAGTTGAAGGCTTAAAATTTGAATTTAAGTCGATGTATACAATGTGAAGTTATCATCAAATGTAAAATGCAAAAATTAAGGCCAAGAGACTGGATTTCCAACGCAGTGTAGCATTACTCCCTCCATTTTACGGGTCTTTAAAATTTTCTTGAAAAAAATACATGAAATATAAAGAAGTTTAATGTTTTCTTGCTTCTATTACCTTTAACAGCATTCTGAAGGGGGGGGGGGGGGGGGCATGGCCCACTTGCACTTACCATAGATCCTCCTTGCTTGTACCCCTTTCTTTATATCTGGCCCTGTTTACATGTGTGTATAAGATGAACCCAACATTGAAAATATATATGCATTTCATCAATATTGTGCAAAGGTTGTATTTATGTCGAAATAGTTTTTTTAACTTAAATAATACTAGTTGGTCCAATTCCTTCATATATTTTGGTGATGCACTGACATGTAAGCTCATGTTAAAACGATTAGTTTTTTTTTTTGTCGAAAATATTTTATATCATTAATTAGTTATTTAATGCTACACTGCTCTGGGGCATAAGTTACATGTTTTTGAGCCAAAGCAATTAAGAAAAATAGAAACTTAGGATCAATATATAAAAATACTATTGAACATTTGCATTAAGATATGCATAATACAGAAACTTCATATACACTGAAGAGCCAAAACATTATGACCACTTGCCTAATATGATGTTGGTTCTCCACATGCCTCCAAAACAGCTCTTACCCTGTGAGGCATGGACACTGCAAGATTTCTAAAGGTGCCTTGTGGTATCTGGTACCAGCACATTACCAGCAATCCTTTAACTCTTGTAAGTTGCATGGTTGAGCCACCACAGATTGGATATGCTTTTCCAACACAAACCACAGATGCTCGATTGGATTGATGTCTGGGGAATTTAGAGACCAAGGTAATAATACCTGGAAGTCTTCCTCATGTTCCACAAACCATTCTCGAACAATCTGGGCAGTGTGGCATGGTGCAGTATCCTGCTGAAAGAAGACACTACTAGAGGGGAATACCGTTGCCATGAAAGGATGTACCTGGTCTGCAATGATGTTTAGGTAGGTGGTAGACGTCATGGTTTCCAGCACATGAATGACTGGATCCAGGGTTTCCCAGCAGAACATTGTCCAAAGCATTATACTTCCTCCACCGTCTTTTTTTCATCCCATGGTGCATCCTAGTGTTAACACTTTCCCAGGTAAACAGTGCACACATACCCGGCAGTCCAAATGGTGCAACAGGAAATGAGATTCATTGGACCAGATGACCTTCTTCCAATCATTCAAAGTCCAGTTTTGATGCCCGCTTGTCCATTGTAGGCGCTTTTGACAGTGAACACTCAAAGAGGCCTTAGGCTATACAGATCCATTTTCAGCAGGGTTCGATGCACTGTGTGTTATGGCACATTACTCCTGTCACCAGCATTCAAATTAAGGGTAAGTTGGGCAAAATATCCCTTCTGTTGACTCATACCATACAGGATAGCCTTCACTCACCTCTAGCATCGATGAGCTGTTGTCAGTCTACACCTAGCCAGCAGTTCGTGGTTTTTCCTTCCTTGTACCACTGTTTGAAGGTACTAACCATGGCTGACTGTGAGCACCCCCCACAAGCCTTGCCATCTCAGAAATACTCTGGGTTGGGTTGGGTTGTTTTACCTTTGAGCGGCACTTTTTTGCACACCATGAGCTAAATGGCCAGATCATAAGGACCCCGATGGCTCAGAGAAGGTTGGGGGAGGGGATCCACTGGAACAGCTGTTGGGAGACAGATGGTAGCATCCCATCAAGGCCATCCAGTGTGTTCTTTAACATGCACAGGGTATTGCTCTCCCACACACGGGGCCACAGCTTAACGTCCCATCCGATGGACGGTGGCCTTTCCAAACCCATCGGTGTCCCCTACTGACCGTGGGCAGGGTGGGGGATTTTGCGAAGAGAAATCTCAACACTGACCTAGCTGGGACTCGAACCTGGGAACTGCAGATTACGAGCCTGGCACGCTATCAACTGAGCCACCCCCGCCCCCACAGAAATACTCTGACCCAGTCGTCTGGCCATTACAGTTTGGCCTTTGTCAAACTCACTCAACTCTGCTACTTTTCCCATCTGGAGAACAACAATAACACTGATTAACAGAGCTCAGTAGGTGGTGTTATTTATACCATTTCATGACCTTCGCATGCACCATCATTTACCTGCAGTTGCTTTGATTTGCATAAAGACATGCTGGCATAATGTTTTGGCTCTTTGATGTATATATGACACTTAAATTAAGAAAATTTTTAAAACAACTTTCATTGGCTAACAAAGCAGAAAGCTCTTAGATGTTACAAATCAAAATCATAAACTTAGGTTATACTCTTGGGAATAGTTTCCAGTCTTTAAGGAAATCAATTTCATTCATGCATAAGAATTCACTTGTCTGAAATTTTGCTGTAAGAAACCTTTCATTAATGCACTCATATCTTAGAAGAGCATCACTAGCGTGTCTGCTGAGAAGCAGACCCATGCCTTGGTGATGCTTCTTGTTTTTCCTCCCTGAAAAGAGAAATTTAAGATTATTTTTAAGAATCTGACCTTTATCTGTCCATCTGGTCTCATGCAGGCCGAGAATATCTAAATTATATCGGTGGAATTCTTGTGTGAGAACATGAAGAGAATAAGCTCTGTGCAGAGTCCTCACATTCCAACTACCTATGAAGAGAAAATGGTTAGTGGGATGTTCAAAGAAACTATGTTTATTGAGAGAGGGAATGCTGACAATATCAAACAACCCGCTAATTGCAGACATGGGACAAAGACCCGTTCCCCCACCACTAAAGGCTGAATGTAGAATTTGATGATGCCAGTAGAAGCAAAGAGTTCAAGTACAGCAAAATTTCAGACAAGTGTTAAAGACTTGAATGTTATCTGCTGTTATGCCCCCACTTAGGATGCCGATGAGGATTAGAAGGATAACTTTTATGGACAACTTCAGGATATTTTTAATTCCATCAAGAAAGGAGATATTACCCTTGTTTTTGGTGACTTCAATGCCAAAGTTGGCACTGACTCTGACCTTTTGGTATTGGTAGCTGCAATGGCAATGGGCAACGTCTCCTACAGGTAAGTAAACTCAATGGATTCAGAATAACTAACACTTATTACAAACACCGCGACATACATAAGTACACATGGGTTTCACCTGATGGGCTGCATAAGAATATGATTGATTATATATTAATTAACAGCAAATGGGCTAGTTCTGTTAGGAATACTAGGGCATATAGGGGAGCTGAAATTGGATCTGACCATTACCTTGTTAAAAGCGTCTTGCAATTTAAACTTAAAAAGTGTTGTGCTAGGGTTAAAAAATTTACTTTTAATACTGAAGCTCTGAAAGACCCAGTTATAGCCAAAGCTTACGATGATAGGTTACTTAATCATTATGACAGTCATGATATGCTTACTACTGAAGTTGAGGAAGAATGGGATCATTTTAAACAGACTTTTTTGGACACTAACAGTACTCTTTTAGGAAAAAAGGAACAGAAGAGACAGAATTATCTGAGTGATAAGGCACTTGAGCTTATTTCGGAAATAAAGAACTGCAGGAATGTCCTTAATCAATACCCTACTAGTCCTAATAGAAAGCATTACAAAGAACTTAATAAACGTGTAAAAGATCAGTTAGTTGCTGATAAGAATCTTTGGCTTGATGGTTTGGCTGACAAAGCTGAGGAAGCAGTTAGACAGCACAACAGCAGAGAGCTGTACCAGATAGCTAATGTTTTGTGTGGTAGAAAATGGACAGGTATACAGGGATTGAAGGATAAACACGGTAAGGTTATAGAAGGGGAAGATTCTGTCATGGCTAGGTGGGCTGAGCATTTCAGTGATGCTCTAAACAATGTGGTTAGTTCTACTCCCATTGTTTGCGATGATGATAGATGCATTGGTGGCTTTAATGTTAGCCCTATAACACAATCTGAAGTTATTTTGACTATTTCTAAAATTAAACTTCATAAATTCCTTGGGGTAGATGAAATTACTACAGAAATGCTTAGAGCTGGGAATGTTTCTGTTACCACTTGGATGACTGAAATTTTGAATATCTTTTATGATAAAGGCATGGTTCCTAAGGATTTTACCAGAGCTATTATTATACCTATTTTCAAAAAAAGTGATCGCAGTTCTTGTGATAACTATCGAGGTATCAACCTACTCTCTGTTCCAGACAAAATTCTTTGCATCATTGTGCTTAATAGAATTAAGAATTTGGACTGAAAATGAGTTGGTAGAAACATCAAATATCTATACAAATATCTACCCCTCTTGTGGAGAAGTTCGATAGGTCCTGTGAATCTGCCACACATATACACCCTCCCCTGCAACTAAAAAATACAAGTTAAACATTTCAGAAAATCACAAAGGTAAAAATAAAAGTTTTTTTAAATTCAAATCGATTTTATTTGTTGAGACTTGAACTTTTTAGCATGACACGGAATGGTGGAAAGCTGTGTGAAAAATTTGGGAGCAATACAATATTTTGATAATTTCACCTATTAGAAAATTCGCATGCAATAGGTATGGGATATTATATAATAAATATAATGAATGGATAAATTATATATACACCAAGTGTAAAAAATTTGTAATGTTGTCCTTTCTGCTTCTGAACATAAAGATTTTTGTTGTTTTACCTCTGAGTGGCACTTTTGTTTACACAATGGACTAAATGGTCAAGTTGCAAGATCCCAAAGGTACAGGGTATGACTCTCCTACACAGAGGATCACATTTAGAAAGAACTTAACTGATAGAGACTGCAATTCATGTGTGAAACCAAATGTGGACAGCTATGTTGCTAACAACCATTTTAATGAACAAACCTGTCTGAAATGTGTGTTGGCACAATATAATGATAATAAAGGTTGTGGTTTTGATAGTGCAAGGACTGTATTATGTACCTCCATAGCAACAAAGATGAAATGGTTTTAGGCCCAGAATAGTTTGTATGCATTGGCCACTGCATAAAAAAATTGATGGAACAAAATCCAGTCTGTTGTAACTTTCATACTAAAATACAAAGAACATTTTTTGCTTGTTGGAAATTCCAGAAAATAGAAAGATCATTAGTGCAATATCATGTTTAGAAGGGTGTGTGAAGAGACAGAAGAATAACATGAGAGGCCAATAGGCCCTTGTAGTATTTGGAAAGTATTTTGGAAGTTTTTAAAGCAAAACTATCAAATCTTTATCTACCATATAGCAATTATATCAGCTTAAAAAAAGAACTGTTGTTGTGACAGCAAAAAGAAAGTGATAATGTGGAAGAGTCGTTAGGGGTACAGTGAGCTGTATGAACTGTGCAACACTCAACTTATCAGGTATATACATGATCTCACAATCAACCCCAAATTATGATAATTGGCAGGGTCAAAGGCTTTTCTGAAATCTACAAAACCAGTAAACACAGGTTTTTAAAACTAAACTTTTCTAAAGAATCTTCCTAAACAAAAACATTTTATCTATTATATTTAAAAAGACTTTCTTGCTTAGAAATTAATTAAAATAACCTAAAGTTCTCTGTCATTGAGCAATAAAATTTTTTAAGTTTGTCCTTAAAACTATTTGGATATTAAAAGTTTTTAGGAGAAAACTCAGAAACTTTTCAGAGCAAGGACAGTGCTCCATCTTCAGTGAAATGACATTATGTGGGGACGTTAGGGTTATTAAGAACTTTCCACATGTGAAGAGTGATTCCAGTGTCTCGGTTGCAGGTGGGGACTGGGGAGGTCATTATTTCAATAGCCTTACAGATGATGGTTCCCTAGTAAGTGGATGCACATGCTAGCAGTGTGGTATGCTCCCAGTCTGCAGTTGCTGCATGTTGTATTGCCATCTTAGCAGCAACAGTCACTAGCTTGTTTTGACTAACATCTGTCTGATGCTCAGTGAACCTCTCCTGTAAAAAACGTGGTTTTTCCAGTATAGTATACAACAGAATTATCCAGCAAGTGTAGGGGAAATCTGTATACACCGATTTTTCAAAGAGGCTAAATTCGTCTCTGTCCCTTTTATAATTTTCTTCAGATATAGAGCTGGGCTGAAAACAACATTGATTTTTTGGACTCTGAGTAATTTGCAGACTGATTTGCATAGGACAGGAACTTAAGATATGGCAACGGGCAACATCTCCTACAGGTAAGTAAACTCAATGGTTTCAGAATAACTAATACTTATTACAAACATCGCGACATACATAAGTACACTTGGGTTTCACCTGATGGGTTACATAAGAATATGATTGATTATATATCTAGCAATCTGTTATGCACGTGTGCAATCTGGCAAAGGCCACATTGCTAGCATGTGCATCCACTTACTATGGAACCATCATCCGTGAAGCTATTGAAATAATGATCTTGCTCATCTCTACCTGCAACCCAAGACACTGGAATCACCCTTCGTGACATGTGGAAAGAAGCTCTTAACAGCCCTGTTCTCTGTTTGAACAATAAATTTAAGTTATTTTAATGATCTATGTATTTTTTTTACTAATAAAATAAATAAATACCCCCTCAAGCAGCTGCTTGCCACAGAGGTCTGACAGGAGCCTGTCAGTTTATATGCCACAGTAGAAGATCTGAGAGGATGGCAGGACCTCAGCAGAACTACTTCCACCTATATGTTTATTACAAAAAAAATTTCCATTAACCAAATTCCTAATTCTACTAAACACAATAATGAAAAAAAACTTGACCAGGAAGAGAAATAGGCTGATGCCTCTATAATTATCACAAGAATGGCAATTACCTTTTTTAAAAATAAAGATAATAGCTAGTAAAATCCTTAGGGACAACATCTTTACCATAAAAAAAATTCGAAATATCTCTCAGCCATGTGACAACAGAAAGATTCACATCTGTTAAGCATATCATTAGTAATTTCATCTACCCATAGGAATTTAGGCAGTTTTAATTTTGAGGTAACCAATGAAACTTCAGATGTGTTCTTGACAAAATTACCTCATCTCCCAGCTGTAGGAGGCAGGAGGCCTGATTCCCATGCCAAAGAAATCATTTTGCTTTCATATTCAAGACCACATTTATTCTCAAGAAATGAGAAAAAGATCAACATTTTTACTGAAAACCCAAAAATAATAAAAAAATTAATAAATAACCTAAAGCTATATTAAAAGAATATCTTGAACAAGTTATAATACTTCCTTGTTAGGAAAAGTGGCAAAATGTATAATAATTCCAAAAGATTGATAATAATTTGTAAATCTATGGAAGTAAAATCAAAATAAATCTATGCAAATAAAAATTAGTTTAATAAAAAATATAAATGCTAACCAAGAAATTGCAATCCACCTCCAATTTTTACAATAAGAAAGCCAAATTTGTGCTGGATGGCCACATGCACATATGTCTAAGTTGGTCACACCACACACTGAGCAACATCCCACTGTGTCTTCTCTGCTTGATTCCATGAAGTATATAATAATGGTTTGTTTCACTTTCAAGGAGAAATTATGCACTGAATGCTGGATTGATTGATGAAATTAATTTTAGAAATACTGAAACAGGTTAAATCATAAAAAAGGGAGTAAAATGGAAACAAAAGCAAACTTTTGTCAGGTGTAGTTACAAAAAAATTTTCAAGCAGGAATTTTTATTTTTTTTAAATTGAAGTTTTATTTGGATAGCACCTATCCTTTTGATCTTCAGAAATTTTATTGCCCTACAGCACTGATAGACTCAGAAGATTTAAATATCAATAGGCTCTTTACAATTCTTTTCCAGGAATTAAAATCCAGTTTCTGCAGTACTTGAATGGCATTTAAATATGAGGTAAAAGATTATTTTTAGGTATAATTTATATATTATCTCAAGTGTTACAGCACTTGAATTCCTGTATGAAAATACAAGAATAATTTCTGTGTAGGGTCCTCATATTTGAAATAATTGTGGAAAGAGGTTGATTAGTAAGTGTTAAAAAAAAAACTAGATGTATTGAGGGAGGTAGGAAGAATCAGAATTAAAGAAAAGCTGACCTGTCTGAGGTACATTTCTCCAGTTTATAGAACAAATGACATCCCAAGAATCGAGGGTTCATGTGACTGCAATGACCTCTGATCATGATTATGTACTAGCTAATATAAGGTATCCTTGGGATGGCAACCCACAAACAGAAAATGCAGTTTGATTTTTCCTACAACTGAGGCCCACCAATGCAACAATTTCAAGATCTGTAAGCATGCTCAAAGCCATTAGATATTCTGGTGGGTTTGCATGGCCTCTGATCATGATTATCCACTAGCTGATATAGGTAAATATGGCAACCTACAAACAGAAAATGCAAACCAAGGTTCACCAATGCAACAAGTTCAAGATCTGTAAGCATGCTCAAAGCCATTAGATAATCTGGTGGGTTTAAATCATGTGCACCAAGATCCTGTGAAGTTAACCATCCCTCAGCAGGGCAGAAAGAAATAGAGTTGCTAAAGATGACCAGAGTAATAAGCCACACTGACCTGACAACTCTCTTTGTCTGTTCCTCTCTAGAATAAAAATATCTCTTTTGAAAAGATACTAATATTACCTATACTATGAGAAGGTAGAGTTGGACTTCAGGTGCTAGGCCTGGATGTTTGTTGCCACAAGGAGTTTGGTACATGGCGCTACTTCCAATGTATGCCAGCTACCATGAAAGCTATCATTAATTCCTTGCATTGGATCTGCAGAATAAGTGGTTGAAACTTGGTCACTTGACTGTCTTGCTCAAATCTCTTTGAAAACTACAGAGATTGCCAAGAAATTTTCCATGCTCATATCTGGATGTTACAACTTGATCTGTTAAGTTTGGTGATTCTTCAGACTAACTTTTATTTCTCTAATCTTATAATATTACTCTAATATAGTGGGTTAAACAGTGAATGGAAATGACAGAAATTTTATCTTTTCTTTAACAGAATAACACTTAATGAACTTAATGACAGAAATTTTATCTTTTCTTAACTTTCCTTTTTCATTTTTTTTATACCTTGCTGAGGAATGGTCAGCCACACAGGGTCTTCTTGGTGCTGACAATGTATACAGCCTGAATGAAATTATGCCTCTGAGCTTGATTATATATCCTGAACTTGCAGCATTGATGGGTTTCTGTTGAGAGAAAATCTTCTGCTGATATTTCTGTTTGTTTGTGGATTGGCAGCCCCAAATGAATAGTTGCACATTATACATCTTATTAG
Organism: Ryuthela nishihirai; assembly: GCA_038380435.1. Taxonomy (NCBI): domain Eukaryota; kingdom Metazoa; phylum Arthropoda; class Arachnida; order Araneae; family Heptathelidae; genus Ryuthela; species Ryuthela nishihirai. The sequence continues at coordinate 13,402,652 of JAWZYU010000020.1, read as the reverse complement.
CTGGTAGATAATACTTATTAGAGTACCTAAACCCTTGCTTCTACAGGCATCATCAAACCTACATCAGAGGAAGTCCTAGCAGCATAGATGGCTTCAGCTTTAGTAGGTGGGGAGGGGGGACAAGTCTTTACCTCGTGCCTGTGATTAGGGAGCTGTTTTATATTGTTTGCACTTCCTCTCTCAATAAACATCCCACTAACCATTTTCTCTCCACAGGTAGTTGGATTGAGAGGACTCTGCACAGAGATTATTCTCTTGGATGTCCTTACACAAGAATTCCACTGCTATAACGTAGATATTCTTGGCTTGCAAGAGAGACCAGATAGACAGATTCTTACAAATTATTTTAAATTTCACTTTTCAGGGAGGGAAGATAAAACAAATCTTTAAGGTATAGGTTTGCTTCTCAGCAGACAAGCTTGTGATGCTCTTCTAGGATATGAGTGCATTAATGAAAAGTTTCTTACAGCTAAATTTCAGACAATCATTAAAGACAAATGTTATCTGTTGTTATGCCCCCACTGAGGATGAAAATGAGGAAGATAAGTTTAGGAACAACTTCAGGATATTTTGAATTCTGTCAAGAAAGAAGATATTACCCTTGTTCTAGGTGACTTAAGTACTAAAGTTACTAAAGATGGTACTGACTCTTACCTATGGGGAGGGGTGATAGGTCACTTGGTATTGGTAGCTACAATGGCAATAGGTAACATCTCCTACAGGTAGGTAAACTTAATGGTTTGAGAATAATTAACACTTATTACAAACACGACAACATACATAAGTATACATGGGTTTCACCATGTTGCCTGCATAAGAATATGATTGATTATATATCAGTTAACAGCAAATGGGCTAGTTCTGTTAGGAATACCAGGTCATATAGGGGAGCTGAAATTTGATCTGACCATTACCTTGTTAAAAGTGTCTTGCAACTTAAACTTAAGAAGTATTGTGCTAAAGTTAAAAAAATTACCTTTAATTCTGAAACTCTGAAAGACCCAGTTAATAAACCAGATAAGTAACCTATCATCATCACAGTCATAGTTTGCTTACTATTAAAGTTCAGGAATTATGGCTCATTTTAAACAGGCTTTTCTTGAAACTAACAGCCCTCTTTTAGGTAAAAGAGAGCAGAGGAGGCAAAATTATTTGAGTGATAAAGCAAAGCATATTTTCAAAAGAAAAAGCTTCAGGAATAATATTAACCAAAATTATACAAGTCTTAACAGAAAGCATTACAAAAAGCTTAATAAATGTATAAAGATCAGTTAACAGCTGATCAGAATCTTTGGTTTGATAGCGTGACTGACAAAACAGAGGAAGCAGTTAGACAGTGTAACAGTAGAGAGCTGTACCAGATAGTTAATGTTTTGTGTGGGAAAAAATGGACAGGTATATAGGGATTGGAGGATAAACAAGGTAAGGTTATTGAAGATGAGAATTCTGTCATGGCTAGATGGGCTGAGAATTTCAGTGATGTTTTAAACAATCTGGTTACTTCTATTCCCATTGTTTGTAATGATGATAGATGGATTTTTGGCTTTAATGTTAGCCCTATATCGCAGTGTTGAAATTACTTTGGCTATTTTTAAACTTAAACTACATGGATCCCCAGAGGTAGATGAAATTACTACTGAAATGCTTAGAGCTAGAAATGTTTCTGTTATCACATGGCTAACAGAAATTATGAATATCTTTTATGACAAATGCATGGTTCCTAAGGGTTTTACCAGAGTTTTTATTATCCCTGTTTTTAAAGAAAGGTGATAACACTTCTTGTGATAATTATAGTGGGTATCAGCCTACTCTCTATTCCAGGTAAAGTTCTTTGCATAATTGTGCTTAATAGAATCAAGAATATGGTTGATGGACAATTGTATGATGAGCAGTGTGAATTCAGAAGTGGTAGGGGATGTATAGATTAGATTTTTTTCCACTTTAGGCAATTCTTGAGAAATGTTAGAGTTTTGGAAACCTTTGGTTACAAGCTTTGTAGATTTGAAAAAGGCTTTTGACTCTTGGGTGGGGGTAGCTCAGTTGGTAGTGCACCAGTCTCATAATCTGCAATTCGCAGGTTCAAGTCCCAGCTGAGTCAGTGTTGAGATTTATCTTCAAAACTCTCCACCCTGCCCACAGTCAGTAGGGGACACAGATGGGCTTGGAAAGGCAGCCGTTCTGTTGGATGACACATTAAGCTATGGCCTGTGTGTGTGTGTGTGAGAGAGAGAGAGAGAGCCATACCCTGTGTACTTTAAAGAAATGCTGGATGGCCTAGATGGCAGGCTACCACCTGTCTCCCAACAGCTGTTTCTGTTGGTCCCTCTCCCAACCTTCTCTGAGCCTTCGGGGTCTTTGTGACCTGGCCATTTAACCCATTGTGTGCAAAAAAAAGTGCTGCTAAGTGGTAAAACAACCCAACTCAGTTGATTGTCATAATTTGTGGTTAATTTTGAGATCATATGGCATACGAGACAAGTTAGTTATCATAATTAAAACTCTCTATAACAACACTGAGTGATGTGGGAGAATTTGTAAGGCTTGTAGCAATTGGATTAGTATTGGTAGTGGTGAATCACAAGAATGTATTTTGTTACCTTTTCTCTTTAGTTTGGTTATTGATTATGTTATGCAAAATTCATTGCAAGGGAAAGATTTTGGCCTTTTAATGGTTTAGAGAATTTTAAATTTCTGATTTAGATTATGCTGATGATTTTGCCCTTTTGGCAAATGATGTTGGGTTGTTGAGTTGTTTTACCTCGAGCAGCACTTTTTTGAACACAATGGGCTAAATGGCCAGGTCACAAGGGCCCTGAAAGCTCAGAGAATGTTGAAGGGACCCACTGGACAGCTATTAAGAGACAGATGATAGCCTCCTGTCAAGGCCATCCCATGTTCTTTAACAAGCACAGAGTATGGCTGTCTCACACACAGGACTACAGCTTTACATCCCATCTGATGGATGGTTGCCTTTCCAATCCCATCAGTGCCCCCTACTGACCAGGGGCAGAATGGGGGTTTTACAGAGATAAATCTCAATGCTAGATCAGGTAGACTTGAATACTTATTTAGAGTAGTATTATTAGTAGTAGTAGACTGGTAGTACAGTAAGTTTGGTGATAAAGAGAAAACCAAAGTGATGAATATTGATCAGGAAGGTTGTGGTTTAATTAATCTGAATGGTTGTACCCCTGAGCAACTATCTCATTTTAATTATCTTGGAAGCTATGTATAGATATTTGTGATGTGTGGCATGAGATAAACAGAAGAATAGGGATTGTTGCTGGGACTTTTAAAAATCTATGGAGAGTGTGGAGAAATAGGCATATACATCTAAAGATTAAACTTAGGTTGCATAATAGTTTGGTTCTTTCTAGGGTTAGTTATGGTAGTGAAACTTGGACACTGTGTAAACAAGATAACAGGAAACTAGATGCTTTTGATTCTAGATACTTACGCAGTATCTTGGGCATTAGGTGGTTCAACTTTGTAACTAATGATGAAGTTAGGCAAAGGAGTCTGCAACCTCCTTTAAGCAGCATATTGTGCAGAGAGAGACTCCGCTAGTTTGGCCATGTTGCCCATATGGATAATTATAGATTGGCAAATAGGGTTATGAACAGTGTGCCTAAAGGCTTCAGAAAGAGGGGGAGACCAAGGATGAGGTGGGCAGACAATGTCAAACAGGACCTTATTAGAATTGGTATGCAGTGGCCAGATGCAGCAGATGTAGTTCAGGACAGATATGCTTGGAGAACTAAATTGCATTGTCAGGTTGGACCTCTGTAGGATGATGATGCCCTTGCCCGTAACAATCTTTTTCAAACTGGACTCCAAAACCTGGTAAGAATTTCAGAATTCACCCAACCTGTATTGTTTGCATTACACATGACGAGTCCATGGATTCATTCTGTTTTCTCTATATCCTGGTCTTCCCACTGGCATGATATAACTGAAATGTGGATTCATTGGACAAGATGCATTTTCTTCCATTCTTCTGGCCAGTTTTATTTCTCGTTTGTCACTGTAGGCACAAAATAAATAAAGAAAATTAGGATAAAAAATCAGGGATAATTGGAGGAGAGAACTAATTAAATACAGAAATCAGGGAGAGAAAAAAAAACTAGTCCAGATGAAATTGGAGATAAGAATAATTTGCATATGACCTCTCCTATAAGGCAAGTCTCCAATGACATCGCCATTACAAGGAGGTATCTTGAATATTGATGCGAACCATGATTTACTCTGTGCATGTCAAAGATCAAGGTAAGATATGAGCTAGTTTTAAAAGAAAAGAAAATATTATAAGAGAGATTGAAGAGAAAGGAAGAAACAACAAGCTATACTGTGAAAGAATTGATAACCAAAATCTGTAAGTTGATTGAAACACATGCACTTTTGAAGCTCAATAAGTGACCGAAGTAATTATGGTCCTTGAATATTTACTGTTATTTACTATATCTATGTATAACTCTTAAGTCTCTTATTAACTGTGTGTAACTCAAGCACTTGAGTGCTTTGCATCTTCATATCATTTTGTAGAAAAATGTGTGCATGCCACGATGATATTGACATATTATATATGGATATAGTGTTATGCATTAGTTTTTTTTTTGCCCAAAACAAATTATAAATGGTGGAAAAGGGGTAAAGAATCTACTAACAAAATAGTTTGTCTTTAATATCATATGTAATACTCTTGTACTCTGGGGTACAAGGAATTTATAGTAATTAAAACAGAACTCAAATTTGGGGAAATTAAATTAGAACACACTGTCGGTTTGACATTTTTATTGGACTTTTAATCAGACAGTCAGGGAAAATCTTGAGTGGTAATCAGAGAGAGCTGTGACATAAAAAGGTTCCTTGACTTTTGGTTGTCTGCTATAACTTTAAATGCACTGCAATCAGCATGTAACAGTAGGTTACTAGTAATAGTAAAATTCATGGAATATTCCATTACATGCAGTCCAGGGTTGCTTTTTGTAAGGTGTTTATTAGTAAAATATCCAGAGTACACCTAAGGAAGTTTTTACCGTGGAGCTCCAAGCACAGTAGCAGACATTATTCTCAAAAAAGACTAACATTAAATTCTTCCAAAATATCGTCTGTTGTCAAACCATGGCTGTTTTAACATGATTCGCAAGGAAGAAACTGCATTTGTTTGGCATTCTTTTCTGTATTGTGTAGACAACTAACTTAAGTGCAGTTCTATGATGCATTTTACTTGTTCTTGATATTTTAATTCATAGTTATGTTTCAGTTCTCATTGCTCACAGTTCAATCCCCTTATACTCAGACATCTTTATTTGGATCTTTTATTTTTACCTACTCTGTTTGCCTATGTACATTATGCAGATTTACTTTAAAAACATTTATTTTCTTTTTAGTTCATTTTAAAATAATGAGCTATTGTTTTCACTTTGTTGACTATTTGCAGATAATGCTTTTTTTTGTTTACCATTAATGGATGCCAAAGTTGGAAAATGATAAAACTTTTAGTATTATAAATGAACTATTCATGAATTTTGAGTGGTAGAGTCTCCATCAAGTGGAGAGAGTACCATTTACTGATAGAGTGTGATGGTGAAAAGCATGGGCATCCACAGAGGGGGGTAAACAGGGCACTTGCCCCCCCAGATCGAGTAAAAAATTCCATAAATTATAATCGTAACAATTTAAATATAATTAATTTATACACATTATGTATGTGTTTTTGTATTGATGCAATACTGTTTCTATAATCTACTTGTTAAAAAAAAACCTAAAAAATTAAATAATTAAATAAAAATTTATTGATATAATTATTTGTCTCCAAGCTTTGCCCCCCCCCCCCCCCCCCTCCCCCCTTGGAAAATTTTCTGCAGCCGCCCATGGTGAAAAGTTTATATCAGAAATGCACAGACTTTTTTTGGAATAAAAAAATATGCTCTGGGCAAATAATTGGGAAGGTTTAATAAAAAGAACAAAAATAGTTTAAATTTGTTTTTTACATTTTACCTCTCATATGTATAGGTACAAATAATATGAAAAAAAATCTTTATTTTAAAACCAAAACTGAAGTTATCATGTCAAAGTAGTATGCGAAGGACACTGTGATGTAATTCAAATTTTTGTCACACCATTCAATTTAGTAGATCCAGATTTAAGAAATATATATTTTACAATTTTCATGCAGGCCAGAAAAATTACTAAAAGGGCTGGAGTCTGTGCACACTTGATTTACATTGACAACAGTCATTTGCCCCCATACCCCCAAGAAAACTTTTTTGTTTTAAGAGGTAAATGAAAAATTATAAGTATAGATCTGATTGATTCAACTGAAAGTTAATGAAACCACTCCTAACATTAAACCCTGGGGGAAATATACAGTATTTTCAGCTGGTTGGGATATAAACCCATGCCCTCCTGATAACTTGTCATGCTTTTTGACTACTGAACTATTCGCTGCCAATCAAGATTTCCTCTATTAACGATTTGAACATTACCTAATTAGTACAAAATCATGTGTCGATGACACCAGTAACATCTGTTTCAAAACATCTTGAAGGTAATAAGGTTATAAATTATATTGCGAATATGCCAGTAATCAATAAGTGAAGATCTGATATGAATCAACTAGAATATAGCACACTTGAATATTAAAGTTAGAAGAAAAATTGTTTTGAATGATGATATATGATGGAATATGATTTTATGATTATACGATAGGCAAGTTTTTTTTTTTACATTCTTTACACCTATGGTTATTTTATATTATTGTCTTTAGTCTGTAATGTTTGTTGTTTATGCAATTTATATTTTTGTTGTAATTCGATTTCTAGTCATTTCCTTTTAAATGCCAACCATGATTTGTTTCATTTTTTTTCCTTTTATATTTTTTGGTACTCTATAGCCTTACTCACTAGCACCATAGAACCTCACACAACCAAACCAATTTGGTACTAATACATTTCAAATTCAAAATTTTTAGTTTTCCTTCTTGAAGTTTAGCATTTTCCATCCTTTACATTTCTACCTCATCATCATCATCCTCAAGCAGCCATGGGCTACGGAGGTCCAACCAGACCGTGCAATTTAGTTCTCCAAGCAAGTCTGTCCTGGGCTACATCTGCTGCATCTGGCCACTGCACACCAATTCTAATAAGGCCCTGTTTGACATTGTCTGCCCACCTCATCCTTGGTCTCCCCTTCTTTCTGAGACCTTTAGGAACACTGTTCATAACCCTATTCGCCAATCTATAATTATTCATACGGGCAACATGGCCAAATCTCTCTGCACAATATGCTGCTTAAAGGAGGTTGCAAACTCCTTTGCCTAACCTCATCATTAGTTACAAAGTTGAACCACCTAATGCTCAAGATACTGCATAAGCATCTAGTTTCCTGTTATCTTGTTTACAAAGTGTCCAAGTTTCACTACCATAACTAACCCTAGAAAGAACCAAACTATTATACAGTATAATTTTAGTCTTTAGGGGTATACGCCTATTTCTCCACAATCTCCATAGATTCTTAAAAGTCCCGGCAGCAATCCCTATTCTTCTGTTAATCTCATGCCGCACATCACCATTATCTGTTGCATAGCTCCCAAGATGATTAAACTGTGACACCTGCTCAAGACTGCAACCATTCAGATTAACTGAATCACAGCCTGCCTGACCAATTTTCATCACTTTAGTTTTCTCTCTGTTTATAATCAAACCTACTCTACCAGTTTCATCAACAGCTCGAATGAAAGAGTTCATCTCATCAACATCATTTGCCAAAAGGGCTAAATCATCAGCATAATCTAAATCAGAAATTTTCGTATCTCCAGTCCATTTAAGGCCAAAATCTTTCCCTTGAAGTGAATTTCGCATAGCATAATCAATAACCAAGCAAAAGAGAAAAGGAGACAAAATGCACTGTTGTAGAACACCAGAAGTAATGCTAAACTAATTGCTACAGGTCTTATCAACTCTCACACATGACTCAGTGTTATTATAGAGAGCTTTCATTATGTTAACTAACTTGTCAGATATACCATATGATCTCACAATCAACCACAAATTGTGACAATCAGCAGAGTCGAAAGCCGTTTTGAAATCAACAAAGCTAGCAACCAAAGGTTTCTGAAACTCTAAACATTTCTCAAGAATCTGCCTAAGTGAAAATATCTGATCTACACATCCCCTACCACTTCTGAATCCGCATTGCTCATCACGCAATTGCTTGTCAACCAGATTCTTAATTCTATTAAGCACAATCATGCAAAGAACTTTCCCTGGAACAGAGAGTGGACTGATACCCCTATAGTTATCACAAGAACTGCGATCACCTTTTATGAAAATAGGGATAATAATAGCTTTAGGAACTTAGTACTTAGATAGTAAAATCTTTAGGAACCATGCTTTTATTATAAAAGTTATTCAAAATTTCAGTCATCCAAGTGGTAACCGAAACATTCCCTGCTCTGACCATTTCTGTAGTAATTTCATCTACCCTTGGGGATTTATGAAGTTTAAGTTTAGAAATAGTCAAAATAACTTCAGATTGTGTTATAGAGCCAACATTAAAGCCCCCAATACATTTATCATCACTACAAACAATGGGAGTAGAACTAACTACATTGTTTAGAACATCACTGAAATGCTCAGCCCACCTAACTATGACAGAATCCTCTCCTTCTATAACCATACCTTGTTTATCCTTCAATCCTTGTATGCCTGTCCGTTTTCTACCACATAAAACATTAACTATCTAGTACAGCTCTCTGCTGTTGTGCTGCCTAACTGCTTCCTCAGCTTTGTCAGCCAAGCTATCAAGCCAAAGATTCTTATCAGTAGCTAAGTGATCCTTTACACGTTTATTAAGCTCTCTGTAATCCTTTCTATTAGAACTAGTAGGGTACTGATTAAGGACATTCCTGCAGTTCCTTCTTTCTGAAATAAGCTCAAGTGCCTTATCACTTAAATAATTCTGTCTCCTCTGCTCCTTTTTTCCTTTTTTTGTTAGTTTCCAAAAAAGCATGTTTAAAACGGCCCCATTCTTCCTCAACTTCAGTAGTAAGCAAACCATGACTGTCATAATGACTAAGTAACCTATCATGGTAAACTTTAGCTATAACAGGGTCTTTCAGAGCTTCAGTATTAAAGGTAATTTTTTTAACTTTAGCACAACACTTTTTAAGTTTAAGTTGCAAGACACTTTTAACAAGGTAATGGTCAGATCCAATTTCAGCTCCCCTATATGATCTGGTATTTCTAACAGAAGTAGCCCATTTGCTGTTAATTAATATATAATCAATCATATTCCAATGCAGCCCATCAGGTGAAACCCATGTGTATTTATGTATGTCACGGTGTTTGTAATATGTGTTAGTTATTCTGAAACCATTGAGTTTACTTACCTGTAGGAGACGTTGCCCATTGCCATTGCAGCTACCAATACCAAAAGGGCCTATCACCCCTCCCCAAAGGTCAGAGTCAGTACCAACTTTGGCATTGAAGTCACCTAGAACAAGGGTAATATCTCCTTTCTTGACAGAATTCAAAATATCCTGAAGTTGTCTATAAAACCTATCCTTCTCATCCTCATCAGAATCCTCAGTGGGGGCATAACAGCAGATAACATTCAAGTCTTTAATGCTTGTCTGAAATTTTGCTGTAAGAAACCTTTCATTAATGCACTCATATCCTAGAAGAGCATCACTAGTGTGTATATTGAGAAGCAGACCCATGCCTTGGTGATTCTTATTATCTTTCCTCCCTGAAAAGAGAAATTTAAAGTTATTTTTAAGTTTATCTTCTTTACCTGTCCATCTGGTCTCTTGCAAGCCTAGAATATCAAGGTTATAGCGCTGGAATTCCTGCATGAGGACATCAAGAGAATAATCTCTATGTAATATCCTTACTTTCCACGTTCCTGCAGAGAGGAAATGATTAGTAGGATTTTTAAAGAAATTAGGTTTATTGAGATAGGTAGGGCCAACAATGTGAAACAGCCCCCTGATCGCAGGCATGGGGCAAAAACCTGTTCCTCCTCCGCTAAAGGCTGAAGTCACCGATGCTGGTAGGAACTTCAGGCACCACCTTTTCAAGTGGACTTTTTCAAGAGCCATATGGCCTGCCTGAGACACATTACTCCAGTTTAGGCTTGACGATGCCCAACTAGCTAAGTAAGGTTCAGGTACCTGTGATGGTCTCTGATTAGGATTATCCACCAGCTGATATAAGGTATCCCATGCCTCTGTTCACTTAGGGCTGGCAACCCAGAAGCAAACAGAAAACACAGTGGCAGATTCTCCCTCAACAGAGGCCCACCAGTGCAGCAGGTCCAGGATCCATAATCAAGCTCAAATCCATAAACAAGTCCAGTCTAGTAGGTATAAATGGTCAGCACCAGGACCTGTAAAGTTGACCACTCCTCAGCAGGTTTGGTAAAAAAAAGAAAAGAAAAAAAGTGGCAAAAAAAGCCTGTAAATGGTTGCTAGGTGTAAACTGGAAGGAGAGCTGTGTACCAATCCCTAGTGATGATGCACAGAACTTGTCAGCTCTAGCACTTAATGTCCGACCCCGCTTTCTCTTTGTGCAGGCCGTTAGTACCTTTCAAAAGAGATATTCTCTTTTGGAAGGGGAGCGCTGCCAGTTCGGTATGGCCTACTGATCTGGTCATCTATGGCCATTTCTACCTATTACCAACTTCTTATAACCTTATCACTATCCATTCCCAGCATATTTACTTGGTTATAGATTTTAGTTTTTACTCTGTGTGAATGTATATTAATAACATTTTCTATTTGCCATTGGCACTGAATTCAAACTATTCTGGTTATTACTAAAATATAGATTTTTTTTTCCAGATCTAAGGATTCATTTTATTGTGTAATGCTGGAGCAACTGGGTAATGATATACCCTATGAAAAATCTGAAAATACCATGCAATTTGTTCAGCAGAAAATTAATAGAAATGAAACTCATCTAGTCAATGTTAAGGATAAGTCATGGTGGTGTAATTTATTGTAAAATGTGTTGGTTAATTACAGCTGTACTACAACTAATGATTAGTGATACTAAAAATATTCAATACAAAACAATTTTTAAATGAAGTGTCAATGGCTTTCTTTTTTAATACTGAACCCACATTTATTTTTGCTTCCTTTTTTTGAGCCACTAGCAAAAAATGGTCAACTGTTAAGAAACTGCTAACAAAATCAACTGTTAAGAGAAATATAACACATTTTTATATGCTGACATTATTTTAACTTTCGTATATAAACCCCTAAATAAAATTGTGGTACCTAAATACTACATCTAAATTAAATATGACTTTTACAGTGTAATTCTAATATTTGTTTTACCAATTACTAGCCTATTTTTTTTAATTTTATCTTTCTATTTTTGGAACACAGCAAGAGTTTCCCAAGGGCAGCTTGTCCATTAGGTCGCCTGGGACATAAGCAAAACAGACATACACAAAACAAACAAAAAAGGGAATAATACTGGTGTATTTATAGCATAATATTATTGTTTTTTGGCTTCCCAAGAAAATCGTCGGCATTGGTGCTGGTTAGATTTAGTCAATTGTGGATGATTGGAACATATTAGCATTTGTGAGAATATGCTGTTAATTTGACATAATCACTGGAGCCAGTTTAAATATATAATAGATTAATAGAGTGCAATATTTTTACAGAAAATCAATTTCAATGGCACAAGCTGCTCTGTCTGTACCTAGGTTTTTGACCCAATATAGTTTGAAATCTTTTACTGGATTCGTGTTGAGCCAATCTCTTAAACCATGATTGACCACAAAATAGTTGTGGAATGACAAGAGGTATAAACTGACCTCCTTGTGCAGAAAAGTCCAAAATTGAAAAATTGTCGAGAATAGCTTTCTAGGAACCATATTCCTGACTGTTCTTGTACAAAAATCAACCTCAGTTACTCTCCTTCCAGTGAGTGTCCAGCAACTACAATTAATAGATTACCTTATGAAAAAAAAAAGTCTATTTTTTTCCACAATGAAAATAATTTAGATTGAGACATTCATACTGTATCAAATTAAATTTGTGTTTTCTGAAGATCAGCATTAATGTACAATCAACTGAAATAGCATCTGCGTTGACTTGCTGATCCCTTTTTCTAAAGATATGATGTTATCTCAAAGCCATCATAGACTGATGATGCTATTGTGCTTTACTCATAATCTCTATCTTATATCAGATCTGATGTATGAATTACAGCAATACATAGACCTCCCCATAATACTTCAGATTATCAACCTCTTAACTATTTGTGTTCCCATCTTCCATCATTTTTAACATTGTTCTGCCTACCAATGATCTGCCGTATTTTTGCTCCTGAAATTGAATGATTTCAATTTTGGCTAAATTCTTCGAGATCTTTTTTATCTCGTTTTCAAAAACAAATGAGGTAATAGTTTCATTTTGTTGTCTGTCTGTCCATCTGTAGACATCAAACTTTTTTGTTTATAGAGGTAAATTAAAAATTATTTTTGTGTTGGATAGGTATTGAGGAAATATTGTAATTGACATTTTCTGAATCTTCTGAAAGCTATAATTGCACCCTCTAACGATGGAAAAATATGAAAATTTCAAATGAATATTGCAAGTGAAGCAGTTATGCTATAAATTTGGTGGTGTAATGTGGTCACAAGGTTTCCAATGGCAACAATGAGTAAACCCTTAGGCCCAGGGGGATGGGAAACTGCAGCTTTTAAGGGATAATTCATTGGTGTTTAGAGATAAATTAAAAATTCTTTTTAGATTGGATAGGTATTGATGAACTATTATGATTTTAACTTTCCGAATCTCTCAAGGGCTATAAATGCTTCTAGAGGAAGTTGATGAAAATGATGAAAAAGTTTGAAAATTGCAAAATTTAAAATGATACAAATGGTGTATTTGTGCTACAAATTTGAAATTTTGGTGGTAGAATGCATGAATTTTCCAGTGGAAAAATGAGTTGACCCTTTAGACCAAGGGTCGGAAACCGGCGGCTCCTATCACTCTAAAAAAAAAAGGCTCTTGATACTTTTTGGTACAACATTCATCTCTGAAAACGTTTTAATGATTTTCATTAAAAACGTCACTAGAGCTGGTTGGCAGACAATAGTTTGTAAGCACTGATGCCATTCCAATTCTTTAAATACACCCAAATTTCATTAAGTCAGGTGAGAAGACTCAAATTACAAAGTCACATTGATGAATGGCAGCTTTTTAATAATTATTTTCAATAATTTTATTGTGTACACATGAATATAACTATTTCAAAAGTATACATTATGGTTTTATTTTTGTTAATAAAATTATTTGTGGTTTCTTTTTTCTGTTAAGGCTCTTGACCCAATAAAGATCATAATTTGCAGCTCTCAAAATTTGTTGATTTACCCTTTATTTTTTCTTTGCTATTTTGGCTCTTGACCTAAAAAAAAGATTCCTGACCCCTGCCTTAGACACCGAGGGGTGGAACAACACATTTTTTTTTTGCTTTAAGAGATAATTATTTGTTTTTAGAGATAAAAATTCTTTTGAGGTTGGACAGGTATTGATGAATTGTTAAGATCGACATTTTCCGAATATCCCAAAAGCTGTAAATGCAAAAATTAGATTAAAGGTACACAGTACGCTAATTAAAATTAAAGCAATTTGCCGTAGAGGATGCCATGCCGTAAGGAGCCAATGCCGTAGAGGATGGAAGTAGTAGCATAAATGAGAGTTCTGGCACAGTAAATGGGGCCACAGAATTCTATGGAAATCCGTGGGAAAAGTTATGGGGGATGAGGTAAAAAGTATATTGTGGTTTTTTGTTAAAATGTGTGAAAATTAGAAAAAACGGGGGTGTTTTTTAGCATGTGAAAAACTAATTTAAGGTTTTTCACTGGGATTAATCGCTGGGATATTAAATTAAGAATAATAAACTGTTTAGAACAACAAGTTGTTCTAAACAGTTTATTATTCTTAATTTTTTTACAAAGGGTTTCAGACCATAGGATTTCACAGAAATTGAGTCGAGACCACTTAAATTTTGAATCCCTATGTCTCCTCTTCTAATTGAGAGAGATAATAAACACCGATTATTAGCATTTCTAAAGAATTACAAATTGGTACAGTTTTCAAAATGTTTTATTAGTACTTAATTTTTTTTTGCATTTGTTTTCAGTTCAAAATTTTGTAAATGGTATTGCTTGCTTTACCATACACATCTGAGATTCTATAATTTCCAAAAGCGTAAGTTTAAATTCCATTGATATGTCGTTTTGTGTATTCTTGGGATAAAGCAATGTTTTTTATTTGGTATACATGTATGTCATGTTGTTCCGATCGAAATTCCGTTTGTTGCGTAATAAACGATTTTTTTATCAAATAGACATTCCCGATAATCTTCGTGACTAAATTCATTTGTAACTCCATTGGCCGCTTTTTTTAGGAATTGGAGAATCTATAGAATGTAATTTTGGACGTAACGCAACACCTCTTTGATTAGAAGATCTTTTCGTCTTTAAATTTTCCTGGAACCATTTTATTTGATTCATTGTATAATGCATGGTTTGTGGGGTAATTTGAGAAATCAAAGTAGTCCGAGTTAAATTTCTCATATATGTCATCTGTCTGGATATCGACACAGAAGGAATCAGTATCGGTAAATAACAATTCTGCATTAAATTTTGGTTTCAGAAAATTGTAGAAGAAATTATACATGTGTAATTTACTCAACTCCAAAATCGTTACACCAATGTAATATGGTTTATCTAATATAATATTTTTCTTTTTCATATGGAGAATTACGAAATTTTCTGCAAGTTTAAACAAGAAACGTTCCTAGGATTTGCAATTAACTTTTTAAGCTTTTCTTCAGTATTCACAATATGGCATTTTATTTTCTTTCTCTTATTTTCTAAACATTTGCCATATATAGCATTGTTCATTAGTTTGAAAAAGTCTTTTTCAAGATTATTTATGGCATTAATTCGTTTTGTTGTATTAAAATCTACGTAAGGTTTCAGCCATGGTTTTTGATCAAATTTCAAGATTCTATGCACCTGTTTCACCCTCAGTCCCAGTTCCACATAGAGTTTAAGTAACCTATAGTGAACGACATAATTTTGCTTGTCGAACAGATTGGGAATGAAGAATGACACATTATTATTAGAGAATTTCAATTTTTCAGGAAATCATTGTGTAAATCGTGTAGATGTGCCGGATATTCTAGATAAACTTCGAAGAAATAACCCTTTTTGCTGTCGTCTGGAATATTAAACAGGTCAATATCAGTTACTCATTTGAAATTACCTGTTGGAAGAGGTTGAGACATTGCCCAGCCATATAAATTGTTTGCATCAAAGTACATGATATAGTTTTGTGGTTTACTTCTCTCATATGAATCAACTAAAGGATTGTTGGCCTGTGCAAACCTCTTAGACACTAAAGATATTCCTCCTCGCAGAACTCTTTCTATGAAAAAATACATATCACTTTTTATAAGTTCCAGGTGAATTTCTGTCATTTTTAAACAGGCAGCATAGCATAAGCCAGGAGAGCTAAAATAATAACAAAGATCGAGTTGGTAGTTATTCATACATGAATTTCTGTAGTTTTCAAATATATCTCCTAGCAGTAATACATCAGTGATCATATACAGATCGTGATATTCCCCGAAGGTAGCAATAGAAAAGGCTTTCCACAAAATTTGAGCTCTTTCGTATTGTTCATTGTTTTGGAAATTCTCTTTGGATGGAAGTGACATTTGCAGAAACTGAGCACTCTGTTGCAAGTACTCATATGGAAAACTTTCTTTGCTTTTCAAAAGTTCTTTCTATGAGTCATTCAAATTATGTTGCTACAGTATTGACTTAGGATGTAGAAATTTTCCACATTTTTCGACAGTGAATCCAGTGAAGAGCTGAGGAACCTGAATGAATCAATAAACGTAATTTGACCGAATTTAATGCATATATATTTTTTTGTAGTTTGTGGAATACAAGAAATTTTCTTCTTATCTTTAAATTTCCACAAATCTTTTACTATAAAGTGATTATCAAATCCTTTGAGATTATGAAACAACACTGGTATTTCAAGTGAGAATTTGTATTGAAGATTACATTTGTTGTGAACAGCACCTCTGTATTTTCCAGTTAAGTGATCGTGGTCCCTTACTCTATCAGTTCCTAGAATTTTCCCACAAAAAATACAATATTTTGCTCCAGTAAAAATTTGCCAATCAAAATCAGTCACCTTAACATTTCTTTTCTTCAAATCATTGATCAAATTTTCGGCTTCGATCATTTCATTTAAAATTGTTCTGTTACATTTTTCCCTCTGTACATTCTGGTTTTGATCAGTTTACCTTCCGGTCCAACTATAATATATGCAAATTCTGACGGTACTAAATACTTAGTTCGCACCCTACATGGATTATTCTCAATTCCTCTACATTTCGAAAAGCATTCGAAATCTGCATAAATCACATATGGGTGGTTCAAACCGTTTTTAATTGTATGGAATTTCGTACTATTCGCTTCGGGAAACTTGATAGTTTGTAAAGTGTTTGATTTGCAGTTATCTATGTGATTCTTTAATAAATCATCGCGAGTGAAATTATGAAGACAGTATGGGCAGGGATAGGATTTACCATTATGTCTTGAAAGGTACGCTGTAACCCTACTAATATTTTTAATCCAACAATAGGGAGAATTACTACTGCCGTCTTTTAAAAGTAAAAGTTGTATGGGTTCTTTAACAGGATTCTGTGAAATATATAACGTATGAAAACCATCTTTCTTAGAATTAAAAACATTTATAGAAATATTATTTAAAACCTCGAACTTCGGGATTTGATCGAGGGTTACTGGATAAGTCAATGAAGATGTGTCTAAGACGTTTTCAAATATTTTTCCACACGTTGTGGATTGCCTTTAGCAGGATGTAGAGCTGATAAGATTGACCACAAGAAACATTTCTTGTCGTAGTTTTCAACATTCACTATTCCTTTTGTAGATTTCAAATGTTCTGGTTAATTTACGAAAGCAGATGCTCCAACTGCATTATACTGAGAAATTTGAATTTCCATAGAAATTATTTTGTCAAACACCCATCCACTTCCCTTTTGTGTAAAATTTTCAAAGTCGTCATCAATTTTCTCAAAAGCATTTTTTAGTAATTCATTGAGACAGGTAGGCAAACTGATTATTTCGTTACATGTCGAAAAATGTGCACATATTTCTTTCTGTCCTTCAGGATCCGTTTGAATTTTAAATTTTATTTGTAATATGAATCTAACTTTTAGAGACTGACTGAGTTTCGTCATCCTCTTCCTCAAGCATTCTAAATAAGGGGGGGACTAGATCCGGCCCTGCTTGTGAATGGAATTAGGCCATTTTTAAATCATCCTCCTCAAGCAGCCATGGGCTTACGGAGGTTCAACCGCACCGCGCAATTTAGTTCTCCAAGCAAGTTGATCCTGAGCTACATCTGCATCTGGCCACTGCACACCAATTCTAACAAGGTCCTGTTTGACATTGTCTGCCCACCGCATCCTAGGTCTCCCCTTCTTTCTGAGGCCTTTAGGCACACTGTTCATAACCCTATTCGCCAATCTATAATTATCCATACGGGCAATATGGCCAAACCAACGGAGACTCTCTCTGCACAATATGCTGCTTAAAGGAGGTTGCCAACTCCTTTTCCTAACCTCATCATTAGTTACAAAGTTGAACCACTTAATGCCCAAGATACTGCGTAAGCATCTGGAATCAAAGCATCTAGTTTCCTGTTATCTTGTTTACAAAGCCTCCAAGTTTCATTACCATAACTAATCTAGAAATAACTAAACAATTATAGAGTCTAATTTTAGTCTTTAGGTGTATACGCCTAGTTCTCCACACTCTCCATAGATTATTAAAAGTCCCGGCAGCAATCCCTATTCGTCTGTTAATCTCATGCCACACGTCACCAGCATCTGTTACATAGTTCCCAAGATAATTAAACTGAGACACCTGCTCAAGACTGCAACCATTCAGATTAACTAAATCAGAGCCTGCCGACCAATTTTCATCATTTTAGTTTTCTCTGTTTATAACCAAACCTACTCTACTACCAGTCTCATCAACAGCTCGAATGAAAGAGTTCATCTCATCAACATCATTTGCCAAAAGGAATAAATCATCAGCATAATCTAAATCAGAAATTTTCATATCTCCGCCAATTTAAGGCCAAAATCTTTCCCTTGAACTGAATTTCGCATAACATAATCAATAACCAAGCTAAAGAGAAAAGGAGACAAAATACACCCGTGTTGAACATCAGAAGTAATGCTAAACCAACTGCTACAAGCCTTACCAACTCTCACACACGACTCAGTGTTATTATAGAGAGTTTTCATTATGTTAACTAACTTGTCAGGTATACCATATGATCTCACAATCAACCACAAATTATGACGATCAACAGAGTCGAAAGCCTTTTTGAAATCAACAAAGCTAGCAACCAAAGGTTTCTGAAACTCTAAGATAAGAAAATAATCGACTATATATCTGAGAGTGTCTGCATGTCTTTTTTCTCGTCTTTGCTGTTTCTCTGTTTTCAGCATTGACAGAATTTCTCACCCTTACTTAAAACGTGATATGAACTGCTTCTAAAGGGTAATAAGAGTTAGAACAATCAAATTTAGTATATAGCTTCCTCTAATGGTAACTTAGAAAATATAAGTGTTAGGACAAAAGAAAATTCCCAAAAAATGCTCGCACCGAAAAAACGAATGGTAGGAACTGCTTCTAAAAGATGAGTTTGAACCATAAAATTTAGTATACAACTTCCTGACACCGCAACTTAAAGTAGTGAATAAGTTTGGCCCTCAAATAATAAATCTCCGGAAGTTTTTTGTTCCTTGGAAAAAACGGGGAATGATTTCTCTTAAATATTTTAAACTTAATTAAACCTAAGAGATATGGAAAAAAAAAAAAAAACTAAGCGCTATGATTATCGAGTTCGGTATACAACTTACAGTCCTAGCAGGCTAAAGAAACATAAGTATTAAATCTCCCCATCTTTCTCCCCTTTCCCCAAAAACGTCCCCTTCCTATTCACACACATAAATACAAGGAATTTCCCCTAACATTAAAGGGTCATCAAAATTGGTATAGAGCTTCCTCTTATCCTTACTGTAAGTAATGAGGATTCCATTCCCCAACCTTCCCCCACAAAAAAAGGGGTTCTACATAAAAGAGAGAAAAAAATTTTTCCCAAACGGTAAGAGCTGTAATCACCGAATTTACCGACACACAGATTTCTTTCATCATGGCTCTAAGACATGACTAGGGGAATCCCCCCTCTTTCAGAATGCTAATAATGTTAACAGGGAAAAAATTGTTAAACTTATTTATATTTCATGCATTTCTCAAGATTGTTTTTTAAAAACCTGTAAAATGGAAGGGAAAATGTTATAATTCATTGGAAATCCAGTCTCTTCCCCCCCCCCTCCCACTTTTTTTTTTTACATTTTTCCTACTCAAATGTGATATTTGAGATCCTCCTCGATTTATTTTTTAGTTCCGGGCCTGCACTCTAAACAAAAATTTCAAATTTCTGGCACAAATAGATCGTTTCAAATATTTGTTAAAACGTTTGCCATTTTCCACCGTCAGAGGGTGTATTAAGCATTTGAGATATTCTACAAATGTAATAATTCATCAATACATATCCAACGCGCTAAAAAAAAATTTAGCACTAAAAACAAAAACGTTGACCTAAGTGTCGGTTAAACGAGTGGCGAAAAAATGAGGTATATGGGAAAAAATAAGATATTAATATTTTTATATATAGGATACTTTTTTATTTCTTAAAAATAAATATTTTTGTAATAATAAGCGAAAATGGGAGATTTTAAAACATATCACATATCCCTAAACATACCCATGATTTATTTTCTGTAGGGGGGGGGAGGGTTCCAAGAATTATTATTTTTTTTTGGGGGGGGGGGAGGGGAAGGACAGAGGTAACGTCCCTATGCCCAAATAGTTGACAAGCTGGGTCTGTGACATCTATTCATCACAATTATGTGTTCTGTTAAATAACTAATAAGCAAATCTGGGCGAAATTCTCTTAAGTTATACTTTTGAGGTTGACATCTAATAGCGCTCTGCAAAATCTAAAGAATGAATAAATACAATTTGTTTTATTAGCATATTATATATAGTGATAAATTTAGGAAAATAAGTTACCAAACATGTGCTAAAAAACCTAAAGGAGTTTCATCAATTAAAATCGTTTAAAAAATTTTCTTCAAAATAAAAGTGATTAAAACACTAGCTATCGTTCTTATCTGGAATGATTGGATCGTGTGAAAAACGGCTTAAAAAGCAGTTAAATGTGAAGAAAAAAAAAGATTTCTGATACAAAGTACGTCAAAATTTCGATTTCTTTCGAAAATTAGATTTTATTTTGAAATTGAACTGTCAGATATTGAATATTACATGAAAATATCTATGACATATTGAACTGACAGGCATGTGTCTGACCTCTGGCAAGCATCTGTTTCAGGTTTTTTAAGAATAAAAGTAAGAAAAAACGTACATTAAATATTTTTGAAAGGCATCTTTACTTCTAGATAATTATGAGAATAATTATTTTGTTGAGTATTGCTTTTAGTGAAAATTAAATTACCAACGCGTGTAAAGCTAATGCTAAGCAATAGCAGCTGCCTGCGTTACTGCCCACACTTTACATGACCACTGGTCGTTCAAGTTGCCTCAGTTTTCCAAACCGGTTGCGCACTCTATCCTATTCTATCTCGTTAGCCTGGGCAAACTATGATCCGGGAGCTACTAATGAGAAATTAATTTGTAAAAGAGGCCGTACAGAAGGAAAAAAGTCCAACTTCGGCAAAGCGAATTCTGATTAAAATAATTTTGATAAAATTATAGTATGTTTCACTGTTTTTTTTTTGCGTTGGTTCAGGCCCGAATCTAGAAAAATATCGAGTGGGTGAGAGGCAAGAAATACAATCAAACCGGAAAAATGTAAGGGGGCGGGAGGGATTCAACTGAATGGATTTCTAATGCAATATAACTCGTTTTACAGTTCTTTAAAAAAAACAATTCTTGGAAATTCATGAAATATAAATGTTTAATAATTTTTTTTTGTCTCTGCTGCCATTACTAGACGTCTGAAGGGTGTGTATCATACCTCCCCACCCCCCTAGATCCGGTAATGGCCCAAGGTTGGAAATAGCCGATATACAATAGTAGTGTATATCGGCTATTTACGTTATTATTTTTTTGTGTTACTTCAAGGAAGAATGGGTCGGCGGTATGATCTTTCCGATTTCGAACGTGGTATGATTTGTAGGCGGCACAACATTCAGGTATCAGTATTCTTGACCACAGCCACCATGGTTACCAATTATATCTCCATATGCCAGGCTCCTGTTATCTGGTGTCACGAGTCTATAGTGTCTGCCTCAACAGCCGTCAAACCAGCCTAAGGTTATACTTGGTGCAGCCCCGTGTGGTTGATGGCCATGGTGAGTGACATATGTCGCATTTCGAGCACAGCAAACCATCCAGTACAAATTGGAATGAAAAGACCAATATCCACTGGACAAAGCAACAGAGGTTGGATTATGACAGTCGATGGCTGTCATGTGTACCCATGTTCACTGTGAAACAGAAGACACTGCACCTCGCATGGGCAGTTTCTTGTGCTTCACAGTGAACACAGGTATTCGTGACAGCTGTCGACTGTCATAATCCGTTCGAGCTAATCTCTGAAACTGCACCTCGCATGGAGAGTTTCTTGTTTCTCAGTAACACTGCCCCCCCCCCCCCGACATGTGGAAATCTGTTGCCTCGTCAGGTGAATTCTATTTCCATCATGCTGATGAGCGTATTCGCATTTGTAGAACACAACACGAGCAACGCATCCTGTTGCCAGGATATACTGTCAGTGTTCAGCAGGCTGCTGGTGGTGGTGTTACGAGTTGGGAAATGTTTTTTCGGTATGCACTGGGTCCACGGATCACAGTGCGATCACCTATCTTTCTGTCGTCGCTGCCCAAACATATAACTTCACTATGACAGTGTACCAGACAACTCCAGCACCTTTCAACAAGATAATGTCGCCATGTCACAGGGCCTGGCAGGTTGCAAACTGGTTTCAGGAACATAATGAATTCTCACTCCTCCCAACTCACTGGATATTTGCTCAATTAAGCACGTTTGGGACCTACAGGTAAAAGCGATTCAATGCTCCCACCCTCTAATTGGCAATGTGCACATATTACAGGACATATTGTGGAATGCACGAATAGCACTACCACAGGACTCCTGCAACACCTTATAGCGTTCATGCTTGTACAGGCTGTATTATGGGTAAAAAGTGGCCCATGAGGTATTAAGTGAGTGTTACTAATGCAATGCCAACTTAATGTATATATTACTTTTGGCGGCCTGCACTTCCATTTTCTGACTCTTCAGCTTAAAGGTTTGTCCAGGCATGTTCTAGATATGGCTCTGATTCTTTTGATGGAATTAATGGATGAGGATATGATTCAGAAATGTAACAAAAATGAAATCAAATTATAATGGATGTATGCTTCAAAGATTTATTACCAATCTGGTACATTAGACAATTCCCTTCAGCAACAATTTCAAAACTAAAATGTGTTACCTTGTGTTTCTGAACAAGCTGCAACATAGTTACAATATTTATATAACAACAAAGCTATTTTTTTCGTCAAGTGACAGATTCTGACTAGATTTGTTTTAAGCACCCTTTAGCAAATAGAACATGAAAGAGTTAAATGAAAACTGAACAGATAATCTGTACAATACACACATGCATTAGAATTTCATATTTACAATGACATTTCAATTTTATTCTTTCTTAGAGATAATTTGATATTTTTTATGTGATACAAATATCTATGGTTTGAACAACAGGCCAAATAATCACAGAAATGTTATCACTTGAACGGCTTTTAAGAAATTTTAAAATAACATGATTATCAGCAATGTCAAATAACCAGTAGAGATCTCTTACACCAACTTTTGACCTTCCAGCTTCATAAATGTAGCATCTTCATGAAGTCACCTATTTTAACTATACTAGTAAAAAGGTACTGATTGTCCTTTATATTCAAACATTTAGTGCAAAACATCTTTAATATCCTATTAATATTACAACACTTTCGACGTCTTCGAAGTAGTTAGTTTAAATATTTATGTGTTACTTAAACAAATTAAAGGTTTAAACTGTTAAAGACTGTTAGTACAATAAGGGTATTTTTTACTCTCTGAATTGCAGTCATTTAAAATTTAAATACGTTAAGAATATGGGTTGAATTCTTATTACAATAAAATAAATTAAACATCATCACATAAGAAATTTCAAAACCCATATAATCAAGACTGTTAATGTTGACAGCAGAATTGGAAAAAAAAAAAAAACCCTCCATTCAATTACGAAATCTCACGTATACTCATTGTAAAAGACTTAAAAATGTCTGCTAAGATTAACTCAGAATATCGTCATGGTTTTTTTCAGAACTTTTTAACTGTTTCTTTTTAGCTTTCTAAAAAATAGAAATAGATTTCAGTATAATTATTGATCTCAAATGGCCTCATTAAATTGAAAGCGAAAATCTGTTTTAGTACTTGGGTTCCAGTACAGTACGATCCATCCTAGTTCACTATTTTGTCTATGATGAATTGTTCAGTTTTGCAAGCACGTAATGAGTTCGAGGTTAAAGATTAATCGTTTTATTAACATCTCCTGCTATATTTAATGTTTTTAAGTTTTCATTAATGCAATTATATTTCTAGTTCTTCTCCGGTCAGTGTTAATAATAGGCACAGACCAGTCAAGTCTTTGAAACATAAAAACATTTTTGCCATATTTCGTTTATTACTATTGGTCATTCCCGAGTAATTCAAATATTGCTTCATGTTATTTCGCGTTCCATATTTTCAACTTTCCTCAATTAGGTTTCACATCGAAAAATACTTCCTATATTAATTTGACTTTTGAAGCTGTTTATGATGCTAAAAAATGAATACCTGCACACTATAGTTCAAAAAGCTGCTGACTAGTGCTGTTCGCATTATTAAAATGCTTATAAATTCTAAATAAACGATAATTGTTTTCAAAACTTTCTGCTGTCAATGTTGACAGCAGAATACTCATTAAATACTGAACGAATACTGTTGAAAATCGAGATACCTTCTGTATTTGCTGCTGACATTACGCTATATTAGTGATCAAATCTTCTTGCATAAATTGGAAAAAAAAAAGTCTCACGAAGAAGATATCAATTATAATCTTAAAAATAATCCACTAGAAAATTCCAAAATCTGTATGTAGGGCTGAAAATGGGATTAAGTTCTTGTGGTTAAAAGTTAACAGAAAGGTCAAAGGCTGGATGGAGTTATAAATAAAACTGAAGAAGGAATTAGTTATATTAATAATATATTTGATAAAATATGGTGGAATAAAAATATTTATCACCACATAAGGATATTTTAAATGACAAATTATATTTACAATACATTTTATTAAAAACATCTCACATTTGAAATTGAATGTTTATAAATATACAACTTTTTTTGCAATGAAACAAAGTTGTGCTGGTATTTGTATGTCGATGTCTTTCCTTCTAGCTGACTCTTGTTCTTCACCATGGATCATGTAAAACACTGCAGGAAGAAATTGTGCAGTGGTCTTTTCTTCCAATATCATTAAGAGTAATTAGCTCATTATTTAAAATTTTGATGTTCTTATCAAAAAAGACTTTTAACTTATTTATTCTGCCATCTGTTGGAAAAAGAGCCCTGACATGTAGATGTTTCATTTTCTTATATGCATTTATTTGGTGTGCAAATATTTAACTGATAAGGAGGTATTTGTCTAATCATTGAATGATACTATGGGAATAAATTAAGGCAACCATTTTAAAAAACAGGATCAGGTCAAATAATAAGAGCTTCTAGATCTAACTAAATATGATTTGTTAGGCAATTAGTAAAAAAGTTCATAATCTACACTGGTTTCCAAAAATTAAGGAACAACGCTATGTTATGTCAAAGGGAAGCTAAAGTTGAAGCTGTATTACTTCTGAAATAAGTTTTTTCGCTTTGAAAAATACGATAAGAGATAAAGATCTTAATCACATATTTCAGTATCTCGATTTTCAACAATATTCGTTCAGTATTTAATGAGTTGTGGAAGCTTGGATATTTAACAATAACAATGCAAGTCACAGAAATTGATTTCAAAAGTTAATTAAAACTTATTAATAAGTATTGTATCAAACCATTTATTAAAATAAGTGTGCATTTTAGAAGTTTTTGTAAACAATTCTTTCACTGTTCATCTGTTCTGTATAAGTTTCTTAAGACTGACATTGCTGTTGTTACATATTCAAACTTCCATAACTCATTAAATACTGAACGAATATTGTTGAAAATCGAGATATTGATTTATATCATTGAGATCTTTATCTACAATCATATTTTTCAAAACAAAAAAACAAACAAACTTATTTTAGAAGTTATAGAGCTTTGACGTTAGCTTCCCATTGACCTAACATAGGGATTTTTCCTTAATTTATGGAAACTAGTTTAGTATGCATATTTCATTTCCTGTGTTTTTTGTTCAGGTAGTACCAAAGATATAAAATGCCCTCATGTAAAATAAAAATATTTTTTTTTTCTTTAAATCTTTAGTACATCTAAATGGTTGGGTGGATTAAATAATTCTCAACAATGTGTGTAACTGTACAAAAACTCCATTCATTAATGAAATGATTTCCATTTGTAACATACATGGTTCTGTTATTGTTTGGATGCAAAGACCTTCTGTATTTGCTGCTGACACCAACTATATTAAATTATTGTACAATTTCACTTTAGCTGCCATTGAAGCAGAGATAAGTAGCTCTTTGCTGTTTCACCAAGTGTGACAAACATTTGATCAAATAATATTAAATGATATACATTTACTAGCAGCATCCTTCTCCCCATACCACGCCTAAAGGTTTCACACTTTGACTTGACACAAGGAAGGAATACTAATGTTTTGAGTAGCTAAACCATTAAACAGGTGAGACAAGCTCACCTATGGCTAGATCTCCATTCTTGGCTTCTTTAGAAGCTTCTCATCTGACCAATAAGACACCTTGTTAACTTAATAGTAAACACAACCAAATATACAGTTTCTTTTTGGTCTTTCAGAAACCTGAGTTATAGAATGCAACAGTTAATATGAAAAAAAGTGACTGACTTAAAATTGAAAAATTATATAAAATACATCTATGTCAAATATGATAAAATATTTACAAAAATAACTATAAAAGCTATCTTGAATTATTCACCACCGTCATCCCTTTTCAATTAGACCACAACAATAAAATTTGTTACTTATTAAGGTTGATTGTTTCCATTTCAGTTAATTGTCAGATTTTAGTATCATGATTAAAATGAATAAATAATTTTAAGTTACCTCCCGTATGTAATTAGTATAGGAAATATTCAATGAATAAAAACAGAAAGAGTCAAAATATTTAAAACTTGGGAAGCATTTTAAGCCTCTCTTAATATAAAATGAAGAGATTGATATCAAGCAATTTTTTTTTCATCAAATGTAACAGCAATCAACTTATAAAAGGCAGTAAAGAATGTCTAATTTAATAGTTATATTAAAATCTTATTCCCAAGTAGTGAAATAGTGTTTTTGACTTCACATCATTTAACATTGCAAAAATCTGATTTAGTTTCATGAATATGCTAATTGTTTCTGTTGAATTTTTAAGAATTCAGACAGTCACAACTGCAAAAATTTCTGTTTACATTTACAATGCCAAAGAAAAGTTATGAAGCAAAATAAAAATAAATGGAACTGTAAAGTAGTAATATCGCTTTTAGTAGAATACAAACTATGTTTCTTACTCCACTGGAGCAATAGTAAGCATGCATAGTTGTTTACTAGTCATTTGCATTGTAATACAATAAAGAACTCCGTACTAATATCTGTTCCACATATTCATGATGTGAAATAACATTAAAGGAACTTATGGAATAAATACATTTTTTAAAATTATTTCTCAATACTGATTATATTAGATCACAGAGTCCTGTTATAAAGAAGTGAGAGATGTTTGCAATATATAAGTACTTTAATTAGCTTGGGACTGAACATAACAGTACCAAGAGAAATAAGAAATTAATTCAGCTCATGGAGTTAGCAATGATTGGGTTGGAAAGAGAAGAATCTTAAAATTACAAAAGTAATTTTTTTTTAATGACAAACTATAAGAGCAGAGAAAACTATGCAAAACAAATATTCAATCTTTGGATGGGTATGTAATTGCCTTAATGTGCCCTGTAATATTCATGAAGTTTACCAGTAACAAAACACTATGGAAGTCTGGTAAAATTTCGGTTTGGAAGAGGCAGTTACCACTTTTTTTTGCTTACTAATTTTGCTCTACAAAAAAAAAGTAGGAATAATATTTTAAAATATTTCTAAATTTAAATTATTTTTAAACTCTTATTTATGGAAACACACCTGTGTAATTTTAGTGTCTTAAAATTCTACTCAATATGCTTATATTTCTTTTTTACTGTGGTAAATCATCAACAATTGACACTTGTAAAGTGAGCAATGCAGAAAAACCAATATGGCTGTAGTATTTGATTCTGAAAGGTATCATCTAATATGGAATTTTTAATATGATGGAAACAACCAACCAAAGACTAATAAATGTGTAACAGATGACAGTAAAATACATTCAATTTTACACAATTCAAAATTTCTTTCCTCTAGTGATATTCTGATATAGATTTAAATAGATCACAATTTCAGACTGTCTGTCTGATAAAGATAAATAACAAACAATAAAATTACAAATATTTATCCTACACTGGCAATATACAGTACATAGTAAAACTCTCTCAATGTTCACTTGCTTCAGGTTGTAATTTACAGTTTATGCTAAGTTGAAAAGCAGAATAAATTATCTAATAAACCTGCTAAATGATAATCATTCTACTTAACAATTAAATCAACTGAAACAATATATACACATATATTACACAACTGTTAAAATGCTATTTTATGTAAGTCAATTACAAGATCTTTGGTAAAACATGAAACAACGATGAAAGTTTGCAAAGGTACTAAATGGGCCATCTCAATTGACCACTTTCATATAATAATTCCTATCAATTCCAGAACTCTGCACAAGAGATAAAGGAACTGTTACCTCATCACACACATCTCTTGTACTACTCAATACCTTCCCTATAATCGTTACATAATGGAAAGTAGCAATTATACATAAAAAAAAATTGGAAGCCACATGGTTATCTGATGGCATTGCCAAATTTGAAACTTTTATGTATGAAAAATAAAATGCGACATAGTCTGTATTATTTTTACTTTTGTTCCCTAGTAGAAGAATCTAATTTTTCCCCTTATCACGATTACTTTGCACACTTTCAAATTACCTGTTAGTTGTGTGCAAATGTTTGATGTGCATGGAGAGCACAATTACATATTTCCTTTAGAGAAAGGATTACAAGTAATGCAGTGAGTTGCTCCATCCAATGTTTTACACTCCATGGAACATGATAAATAGAGAATCAGTCATTTTGGGGTACAATATTAGAAATGTTTGTAACATGATACAGTTCTGATCAGCTATTCACTACACATAAAGCACCTTATGAGTATTAGCTAACATGTCAAACAAATGCAGGAATGCAATCTAAACAAGCAGACTGCTCCTATTAGTCTTTCTTAAAAACAGTTCTTCTTAAGTAGCAACTGGGGTTGGACGTTTTCTTGACAGTTTGGATCTAGTTATGAAAGCATAAAAATTGCATAAGCAATGATATACATATAAAACAGAAGCTATTCTCTATAAATTTTGTTAAAGAATTTAAAAGAATCGGCTAAATTTGAACTGAACTATTAAATTTAGTTCTGTCTAGTACATTTAATCCTCAACCAGACATCTAATGACTGTTTAACTTCAGAGTTTAAAGTATTTTTCAAGTATATATGATATGCATTCACCTTTATTTTCTTAATCAATCAAGTGTTTTCTTCAAGGCTTGTCACTGCACAGGAAGATCACACACTCAAAACAATAAAATCTAGTGTAAGACGTTGCATAAATATGAATAAATATTGAATGTTCTTGTTTAATCAAGGTAATTTTTTTCAAGAGTCTTATCATTTCACACAACAAATCTTATAATTACAAAGCTCTGAATTCTTAAAGTGCATGAAAAATAAAAATGAGCACCCCCCCCCCCCCAAAAAAAAAAAAAAAAAACTTGCCACCATTATCCTGTAGTGTTTAAGTATCACCTCTGTAATGGATTATGCTGGATATCATAAAAGATAAAATTATTTTGCTGCCATATTTATCAATTTTTAGAACTGCTTCATGATGAACAAATTAAAAACTTTCTTCATAGTATAATATACAGTAATAATATACATATATGTATTTATAGTAATGTAGATGTAGGGGGGGGGGGGATAGATTCTTCCTTTGGGGAAATTTTAATCTTAGGAAACCATTAGTCCATCCATTTAATAAAAATCTTGACTACACCAGTGTATATTTATATCTATACTTCATCAAAGTATATAAATTACCCCTAAAGGACTGATTGCACAAAGATCTGATAGGAGTTTGTCAGTATAATATGTCATGTCTGTGAGCAAGGGGAGACCTCAGTAGAAATACAAGAAATATCAATGCCTTATATGAATCTCGAATCTATGCCTCTGTGCTCTGTAGCCAAGCATGCTAAGACTCTGCCACTGTTTAATGAAAAATTCTTCAGTGTATTTGTTTGGAAAATGCTACTGCCATGAGATACACTGACTTTTTTTTTGGATAATTAAGCATATAAATTAACCAAAAAGAAATTAAAAAAGAAAAGCATTTAAAATTATTTTTAAAGCATAAAAATAACATGTGGCATTCAATAAAGTATAGCAGAACTATTGCAGGTTCAACAAACATACACTAAATACAATAAAAGGGTTATTATAAATACTGGGAAGATATTTCTATAAATTCGCCCTTTTGGCATGCCACTATATGATTCTTGTTAACCAATATAGTGCAAAAATAAAAAGGAACATAGAGGTTTCATAATTTAATGTTTTCTGGGATTAAACATGGAAAAAACTGAATCCGTCAATTTTCCATTTTAGAATAAGTCACATTATTGCAATTCAAATATAAAATAATTTGATTTTTTTCAATCCCATGATTAATTGATTTTAGTGGCAAATTTTTAATGCTGTTTTTACGGTGTTGTATCAGTAGGAGATACACAGTAACTAAGCCTTGCATAAGAGCAGTTCAGTTTTGGTCTACTCAACAGGCTTAGTAATGAAATATTAGTTACGAGGGGTATTCAAAATGTTTTTGACAAGCATCTGTAGAACAAAAACCATTGCACTTACCTGAACAAACTTATGTCCTTCAAAGTACTCCCCCTACAGCATCTATGCAAAGTTGCAGCTGTCTACACAATTCTGGAAAGCTTGGTGGTACTCCTATTGAAGAATACTTTATAACTCTGAATGGAAACATTTTGCAAGGTCTTGCGCCCTTGAAAAAGCCTTCCCAGCAAGTTCCTTTTTAATTTTTGGAAACAATCAAAAATTGCATGGTGCAAGATGGGTAGTTGTTTGATTTTTCCCTGTTCCATATAGGCTGTAACTTGTCAATTTTGTGAGCACTGGCATTGCTATGAAGAAGGAGAACCCTTGACATGCCTATTGTTGCATGCTGCTCCTTCATTTTCTTAGCATTTTTGGGCAAAACAATGTTGGTGTAGTATTGGCTATTTATAGTCATCTTTTAGTTAAGGTATATATGGCTACCACTCTTTGGGAATTAAAAAAAAATTGTGAACTTCTTGATTGACTTACTTGAGCAAAAGTATACTTGGAGGATTTGGGGATGAGGTTGCTCTTCCACACCCCAACATAATTGTCAATTTTTCTGGAAGTTGTATAGTAATAAAACCATGTCTCATCACTTGTGGCAATGTCTGTTAACCGTTTGGGGCCACTAGGTTCAATCATTGCAGCATCTTCTTGAAACAAGTTAACTCTAGCCCTTTTTTGTTCTTCTGGTAGTTTATGGGGTGCCTATTTGGCACAGATCTTTTGGAACTTTAAATGTTGATGAATAACTGTTTACACACTACCCATCGATACACTGATATATAAACTTATTACCTGAATGGTGATGATGTGTGGGTTTTCTTTAATGAGTTCATGAGCAGCAAAGATGGTGCTCTTGTTCACAGCCTGCTTCGGTCTTCCTGCACAAGGCACTCTTCAAAGCTATGCCATCCTTCTCTGAATTTGCGTATCTATCCTATAACAGTGCCATATGAACGGTATGATCCCCATATACTTGTGATAAACCAACACGAATTTTTTTTTCATGTTGTACCCAAGGTGCATCTTTGAGAAAATGTAAACTCTTTCCCTGTCTTTAGTAGGCTCCATAACAACAAAGCACAGATATTTCAGACTGAACTTTATGACCGAATTTTATAAACCAGCAAGGAGAGAAATGATGATACAACCTTTGATTTTAACATGTAATGATAAGTTTAGACAAACTTTAAAACAAGACCATAGCTTGTTAACTTTGGAAGAACAAGTGGAAATCTAGACATGTATAAAGAACGTTTTGAATGCCCTCTGTACCATGGTCTAAATAGAATAACAGGTGTCATGTAAAAAAAAAATTCATCTACTGAATAAATATAAAAAGAAATTAGAGATTACCTATCTAGCTTTATGTAGTTTGTTCTTAATGGAGCTGCAGATCAGTATAAGAGAAGTGTGGTCGCTTAGCAGATCAACATTCTATTACTCATTTCTTCACTAGAAAGGTCTCCTACTCCAGAAAGCTCAATGGAAATATTTCTGGGAGTCAAGACAAAGAATGTATGTTTATAAAACGAAAAGTGTGAAGGTCAAAACCAGAAGTTCTCCACCAGGAACCTACAGAATTCCTTCTCTAAGTGTTTAAGAAATTAGCAAGGTATCGTGAGACATCTGAGATTTTTACCCTACTGTAACTGTAGTGATTTCCCTTCTCCACAAATGGAGCCCAACCTTTTACCTTTGCCATTATTATCTCTGGGAATCACATCTCCCTATCTTTGGGTATTAATTATATGGAGGGTGACTAGAAGAACTGTTTCCAGTAAAATTCTTTAGGAATGTGTCATTGAACACAGTTGCCTTCATGTTGTTAAAAATGTTGATGATAAAAGTATTAAAAGTAAAATTTAAATTGTACATCTGTCAAAATTGGCAGAGTTTAAGAATCTAAATTTTAATCAATAAATAGTAATTCCACAGAGTTAGCTGTTAACTTTTAAATCAATAAATAGTTTTGTGGAAATTTTGCCAAAATGTGGATCTAATCTACGACTATCCAGATAAAACGTACAATTTCATTTTTAAAATTTCAGTATTTGGTGCATAATTTTTACTTTATCTAGCAGAAGTTTAATCATAATAATCACAATTTCACCAAATACAAAACTTTGTACTAACCTTATTTAAAGAAGACATATGTACTTTAAATGTGGCACTTTCAAAACACTTTTTTTTTTTAAATTGTGGCACTTTAATTGTGGCACTTTCAAAATAAAGGGTTTCTAAACAAACCCTTTATTTTGAAAGTGCCACAAGTCATCTTATTCTGTTTTTTGACATATTTATTTTTTGATTATTTTTGCATTTCAGTCTACTCAAAAATGTTTGTAAATTGCTATAACTATGGTTTTTATGTTTTTGTGACCTTAATTAATTGCATTTTTTCAGTTAACTAATTTTTTAAATATTACATCTTATGAGTTTGTATTGCATATCTAACATAAACACACTTTTTTCAAAATATGGGTTCGTTATGCATTCATGATTAGATATACTGCCAAATATACAAATAAAAGTGACTGAATAAAATGTAATACAATATTAAAAGGGAAATTTGGAGAACTTCCTGTAATTCCGACAACAGACAAGACTATCCAGTTTTAGAAGTTACTGCTACGTGAAAGAAAATTTTCTGAATTTCAGAAAATTTGCATAGCAACATATCAGCCATTTTGCAAGAACTTGTCTCTGTGAACAAGCCTTTTATCAATGAAACAAATAAAGAACAAATGGTCTTGGCTTATGGATTGTAACTTTAAAATCCTGGTGTTTCTCACAACAACAAAATTACAACCTGGTGTTGACAACTGACTGAAGTGAAGGTTTTATTATGTGTACTTAAAAATTACTTGATATATGAAGCTGTAAAAATGTACCTATATTAATATATAGACTCAATGGCATATATATTTTTAGCCTCTAGAAAGTGGCATATCATAAGGATGAGGTTGAGTACTAATTGAATAATAATGGCCAATTTTTGTCCAAAATTTATTCTAAATTTAGATTACTGTACAAAAATTAAATGATGTAAGAATATGTAGTGGAAAGATCTTTAAAAATTATTGTTCTATGTGTTTGAACTTTTACAACAATTGCAATATTACTGCTCATTATAATCAACTTTTACTCTGTGTAATTTTTTAAGCTTGTATAATGATTTAATGATTGTTTTGCCAGGTTCAGACAAAACATGTACTGAATTCAATATGGCTTTAAATACAGAAAGAATATTTCAGAAGATACGGATGTGAAGTTTTTTTGAGATCTTTATCTACAGGGGTATTCCTCCATAAAATCGTTATTTTCAAAATTATGGAATTATTAGTCTTTTTAGCTTTATTTTTCCTTTCTCAAAGAGCTATTGTTTTCACTTTCTTTTCTGTATATGCTTATCTTTTTCATTTTAGAAGAAAGAAAAATGTTTTTGGATTGAATATATATTAATAAGCAGGTTTAGATTTAGAAGAAAATGGGGGGGGGGGGGCACAATTAAGTCAGAATAAAATAAGGGTGGGGGCATGAGACTGGATTTGCACTGAGGTATAACATTCCCTCCTTTTAGAAATCTTTATAGAATTCTTCAACAATGTATGAAATATGCACAAATTTAATAACCATCACCCTTACTAACTTTGCAAGGGGAGGTGATGGTGGGGAAGTGCCCTCCTATATCCAACCCTACTAATAAAATGTTGATTCACTAATTCAGTAGAAAGAATCACAGGATGTGTCCTGTAGACATGGAACTCATGAAATAAGAAGCTGAATAAAATTGGTTATGCCATGTGGGATTCGAACCCATGTCACCTGGAAATATTCATGAGTTATGATTCACATTTTTGAATCTCCCAATGGTTTGAATTTCCATTTAGAGGGACCTAAAGTTGAAAGATGCAAAATCTTAAATGAATACTTGTAAATAATCCAATCATGGTAGATCTTTTAAATTTTATTTGTAGAATGTGATGGCTAAGAGATTTACATTAGTAATAATAATTTGCCACCATTATCCCTAAGAGGTAGAAAAATGCAATGTTTTAAGAGATATATCAAAATTTCTTTTTGTATTGGATAGGTACTAGTGTAATATTGCTAATTCATTAGTAAAGTACAGAGGAGCTATCCTGTACACATGGGACTCATGAAATGATTAGCTGAAAAAAATGATGAGTTTTATCATAAGTAGGATTCTCTGTGTAGTATGAATTGGATGGAGTAGAATAGGTTATTTGTTGGAGCTGACAACAGGATTATATTTACTAATCCAATATTATTATTTGCACTTTCTGAATCATTCATTAGTTTAAATTTACACCATTACATTTATCCTGAAATCAGAAGATGGCAAACTTTATTTTCCTTGAAAATGGACATTCCATATTTGCAAGAAGAAATATGTCATTTTTCTAGTTACTGAAATAGGATTATCCCTTAATTGTTTTAAGTAGTGTACTGCATATAACAAAAAAATTAATTGGTCAAAAACAAATTAGTACACACAGAAATCTTCAGTTTTGTTTTTTAAATCTTAATTAAATTTTAGTTTTTTAATTCAGCTTGACAATTAGACAGTGGATTAGTCTCATTATTATTCTAGTAAATATAATCCTGTTAGCTCCAACAAATGATTTATTCTGCTCTGTCCAATTCATACTGAACAGAGAAGTGTGGATATCAAATAGCAATGTATTTCAATTTTGGGTTAGGTTATTTTACCTTTGAGTGGTGCTTTTTCCATAAAGTGGGCTAAATGGCCAAGGTTGGGGAAAGGGATCCACTGGGCAGCTTCCTGTCAAGATCACCCAGCATGTTCTTTAACATGCACAATGTATGGCTCTCCTGCACAAGGTGGTCATGACTTAATGTCCCATATGACAGAGGTTTTCAAGCCCTTTGGTGTCACCTTTCTCCTGCAGGCAGAATGGGGCTTAATGAGAAAATCTCAGTTCAGGCCCACTTGAGACAAACCTGGGAACATCAGATTACAAACTTTGTTGACTACCAAGCCAACACCTTTAATTTTTGATGTAATGTAATGTTAATATCAGACATAAGAATAGTTAACAGTTGAGGTAATTCAAAAAATTTGAGAAAAATATTCTTCCTGTTTTCTGGGAAACATTTGCATTACAATATAAATCAGAACCTTCGAACAATTACATTTACTCATGAAATAAGCTGAAAAAAGAATTAGTTTTGCAGTGTGTGGAATTCAAACCCATGTCTCCTGGAAACTGCCAGTTATGCTAACAACTATAGTTTTTTTTCAGGTGGTGTGACATATAAACTTTCCAGATTTTTTTTTCTTATTTGATTCACACAGTGGACCATCCATCTGGGAAGTGGAAAACTGTGTTGTTCTATAGAGATGGTATTAAATCAATAATTCAGTAGTAATCACAGGATGTGTCCTGTAGACATGGAACTCATGAAATAATAGGCTGAAAAAAATTGGTTTTGCTGTGAGTGGGATTTGAACCTATGTCTCCTGGAAACATGCCAGTTATGCTAACCACTACACCATTATAGGCTAACGTTTTTTTCAGCTGGTGTGATATATAAACTTTCTGAAATTTTTTCTCCTGTATTTGATTTGCACAGTGGTGCCATCTATCTGGGAAGTGGACAACTGTCAGCTGCTATATGTCACAACAGCTGAAAAAAAACTGTTAGATGATGGTGTAGTGGTTAGCATAATAGGCATGTTTCCAGGACACATGGGTTCGAATCCCACTCACAACAAAACCAATTTTTTTCAGCTTATTATTTCATGAGTTCAGTGTCTACAGGACATATCCTGTGATTCTTTACTACTGAATTACTGGTTTAATGCCATGAGTGACAAATATTTAGTATCATCTCTATGTGACAACACAGTTGTCCACTTCCCAGATAGATGGCACCACTGTGCGAATCAAATATTAAAAAAATCCAGAAAGTTTATGTCACACCAGCTGAAAAAAAACTTTAGCCGATGATGGTGTAGTGGTTAGCATAACTGGTATATTTCCAGAAGACATGGGTCCGAATCCCATTCATGGCAAAACCAATTTTTTTCAGCTTAGTATTTCGTGAGTTCCATGTCTATAGGGCACATGTCCTGTGATTCTTTGCTATTGAATTACATTTATTTTTGCCTTTTGAATTGCTGGCACAGTTGCTTTACCATACTAGAATTTAGAGA
Source organism: Ryuthela nishihirai (assembly GCA_038380435.1). NCBI lineage: Eukaryota > Metazoa > Arthropoda > Arachnida > Araneae > Heptathelidae > Ryuthela > Ryuthela nishihirai. The sequence continues at coordinate 13,365,975 of JAWZYU010000020.1, read as the reverse complement.
GACTATGTGACTAACTCATAATATACCATGCTTTTTTTTGTCTATAGCACTGATAATAATGGCCTATGAAAAAAGTCTAAAAAAAGTAAAGAAAAAAAATATAAATCACTGCAGTTTTTTATTCCATACAGATGGAAAAAGAAATTCAAAAATTTGAAATATTTTTACAGCTTATAGACATTATATATATGTTGCTTTTCTTATTCATCTACCTTGCATATCTGAAAATATAGAATAGGATTATCCCATATTTGTTTTAAGTAGTGTACTGCACATAATAGAAAAATAGACTGGTTAAAAACAAATCTATTCTGGATAGATTCAATTAACTTAGCATACAAACACTAACAGTGCACAACATAATAAATTGTAAACATATATTGTTAATTTTATGGAATTATAAAAAATCAAACAATTACCTTATCTGTCCTGCAAGTAAGGGATTGATAGCATAGAGCCAATCATAAACTTCTTTATCACCTAGGGTTTGCAACAGGAAGCCTCGGTGTTTGGTGACCACAGAAAAAGTATTTGGAACCTTTAAAAATTAAAATTGTTATTGGATTTTACATTTATCCAATTTGCAGAAAATAACTTTTAGATTTAATGGTTTGTTCAAAAATAAACTCTTTAGTATTGGTCTCTATGGTAAGCCCTTACAGTTGCAATGCCAAACTGCTCTGAGGTAAAGTATTAAAAAGTTATCAAAATTTTAATGTTATGTCTTTAGAACAGAAGTTTCATAAATAGAAATAAGTTTTAATTCATGTTTTACAATACCATTTAAATGACCTCCTCACTGAAGGGTTTAATAGATTAAATCCCATAAAACTAGAGGTGGCATGACTTTTCCCAGATGGGTTGGGTTGTTTTACCACTGAGTGGCACTTTTTTCACACAGTGCACTAAATGGCCAGGTCACAAGACGCTGAAGGCTCAGAGAAGGTTGGGAGAAAGGGATCCTGGACAGCTGTTGGGAGATAGATGATGGTCTCCCATCAAGGCCATCCAGAGTGTTCTTCAACATGCACAGGGTATGGCTCTACCACACATGGGGTCACAGCTTAATGTTCCATCTGACGGATCTATCTAACGGCAGATATACAAAGAATTGTAGACTTTTCCCAGCGATTAGCCTAAAAGTGGGATAGTTAAAAGGTAGAACTTATTTTAGCAATACTTTTAATGATATTTTAACTAAATACACTAATTAACAGTGGCGAATTGCGATTTTTTACCAAAACTTTTCCTGTAATTTAAAAAAATAAACTTTTCCATAGCAGATATGCAGCTTCATACTAAAATGATTCATTATAAATTTCAGTGCTTCAGTTAAACTTTAATGCTTGGAAATATTTTTATTCAATCAATAAATAATACCCACAGAGTTGACTGTTGACTTGAAAGTCAATAAATAGTTTTGTGGAAAAACGTTTTGCCAACATGTGGGATTTGAACCCACATCTCTCCAGATACATACCAGAGTGTTCCAAGACCAATGAATTAATGTTGAGTTCGTGTTTTTTTTCACTAATATGACTTATCAATTTCCCATGATTGCTATGCCTGGACATGCACCATCTATGATTGGGAACAGAAACTATTTCTTCTAATGTTGCACTGAGTAAGATGCAAATAAATAAGTCACTTCACACTATTAAGCATTATTGCATTCAAAGCAGTCTTTTGAGTAGACATTTTTAACTGGTTTTTATTCAGAAAAGTAAAGAACACATTTACCATTTGACCCTCTAAGCTAAATAGCTTATCTGCAAGAAATTGAATAATAATGCTAATAGTGTGAAGCGACTTATTTATTTATATTATTATACTTATTTCCATGGTGCAGGAATGAGGGTGAAACATCCACTTCAGCATCTGCCATTGCAGCTACATCATGGGTTACACCGTCTCCATTGGTGTCAAGTGAGGCAACATTGGACTATGGAAGGGAGGAGAGTGTTGTCAACACAAGAGTTCTGCTTCTGTTTTGACATGTCAGTGGTTGTTTGTCTGTTTGGTGGTGGTGGCATCAATGACATGAGGAAGCCTATTCCATTAGCAGCCATATGGCTCCCCACCATGGTAAAATGGTATGGGGTGGCATCACATATGGTGGCTGAACACCTCTGCTACATGTTTCAGGCACACTAAAGATAAGATGTTATGTTGATGACATTGTTAATCCTGTGGCATGGCCTTTCCTTACCACCATGCCTGGACTGATTCTGAAGTAGGAAACGCCACCCCACACACTTCATAAACAACGGATAGTCTCTAAGGTATGGACATTCTCCTATTTCTGCCATACTCCCTGAACTTGAGCATATGTGGGACCTTATCGGTCGCTGCCTTTACCAACTCTCTTTGGTGGTGAACCTGGTACAGTTGCATGCAGTTTGGAATGCCATACCTCAGGACATCATTAACCATCTGATTGATAGAATGCCGAGACATCTACAGGCTTGTATAACTGCTCGAGGTGAGCCTATTATGCACTGATGATTCTGCAATAAATGCACATACCTTACATTCTCATATTTCATTTTTTGATCATTTGGACATTTACCCTCATAGCAGTGCCTATGTTATGGGAATGCCTGCAGATTTCCACGATTCTCCGTGTTAGCAAGCGCGCATATGAGGGCAGCACCGTTCCACGGTAAGCTAAGCTACACTAATGGTAAGCATATAGCAATCTGGTTGAAGTCTTATGGTAAATCCGAGGACAAGTCGAGAGAAAGAAAGAATCAGACAGATGGCTAATCAAGTACAATAAACTAGAATCTTTCTCAGAGATATAAATGGGAATAATGAATCCTTAAATACTAGACAAATGCTGTTGAAAATTGAGATTTAAATAGATAAAATTATAATCTTGAATTTATATTAAGATTCCCATTCACATAACACAGAAATTCTGTAATATTTTGTTTGAGCAGTTACGTTTTGTTTAGGTTTGTTACTCAGTTCCATATATTGTGAAGGTTTCTGCAATTCCAAAATATTATTTATTCAAAAGTGATCTCAGAAATTTTTTCCAATTACTCATGTCATCTTTATGTTGCTGACATATTGATGCAGCCACCTGTCTTGCAGATCAAGTTTGGAATAGATTCGATAGAAACTAAGTTTCGCTTCTGCAAAACATCACACAATACTGCATCATTGTTCAGACTTCTAGTTAAAAACAGCAGAAATTAGACAGAATAGTAAATAATTACTTACAAACAAATCCGTATCAGAATCCAATTTTGAAGCAAGCAGTAAACAGCATAATAATCTACACTGCTATGAAGCAAGTAACAAGCAGAACAGCGGATCGCCAGCGCCAAGTGGACGAAAATGTAATTAGTGCTACTCACGTCTTGAAATCGGCAGGCATTCCTATTATGTAGACACCGCTCATAGCTTCCATCGTATCAGTTTCAGGCATATACATCAGTTTCTTCACGGTGTTGATTTTCCACTTTAAGCAGTTATTTTTATTTTATTTTCCCACAATTTTGTTTAGATTTTGTTTAATTTTGATTTAATTATTTCACTTTTAAACCAAAATGAATTTTTTTTTATCATACTACTTTCTTTAGGCTGAATTTATTGTTTACCCAAAAAGCTAAACATATGCATTATTTCCATAAATGACTAAAAAATAAAAAAAAATTAAAAAAATTAAATAGATGCAAGATTTCAGCATTAATAAAAATATTATGAACTATTTATATTACAATTATAAAATAATTTGGAAAAAAAAAACTTTTTTTAAATAATTTTTATTGTACTTGAAAATAGAAAAACACAGTAAAATTTTGCAATATTTTAATAAATGCTTAAAACTTTTAACTTCCCTTTCATTTTTCTTCAATGTTTTTTGCTATTTTATTAATCACAATTAAATGTTCTTTCTTTGGGTATATAACATGAATATTTCCCTTCATAAGCTACTTCAGGATGAGGTTTTAAAGTTGTGTATTTCATTTTCTAAAAATACCTCAAAATTAACTTCGCTTCCAGAGAGACCAGTTTCAGAAACCTTACACTTTAAGGGCTAAACGTGTAACTTTCTCCACATACTATACTTCCCACATAAATTTTACCCTCCAAGAAATGGCTGCAGATTATATGGGATATTAACCTGCGATTAGTTATCCTTTCGTTTTGCTATATTACCAAGTACATTTGGTCTTTTGACCATTTATAATAACTAATGGTCTTTGAAATATTTTGCACTAAATAATAATTTTTTGAAATTTTTTCCCATTTTTTCATAATTAAATGTTTTATTTTTTGAATGGATAGGGAAGTATAATATATACATTATACTTTCCTATCCTTTCCTTTATTATACTATATATTTCACATTTTGGTGAAAAGAATAAAGGAAAAGTATTAAATACATGCATTTCCATTTTTAGCTCATTTAAAAAAATTAAATTACCCAATATCTTCACTTTGTTATCTATCTGTAGACACACAACAAAGCAGTCTTTTGAGTAGACTTTTTTTTTACTGATTTTTATTCATAAAAGTAAACAATACAATACATTTACCATTTGACCCTCAAAGTTAAATATCTTATCTGTGGGAAACTGAATAAATTCAATAAAACACCAATAAAACTACTACACCGAAAGTTACATGAAACACTACTACACCAAAGAGCCAAAACATTATGACCACCTGCCTAATATGATGTTGGTCCTCCATGTGCCACCAAAACAGCTCTGATCCAGAAAGGCATGGGCGCTACAAGATTTCTAAATGTGTCTTGTGGTATCTGCTATCAACACATTACCAGCAGTTTTTTTAACTCTTGTAAGTTACGTGGTTGAGCCATTGCATGTTGGATATGCTGTTCCAACACAAACCACAGATGCTTGATTGGATTGATGTCTGGGGAATTTGGAGACCAGGGCAATATCTGGAAGTCTTCCTCATGTTCTGTGAACATTCTCGAACAATCCAGGCAGTGTGGTATGGCACATTATCCTGCTGAAAGAAGGCACTACTAGAGGGATATACCATTGCCATGGAAGGATGTACCTGGTCTGCAATGATGTTTAGGCAGGTGGTAGATGTCATAGTTTCCTGCACATGTATGGCTGGATCCAAGGTTTCCCAGCAGAACATGGCCCAAAGCATTATACTTCCTCCATTGGCTTGTTTTCATCCCACAGTGCATCCTGGTGCCAACATTTTGCCAGGTAAACAATGTACATGTACCCAGCTGTCCACATGGTGCAACAAGGAAACGAGATTCATCAGACCAGATGATTTTTTTTCAATCATTCAAGGTCTAGTTTTGATGCTCATGTGCCCATTGTAGGTACTTTCGATGGTGAATTGAGGTTAGAACAGGCACTAGGAGAGGCCTGCAGCTATGCAGCCCCATTTTCAGCAGGGTTTGATGTACTGTGTGTTGTGACACATTACTCCTGTAACCAACATTCAAATTACAGGCGAGTTGCACCACAGTATCCCTTCTGTTGGCTCGTACCATATGGGAAGGCCTTCACTCACCTCTAGTATCAATGAACCATGGTCGGCCCACACCTTGCCAGCAGTTCATGGTTTTCCCCTCCTTGGACCACTTTTCGAAGGTACTAACCATGGCTGACCACGAGCACCCCACACGCCTTGCCATCTCGGAAATGCTCTAACCTAGTTGTCTGGCCATTACAATTTCAACTTTGTCAAACTCACCTAAGTCTGCTGCCTTTTCCACTTGAAGAACAAGAAAAATACTGATTAACAGAGCTCAGTATCAGGTGTTATTTATACCGTTTCACGGCCTTCACATGAGCTGGTCATAATGTTTTGGCTCTTCAGTGTATAATAGTCAGTTAATTATTTGTCTTTCCCAAATATTTTCTCAATTCTGTTTTGAGGCTGCTATGTATCTATATTTTATATTTCTCTTGGGATAGCATTGGAAATGTACAGGAATAATACTTTTAGCTATTATAGATTGTAGTTTTTTTTTCTTATCTACATTACTTAAATATGTTGTCCCATGTACAGTTATTCTAGAACTTAAAAATATATATTTAATTTTTTGAATTTTTATCATTATTCTCAGGCTTTCATAAATGTATGAATATAAGACACATAAGCATTAGACCTACAAAATTCATGAAATGCAATTCCTAGTTATTTTATTTGATGTACCTATTCACTATGTGGACATACTGATTCACAATTAGAAATATTCTTTTTGCAAAATATTTCATGGATTTTGATAAAAAAGGTTCTATGAATATGAAATCCTAGTAAATGTATCATCATTTTGTTATTTAAGTATATTTATTATGATTTAACCATTTAATTATGTTATTGTAATCTGTTTTTATCTCTGAAATGCTAGCATTTAAATATTTGTTATTGTTTATTAAAACAATTTCATCAGCGTAGAAATAAATAACACTTTTTAAGTTTACGTTTAACAAATCGTTTATTATACCAGGAATAATAGTTCTAAACAATTCATTTTAGATATAAATTAAAAAAATATTTTTTGATTGCTTGAGGGGGTATTTATTATTTTTATTTTTATAGGTATTGATAAAATATTATGACTCATTTTTCAAATCTATGAAAGTTTCAAATGCCCACTCTAATGGTGTAAAAGATTGAAAATTACCAAATTTGAAATGAATATTGCAATGTATTTATGCTAGAAATGTAAAATTTTGGTGCTGGAGTGCAAGGGTCATGAGGTTTGCATTGACAGCAATGATATATCTCCTAACTCCCAGGGGGATGGAGGGAGATGCAACTTTTTGTTTTATAAAATAAATAAAAACTTCCTTTTATGCTGTACAGTACTCAGGTACTAATAAAATATTACTATTTGTATTTTCCTACTCATCCATTAGTTAAAATGTGCCCTTTTCAAGGGTGCTAAAGAAGGAAAATGACAGAAGATATTCTCTTTGAAAATGTGATCCCATATCCACCTGAGGTAAGATATTATTCTTATTGTTAGAAATAAATTTTAAATAAGCTAATGCCATAGTTATGAGAGTGTAACTCATAAATACAAAATGTTTAATTTGAATATTTTTATAATTCAAAAAATTTACCTTTAGCATTGCTTCCTGGTCTTCACTGTATTCTACCTGAGCTGTAGCCAAATTTATTAAACCTCTTTCAACTGCATCTTTTTCATCTTTATAGATAAACACATATGGTCTTCGTACAACCTTGAAATAAGAGTTAATTTGATTTTGAAATGCTATGAAATCTGGTAAAAATAATAGTGTTTACAATACATACATATAAATACATTTTACTAATAAGAATTAAAAAAAAATTGCATTGCAAAAATTTCCATGTTTTTAGCTAAAATATCAATTATAATTTTGATCACTTGTATTTTCAGCTATAAATTCGGTACAATAAATTTCAGATTTGTCATATACAGAGGGTTCTTTGATATATGTCTGGGACAGGGACCAGAAAGATATGCTAAAAATGAGGTATATCAGACATTTTTTTCCTCCATGAGAATTAATGTGAAAAGGGGATGCAGACAATAACATTATAAGCTTTGCATGTGAATAGCTGAATGTAATTTTATATCCATAATACACATAAGATATAATGGAATTGACTATGAATAGGGACCATTTTACTCATTGTAACATGATGACTACAAATATTTGAAGCCATATTTTAAAGCCAATATTTTCACAGTGTGACACTTTCAAACATATTTTTCTTAACCTATCTGATGGGCGCATTGTTTGCTATGTGCCCAGTCGCCCTTGGGCAGTGTGGTGTTCTGAAGAAGTCACCTCGTGTTGCCATAGAATATGAGATAAATGACCAGGTCAAAAGGACTCAGAGAAGTTTGGGGAAGGAGACCCACTGGCCAGCTGTTAGGAGACAGATGGTAGTCTCTTGTCAAGGACATCCAACATGTTCTTTAATGTGCACAAGGTATGACTCTCCCATACACAGAGTCATGGCTAAACTCCCCATCTGACAGACAGCTTTTCCAAGCCCATTGGTGACCCCTACTGACTGAGGGCAAGGGGCAGGGTTTTGCAGAGCTAAATCTTAATGCTGGCCCAGGTGGGACTCAAATCTGGGAACTGCAAATTATGAATCTGGTGAACTACTAACTGAGCCACCCCTGTCCCTATCTCTACAGAATTATCAAAATTTTTTCTTCGTGCATTATATATTTGATTGAGTTCTAAAGTAATTTCACTACTTTAGAACTCAATCAACTTGAACCTGGGAACTGCAGATTCCAAGCCTGGTGCACTACTGACTGAGCACCCCCCCCCCCTCCCTCCTCCAGAATCAGTGACTAACCTCCCGCAGTTCATCACTATTGAATTTAGACATAAATAAATGTGCATGCACATTTTTGCAATCGCTATAATATATATACATACACAATACATAAAAAATCCTCATGCAGCCATGGGTTATGGAGCTCCTACCAGACAGTGTAATGTTTCTCTCCAGACATGTCTATCCTGAACTATAGCTGCTGCATTTTGTCACTGTAGGGAAATTCTAGCTGTTTGGCATTGTCTGATCATCACATCCTAGATCTCCCCCTCCCCTTTTCCTGAAGCCATTAGGCACACTATTTACCAATCTGCAGCTATGCATACAGGTAACATGGCCAAACCAATGCAGGCTCTCTCAAAAAATTCACTGCACAAAATGCTATTCAAGGGAGGTTGCCTACTGCTTTGCTTAACCTCATCATTACTTATAAAGTCAAAACATCTAATGCCCAAGACAATGCATAAGCATCCAGAATCAAAGGTATCAAGGTTTCTGTTATCTTGCTTATAAAGGGTCCAAGTTTCATTATCATAACTAACCCAAGAAAGAACCAAACTATTATGCAGGCTAATTTTAGTGGGGTGAGGGTGGCTCAGTTGGTAACGCGCCAGGCTCGTAATCTGTAGTTCCCAGGTTCAAGTCCCAGCTGGGTCAGCATTGAGATTTATCTCTGCAAAATTCCCCGCCCTGCCTATGGTCAGTAGGGGACACCGATGAGCTTGGAAAGGCCGCTGTCCGTCGGATGGGACGTTAAGCCGTGGCCCCGTGTGCGGGAGAGCCATACCCTGTGGACGTTAAAGAACACGCTGGATAGCCTTGACGGGAGGCTCCCATCTGTCTCCCAACAGCTGTTCCAGTGGGTCCCCTCCCCCAACCTTCTCTGAGCCTTTGGGGTCCATGTGACCTGGCCATTTAGCCCATGGTGTGCAAAAAAGTGCCGCTCAGAGGTAAAACAACCCAACCCTAATTTTAGTCTTTAGGTGCATATACCTAATTTTCCACACACTCTAAAGATTTTTAAAGGTCCCAACAGCAATATCTATTCTTTATTTATCTCATGCCACACATCACCAGTATCTGTTACATAGCTACCAATTTTCATCACTTTACTTTTTTCGCTGTTTATCACCAAACCTACTCTATTGCCAGTCTCATCAACAGTCCTAATAAAAGAATTCATCTCATCAACATCATTAGCCAACTGAGCCATAAATAATCTAAATCAGAAATTTTGAAATCTCTAGACCATTTAAGGCTAAAATATTTTCCTTGCAAAGAATTCTGCATAACATAATCAATAACCAAACTAAAAAGAAAAGGAGACAAAATACACCCTTGTCCAACTATACTAGCAATGTTAAACCAATCGCTACAAGCCTTTCCAACTCTCACACATGGTTCAGTGTTATTATAGAGCTTTCATTATGCTAACTAACTAGTCAGATATACCATATGATCAACCACAAATTATATTGATCAACAGAGTTAAAAGCCTCTTTGAAATGTATAAAGCTAGTAATCACACACATCACTCTAAACCAGGCATGTCCAAACTTTTGACTTCCATGGGCCACATTGAGTGAAGATGAATTGTTTTGGTCTGCACATAAAATATATAATATAGTTAATGCATATGAATAATAAAACTTCATTTATTTTCTTATGTTTTTTATTATAAAATTGAAAAAAGGGCAACATAAAACTAGTGGGATATCAAAAATTCGCTGAAAATCACATATCTATTGAAAGCTTATGTTGTAAACACGTAAACTTTACAATTTTGTGGGCCGCGGGTTGGACAAGCCTGCTCTAAACATTTCTCAACAATCCTAAGTGAAAATATTTTATCTATATATCCTGCTATCACTACTGAACCCACACTGTTAATCATGAGTTGTCCATCAACCAAATTCAAATTTCTATTATGTATAATATGCAAAGAACTTTACTGGAACAGAAAATAAACTACTCCTCCTATAATTATCACAAGAACTACAATCACCTTTTAAAAAAATAGGGATAATAATAGCTCTAGTAAAATCCTTAAGAACAACTTTATCCTAAAAATATTCAAAATTTCAGTCAGCTATGTGACAACACAAATGTCCCCAGCTCTAAGCATTTCACAGTGGTGATTTCATCCACCCCTGGGGATATCTGCAGTTTTAATTTCATCCTCATCATCCTCAAGCAGCCATGGGCTATGGAGGTCCAACCAGACCGTGCAATTTAGTTCTCCAAGCAAGTTGATCCTGAGCTACATCTACTGCATCTGGCCACCGCACACCAATTCTAACAAGGTCCTGTTTGACATTGTCTGCCCACCACATCCTAGGTCTCACCTTCTTTCTGAGGCCTTTAGGCATACTGTTCATAACCCTATTCGCCAATCTATAATTATCCATACCGGCAACATTGCCAAACCAACAGAGTCTCTCTCTGCTGCTTAAAGGAGGTTGCTGACTCCTTTGCCTAACCTCATCATTAGTTACAAAGTTGAACCACCTAATGCCCAAGATACTGTGTAAGCATCTGGAATCAAAATCATCTAGTTTCCTGTCATCTTGTTTACAAAGCCTCCAAGTTTCATTACCATAACTACTCTAGAAATAACCAAACAATTACAGAGTCTAATTTTAGTCTTTAGGTGTATACGCCTACTTCTCCACACTCTCCATAGATTATTAAAAGTCCCGGCAGCAATCCCTATTCGTCTATTAATCTCATGCCGCACATCACCATTATCTGTTACATAGCTCCCAAGATAATTAAACTGTGACACCTGCTCAAGACTGCAACCATTCAGATTAACTGAATCACAGCCTGCCTGACCAATTTTCATCACTTTAGTTTTCACTCTGTTTATAACCAAACCTACTCTACTACCTGTTTCATCAACAGCTTGAATGAAAGAGTTCATCTCATCAACATCATTTGCCAAAACGGCTAAATCATCAGCATAATCTAAATCAGAAATTTTCATATCTCCAGTCCATTTAAGGCCAAAATCTTTCCCTTGAAGTGAATTTCGCATAACATAATCAATAACTAAGCTAAAGAGAAAAGGAGACAAAATGCACCCTTGTTGAACACCAGACGTAATGCTAAACAAATTGCTACAGGCCTTACCAACTCTCACACACGACTCAGTGTTATTATAGAGAGCTTTCATTATGTTAAATAACTTGTCAGGTATACCATATGATCTCACAATCAACCACAACATATGACGATCAACAGAGTCAAAAGCCTTTTTGAAATCAACAAAGCTAGAAATCAAAGGTTTCTGAAACTCTAAACATTTTACAAGAATCTGCCTAAGTGAAAATATCTGATTCACACATCCCCTACCACTTCTGAATCCACATTGCTCTCACACAATTGACTGTCAACCAGATTCTTAATTCTATTAAGCAAAATCATGGAAAGAACTTTACCTGGAACAGAGAGTAGGCTGATACCCCTATAGTTATCACAAGAACTGTGATCACCTTTTTTGAAAATAGGGATAACAATAGCTCTGGTAAAATCCTTAGGGACCATGCCTTTATCATAAAAGACATTCAGAATTTCAGTCATCCAAGTGGTAACCAAAACATTCCCAGCTATAAGCATTTCCGTAGTAATTTCATCTACCCCTGGGGATTTATGCAGTTTAAGTTTAGAAACAGCCAAAATAACTTCAGATTGTGTTATAGGGCCAACATTAAAGCCACCAATGCATCTATCATCATTGCAAACAATGGGAGTAGAACTAACTAAATTGTTTAGAACATCACTGAAATGCTCAGCCCACCTAGCCATGACAGAATCCTCCCCTTCTATAACCTTACCTTGTTTATCCTTCAATCCCTGTATACTTGTCCGTTTTCTACCACACAATACTTTAACTATCTGGTACAGCTCTCTGCTGTTGTGCTGTCTAACTGCTTCTTCGGCTTTGTCAGCCAAACCATCAAGCCAAAGATTCTTATCAGCAACTAACTGATCTTTTACATGTTTATTAAGTTCTCTGTAATGTTTTCTATTAGGACTAGTAGGGTATTGATTAAGGACATTCCTGCAGTTATTTCTTTCCGAAATAAGCTCAAGTGCCTTATCACTCAGAAAATTCTACCTCTTCTGCTCCTTTTTTCCTAAAAGAGTATACTGTTAGTGTCCAAAAAAGCCTGTTTAAAATGATCCCATTCTTCCACAACTTCAGTAGTAAGCATACCATGACTGTCATAATGACTAAATAATCTATCATGGTAAGCTTTGGCTATAACTGGGTCTTTCAGAGCTTCAGTATTAAAAGTAAATTTTTTAACCCTAGCACAACACTTTTTAAGTTTAAGTTGCAAGACACTTTTAACAAGGTAATGGTCAGATACAATTTCAGCTCCCCTATATGACCTGGTATTCCTAACAGAACTAGCCCATTTGCTGTTAATTAATATATAATCAATCATATTCTTATGCAGCCCATCGGGTGAAACCCATGTGTACTTATGTATGTCATGGTGTTTGTAATAAGTGTTAGTTATTCTGAAACCATTGAGTTTACTTACTTGTAAGAGATGTTGCCAATTGCCATTGCAGCTACCAATACCAAAAGGGTCTATTACTCCTCCCCAAAGGTCAGAGTCATTACCAACTTTGGCATTGAAGTCACCTAGAACAAGGGTAATATCTCCTTTCTTGACAGAATTCAAAATATCCTGAAGTTGTTCATAAAACCTATCCTTCTGATCCTCATCGGCATCCTCAGTGGGGGCATAACAGCAGATAACATTCAAGTCTTTAACGCTTGTCTGAAATTTTGCTGTAAGAAACCTTTCATTAATGCACTCATATCCTAGAAGAGCATCGCTAGCGTGTCTGCTGAGAAGCAGATCCACGCCTTGGTGATGCTTATTGTCGTCCCTCCCTGAAAAGAGAAATTTAAGATTATTTTTAAGAATCTGACCTTTATCTGTCCATCTGGTCTCTTGCAAGCCGAGAATATCTAAATTATAACGGTGGAATTCTTGTGTGAGGACATCAAGAAAAAAAGCTCTGTGCAGAGTCCTCACATTCCAACTACCTATGGAGAGAAAATGGTTAGTGGAATGTTTAAAGAAACTATGTTTATTGATAGAGGGAATGCCGAAAATATCAAACAGCCCCCTAATCGCAGACATGGGACAAAGACCCGTTCCCCCACTACTAAAGGCTGAAGCCATCTACACTGGAAGACTTCCTCCAATGCAGAATTTGATGATGGCAATAGGAAGCAAAGAGTTCAGGTGTCTGCGATGACCTCTGCTCAGGATTATCCACCAGCTGATAAACATATCCTATGAATCTATTCACTTGGGGCTGTCAACCCACAGACAAACAGAAAACACAGCTTAAGATTATCCCTCCACAGAAGCCCACCAGTGCAGCAAAATCAGGTTCCGTAATCAAGCTCAGAGCGATATATCTATCCAGTCCAGTGAGTTTATATGGTCAGCACCAGGACCCTGTGTGGTTGACCACTCCTCAGCAGGGTAGAAAAAAAAAGAAAAGTAGCCATAGTTGTCCAGATCAGTAGGCCACACTAATCCGGCAGCCCTCCCCTTCCGTTCACTTCCACAACAGAGTATCTCTTTTGAAAGGTACTAACGGTCTGCACCATGAGAAGGTGGGGTCGGACATTAGGTGCTAGGCCTGGCCGGTTCTATGCATCATCACAGGGGATTGGTGCATAGCTCTAATTTAGAGATAGCCAATGTGACTTCAGAATGTGATGTAGAGCCAATATTATAGCCATTAACACATCTGTTCTCATTGCAAACAATGGGAGTAGAAATAATAACATTGTTTAGAATATCTCTGACATGCTTAGCCCACCTAACCATCACAGAATCTTCACCTTCAACCACCTTACCATGTTTATTCCTCAATCCATGTGCCTGTCTATTTCTTCCCACATAAAAGATTAACTATCTGGTTAAAACCTCCTGTTGTTGTGCTGTCTAACTGCTTCCTTTGCTTTGTCAGCCAAGCTATCAAGCCAAAGATTCTTATCAGCTGTTAACTGATCCTTTACATGTTTATTAAGCTCACTGCAATGCCATCTGTTATGAATAGTAGGGTGTTTATTCGTATTATTTATGTGCTTCCTTCTTTCAGAAATAAATTCCATAGCCTTATCACTCAAATAATTTTGTTTCCTATGTTCCTTTTACCCTAAAGAGTACTGTTGATTTCAAGAAAAGCTAGTTTAAACTGATCCCATTCTTTCTCAACTTCAGCAGTAAGCAAACCACGATTGTCATAATAACTAAGTAGCCTACCATGGTATGCTTTGGTTATATTTGGATCTTTCAGACCTTCAGTGTTAAAAGCAATTCTCTTAATCTTAGCACATTTCTTAAGCTTCAGTTGCAAGACAATTTTGACCAGGTAATGGTCAGACCCAATTTTGTCTCCCCTGTATGACATAGTTTTCTTAACTGAACTAGCCCATTTTCTGTTAATTAAAATATAATCTATCATATTCCTGTGTAACTCATGCATATTTATACAGGTAAATAATAATATTAAACTACTTACCTGTAGGAGATGTTCCCCATTGCCATTGGAGGAATAATGCCAGAGACCTAAAAACCCCTGCCCAGAGGTCAGAGTCAGTAACAACCTTAGCATGGAAGTCACCTAGCACAAGAGAAATGTCTTCTTTCTTGACAGAATTCAAAATATTCCAAAGTTGTCTATAAAACTTATCTTCTTGTTCTCATCATAGAATGTAACTTTCTATGGGGATTTAACAACAGATGACCTTTCAAGTCTTTAATTTTCACTTTAAATTTAGCTGTAAAAAACTGGTCTGTAAATGGTAGCTAGGTAGTCACTGGAAGGAGAGCTATGCACCAATCCCCTGTGATGATGCATAGAACCGGCCAGGCCTAGCACCTAATGTCCGACCCCGCCTTCTCGTGGTGCGGACCGTTAGTAACTTTCAAAAGAGATACTCTCTTGTGGAAGTGAACGGAAGGGGAGGGCTGCCAGATTAGTGTGGCCTACTGATCTGGACAACTATGGCTACTTTTCTTTTTTTTCTACCCTGCTGAGGAGTGGTCAACCACACAGGGTCCTGGTGCTGACCATATAAACCTACTGGACTGGACAAATATATGGCTCTGAGCTTGATTATGGATCCTGATTTTGCTGCACTGGTGGGCTTCTGTGGAGGGAAAATCTTCCGCTGTGTTTTCTGTTTGTTTGTGGGTTGACAGCCCCAAGTGAATAGATTCATAGGATATGTTTATCAGCTGGTGGATAATCCTGAGCAGAAGTCATCGCAGGCACCTGAACTCTTTGCTTCTATTGGCATCGTCAAATTCTACATTGGAGGAAGTCTTCCAGTGTAGATGGCTTCAGCCTTTAGTAGTGGGGGAACGGGTCTTTGTCCCATGTCTGCGATTAGGGGGCTGTTTGATATTTTCGGCATTCCCTCTATCAATAAACATAGTTTCTTTAAACATTCCACTAACCATTTTCTCTCCATAGGTAGTTGGAATGTGAGGACTCTGCACAGAGCTTTTTCTCTTGATGTCCTCACACAAGAATTCCACCGTTATAATTTAGATATTCTCGGCTTGCAAGAGACCAGATGGACAGATAAAGGTCAGATTCTTAAAAATAATCTTAAATTTCTCTTTTCAGGGAGGGACGACAATAAGCATCACCAAGGCGTGGGTCTGCTTCTCAGCAGATACGTTAGCGATGCTCTTCTAGGATATGAGTGCATTAATGAAAGGTTTCTTACAGCAAAATTTCAGACAAGCATTAAAGACTTGACTGTTATCTGCTGTTATGCCCCCACTGAGGATGCCGATGAGGATCAGAAGGATAGGTTTTATGAACAACTTCAGGATATTTTGAATTCTGTCAAGAAAGGAGATATTACCCTTGTTCTAGGTGACTTCAATGCCAAAGTTGGTACTGACTCTGATCTTTGGGGAGGAGTAATAGGCCCTTTTGGTATTGGTAGCTGCAATGGCAATGGGCAATGTCTCCTACAGGTAAGTAAACTCAATGGATTCAGAATAACTAACACTTATTACAAACACCACAACATACATAAGTACACATGGGTTTCACCTGATGGGCTGCATAAGAATATGATTGATTACATATTAATTAACAGCAAATGGGCTAGTTCTGTTAGGAATACCAGGGCATATAGGGGAGCTGAAATTGGATCTGACCATTACCTTGTTCAAAGTGTGTTGCAACTTAAACTTAAAAAGTGTTGTGCTAGTGTTAAAAAATTTACTTTTAATACTGAAGCTCTGAAAGATCCAGTTATAGCCAAAGCTTACCATGATAGGTTACTTAGTCATTATGACAGTCATGGTTTGCTTACTACTGAAGTTGAGGAAGAATGGGATCATTTTAAACAGGCTTTTTTGGACACTAACAGTACTCTTTTAGGAAAAATGGAGCAGAAGAGGCAAAATTATCTGAGTGATAAGGCACTTGAGCTTATTTCGGAAAGAAAGAACTGCAGGAATGCCCTTAATCAATACCCTACTAGTCCTAATAGAAAGCATTACAGAGACCTTAATAAACTTGTAAAGGATCAGTTAGTTGCTGATGGTTTGGTTGCTTGATGGTTTGGCTGACAAAGCCGAGGAAGCAGTTAGACAGCACAACAGCAGAGAGCTGTACCAGATAGTTAATGTTTTGTGTGGTAGAAAACGGACAGGCATACAAGGATTGAAGGATAAACAAGGTAAGGTTATAGAAGGGGAGGATTCTGTCATGGCTAGGTGGGCTGAGCATTTCAGTGATGTTCTAAACAATGTAGTTAGTTCTACTCCCATTGTTTGCAATGATGATAGATGCTTATTAATAGATTCTGAAAAAAATTCATCGCCGCCACGGCGGGAATCGAACCCGCATCTCTCCAGATTCATGCCAGAGCGCGCTAACCATTGCACCACGCGTCGGACAACGAATATTTTCAGAATATGACCTTTTAAGTTTTTTTTCTTGAGACGTGACTGAGACAGCGCCATCTATACTCAAGGAGATGCAACGTTTACAGTCGTTGCATTTGATTATCAGATGTTAATGAGAAGGTCGCTAACGCTACCGCGTTAAATATATAATTGAAATCCAAAGTGAATGCACAGTATTCCCTGTTAAGAAACAATAATTAATAGATTCTGAAAAAGTCAGTCACGTCTCAAGAAGAAAAACTTAAAAGGTCATATTCTGAAAATATTCATTGTCCGACGCGTGGTGCAATGGTTAGCGCGCTCTGGCATGAATCTGGAGAGATCCGGGTTCGATTCCCGCCATGGCGGCGATGAATTTTTTTCAGAATCTATTAATTATTGTTTCTTAACAGGGAATACTGTGCATTCACTTTGGATTTCAATGATAGATGCATTGGTGGCTTTAATGTTGGACCTATAACACAATCTGAAGTTATTTTGACTGTTTCTAAACTTAAACTTCATAAATCCCCAGGGGTAGATGAAATTACTACGGAAATGCTTAGAGCTGGGAATGTTTCGGTTACCACTTGGATGACTGAAATTCTGAATATCTTTTATGATAAAGAGATGGTTCCTAAGGATTTTACCAGAGCTATTGTTATCCCTATTTTCAAAAAAGGTGTTTGCAGTTCTTGTGATAACTATAGGGGTATCAGCCTACTCTCTGTTCCAGGTAAAGTTCTTTCCATGATTGTACTTAATAGAATTAAGAATCTGGTTGACAGTCAATTGCGTGATGAGCAATGTGGATTCAGAAGTGGTAGGGGATGTGTGGATCAGATATTTTCACTTAGGCAGATTCTTGAGAAATGTTTAGAGTTTCAGAAACCTTTGGTTGCTAACTTTGTTGATTTCAAAAAGGCTTTCAACTCTGTTGATCGTTATAATTTGTGGTTGATTGTGTGATCATATGGTATACCAGACAAGTTAGTTAACATTAGGAAAGCTCTCTATAATAACACTGAGTCGTGTGTGAGAGTTGGTAAGGCTTGTAGCAATTGGTTTAGCAGTACTTCTGGTGTTCGACAAGGGTGCATTTTGTCTCCTTTTCTCTTTAGCTTGGTTACTGATTATGTTATGCGAAATTCACTTCAAGGGAAAGATTTTGGCCTTAAATGGGCTGGAGATACGAAAATTTCTGATTCAGATTATGCTGATGATTTAGCCCTTTTGGCAAATGATGTTGATGAGATGAACTCTTTCATTCGAGCTGTTGATGAGACTGGGAGTAGAGTAGGTTTGGTTATAAACAGAGAGAAAACTAAAGTGATGAAAATTGGTCAGGCAGGCTGTGATTCAGTTAATCTGAATGGTTGCAGTCTTGAGCAGGTGTCACAGTTTAATTATCTTGGGAGCTATGTAACAGAAAATGGTGATGTGCGGCACGAGATTAACAGACAAATAGGGATTGCTGCCGGGACTTTTAAGAACCTATGGAGAGTGTGGAGAAATAGGCGTATACACCTAAAGACTAAAATTAGACTGTATAATAGTTTGGTTCTTTCTAGGGTTAGTTATGGTAGTGAAACTTGGGACACTTTGTAAACAAGATAACAGGAAACTAGATGCTTTTGATTCCAGATGCTTACGCAGTATCTTGGGCATTAGGTGGTTCAAATTTGTAACTAATGATGAGATTAGGCAAAGGAGTTTGCAACCTCCTTTAAGCAGCATATTGTGCAGAGAGAGACTCCGTTGGTTTGGCCATGTTGCCCGTATGAATAATTATAGATTGGCGAATAGGGTTATGAACAGTGTGCCTAAAGGCCTCAGAAAGAAGGGGAGACCTAGGATGCGGTGGGCAGACAATGTCAAAGAAGACCTTGTTAGAATTGGTGTGCAGTGGCCAGATGCAGTAGATGTAGCTCAGGATAGACTTGCTTGGAGAACTAAATTGCACGGTCTGGTTGGACCTCCCGTAGCCCGTGGCTGCTTGAGGATGATGATGATGATGTAAAAAACTTTCGTTAATGCAGTCATATCCTAGAAGAGAATCACTGGAATGTTTGTTGAGAAGCAAACCCTACACCAAGGAGATGGTTTCCAATCCCCCTCCCTGAAAAGAGAAATTAAAAATTATTTTTAAATATCATACCTTTACCTGTTTTTTCTCCATAGGTACTCTCCATAGTGTGTACTCTGCACAGAGATTATTCTCTTGATTTCCTCACACAAGAATTCCACCATTATAATTTAGATATTCTCATCTTGCAAGACACCAGAAGAACAGAGAAAGGTCAGATTCTTAAAAATAATCTTAAATTTCTCTTTTAACTGAGGGAAGATAATAAGCATCAAAAAGGCATAGGTCTGCTTCTCAGCATACACACTAGTGATGCTCTTCTACGATATGAGTGCATTAATGAAAGATTTCTTACAGCAAAATTTCAGACAAGTATTAAAAACTTGAATGTTATCAGCTGTTATCCTCCCACTGAGGATGCCAATGAGGATGAGAAGGATAGGTTTTATGGACAACTTCAGGATATTTTGAATTCTGCCAAGAAAAGAAATATTACCCTTGTTATAGGTGACTTCAATGTCAAAGTTGGTACTGACTCTGACCTTTTTGGTAGGAGTGATAGGTCCTTTTGATATTGGTAGCTGCAATGGCAATGGGAAATGTCTCCTACAGGTTAGTAAACTTAACTTTTCAGAATAACTAAGTTACAAATACCGTGACTACATAAGTACACATGGATTCAACAGATGGTACGAAAGAACATGATTGATTATATATTAATAACAGCAAATGGGCTAGTTCTGTTAGCAATACCACGTCATGTAGGGGAGCTAAAATTGGATCTGACCATCACCATGTTAAGCTTAAAAAGTGTTGTGCTAAGGTTAAAAAATTTACCTTTAATTCTGAAGCTCTGAAAGACCCAGTTATAGCTAAAGTTTACCATGATAGGTTACTTAGTCATTATGACAGTCCTGATTTAATTACTACTGAAGTTGAGGATGAATGAGACCATTTTAAACAAGCTTTTTTGGAAACTAACAGTACTCTTTTAGGGAAAAAAAAGAAGAGGAGACAGAATTATTTGAGTGATAAGGCACTTGAGCTTATTTCTGGAAAGAAAGAACTGCAAGAATGTCCTTAATCAATACCCTACTAGTCCTAATAGGAAGCATTACAGAGAGAGCTTAATAAATGTGTAAAGGATCAGTTAGCTACTGATAAGAATCTTCGGCTTGATGGCTTAGCTGACAAAGCCAAGGAAACAATTAGACAACACAACAACAGAGAGCTGTACCAGATAGTTAATGTATTGTGTGGTAGAAAATAGACAGGTATACAGGGATTGAAGGATAAACAAGGTAAGGTTAGAGAAGGTGATGATTCTGTCATGGCTAGGTGGGCTGAGTATTTCAGTGATGTTCTAAACAATGTGGTTAGTTCTACTCCCATTGTTTGTAATGATGATAGATGCATTACTGGCTTTAATGTTGGCCCTATAACACAGTCTGAAGTTGTTTGGGCTATTTCTAAACTTAAACTATATAAATCCCCAGGGGTAGATGAAATTACTATGGAAATGCTTAGAGCTGGGAATGTTTCGGTTACCACATAGATAACTGAAATTTTGAATACCTTTTATGATAAAGGAATGGTTCCTAAGGATTTCAACAGAGCTATTATCATCCCTATTTTTAAAAAAGGAAATCACAGTTCTTGTGATAACTATAGGGGTATCAGCCTACTTTCTGTTCCAGGAGAGGAAGAGAAAAACTTTCTGTTCCAGGTAAAATTCTTTGGATGATTGTGCTTGATATAATTAGGAATCTGGTTGACAGGCAGTTGCAAGATAAACAATGTGGATTCAGAAGTGGTAGGGGATGTGTAGATCAGATATTTTCACTCAGGCAGATTCTTGAGAAATGTTTAGAGTTTCAGAAACCTCTGGTTACCAGCTTTGTTGATTTCAAAAACGCTTTTGACTCTGTTGATCATCATAATTTGTGGTTGATTGTTAAATGATATGAAATGCCTGATGAGTTAGTTAGCTGATGATGTGAAATGCCTGATAAGTTAGTTGTATTGTATAAATTAAAGCAGATTACATAGCACTGATTTACAATATGAATGCTGTGATGTTTACATAACATGGCAAATAATGATTACAAAACAAATATAAAAATGATATTATGTTGATTTATATATGAAAAATAATGAACACCAAATTTGAAATTAGTTTATTATTTCTTCTAATTATTTTTGGTGGGGCAGTGCCCCAAATAACCCAGTGGATAAAACATCTCTGCTGATTTGAATTTGAGATCTACTTAAACAAGGAAGAGTCAAGTTAAGACTTAATTTTTTAACTCCTAGCAGTTTCAACTAGTAGAAAAGCACTAAGCTAAAAATTAATGTAATTAAACAATTTTATAGATGATACTTTTAGAAATACACTTACCACCCATCGTTTTATCCACCCCTTAGTTTTGTCATCAAGGCAGTTGAGATAACCTTTACGTGATACAACTGGACTCACTCTAATCTCTTCTACTTCAGCCACATAGAGAAATCTATTAGAATTGCGATTTGATGTTGACACAGAAGTTGGTCTAGAACTTAGAGGTGCTGGCACAAGGTGATTCTTAACATTATCTTCTTCTAATGATGTGTGTGATTTCTCAGGAGGTAGAGTTCTAGATATAAAAAAATATATGTAAATATTAAATTATAATAGTTACAAGTAAATGCTCTGCATATTTTGCACAATTAAAGAGTGAGCTAAAAAATGAGTTCTGACTGGGATGAAAATTTAAGACCTCCTGATTGCTTTCTAATACTGAGAAGAATCTTAAAAGTTGTTCATAACTTATAGAGTTTCTCATACAAGGATATGCCACTTTAAATGGAAATCAAGTTCTGTGAACACTGTCTCAGTTAGAACTGACACAACATTAGATCCAAATTGGATTAAATAATATTATTTAACCCAATTTTTAACCACAACCCCATTCCATATTGACTGCATTTCAAGCCACTGATTTTTCAAAGTTATAGAATGTCAGAAGAAGAGCTAATAATTTCCTTGAGTTAAGAGAAAGTTTCCTTCTGCATGCCTTGTATTGGAGTAGTAGCCAACTCTCTAATAATATATAAATCTATAACCATACTTGAATAACTTTTCACAGAATAGTTTGTTTTGTCAAAGCTGACAATACACTGGTTGAGAACCAGTGCTTGAGAACATTATTCACCTCATGGCTCTTCAAATTCCACTAATATGTCATTACAGCTTGAAAGCAATTTAGTACTAATCTTTAACCCCTTCCCTCACATTTCCTAAACATTGAACAATTGAATAACATAAAATATATACTTTTACAATCAAATAATATTATTTAACTCAAACATGTTTAAGACAATATCTTGTATATAATATTCGGTATTTTGCTCTAGAGTGATAATTTGATCCATTCCATATTGACTGCATTTCAAGTCACTGATTTTTCAAAGTTAAAGAATGTCAGAGGAAGAGCTAATAATTTCCTTGAGTTAAGAGAAAGTTTCCTTATGACCATGATACTTAACTATTTCTAGTGGTATCTTACAAATTCTAGTGATCTGAGAAGTAAACTTTGATGCCATAGTACAAGGTTAAAATTTGATTTTTTCAAATAGAAATTGGCAGTTTTTAAACTGTTTCTAATCAAATATTGAAAATAGCATTTAAAGTTATGATTATATTTTTACCTGTTGATTCTGCTTGAAAAAATTAAGATAAAGTTTAAAAATAAATCTATTTGAGTCTGCAGTGAATGTTTGACATGTTCAGTCATCATCAATAGAAATAGCATCAAGTAGTGATGATTCAGTTTATGCTTTTATTCTGCTGTCTCGTACACAGATTATTGGTCAGTTGTTATTTCCAGTCTTTTGGTCCAGTTCCCATTCTAGCAGAGTTGAATGCTTTCTAAACTTTTAATGTAAAGATATTGATTTTTATTACTATTGGAAATTGCATCATCCAGGAACTATGCACATCAGCTTTCAATCAATAAAGATTTTATTTTATTCTAATGCTTCTAAAATTATTTTGTATTGCTTCTCAAATGTATACTGCTATTATAAACAACAATTAATTTGAGATAACTGAAAATGAAACTACTAATGATTTCTAATGTTGGCTATCAGGAGAACCATAGGATTAAGTATTAATCTCAAAGCACGATTTTTAAAAGGTTTAAAAGGTTAGGATATTGCTACATTTTTAGCCAAAATTTCTGCAGGGATTTTAAAAGTAAAGCTTTCTGTAGCAGTTATGCAGTTTCATACTAAAATGATTCATTCTCATTTTTAGTGCTTCCATTAAACTTTAAATACTTTGAAATCTATGAAAAAAATTCAATAAAATTTCATTATCACTTTCCAGATATATTTTTTCAATTTTTATTTAAATGATCTTGTTTTTACAGCTAAATGATTTTTTATGACACTTTTTTTCTTAGGCTTAAATTTTGCTGATGGTCAAAAGCCTAAAGCATATGTATTATGCATTATATGCATAAATGACTAAAAACATTTAGAAAAAAACTAAATAAATGAAAGATTTTTTATTAAAGATTAAGAAGAAATATCATGAGCTATTTATATTAGAATAAATAAAATAATTAAAAAATATTTTTTGTAAATTTTACTAAATTTATAATGGGCAAAATACAACAAAAAGCAAAATTTTGCAACATTTAATAAAAAACTAAAAAAAAAACACAATTTTTTCTTTGGATTTTTGCCATTTTATTAATCATAATTAAATACTCCATATTTTGATAAAAAAACTCAAATTTCTTTTCATTGGTTACTTTAGGATGAGGTTCTAAAACTGCTTATTTCATTTTCTGAAAACACTTTAAAATCTAGCCACCACAATTTCAGTTTCAGAAATCCAACACTGTAAGGGTTAATCTGTAGTCATGTTAACAGGCAAATAATGCAGCTTCTCTCTGCACATGTTGCTGCACAATGCTGGTTACTGACCCCTTCACCTAACCTCATCATTGCTTACATAATCAAACCATCTAATGCCCAATATACTGTAGAACACTCTAGAATCAGAGGCATCAATTTTTCAGTTATTTATCTTACAAGGTTCCAAGTTTCCCTAACTATGTCAAACATTAGGAAGGACTAAATTATTTTTAAAGCCTTATTTTAGTCTCTAGTGTATATACCTAGCTTTCCCCAATCTAATGGTAGATTTTTCTCTTAACAGAAATCTGAAAGTGCAGCAACTTCGGATTTATTTCCATGCATGAACAAACTATGGCAGTATGTAGTATAAATCAGGTAGACCAGCTCTTTGAGCACATTGAATGCCAGAATGGGCAAAACAAGCGACTTTGAATGTGGCACGATAGTTAGTAGTATGCATGCCAGTTCTAACATCTCCCAAATGCCCATCCTCCTGGGCTTTTGTAAACTGGTGAAAATTGCGCAAGTGACAGATGGGTCGCAACTAGGCAAATCATAGCAGAATTAAACAATGGTGTGCAGAAGGTTATCTCTGAAAGCCCACATATTGGTCATTGTAACGAATGGGCTACAACAGCCACTGACCATGCAAGTGCCAATGTTGTCAACAAAGAACCCAAAGCGTGATTACAGTGGGTACAGGAGCATTGACACTGGACCATTGAGGACTGGAAAATGGTAGCCTGGTCAGACGAATCAAGGTTTCTTTGCATCATGCTGATGGAAGGATCAGAATTTTGTGCAAGCAACATGAGGCCATGAAGCTATTATATCTGGTGTCAACAGTACAGGCCAGTAGTGATGGTGCAAAGAATCTTTCCTGGCACACATTAGGTCCCCTGATACCCGTTGAAGAACATCTGAACACCATGGCATATTTGAACATCATTGCTGACCAAGTTCATTCCTTCATGTCTACAATTTATCCTTACTCAGATGGACACATTCAGCATGATAACCTGGGATGCAGTGGGCAGACAATGTCAAACAGGACCTTGTTAGAATTGGTCCACAGTGGTGAGATGTAGAAGACGTAGCTCAGGAGAGATGTGTTTGCAGAACTAAATTGCATGATCTGATTGGACCTCTGTAGCCCATGGCTGCTTGAGGATAATGATGATATTATTTGATCAACACAGAAAATGTTTGAAAAAGTTCAGAGAAAGTTGGAAACCACTGAGTTAGATGATTTACTATATCCTCAAGTGAGTTTAAGGACAATAGCTCAGACACTGTTGTCCAAAAGTTAAGCATAATGCACAAACTGTTAATATTTCACAAAGCACCAAAATCATTAATATTATATTTTGTGTGTCAATGAAACAGAATATATGCAAGGTCATATGCTTCACAAAGATTACTTGATTGGACAAAATTTGCATATGCAACTCCAAAAAGGTACTAGTGAAATTCACAACAAACTCTAAACGGTATTCTGTCATTCACATGTTGAGTTGCAGAGAATAACAAAAGAATAAGAAATGATACAAATCATTGTAATATGAAACAATACAACCTTGGTGCCATCATCAGTTTATACTCTATTTATTTCAAAAGAAAGGAATGACAATTCCCCTTCAAAGAGTTTCTTGTCCAATCATCACATAACCATGAAAGGCAATAAAATGCATGATGTAATGTCTGAAAATATTTCAATCCACAACTCATTAGGGAGCTTATATGTAGAGCCCTGTGCAGATGTGACTATCCGTGGTTTTATGTGCAGGTATCAGCATTTAAAAGCTCTTGCAGATAAAAAAAATAATCTTAATGCAGATAATACTGCAGATAAAAGAATTGCTGTTAACATGGATGATGGGTAAAATCACATATTTCATATGATATGCAAAAAAAGTAAACAAACATTAGTACACTTTTGATGACTGATATGATTGAAAAAACTACTTGAGATAACATTAAAACTTGATTTGCAAAGTCAATGATGATATTCATTCTAAAAAAGTCCATTGGGATAAAGCCACAAGTTTAAAAACCTTCTATATGAAAGAAACTATCTTTTTGCTAGTGAAGCAAAATATAAATTCAAAAAATTATTACGGTGTTATGTAGCAAACAGGAATTAAATATCAGTCGAATGAAAATTTCAGTTGGAGAGATCACAAAGTTTTAGAGGAGAGTCACTGGCTAATAAAAAAAGAATGCCTTCCCATAATCACTGATAAATGAATTTAAAAGAGCAAAATTAATTCAAAGGAATTTGCAAAATTAGAATTAGGTATATTTTTATCTAAATTTAATAAAGCATATTCTTACGAACAAAAGACTTTTTATTTTTCACAGCATATTTTTCAGTTATTAATTAGTCATTAATAAATCATTAGACTGATTTAGTTGTAAACTTAATGCTCCAAAGATTATAAACTTTTCAAGTTGGATATTTTGTCTGTAGCAATATTGCTTCGTGTGCCCTAGTCGGCCACAAAAATTACATCTCAAAGTTTCTCTATTATTCATAGCAAAAGTTTTAGGTCTAGTGTCATTGTTCGAAGCTTGATGCAAAACAAATTGTCTGCTTCATTCGTTCTGCATTGTTGTAGAGGCATTCAGTGCAAATTGTCAGGAAAGTGTAACTTCCGGTTGTGTGGGAGTCATTTTATGAGACTGAATCTGATAGCGCTGCTTCGGCGAGGATTGCATCCATTGTTGGTTTAATGCAGTGTCTGCAGATTCTCTTCTTGTGGTGTGCTGAGCCAACTAAAGTTGAAATTGAATTTACATTTTGTACTAAGAATTCCCTAATGGGCAAAATTAATTGGGACAATATGCAGTTTATAATGTCAATTTCAGCAGCATCAGCATTGTGCAGCCAGTACTCTACTGTACCCCAGATGAATTTTTCGATATCATCTCCTTCCCTTTGCTTTCATGAAAACAGTTCTGTAGTTGACTGTGTGAAATCATTATAAGGAGTATATATTTCCAAAAGTTCGCTTTTAAAATCTTCCCAAAACTCTATTCTATGATGACATCCTACGTTATTCCACCATTGCTTAGCATTGTGTTGTTTTACCTCTGAGCGGAACTTTTTTGCACACCATGGGCTAAATGGCCAGGTCACATGGACCCCAATGGTTTAGAGAAGGTTGGGGGAGGGGACCCACTGGAACAGCTGTTGGGAGACAGATGGTAGCCTCCCGTCAAGGCAATCCAGCGTGTTCTTTAACGTGCACAGGGTAATGGCTCTCCTACACACGGGGCCATGGTTTAATGTCCCATTCAACGGACAGTGGCCTTTCCAAGCTCATCGGTGTCCCCTACTGACCGTGGGTAGGGTGAGGAATTTTGCGAAGATAAATCTCAATGCTGACCCAGCTAGGACTCGAACCTGGTAACTACAGATTACGAGCCTGGCGCGTTATCGACTGACCCACCCCTGCCCCTATCATTGCTTAGCACGTTCAATTAGACAAGATACTGTTAAAATCACCTTTTTGTTGCCAGGCACTTCATGTAAATGGAAATGCTCTTCCATGGACTTGACAAATGTCTACAATGACGGATGTTTTGAACCATCAAACCTTATCTCAGGTAAAGGCCAATTAACATAAGGATTACAGTTAATAATTGGATTGGCAACTCATCATTGTGGCAGTTGATAATCCTCTCTTCTATCATTTTCTTCATATGGAACAAAAAATGGAACCTTACATTCAAAGTTTATTGATTCATGAACTGATGTAGCATTATCAGCAAATTTAGGGGTTGTTGTCATTCCCCTTTTCTCCCAAGGCTCTTTAAGCAGATTCATTAACACTTCTGCTTCTTTCATCACATCCTGCAACCTGGCTTGCACATTTTCTAAGTTGGGAGTCATTATGACAGAATTGCCCATATTACTAGCAAACATGTTTAGTGGTCTGTAAAAATTTTGAATATTGAAATTTTATCTTGAGCAGCACTCAAAGGTACTGCTATACAATACAATACTAAAGCTATGCTAAGCTCGCGAAAATAAACTTGCCTATCAAAAACTTTATCTATTGTGTGTCTGGACACTTCTAATCTTTACATACATACAATAAAGATCTTAACTATTAATAATAACTGTGCTAAAACTTCAGTACCTTTGACTAATACACAAAAGTTAAGCTTCTTGCTCAACAAAAATTTTTGGCTTAAGCTGCCGTTAAATTTATGAATAGTACATATAACTAATGAGTTATAAAAATTTTCTATCTTTGACAGTTACGTTAAATAACGTATACATTTTATACACATATATATATACAGTCCCTGTGTTCAGTGCGCCACTTTCTTTACTGCTCTGTATGTAACGCTCCAAATATTATTTTAACTTTTCAAGTTGGACCTTTTATTTGATCCAAATTTATTCAAAATTCCGGAAAGCTTTGTCGGGTGCCAGGCAATATTAATTTGCCAAAGTTTAAAGTTGAAATTGGGTTCATTAGGTATTTCTATAGCATTACTTATCGGTAAGAATTCAAAAAAGATTGTCAAGTTTAATTAAAGTTTAAATCTAATCAAAAAATCAATTAACATTGCTCAAGAGAAAAATAGCAAAAATTTAAAAGTTTCTAAAACAAACAAAGTTTATTTCCAAAAAATTCAAAGATTCACCAAATTCAATACAAAAGTTAGAGTACTAACAACTCACATCTATCTAAATCTCAACTTCCACTAACAGCATTCTCTCCACTAACTCATTCTGTCAATTCTACCTCTGACCCTGTGACCTAACATCACTTAGTATACATGCTGCATACAAATCCGGCATGTGTCTGTTGCACGTCAGGAAAACATTTGAATAATCTGACGATTGCGCTAGCTATGATGCAAGAGAGGTCGTGTCCTACACGTTCATATTAATGGCTGACAATCAAAAGTCCAAAAAAATTAAATAATTCCCAAAATGATAAATATAATGTAAATAAAGTAAAACTGGTTAAGGAAAAGTAAAAGTGAATGGGTGGACCATCACAAAACATACATTGAACTTTAAGCAATTGCAAAATCTCGATGGCTATTAAGTAGGCAATATATATGGATGCTGATAAAGTTATGCAGATGCGGTTGCAGATAGAACTTTTCTATCTGCACAGGGCTCTATTTATATGGCAAGTCATTTACGACATGACTATATTGGCAGGGTTGGACTGGCCATAGTGGCTACCAGGAATTTTCTAGTGGGCCATAAGTGATGAATCAAAAGAAAGGTTTTCAGTGATATAAAAATTGACATTTTCTGATGTGTGGGCAGTTTGCATTAAAAATTTCCCAAGGTCTAAATTTAGTCTGAATCTGACTCTGAATACTAGTGGAAAAGAAATTATGTTTCAATATGTACAATATTCTGAAATTAAAAACTAGTGTAAAAACTTTTAAAGGAACACAGTTTTATACATAATAAAACAGCACTTGAAGCTTCACTTCAAAATAGTATCTTTCAAAGCATGGTGAAGTGTAGACTGAAAAGTGTGTGGCATATGAGTTACAGTACTGTGCGAATTAGTTGGAATACGCGAAGGAATGCTAAGTCCCTTCCGCTGCAAGTCTAAACTTGTGTATGTCCTTTCAATGGACACACACAAGTTTAGACTTGCAGCAGAGCAATATCTGCAAGTCTAGAATTGTCTGTTGTTTTACTCTGCTATTATTTACACTTCTACTTTAGTCAGAGTTGATATTTCATAGGCTGAGGACGTGATTACGTAAGTAGTTCACATTTTTCATTGGAAACTTTTTTTATTAAATACATCATGGACATCACTCCTTGTAAATGAGCTAAAATAATTGCTTTAGGTGAAAACACTTCACTTACTGCTAGGCAGATAGCAAAAGCAGCTGGCGTCGGGAAATCCAGCGTTTCACAGATCATGAAGCTGCATAAGGAGACAGGGTCCGTGGACACATCCTGTAAAGGCCATTGTGGAAGAAAAAGAAAAACCACCCCTAGAGATGATAGTCTAATTCGAAGAATTCGTATCATAGACCCGAAGAAGACCAGTGGAGACATCAAAAGGGAGAATGTGTCTCATGGGGTTAATATAGATGCTTCCACCGTACGTCATTGCCTTCTGGAGTGTGGCTGCCGGGCTCAACGCCCTTCCAAAAAACAGCTTTTGACACCCGCTATGAAGCAAAAAAGGCTATCCTGGGCAAAGAAACATCGAGAATGGACTGTGGAGGATTGGGAAAAAGTGATATTTTCTGACGAAACCCACTTTGAAGTGCATGGCTACAGGTCAAATTTCGTCCGCCACTCTCCTGGAGAACCTCTTCGATTCAGCCACATCCAGCAATCCCCCAAACACCCACCCAAGGTCATGGTTTGGGAATGTTTCACAGCTTCTGGGCCACAGATGCTTCACCCCATTGAAGGAATGATGGACAGCAAAAAGTACATAGGTGTTCTGGAGGCGAAAATGGTCCCAACACTGCAGAAGCTGTTTCCTAACGGCAATGGGGTATTTGAACATGATCTGGCTCCATGCCACAATTCTAAGCTTGCTAAGAGCTTCTTTACCCAGCAACATTTGAAGGTATTGGAGTGGCCAGGAAATTCACCAGAGCTAAACCCCATTGAAAATTTGTGGGCCATTATTAAAGCACACATATCTAAGATGGATTGCACGACGAAAACCAAAATGATGGAAAGTGTCATGAAAGTGTGGTACACGATCCTGAAGTGAAGGAGATGTGTGGAAAGCTAGTGGCATCAATGGTTGAGAGGGTGAAAGAAGTAATTAAAGCTAAGGGGGGGGGGGGGTCACATTCACTATTAACTATGTACACTGTTAAACAAATAAATATTTTAGTTGTGTCTTTGTTACTGCATTTTCCTATTGTCCCAACTAATTTGCACAGTACCGTATTTCCTACCACTTGAGTATTTTCTCACAGCTGTAAGTGGTTCATTATAGTAAAAACCGAGTGACTTTATCTCTAATTACTGTACTGTATTTGTGAAAGTTACACATACCTGATCACTTCTAATGTACATAGATTAATGCGGCTTTTTCTTGTTGGAAGTATGTAGTACACCTTCTATATACAGTAGTTTTTTTTTAGCAGAATCAATACTGCATACATTTGCAGAAATAATAAATAATGATAAATATCCCATAAAGCAGCTGCTTGCCACAGAGGTCTGACAGAAACCTGCTAGCTTAATATGCCATAGTAGAAGATCTGTGAGAATGGTGGGACCTCAACAAAAAGGCAACACAAACATCCTTGCCTTACAATTAAATACTTCATCCAATGTAGGATTTGATGATGCCCATAGAAGCAAGAGTTAAGGTGCCTGAAATGACCATTGCTCAGAATTTTCAACCAGCTGATAAAACATATCCTATGAATCTATTCACTTGGGGCTGTCAACCCACAAACAAACAGAAAACTCAGCGGAAGATTTTACCTCCACAGAAGTCCAACAGTGTAGTAAAATTCAAGATTCATAATCAAACTCAGAGCCTAATTCCAGTCTGGTCTGATAAGTTTATATGGTCAGCACCATACCCTGTGTGGTTGACCACTCCTCAGCAGCATAGAAAAAAAAAAGTAGCCATAGTTGTCCAGATCAGTAGGCCATACTGATCTGGTAGCCCTCCCCTTCCATTCACTCCCACAAGAGAGTATCTCTTTCGAAAGGTATTAATGGCCTGCACCATGAGAAGCACAGTCGGACATTAGGTGCTAGGCCTGGCTGGTTCTATGCATGATCACAGGGGTTTGATGAATAGCTCTCCTTCCAGTGACTACTTAGCTACCATTTATGAATACTCATTTAAAATAACTCAGAGAAGGTTGGGGGAAGGGGACCCACTGGACAGCTGTTAGGAGACAGGAGACTACCATCTGTCTCCTAACAGCTGTTCACAAACCTTCTCTGAGTCCTTGGGTTGTTTGTGACCCGGCCATTTAGCACATTATGTAAAAAAAAGTGCCAGTCAGTGGTAAAAAATACCAACCCAACTAGCTAAATATCTCTATAGTTCATGTGAACTTCAAAGCACTATAGCCAGTGTAAGCAAACCCAGAAATGCATTCATTTTTCACATTGTTGTTGGTCTTACATCTTATAATTGTCCATCATTTGATTTAATGAATGCAAATATTGCAGTTGACTAAAATAGCACTTTATCATTGAAGAAACAAGAGAATGCTTATAGTGGCATTCCTACATTTTTTGCTGACTTTTTGGACTTGGTAAATGCAGAACCAAGTTATGACCACAAACATATTTCCAACTGATATGTGAATTCCTTAGCCATTTCTTTAAGTTTTATCTTCTTCCAGATAAAATTATTCGACAATATCTTCACTTTTTGAAATGTTGGCGATATGTTCATCAATTTCATGATTACTACTTACACTTTCATGGCTGTTTTCAACTTCTTCTGTATCTTCTATAATTTCTTCTTCCTCTTCAAACCACAACTGTAAAGTTTGCTGATAATTCAATGCCAATTTACTTTGGCCATTTTCTGTAAACATTAAAAAATTATACCAGTGATCATATAAGGTATAAACTAGTCCTAAAATAAAAAAAAAAGATTCAATGTATCTTAGAAATTGCTATAACCATCAAAAAGAGGAACTGATGAAGCATATTGTTTCATGTAGCTAAAAGAAGTTCATAAGATCCAATAATCGAAAGCTATGGAAGTACATATTTTTTGCTGCATTGAGGTCAAAAATGATCTCATGAGTAGTGAAAGGTTAGCAACCAATTTGTAAAAAAATGGACCAAACTAGCTCCCCCAAACCTTATGTCACACTTAAAAACTGAATTAGCAATCAAACATTTGGTATCTAAGATAATAACTGGAATTTAAACTGCAGTCAAATGCTTACTCTTGTGAAGAGGAAGATGTAATACTGGAATGCAAACTTGATGACCTCGATATCACATCAACATCTTCTGAAGGAGTCACAAGTGATTCCTAAAATTGAAAAAATATAACACATTTTTTATTCCTTTGAATATAAAACGAACATTCAAACAGTATTTTAAAGTAAATGCACAATATATATATAGTTAGAAACAAATGTTAATGTATGATTATATCTATCACAAATCTATTCGTAGAGTAAGGTGCAAATATTAGGTATGGAGTGAGAATGCAGAGCAAGGTGCAGCTCCGTCACTGTGATTAACCTGTTGTAGAGCACCAGGCCATTCAAATGGAAAGACAGTGGAGAGCATTTGGTCTTATTCTTCAGGATCAGAATTTATAAGGAATACAAAGAACAAAAATTAGAGAAAAATATTCCTTAAGAGCATTGGAAATTGTTTTGATATCAGCAACTGCGTGTACATCATGTTTTAGGATGAATAATTCCCACCTATCTTCTGGACTTTACCTCACAAGCCCTTAGAAATGGTGGTGAGAGTGATAGAAGTTGTATATTTCATCAAAGATTCCTTCTAACTCTGGCACTGGATAAAATGGGCTTCTGTCTTCGCATGCTTAAAATCATTGAGGTTGGAGGATGTTGGATAGCTCTGAAGCATCTCCCAAACTTTGTTCTGAGCCTTCCAAGTTATGGTGCATTTGGGATTCTCCCACATTTTCAGAAAACAAGGAAACTGTGTCAAAGTCTATAAGATGGTAGTGGTGACTGTGGGATGATACAGTCCATGATCTCTGCCATTGCAACACTGATGGGTTTCTGGATGACTGAGGGTCAGATTTACAGATCATTTCAAAAACCAATGCAATCAGCCTGATTAATTCTCAACTGTGATAAATGCAAAGGGTCACATGACCATCATGAAAGATGTCACATATCATGGGGCACGATTGCTTTCACAACCTTGTCCTTGACCTCCATGTAAATAACGGATCAAAGGGGAGAAGACTGAAAGGTTGATGGCAGTGAAAGTACAAGTATGGGAGTAAAAATATGCACTGTTACTGGTGCTCAATAGAAAGAGCAATGGATCACCAAGCCAGTGCTCAAGGACCTGGCTTTCTCTTACTGCCCAAATCATATATCAGTACTGCCCCCCCCCCCCAAAAAAAAAAAATATGTCTATTGATGTTCCTTATGAGGGAAAAAAAGGTGATGGCAACTGTGAGAAGAAATGTTCAAAGTCGACCAGGAAGAGGCATTTTCAAAGGGAAATAAATTAAGCAGTCAAGGTGAATCCCAAGAAGAAGTAAATAGAAGCCATCTCTACAGTGGTGTTGCATGAAATAAATGGGAATGGAGAACCCTGGCTCACAGGGATGTGACATGATCAACTCCATTCCAATTACTGGAAAATAAGAGAAAAATGTAAGATCCATTGTATGATTGCTGACTGCTTGCAACAGTCTCCTTGAGGTACATTTAGATGGACCTAAAGAAGATCCTTGATGCTGTTCAGATTTCTGCCGAATATGTGAGAATTTCATTATAGAAGTGTGGCTATCTCAGATCTTTGAGGACTGGTGGATGTTTTTTTATTTAAAATTATTTTTGCAAATGAAGATTTTTCAAAATAAGGGTATTCTATATCCATGACATCTGCATCTGGGATATGTGTATAGAAACCAACATGTGAGAAGAACTAATTAGATTCCTTTCTTTTACCTTCGTGGTGGTCCCTTTGGAAGATCTAGCTGACTGTGGATGGGAGTGAGAAGGCTTTCCAGAGGTGGAAACAAACCACTTTGAAGTGTGAATGGAAATGAGAGTTAGTTGAAGTGGACAATCAACTGCCATTTCATCTTCTTGAAGAGGTATTTAGCCACAGGCAAAACTCAAATGGTGGGACACTGAGAATAAAGATAACAATATGCACTACTAATGAAGTTATGGCAGTAGAAGAGGTTTAAAAAAACAGTCTGAACTGTTATTTTAATTAGACAATCATCTGTTGCCACAATATGATGCTATCATATATAATCTAGCAGTGGATACTGTCATGTCCCTCTAATTTATTTATTATTCTGTTGTTGTTGTTGTTGTTTATATATATCTGTGTTGTGTATTTTCAGAAGTGCTGAGATGGGAATGTGATTCACGAGTTGTTATTCAGGTCTGAGCTAACTGGATTCACGTGCTCATAGCAGCAAAAGCACTTTTATTACCATGCTGTCACTAGGCTGAGGCTCTAGTGCAGGTGACGGCATAAACAATCAAGGGCAGAGTGAATGGTGATTGGGACACAGCTCTTTCTAAAAAAAAACTTTAGTTCTATGTGAATCAAGATATAGTTTTGCATGAACCAGGTTTGGTTCTGTTTGGACCAAGTAGTTTGGGCAAGAGTTAAATATCCTCTCATTAAGTTTTGAAGTCAGTAAAGAGAATTCTGTAAAGTACAGATTTCTACCACATCACATGAATGCTTGCTCTAACAAAGCAGCATTCGGATTAAATTTGAGATGATTGGAGGAAGCCCAAAAGAACATTAAGGAAGCTAAGTCATTCTGATCTTCAGCACAGCTAAGACCCATGGAATTGAGCACATTCCCATATGTAAATATATGTGTGAATGTAAATAAACTGTGTCATCCGTCTACTGCTCTTGTGCATTAGTGTGTTTTACATCTTTCTGCATAACATTTAGCACAGCATGTCTGAGGCACATCGCAGCATGGATGTAAAAACCCATGAAACTGTAGTTTCATCTAGGTAATAGTGAATGTTAATTAAGTGGACTAATCGATTGTCCTCTACTGGGTGAATCGGCAGATTTCACTTCTTTCATCCCCACTCACTATGACAGACATACAGCTAACATTCTTACTTAGAGTATGAATATTTATTATTAGCTTTTGTAGTGTTATGTCTCTTTCACTTCCTTAAGTTTTAAATCCTTAGGTGTGGGGGCTAAATTACAGTATGATTTTGTACAATCTTGGAAAATGCTGGATGGCATGTAATTCATGCAGCCTGCTGTCTCAGCTGGGAAGTCTGAATTGGGCACCTCATCAATCCCAATGATCTGCAGGAACAGTTTTGAGTGTTCAGGACATGAAGTCTCTATTAGTAAGTTGCTGTATCTAGGAAGTCTGAATTGGGCACCTCATCAATCCCAATGATCTGCAGGAACAGTTTTGAGTGTTCAGGACATTAAGTCTCTATTAGTAAGTTGCTGTATCTAGGAGATCCTGCAAGACCTGGCAAACATTTTTGAAGAAGACATGTTCCCAATCAGTTATCATCTAATGATTTAACCAGAATTGAGGGATGAGATAATACACAGAAGAATAAGATGAGGAGAAAGATGGATCCTCGTGTTGAGGCCTTTTATTGGAAGAAGCAAATGATATGGAATTTGAGTTGGATTATTTTATCTCTAAGCAACACTTTTCCACACACAATGGGCTAAATAACTAGGTAACAAAGACCCAGAGGACTCAGAGAGGGTTGAGTGGAGGGAACCCACTGGACAGCTGTTGCAAGACAGATGGTAGCCTCCCATTAAGGCAATCCAGTGTGTTCTTTAATGTGCACAGCATATAGTTCTCCTGCACATAGGGTCATGGCTTTATGCCCCATCCAATGGACAGCAGCCTTTCCAAGCCCATCAGTGTCCCCTACTGACTGAGGGCAGGGTGGGAAGTTTTGCAGAGATCAATCTCAATGCTGGCCCAACGGGGACTATGGAATTTACAGGTAAAAAAAAAAGAAAATTCAGTGCCCATGGTTTCCAATCATCATGGAGCCCAACAAGAGAATACTTGATTGGATGACAGGGTTACATATGCATCATACAGACAGAGAGTATTGTACCATGAGCATGGCAAGGAAACTCACAAACCTGTATATGGAATGGTATCTGGAAACTTGTTTGATGGAAATTTGTTCTAAATGGAAATCTGTTTGAGAAAAATTTGTTCAAAATGGAATTTTGTTCGAGGGAAATTTGTTCAAAACAGAATTTAGTTTGAAATGGAAATTTATTCGACAGAAATTTGTCCGAAACAGAAACTTATTTGACAGAAATTTGTTTGAAAGAGAAATTTATTCAAAATGAAATCAAAGTTATTTTAGGAGAAGTGTTGAGATGATTGTATCTCTCCAGTGCAAAAGATTTTAGCATGGTTTTCAATGGAGGGCTGGGTGGCTGTTTGGTAGTTTTTATTTTCCTTTAATTTTGTTGTTTTTTATTTTCCTTTAATTTTGTTGTTATTTCTTTTCCTATTCTTTTAAATGGTGTGTATATGATTTCATGTGAAAATGTGGAGAGCCATGGGGGATAAAGCTCACAGTCATGGAGGCTAAGTCTTGGTATACAATAAGAGAGTTTTTGGAATGGTGTGTATGTATTGGGGGGGGGGGGGGCAGACTCTACCTGGTTGTAGTTTTCTCTTTGAATTTAGTGGTTCATGGTCTTATTAATAACAGGGAATGTAATCAAAAATGTTAATGAAATATATTAATATATATATCTTTTATGAAATTTTTGAAAAAGCACTAAAATAGAAAGAAAAAATATATACTGGAACTGTGTTTAAGTTTATTCTGCTTCGATCTGATCATTTGGCCCTCTTCCAAAACCCAAAAAATGCATTCACTAAATCTAGGTTATTAGAAAAGACATACTCTGAGTAATCATTCGAAATTAGCATCACATTCATGTAACATGACCACACCATGTTATGTCAATGGGATGCTAACTTCTAAAATCAGTGTTTTGTGAGAAAATGTGGCAGAAGATAATTTAAAGGTCTGAATCAAATCTATCTAAATCTTGATTGTTAACAATATTCTCAGTCTTTAAACAGGTATCGAAGTTTAAACATTTAAAAGTAGCAATCTATTCTAAGAAACTTATAAAAAAAAAAGAATATTTAAGAAATTATTTGCACACACTTTTAAAATATGCAATTACATATGAACTGGTTAGAAATAATATTTCCTATTTCAGTTTTAATTAACTTCCAATGTCTAGTACTGCTATTATTTTATGTTCAAACTTTCATAATTCCTTAAATACTGAAGGAATATTGTTGAAAACAGATATTTAGATCGAAATGATTTCGAACTTTAATTTACCTTTATCACATATTCCCATATAAAGGTTTATTTTAAAAGTTAGAGGTTTTCAAAATTAGAGTCCCATTGATATAACACGTGGTATTACAATAATCACTCAGCGTATAGTTATGGTAAAAAAAAAATCAAATAAAAGGTGTCAAAAAATAAAAATTGAAAAAAAAAAAAAAGAAAAAAGACATTTGTTTACAAAACAGCCAAAGTTGATTCAAAGAAAGTTAAAATGCAGTCTTATACCCCATTCAGCCTAAAGCCCCCAAAAGATACCGGATGCACCATCCCAATAAAGAAAGCTCACCAACACCACTCCAGCATTCCAAATATAGCAGCTATCCACTATGGACTAATCTGTATTATCTACAAGGTACAAAGGACATCAGACTCTGCAGCTGAAACCCCTCAAGACATGGACAGCAGCCCAACTCATCTGAGACAAAACAATCAGCAGAGAGTACTTACCCCCCAAAAAAATAAATAAACTAACACAAAAAATCCAGTTAAAATCAAATAAAAATAAATGCTGGAAAGAAATATAATATATAACGATAAAGCCCAAGAAAATAAGAACTTGAAAGGAAAAGAATAAAAGTAAATTATACTACCAAAGATAGGAAATCAAGCAACAAAAGCAAAGTCAAAAAAGAACAATAAAATAAAAATTAAGATGCACAGAAAATATCGCAAAGATAAGATTAACACAAAGTCCAATCACAAAATATGAAACATGAAGTAACATGAAAAAAGTAATATATCCGAAACAAAACATGAAACAACATGAAAAAACCTAATATGAAAAACTCAGAACAAATAAATAAGCCTTTCCCCCTCCTCTAATTTAAATCTTTCCTGCTATTTTCTAACTATTGCTAAACTAACTATCAATCTCTTAACTCATCAATACTTTAAATTCTGTCTGAGATAGGTCATATCAACCCAAAATCGACATAGAGTATGTTTACAAAAAAAAGTTTAGTTGTGGTAAATACTACAGTTTTAAATTTCAAACATTATTCCTCTTCTACAAAGCTCTGAATATAGCCTAAAAAATAGTGAAAACAAATAGGAGAGGATGGGGGTTGGCTCAGTCAGTAGCATGCCAGGCTTGTAATCTGTAGTTCCCAGGTTCGAGTCTCCGCTGGACCAGCGTTAAGGTTTATCTCTCCAAAACTCTCTTCCTTGCCCTCATTCAGTAGGAGATACCAAGAGCTTTTAAAGCCAGCTGTCTGTCAGATGAGATGTTAAGCTGTGGTCCTGTGTGCAGGAGAGCCATATTTTGTGCACTTAAAGAACATGCTGGATGACCTTAACAGGAGGCTACCATTTGTCTCCCAACAGCTGTTCCAGTGAGTTCCATACCCCAACCTTCTCTGTGCCTTCGGGGTTCATGTGACCTGGCCATTAGCCCATTGTGTGCAAAAATGTGCCTTCTCAGAGGTAAAACAATCCAACCCAAAATAAATAGGAAGCAAAAAGTGTCTAGATCGCAGAGGCGATCATAAGTCTCCAGTAAGCAGGGGGCCATTTAGGGAAGTATGAAGGCTTTTTCCATGTAAGGCAAATAAAAAACGCTGAAAGGGAATTTCCTATTTTATTTTGTTTTCAAGGCAGGGACGTAGCTATGGGGGGATGGGAGCCTCCTCTACAAGGTACAAAGTACAAGGTACAAAGTTTCCCTGCCTTGAAAACAAAAAGGGGGGATTTATTTTGGGAGGGGGCCTCCTCCCTCCCAAAGTAAATCGGAGTCAGAAGAATTCGAAACCACTTTGTAAAATCCAGGTCAGTTGCGAAAATTTAGATTTTTTTTAAATGAAAGGAAATTAGCAAAATCTAGACAACACGATAAAATCTAGGATAATTGTGAAAATCGGGCAACTAGGCAAAATCTTTGGAAGTTGGCAAAATTCAGGTGAGATATAAAAATTGGGATTTTTTTCTGTAAAATTATGGCGAGTTGAATAAATTGAGGCAAATTGGCAAAATCCCTGGCAGTTGGCAAATTTCTAATCAACTTGATAAAATATAGGCGAGTTGTGAAAATTGGGATTGGTTTTATGAAAATATGGAGAATTGGCAAAATTCGAAGTGACTTGGTAAAATTCAGGTGTTATGCAATTTTTTTTTCTGTAAAATTATGGCAAGTTGGCAAAAACTTGGGCATTTAGCAAAATTTGGAGTCACTAGGTAAAATGCAGGTGAGTTGTGAAAATTTGGCTTGGGTTTTTTCTGTAAATTTACGGTGAGTTGGAAAAATCTAGGAAAGTTGACAAAATCGAGGCAACTTTGCAAAATTCGAAGCCACTTGGTAAAATACAGGTAAAGTTGGGAAAATTGGGATTAGTTTTGTGAAATTAAGGAGAGTTTGGGAAAATTGAGAGAACATGGTAAAATGTTGCGTAGGTGTCAAAGTTCGAATGGATTTGTTAAAATTCAGGTTGAGATGTAAAAATAAGTTTTTTTATGAAACAATTTTCGGCCATCAGCACAAATCCTGTGAGTCATCTGTTGTACAGCAGTGAGTGAGGGATCACCAGAGAAGAGAAAGGGACTTCTCACTTGATCACTGAGTAGGTTCAAAGTGATAGAAGAGGGCTGCACTCTCGAAGATAGTATAACAGTGGTCTTAGCTAAAGCATCTGGTGTTGACACTCAGCAGAGTATGTTATTGGGAATAGAAAACGACTGAGCATCTGTTGTACAGCAGTGAGTGAGGGCCACCAGAGAAGAGAAAGGGACTTCTCACTTGATCACTGAGTAGGTTCAAAGTGATAGAAGAGGGCTGTGCTCTCGAAGATAGTATAACAGTGGTCTTAGCTAAAACATCTGGTGTTGACACTCAGCAGAGTATGTGATTGGGAATAGAAAACGACTGAGCATCTGTTGTACAGCAGTGAGTGAGGGCCACCAGAGAAGAGAAAGGGACTTCTCACTTGATCACTGAGTAGGTTCAAAGTGATAGAAGAGGGCTGTGCTCTCGAAGATAGTATAACAGTGGTCTTAGCTAAAACATCTGGTGTTGACACTCAGCAGAGTATGTGATTAGGAACAGAAAACGACTGAGCAAATACGTGAGGCCATGCAGCGAAGATCAATCCTAAATCAAATGTTGCCCCAGACGAGAAATACTTTGGAATAGGCTCCAAGAATCACCTTCAGGGGTTGTCTTCTATCTGCTTCAGTCTGTAGAAATTAAACTTATTGTTTTTTAGAAATTAAAAATTTCCTTTCGGTGTTTGCCTTTTCCAAATCACCCAATAATTTTAATAACACCCTCTAGTGGTGGAAAATTTTAAAAATACAAAAACTAAACGAATATGGCAAATGATCCATTAACATTAAGATTCGAAAATTTGCTAGTCAAGTGTAATGGTCAAGAAGTTTACATTGACAACAATGATTTTTCCCCCTTTACCCTCAGAGTGTTGGTAAAAAAATGCAATTTTTTGGTTTTAAGAAAAAAATTAAAAATTTATTTTGTGATGTACAGATACTAAACAATATTATTATTTGCATTTTCCCAATCATCAGTTAGTTCGGATTTCCACTGTTATAGAGTGCTAAAAGAGGAAAATAAAAAACTTATTTCTCTTTGAAAACGAACGTCCAATATTTGCCAGAGGAGATGGGTTATTTTTCTAGCTGTTACTTTTATAATGTATTTTGCATTGCATGATTAGCACCAGGCCCGGACCTAGAAAAAAATAATGGGGTGTTTACAAGTGATGAGTCAAGTCAGTAAAAAGAAGGAAGGGGAAAGAGACTGGATTTCCATTGTAATGTAACGGTTTCCCCTTCATTTCAGAGGTTTTTAAAACATTCTAGAAAAATGCATGAATATGCAGAAGTGTAATAATTTTTGGCCTCCATTAGCCATTCTAGCATTCTTATAAAGAGGATAAAGGATCAAAGTGGCCAGATCTGGGTGGTGGTGGCATGCCCCCCCCCCCCTCTCCCTAGATCCAGCCCTGATT
Source organism: Ryuthela nishihirai (assembly GCA_038380435.1). Classification (NCBI taxonomy): domain Eukaryota; kingdom Metazoa; phylum Arthropoda; class Arachnida; order Araneae; family Heptathelidae; genus Ryuthela; species Ryuthela nishihirai. The sequence goes on along the minus strand of JAWZYU010000020.1, from coordinate 13,323,718 downwards.
TCCAATCAATGAATATTATCTGTGTCACAAATCTCATACATTTGCACTTGAGATCCTATGAATATTCATTCAATTATGCCTTATCAGTAAGCATACTTCGAAGCAGGGCCACATATATGAGGGAGGAGCCAAGGGGACCATGGCACCCCCTTTCAGAATGCTAATAATGGTAAAAGTGGTCAAAAATTATGAAACTGTTTTTATTTCATGTATTTTTCAAAAAAAAAAAAAAAAAAAAAAATTGAGACCTGTAAAACGGAGAGGTAAATGTATATTGCATTGGAAATCCAAACTTTCCCCCCTCCCTGCATTTTCCCACTTGATTGTGTTTCTTGTCCCCTAGATTTTTTTCCCTAGATCTGGCCCTACTTAGAAGCCAAGGTTCTTCCAACCCAAGTGACGTTCTAGATGTTATCTCTTGAACACTACAAGCATTTTTCCAGAAATGCATAAATAAATTCTTAAATTGTATGAGTAATAATGGAACAAAATGCTCTGAAACATATACATTGCAGTGCACTATTTCCAAATACCAAATTAATTACAACTTTTAATTAATCATTATGAAATAGTGATTCATTAAATCAAAGAAATGGAATATTACTTCCTTAAAGAAATGAACAAAAGAAGCATTTAATTTTTTTTTATAAACTCAGAAGTTGCTAAAGATACAATTTCTATGCTACCTGCTACATAAATAAAAACCAAACATTTAATAATTTTAAATTCCCACAATTATATTATTTTCCTATAATATCATCTACTATCATATTCCAGTTTATAAAAAACAATGGTAACATCAGTTATATTAAATGCAGTATGAAACACAAAAAATTAATAAAGGTAATAATAACTACTACATAGGGATGATGAAGAGATATTGAGTGGCATAAATATTTATTTAAAACATTTTAATAATACCATAAATATGATATACAATGCTACATAGCAAGCACAGCACTAACAAGTGTAATTCAAAATCTGGTTAGTCTTTTTTTACAATTGGAGCGCGTTGATTCACTCGACAATGGAGCACGATCGTAATCTGGTGTTTCCAGGTTCAAGTCCATATTGCACCTTGGTTGAAAGTTCTCCCTACAAAACCCATCTCTGCTCTCTGAGAATGGAGAAACCGATGAGCTTTTAATGACCGCCTGCCAAATGATACGTTAAGCCATGACTCTATGTGCAGGAAAGATATGATCCTGTACACATTAAAGAACATGCTAGATGGCCTTAATAGAAGACTACCAAATATCTAACAACTGTCCAGTGGATCCTCTTTTCCTTATCCAGCTCTGATTTTTTAGTAGCTTTGTGTCCTCGCCATTATTCACACAAAAATGCAGCTGTGATCCAAAACAACTAAATCTTTCATAATCTCTTCACCAAACTCAATATGCAAATTGAAATGTACAGAATTGAACCTTATCTAAATAGTGACATTTTGCAACAAACATAGCGCAAAAAATGCAGCTCAATCTCTATTCTTCTCCACTTCTCGAGTTATTAGGCAATGTATAGACAACCTTCTAGCATTATCGAAATGAAGAAAAAGAAATATATCTAATTTTTGCGACAAACTATTTCGTCAATATTGGTAACTTTTTAACTAAAAGAGATAATGAAACCATTCAAAACCATTATGAAGCTCAAAATATTCTCTTCCATTTGCAATGAAGCCCACAATTTTAAGAAATTTTAGAAGTATTAGGGGTCAACGTTCATTTCGTATAACAGGTTTTTATTTTTCTTTTTTAATCCTTAATGTCCTGGGAATTAAATAAAATCAGAGAACTAAATTTTTTTCACAAAGTTTATTTCCACGTCAGAATTTTGGTTCTCATGGAATTTGGATGGTTTAATTTCTTCTGGGTGAAAAACTCACCTAGAAGTTGGAAAAATATATAAAAGAGTCATTTTAACATCCAAATATTCAGCAAAAAGTTATTTATTTCTTTAACCTCCCTTAGCTGCACTTTAAGTAGAATAAACATTGTTTAGATTATTTTACCCACTGAATTCAAAACCATCAAAATTTCACTGCTAAATATCACATTGTACTATTTTGCTTGAAGCAAATAAAATTTCTTCCCAATGGCCAGAGCACTCCACTAACATAGGCAATCCAGTTTTTCAAATGGTAAATATTGAAAATTGCGTGAAATATTCAGGTAGGAAATTTAGAAAAATTGTTTTCCAATTTCAGAAAAATTTATTATTTTTTTTTGAAAAAGAAAAATATTAACAATTTTTTTTTGCTTTGCTATACTTTACTCATTTTTGTAAATATAATACACAAGAAATGATTTTAGATTGTAAGAACTTTAAGACATCCAAGAAATTCAGATTTTGCATTCCATTTTAATGCAGAGTAAAACTACATTTCCGAGCGAACCATATGGAAGTAAACACATCACAAAACTAGAATGATGGAAGGTTAATAGGAAAAATCATGAGAACTCAATTTGTTTTGGGATTTTTGAGTTTTTATCAGCATATCTAGACTTTTTTCTGCAATTTAAAATTATTCAGCTCTAAATCAGGTTAAAATGCATAAACGATACTAACATTAGTTGGAGTAGAGTGCACAATTTTGCAGAGAAATTTTCAAATTTTTGTATTTAAAACATTTTATTTTTGCATTTAAAACATTTTACTGAAATTGCTGTCTAAAAATGGCTGTTTTCAGATTTTTTTTCCAACTTTGAGACTATGTTTTACTCAAAAAAATTTAATCACCGGATTTAAATAAAATAAAGATCAGCGGGACGAATACAGTTCATAAAAATAAAAATCTTGCTTCAGATTTGTTCCTTATTGTGTAGATCAAAGGGGGAAATTCAGAAATGGCTTAGAACAAGAAACGTTTTAGGGTATTTACCTTTATACCATTTTATAGTTTTTGCTATCTTGTTTACTGTATAATAATCGACTCTCTGCCTTAATAAATAAAAATAAATTATTCCTCAAGCAGTCAGTTTAATAAGCCCCGATTCACCATATATGAATACAGCTAACTGCAGCAAACTTTAAGTGTGGTTATCCTATTAAACATTCCTTTTAAGGGCTAATGACCCCCCCCCCCCCCCCCCCCCCCCCCGGAGTTTCCAATACTATATCCAAACAATTTCAATTCATTCCTCAGCCTATCATGGGCCAAGAATAACCATTCATTGAAAGTTGTCGTCAGTATCTTTGTCATCTACTAGATGTTAAGAAAACATACCTGTCAGTCGATTAATTTCTGGAAATTTGAAGTTTGCTACTTAACCCTTCCAGTGTCCAACCCATCTGTATACATCCAGACAATATGAATTGAGGGGCCAATGACATATGTATACGCATTTAATACAACAAAAATATATCGATTTTTTAAAAATAAAAATTGCCATTGTAATTTATATATATATCTTATAAAAAATATATAATTCAGGCTTCAAAAATAATATTTTGTTTTTTAATTTTATGCATATTTTATTAAACTACAATATAAATAATTTTATAAAGCCACCTGATTGACATTTCTTAGAAGCACTAAATGGTATTGCTGATTTGCTTGTTAATGTTCCTATTTGTTGAAGCAACCTTCTGATTTAAGCTCACAGTTTGATTTAAACTATTATTAACAAATTTTTTCTTAAATTTTTGAAAATCTCCTAAAAATTAACAAAAAAAAAAAATGCTATTTTTAAAAACAATATATTTTGGAAGTAATTACAAAATATGTACCACAATTTATTTTTTCCATTTCACACTCTTTTCTGTCATAAACCAATTTCAGTATTCCCAAGATATTTTTATCATTTTTCCCAGAATCCTTCAAATCAAAACTGAAAGTAAACACAACCTACTTAAAATTCTGGTTGAACCTGCATTTAATTAGTTATGCTTCACTGAGTCAAATAAGACGCAGATGGCTGACACATATTATCTCCATTCTGTGTTATATAAGTGGCTCCTACATTGTTCACAGTTTTGGTGCAGCCCTCTGTAAAGTTAGTATTTTTTTATATTTAAACCTTAGTTAGTTTTCATTTCAGTAGATTTATTTTTGGAAATTAGTGATCTTTTGGCCAATTGATAAGTATTGATTTTTTTCATAGTTATGTTATATCGTATGGCTGGTTTACAACTTGTTGCTGTGGATATTTTAACATCGCATTAGGCTATATGTTAATTTTTATTTTATTATTTATTACTTTTCCAGTAAAACTTTGATATAGTATCATTTTCTGAAAATAAATGAGGTCTTGGATATGAAAGCAAATTCATTTCTGTATATATACATCCATTAGTTAGTAATCTTCAATCAGCTGATTTATTGATCTTTCCAAGTTATCAGTAGATATTTAGTGGAAAAATTTTTGCTGACATACGGGAATCAAACCCGCATCTCTCCAGAAACATGTCCGAGTGTTCTTACCAGTTGAACTAATGCCAGCTCATCTTTTTTCCACTTATTTTAAGACTATACTCTATCACTGAGAAATGCAGGCCAACCATTGGCGTATGTTGGCGAAAATTTTTTCTGCTAAATATCTATTGATTTATCAATGCCGAAAGAGCATCAGGTCATGTTGCGATTATCATCTATGTTTCTAAGTAATGCTAGATCAAAGGCTGGCTTAAAAGTTGTTGTGGAGCATTCTGAAATTGAATGTCTTGGATATGGAAGCAAAATAGACTTCCTTACTATGGAAATCGGCCATCATTTGGGAGGGCAATTTCAGGAAGGGCCTTGGTTCACAACCTTTCTGGACTTAGCCAAGATCGCCAAATTTCAACATCCAAAGGAAAAAATCATGTTTAGTAAAAAACAGCAGCCAAGGAAGTTTTTTTCTATTTCATAACCAGTTCAGAAAATCCCGTGAACGTGAGAAGGCACGTTGTATAACATTCGCAGTGTTTAAAAGAGAAGTCACGTTGTATAACATTGGCCGTGTTTAAAATATACGATACTGAAAAGAATCATAAAAAGAAATGAAAATCATATTTCAGGTTGAATATTATATTATTTGGGAGGAAATTTCCTTTCGATAAATATATAATTTAAATATTTTTATTCAGCAGGTTTTCCAAAATGAAGCCTTAATTGCATAGTGCTATCTTTTTTTTTCACCATATCACATTGTAAAAGGCTCATTAAAATCAATATGCTTGCAAATTTGTTTATATTATTTTCATAAAATTTGTAATTAAATTCTGTTTAATTTGGTGTATAAGATGACCTATTTCCATTGATTGGTTATTTTTTAAAAAAATTCTAAAGTTGACTTGTTTATCTGACTCAGCACAGTTGGCTAAAAGCCTAGAATTTTCTCAAAGCATGATACCGAGAAAAAAATTACGAAACAAGAAAAATATTTACTTAAAACCGAAAAGGTAATTTTTTGTTATTCAGAAATATATAGTCATTCTATTCATGTGCATTATAATCATTTGTGTCTATTAGTTTTTTATAAATAAATTTTTATTTGCATTGCCAGATGCGTTTTTTTACATGATCTAAAAAAGTTCTATTAAAATAAAATATGTCGTGTTTTTTGTTAAATACTTGATTTTCAGAAAATCCAGAATTAAATGCCGATTAATTTGGTATACAACATGCCATAATTCCTTTCATTAGTTATTTGGCAAAAAAGTTCTAAAGTTAAAGTTTTTTTTGGCTGAGCATAGTGAGAAAATAGCTTGGCCCCTGGATGGAAACCTGTTTTTCAGACTGTACACTGGAAGGGTTAAGGAACTCATCTTGTCATTCAAGATTAAAGGGAATCGTTATCGACAATCAAGCGAGAGTCTGCTGTGAACACTAATGTATTAACTTCGGGTAACAAAGTGTCCCTCAAAACAACATCCTGATTGGTGTCCTATCATAAAACAATCTGCTGAGTTCCTTCTCCACACCCCATCCCATTCCTCATACTTCTTTTTTGCATGTTTAAATGATTCCAGAGCTTGTAATACATCTGGATTTTATATTCATGTAAAGCTGACCGCTCTGTTCCCACATTTTCAACTTATTGAAACTGCCTTATTTGTTTTTCTGCAGTGTTTATCGCTTTCATCATATTATTGCTGTTTTTTCCTCCTTCAGTTCTTTTATGGTTATCATGTCTTCATATTCCCCAACATTGTTCATAGTTGAACGAAAACTTAATATGTGCATCTGTTTTATGAAGAGGAAAATAAAAAGGAAATACATATTAATATATAAAAAAAATTAAGAGAAGTTTAAAAAAATCCTCTCCCAAGTTTCTTGGAGGGGGCCATGGTCTTCTCCTTATGAATACTACTGCTAGATCATCTCTAAAACAAGTAATATTTCATTCTGTGAAATCCAAAACTAAGCCTTCTCTACTGTCACCACGCTTCCCAAATCCCTTCCCCCTTCCAATGATTCCCCAGTGACAAACCAGAAGCACAGAACCAGAAGAGACCTTATCAAGGAGTACTTACCTCTAGCTGCCTCTCAATATTTCTCAATTCTGAAACTTTCAATAAAATGTTGGTCTAACAAATTTCCATTCCGAACAAATTTCCGTTTCGATGAAATTTTCATTTTGAACAAAATTCCACTTTGAACAAATTTCCATCGAATAAGTTTTTGTCGAACAAATTATGCCAAACCATATGGAACTCACTGCAAATATGGTTGACCTTAGCTGGTAAACCAATCAATTACTTCTTTATGGATGGGGAATTTACTTGAAGCAGAGGCCAAAACAGTGTATACCATCTGCCCTCCTAAACACTTCCTAACCTCATGACTATAAGGCTCTCAACTATACTGTGGACAGAAAGGGACTACAGCAATCAAGGGCTGGGGAAAGACAGAAGAGTGCCTTATGCAACTACCAGGCATGGTAGTTGCATTCTTTGCAGGGACATGGATGGTAGTGAATAGCAAACATGCAAGTGGTCATTTAGGACCCTGTGAAAGTAGCCAAACAAGAAAATTCTTCACAGGTGGTCCCCTGAGTATGAACAAGTTCCTGCATTAATGTTTGTATCAAGTTTTGTATTCCTCACACTAAAGAAAATTAATTTCCTTTAAGGGAAGTAAAATTAGGGATAAAGGGAATTGATTTCCTTCACCTCCAAATATAATGAACAAATACACAGATAATTAATACTTTGTTTATTACATCTAAGATATATTAAAACTCACTTTTATATACCCCGTGGGTGCGGGCTTGGAAGGTATATGACTGAGAATAAGGAAAATGCACTTGGCTGTCAGCTCTCTTTCTTTTTCAGTCATTTCCCATGGAGCATAAACAGATTCATCCACTATCTGTCTGTTGGTCCCAGTGGGAGATGATGGAGATAAAATAAGTGGAGCAGAAATGACAGAAGGAAGACCACCCTCACTTGATGCTTTGGCTACAAGATTACAAGCTTCCTTCTCCATTTTACTGATATCTTGGTGATAGCCTGGTCCATGATCAATTCCTAGCTTTTCACGAAGCAACAATAAATGGCGAACCCTTTCAACCTACATGAAATGGTTATGAAAGATAAATTAAAAGTCTGATTACAATAACAATTAGATCATAAATATAAATACTTAGAACACTCATTTTTGATTTCGCTATATAAAATAACTAAGTAAATGAAAGATTTGTGATCCTATATCACAAACCTTTCATTTATTTTGCAGGGACATGAATGGTAGTGAACATTTCAGGTTAGGTCAACTTCTATGATATGTAACAGTTAGACAGACTCAAATTAGTCAATCTAACAGTAACATGGCTATATAATAATTTATAAGTTAATGATTACATTTATTAACTATCTTTGCAACATAAAATTGTTGAAAAGGGTTAACTCACATCTTCTAATCTAGTCATTTTCTCCAGCTCCCACTGGTGATCAAAAATGAGAGAATCACCCCGTGGTCTCCAACCATGAAGGTTTTCTTCTCCACGAACATATGTTGAAGATGTATCAAGAACACGACGCTGTCGCCTTTGAACACCTTAAAAATATTAATATCAATAAAAAATAATTTAAACTTATTATCAATTACATTCTTAATTAAACAAGAATTCTAGACTAAATCCAAAAATGATACTTGACTAACAACAGAATAGAAAATATTTAACTGATACCTGTAACAAGAAAGTATGCTCCATCCTTTTTTTCCCCACTCTCTTTATGCAAATAATATTGTCTATGTGAACAAATTTCCCTGGAAGTTTTTATGAATATGTAAAATAGAATTAAAATGCGAAAATATTTTAAAATAACTTAAAAAATTACTATACAGTGTGAGGAACTCAAATTGTGAGTAACTGGTGTTTAAAAAAAATACAGCACAGATCAGAGTTTTGTGATAGTTCTCCATTCACTTTCATATTTCCTAACCAGTTAATTTATTTATGTAATAATTATTATTACCAATACATAATTACTCATGCAAATGTGACTCACTGACATGTTTGTAAACATATGCCAGTGTGAGGCTAGTAGCAATCAGTAGGGTTGTTGAAGGAGTTGGAGAAGGAGTTGAATTGTTGTGAGGTAAGAATTTTGATTCTTATGCAATTTGACCTGTATATTTGGTGAGTTAAATTCAATAAATATTTTATTTTTATTGATATTGCTTTCGACTTGAATTTTTTCTCTTGAGCAGAGATAAAATTTAAGTTAGTTGTACTTTATATTGGACAGTTCACAAGTTTAGGTGAAATTTTACCATTCACATACCAGAACCAAAAGAATCCTAATTTTTTGGCAAGTGAATTTTTTGCCTTTAGCCCCAAAATCCTGAGTATCCAGCAGTTGAGGTATTAATATTTGGGAGCATTAGTTTGACAAACTTTCTGGTTGAAGACTCCTCTATGTTACTGAAGACATTATTACTACTTACTGAAGACAATTAACAAACAATATTTATAGTTTACTAAAATTAACTGGTGAAATACAAAAAGAAACATTTTGTCATTTAATTTTGCAGCATTCCTCTCTCCAATTGCCCAAGTCACCACTGTAGACATGAACTGAAATGACAACAATATCTTCTAAAATAGTTAATGAGAAATGTAACATGCTTAAAGCAAAGAAATGGGTGTTAATGATAAATGGCTACATTCAGTCCATACACACTTCTGTGTCCAATTCAGTATGTGTACTGTTTATTCATTGTAAAAAATTATATTATGGAAATACATTGTGAACCCCCCAAAAATAATACAGACCTCCAAGGGATCTGCTCACTACTTTGGTAACCTTGCACAGGTGTTCCTCATCTGTAAAAGGGATGTGGGGAGCCAGTGGACAAGAGCGAGTTGACCTTGTGTGGTGATGAGCTGCTTGTCACCTGACCAGAAGGTCAAAGGATTACAAGGAGCAGTGGTGATTTGGGCAGCTGGAGAGAGGAGAACAACAACTAACTTGGGTGAAGGCAGATGCAGTTCCGAGTGGTTAGGAGAAAACAATTTAGCTGGGGTTTGAAACCCTGTGACTGCTGTGGATTGAGATGTCCTGTGCAACTAAACCAATACCTCTGCCTTTTCTTCATTGGCACTACACAAAGGTTGCAACCTACTCTACCAATAAGCTCTTCATTCATTTTAATTACAGCACAACTGTCTACTGGCTGCTTCCCCGTAACTTTACTTTTAGCAAATAAATGTTATCATTTTAAATTTACTTGTCTGTTGGTTATTAATTGATGGTAGAAGGAATAGACTATCTTTTGCTGCCAAACACATGAACCAAGAAAGAACGTAAATAAAAGTAGGGCGATGTAAAAACCTCACAAACACTTCACTTTTGATTGGGATTGGTGCATAGCTTTTTTTTGATTGGGATTGGTGCTGAAGAAGAGCTATGCACCAATCCCATGTGATGATGCATGGAACTGGCCAGGCCTAGAACCTAATGTCCAACCCCGCCTTCTCATGGTACAGCCATTAATACCTTTCAAAAGAGATACTCTCTTACGGAAGTGAACAGAAGGAGAGGGCTTCCAGATCAGTGTGGCCTACTGATCTGGACTACTATGGCTACTTTCCTTTTTTCCTATCCTGATGAGGAGTGGTCAATCACACAGGGTCCTACTGCTGACCATATACACTAACTGGACTGGATTTAGGCTCTGACCTTGATTATGGATCCTGAATTTGCACTGGTGGGTGTCTGTGGAGGGAAAATCTTCCACTGTGTTTTATGTTTGTTTGTGGGTTGACAGCCCCAAGTGAATAGATTTACAGGATATGTTTTATCAGCTGGTAGATAGTCCTGAGCAGTGGTCATTGCTGGTGCCTAAAGTCTTGCTTCTATGGGCATCGTCAAATCCTAAATTGGAGGAAGTCTTTAATTGTAAATAGCTTCAACCTTTAGTAGTAGGGGAATGGATATGCCCCATGCCTGTGATTAGGGGGCTGTTTGATATTGTCAGCATTCACTTTCTCAATAAACATATTTTCTTTAAACATCCCACTGACCATTTTCTCTCCATAGGTAGTTTGAATGTGAGGACTCTGCACCGAGATTATTCTCTTGATGTCTACACAAGAATTTCACCATTATAATTTAGATATTCTCAGCTTGCACAAGACCAGATGGACAAAGGCTAGATTCTTAAAAATAATCTTAAATTTCTCTTTCCAGAGAGAGAAGATAAAAACCATCTCTAAGGTGTAGGTTTCCTTCTCAGCAGACATGCTAGTGATGCTCTATTACAATATTAGTACATTAATGAAAGGTTTCTTACAGCTAAATTTCGGACAAGCATTAAAGATTTGAATGTTATCTGCTGTTATGCCCCCACTGAGGATGCTGATGAGATGGATAAGTTTTATGGACAACTTCAGGATACTTTGAATTCGGTCAAGAAAAGTGATATTACCCTTGTTCTAGGTGGCTTCAATGCCAAAGTTGGTATTGACTCTAACATTTGGGCAGGAGTGATAGACCCTTTTGGTACTGATATCTGCATTGGAAATGGGCAATGTCTCGTACATGTAAGTAAACTTAATGATTTGATAACAACTAACACTTATTACCAACACCATGACACACATAAGTACACATGAGTTTCACCAGATGGACTGCATAAGAATATGACATATTAACAACATAATGGGATAGTCTTTTAGAAATATCATGTCCTAGAGGTGAGTTGAAATTGAATCTCACCATTTTCATTTACACCTTGTTAAAAGTGTCTTGCAACTTAAACTTAAGAAGTGTATAGCTAAGGTTAAGAAATTTACCTTTAATTCTGAAGCTCTTAAAGATTCAGTTATAACTAAGGCTTACCATGATAAGTTACTTAGTCATTATGACAGTAATGGTTTGTTTACTACTGAAGTTGAGGAAGAATGGGACTTTTTAAACAAGCTTTTTTTGGAAACTAACAGTACTCTTTCAGGAAAAAAGCAGCAGAGGAGGTAAAATTAGTTGAGTGATAAGGCACTTGAGCTTATTTCAGAAAGAAAGAACTGCAGGAATGTCCTTAATCAATACCCTACTAGTCCCAATAGAAAGCATTACATAGAGCTTAATAAACGTGTAAAGGATCAGTAGCTGCTGATAAGAAACTTTGACTTGATGGCTTGGCTGACAAAGCCAAGGAAACAATTAGACAGAGAGCTGTAGCAGATAGTTAATGTATTGTGTGGTAGAAAACAGACAGGTATATAGGGATTGAAGGATAAACAAGGTAAGGTTATAGAAGGTGAGGATTCTATAATGGCTAGGTGGCCTGAGTATTTCAGTGATGTTCTAAACAATATGGTTAGTTCTACTCTCATTGTTTGTAATGATGATAGATGCATTACTGGCTTTAATGTTAGCCCTATAACACAGTCTGAAGTTATTTTGGCTGTTTCTAAACTTAAACTACATAAATCCCCAGGGGTAGAAGAAATTACTATGGAAATACTTAGAGATGGAAATGTTTTGGTTACCACTTGGATGACTGAAATTTTGAATATCTTTTATGATAAAGGCATGGTCCCTAAGGATTTTACCAAAGCTATTATTATCCCTATTTTCAAAAAATGTGATTGCAGTTCTTGTGATAACTATAGGGGTATTAGCCTACTTTCTGTTCCAGGCAAAATTCTTTGCACGATTGTGCTCAACAGAATTAAGAATCTGATTTACAGGCAATTGCGTGATGAGCAATGTGGATTCAGAAGTGGTAGGGGATGTGTAGATCAGATATTTTCACTTAGTCAGATTCTTGAGAAATGTTTAGAGTTTCAGAAAGCTTTGGTTGCTAGCTTAGTTGATTTCAAAAAGGCTTTTGACTCTGTTGATCGTTATAATTTATGGTTGATTGTGAGATCACATGGTATACTAGACAAGTTAGTTAATGTAATGAAAGCTCTCTATAATAGCACTGAGTCATGTGTGAGAGTTGGTAAGGCTTGTAGCAATTGGTTTAGCATTACTTCTGGTGTTCGACAAGAGTGCATTTTGTCTCCTTTTCTCTTTAGCTTGGTTATTGATTATGTTATGCAAAATTCACTTCAAGGGAATGATTTTGGCCTTAAATGGACTGGAGATATGAAAATTTCTGATTTAGATTATGCTAATGATTTAGCCCTTTTGGCAAATGATGTTGATGAGATGAACTCTTTCATTTGAGCTGTTCACGAAACTGGTAGTAGAGTAGATTTGGTTATAAACAGAGTGAAAACTAAAGTGATGAAAATTGGTCAGGCAAGCTGTGATTCAGTTAATTTGAATGGTTGCAGTCTTGAGCAGGTGTCACAATTTAATTATCTTGGGAGCTATGTAACAGATACTGGTGATGTGCAGCATGAGATTAACAGACGAATAGGGATTGCTGCCTGGACTTTTAATAATCTATGGAGAGTGTGGAGAAGTAGGCGCATACACCTAAAGACTAAAATTAGACTCTATAATTGTTTGGTTATTTCTAGATTAGTTACGGTAATGAAACTTGGAGGCTTTGTAAACAAGATAACAGAAAACTAGATGCTTACATAGTATCTTGGGTATTAGGTGGTTTAACTTTGTAGCTAATGATGAGGTTAGACAAAGGAGTTGGCAACTTCCTTTAAGCAGCATATTGTGCAGAGAGAGACTCCATTGGTTTGGCTATGTTGCCCGTATGGATAATTATAGATTGGCGAATAGGGTTATGAACAGCATGCCTAAAGACCTTAGAAAGAGGGGGAGACCTATGATGCGGTGCGCAGACAATGTCAAACAGGACCTTGTTAGAATTGGTGTGCAGTGGCCAGATGCAGCAGATGTAGCTCAGGATAGATATGCTTGGAGAATTAAATTGCATGGTCTGGTTGGACCTCCATAGCCATAGATAGCTCCATGGCTGCTCGAAGATTATGATAAAGATGAATATTAAACAATTGGAATTTGAAAATATCTCATTACAGTTCTGTATTGAATTGCATAAAAGCTGAGTAATGCAGATATTTTTATATGTTAGTACTTCTAAGTTTTAAACTAGGTTTTGAATTATGGAAATTTCAATTTCGGTACTAAATCGTAAATAATTATAAATAAAACTCCACTGATATAATTTGATTAGTTTTGGAAAAGAAACAAATTATCTCACAATAAACAAAACTTGAGTCAGTAAAATGCAAATGATATGCACAAATCAGTTACTTGTACTTTAAAGATATAAATTACAAGCAACATTCACTGAAAAGAATGTGCAAAAAGTATGAAAAATATTAATCAATATTCTATTTTTTATATATTATAATAGATTTTGTCTATGCATATAATGAAGTTTTAGTAAATAAACTTGAATAGATAATTAAAACTTCACATCATGTCTACAACTTAGCAATTTTGTTTAATTCATATTGAACATACATAGGAAAATGCATACCTGGACTACCTGAATCTGCTGCTCTTTTCATTATGACTTCATATACACCACTGACATGATTTGATTCTGAAGATTTAAAAGAACCACTAAAGAGCTGTCTCAGAGATCTTGGATTTGGAGAAATTCTGTAACAGAAATTAAAACAATATTGATGAAAACTAGCATAGTAAAATTTTAACTTAATAATGCAAATAAAAAAGGGTATTGAATTCATTACTGTCTTAATTGCAATACAACACTATTTTACTCTTATAGGAATTTAACAATAAAAAAAGTGAACTGCCATACTAGCAAGCAAGTGCTATTGAAGATCTTGCATTATTCCATTAATTGGCTCTTTAGCTCAGAAGGTAATGAGATATACAGACTGCCATGGGTACAGACAAAGGGCAGAAAATTGCAAGTGAATAAATATGCATATATAAACAAAAAAAAAAGACACAGGGTTCCAAAAGCACCCTTACTTTTACTTTGCAAGCTTCACTAGGATGAAGGGTAAAAGAAAAAACAGTATGTGCAGCACATTTTGTATACAGTAGGTAAGATGAGTTGGGAGAGCATGTCATGTGTTGGGAGAGAGTGGTTATTTGAGCTGGTCACTGCTCATAGAATCAACAATAACTAAAGAAGGAAATATTGTAAGTGATGGGGTAGAATTATGAGAATTACAAGAGAATAATTTAATTTAAACAATTTCTGTGCTTTAAAGTTTAGCTGGTAATGGGTGTGAAAATAAATAAAAACATATTATCCCTTAAGCACTAGTGGGAGACAAGAGTTGTTGAAAGCGCAGTGTGAGAGAGGGTGGGAAGAGCTAGGAAGTATAATAAATATATATATAATACAATTAATGATTGAGATGGCTTGGTTTGCTTGTCTGTGGCTTTATGGTATATCAGCAATTAGGGCTATAATGAACCAAACAAGATAAAAGTCAAGCAAACCAAACTTATAATAAAAAGCAAAAGGTATGTAAAATATCAAAAACAAGAATAAGGTAAGAAAACAACAATGAGTGTTAAGAACCCATGCATAAAAACAAGGAATAAAATCAACCAACAATAAAAAACAAAGTCAAGTAAAATCAGATCCTAAAAATTATATGTACACTGTACACATATTACTAGTCACATAAAAACATCAATAAAAATACAAAAATATCTATAAAAATTATCAATTTATTTTACAATTGAAATGCATTTACCATATAATAATTTATCAGAACATAGATATCTTGTAATTGATTACCATACTTATGGTGCTACAATGCCTATGCTATGTCATTGATTGCATGCTACTTTGTAATGATTTCTGACTTATAGAGATCTATCTTGATCTAAAGAAGATTCTATCTTTAAATACAATAGCAATCAATAACACTATTCTGTATCCAACAGAATCAGTTAAGGAATTAACTACATGAGATATATATGCAGCATATATATATATAGCATAAATGATAGCATAGCTATAGCATAACAGACTATATAAGCAGCAAAAAGGAAGTTCAGAGTTATTACTAATTTCCCAGAAGTAAAAACATATAAGCTTTCAGGTATATGGTTTAATGGGAATTCCTAATAGCTATACTGCAGTACTAATGGGAATTCCTAATAGCTTGTTCTTGGTCTGCATGTGATTATGAATATATGAACTGATGAAACTTATTGATGGTTATTGAGAGTCATGCAACAGACATCAGGTATGCAAACATAAAGGGCAACATTAATGCCTGCATGCTTAGATCTATTATCAACATTTACTACATTAAATGAACACAACAAACTGAGTGCTTACAAAGATAAAAACAATTAGTAATGCTATGCATTTTATGTTGTCATCCACATGTTATCAAGTTAGCCTTGTTTTTTTATGTGATTAGTCAAGCCTGTGGGGAACATATATATTGTTTCCTAATTTAAACGTTCACACTGTGATTTCAACTTCATAATTAATAAGATCTTATTAAAATATCCAGTAAATCATAAAAAGTCAAAAATGAACTATAAAAAGATGTGATTGGATAAAAGATAACTGAATATAGGTATTGGTAAAATGATGAAAACTAAAACATAAAGAGCATCTGGAATTAAAAGTTGAACATACAGTTAAAATACAATGAATGGTTAAAATGATATCACAAAATTTGCTCTACATTAGTTACTGGTCCAAAGAAAAAAAGAATGCAAATAAAAAAAAGGTCCAAAGAAAAAAAAGAATGCAAATGCAGAGCCAAGAAAGTACTCCTTCCTTGCAATTCCTGAGAAAAGGTACACAAAGTTTGACAATAGATTCAATATAGAATAATTTATTATTAATCTGATATTTTTAATATCTTTGCCACTTATGCTTGGAGCTTTATAGATAAACACTGCTGAAAATCCAAATAAAGGATAGGCAGCATAGGAATGGACAGGGAACAGACAATCTGTGCCATTGCACTAATGCTAATATCTGGATACCCAAAAGAACATGATAGAAGAGGGTGGCCAGAAAATGGAGATGTTAGTTCTTGCTCTAGGAATGAATAGAGTGAGGTCAAGGCTTGTCAAGATCAAAGCCTATAAGTGATCTAAACAAATCAGTGTAAAATACACACCAGCAATGATGCTCAGCTGCTAAGTTGTTTGCAGGCAAACTGACAGCATGCAATTCTTCAGTAAATATGGAACAATGAGGTGGGTTCTGATCCATTATGATGATGTCACATCAGACCATGGTTGATCTCAATAGAATGTTAAACTTTGAGAAATCAATGAAAACAAACTGCACAGAGCAATGGCTTGCCAAGAGAAAAATTGCAAAAGTGAGAAAAAGACAGCCATGGTGAAGTAGTTCAGTTGACTAGGTAATGCTATCAGAGTTTGATGTCTTACACAGGGTGCTTTAGAAAATAAATTTATGGAAAAGGAAATATTTATGGATTGAACTGTTTTACTTCTGAGCAGCACTCTTTGCACACAATGGGCTCAATGGTCAGATCACAAGGACACAAAGGGCTAAGAGAAGGATGAGGAAAGGGGACCCACTGGACAGCTGTTGGGAGACAGATGGTAGTCTCCCATCAAAGCCATCCAGTGTGTTCTTTAACATGCATAGGGTGCGACTCTCCTGCACATGGGATCACAGCTTAACATCCCATTCAACAGGTGGTGACCTTTCCAAGCCCATCAGTGTCTCCTACTGACCTGGGGCAAGGCAGACAATTTTATGGAGATAAATCTCAATGCTGGTCCACGTGGGACTTGCTTGTGTTCATAACAAAATTTTCTTTATTTCCAGTGAATTTATGATGACCATTGCGGAGTATAGGTGGAGCAAAGAACATCAGTCCACTCTGTAACAGTCCTCCACATTACGACAGAGAATGCATATGTACTTAATTGTAATGATGCCCTTCGGGGTTAGCCTCTAGGCATTGTGGATTATTAAGTCATCACTTCTCAGCAGTGCTTGCCTACTTCCCTTGGGGTCGGCACACAAGTTCAATCTCAGCAGTGGAAAGCCTCATCTTGGCATGATGTGTTCTCTTCTCTGAGTGAAGCTGCCTAAGCTGATTTGGCTGATAAGCAGTGATGTTCAGAGATTTGGAAGAGATTTCTCTCATAATGTGAGAATTAATTAGAAAAAAATAATGATTTGAATTCAGATGTTGGTTCCCTGCTCTGTGCCAAGATGGCAGCACAAATCAAGAAGACAACATTAGAACTCACCTTGCAAAAAGAAGAGAAGGATAGTCACAAGCATGTGACCTGAATAAAATAAGTACAGTTATGGGTCTTCAGATTGCTCTCTTCTACTTCGCATTGTAACATGTGGCCTCACCATTGAAGATGTTGAAACCCAAGATTTGTAGAGATGATTTGAGAGGATATTTGAAGAGGATTTGTTGAGTATATTTGAGGAGGATTATTTGAGATTTAAAGGATGATGTCACATTTGTTTCTTCAGTATGTTTGGAATTTGGAGTTTGAAAAAAGGCGAGAGTGTCACAACTCCCCCAACCCTACAAAATAGAGGACTGCTTGTCTGAAGATACGGTGAAGGCCCCTATGGTGAGGGAATGCTATATACTGAAAACCTACCATATTCCCTCTGTCACACGTGTGGACTCACGCACCTCATGGGCGTACAAAATGGCAGACTTCTGTTCCCTCACCCATAGGGCCTTCACCATATCTTCAAACAAGCAGTTGCTTGAAAAAGAAATTCAAAACATCCATTGCTGCATCCCATAGCTACCAACCAACAACAATAGAAACCAAAACAGAAGAGATTCGGCTCTCTTCCCAATCACTGACCCTGAAGATGCAACCTTTGCCAGACCATTTCTTACATTCCTGTCCTATATGAATCAATCCGCAAATTACTCAGAGCCCAAAATATCAAAAATGTTTTAAGCCCAGCTTGAAATCTGAAGAAAATTATCAAAAGGGACAGAGACAAATTTGGCCTACTTTAAAAATTGGACGCATACTGATTTGCCCTACATTTGCCGGATAATTCCATTGTCTACTACATCGGTAAAACCACATGCTCTTTACAAGAGAGGTTTGCAGAGCATCAAATGGATGTCAGCCAAAACAAGCGAATGATGGCTGCTGCCGAGCTAGCAGTACAACACGCGGCAACAATAGACTGGAAGAACGCCACACTGCTTATACGTGCATCCACTTTCTAAGGAACCATAGTCTGCGAGGCTATTGAAATAATGACCTCGCCCGTCCCCACCTGCAACCGAGACATTGAAATCGCCCTTCATGACATGTGGAAAGAAGCTCTTTGTCTAAACAGACCTAACGTCACCACATAGTGTCACTTCACTGAAGACAGAGCACTGTCCTTGCTCCAAAAAGCTTTTGAGTTTTCTCCTAAAAACTTTTAACATGCCAATAGTTTGAAGGATAAACTTAAAAATTTTATTGCTCAATGACAGAGAATTTTAAGTTATTATTACCCAGACTTTGCTTGAAGGTCTACCAAAACCACTTTTAATACAAAAAAAATTATGTGAAAGCACAAGAGTTTTGCTAGGTAAAACTGCTATATTTTAATTCAGAATTAAATGCTATAGACATATTTCTGTTTATTAACCATTAAAGTGTCAGGTTTCTCACACTGTATGCAATTGTTACCAAGATAATTTTTAAAATTTTTTTAACTTACAAAAAAAAAACAAGATAAATGTGTTAACTTTATTATTCGTTAATCAGTAGGCATCGAACCTTTCTGCTTTTAGAGATAAATTAAAACTTCTATTATGATTCACACTTTCCAAATCTCCCAAAAGCTATTATTCAGGTCTCTAAAAGAAGACAAAATTGAAAAATCCAAAATTTTAATGAATATTGCAAATGATGTTTGAAATTTTCATGATGGAATGTGAAAGTCAAGAAGTTTCCATTGGCAGCAATGAGCAGATCCCTTACACCCAAGGTGGGTGGGAAATAAAATCGTTTTAAGAGAAAACACTTTTTCAGTTGGATTGGTACTAATGAACGTACTTTTGAAATACTTAGTTTTAATTTATATTGTTAGAGGTCATTAAATAAGGAAACATCGAAACGTTTAAAGAAAGTTGTAAGTGATTTGTTTATGGCAGAAATTTTAAATTTAAATGGTAGAATGTCAAGAGATATTCTATTGATAGCAACAATCTGCTCCCTTTTCTCTTAGGGGTGTGAGAAAAGCAACTTTTAAATTGAGGGATAAAAGACACTTTTATGTTGTATAATTACTACTAAAATACTACTATTGGCATTTTCACCATCATCCGTTAGCTCAAATTAAAACTTTTAAGAAACAAAAAACTTCATTCTCTTTGAAAACAAGATTCCTGTATGCTCTAGAAGTGATATGCATTCTTCTAGTTTAACAGAAACAACCACTGAAATTGAGAACTTTATCCTGCAGTGACTAACAGACATATACACTCAGTGGCCACTTTATTAAGTACAGTTCCATGTTATGTCAATAGTAACTCAGTTCTAGAACTCATTAACTTCTAAAATAAGTTTTTATGAAAAAATGTCACTGAAGGTAATTTAATGGTCAGATTAATAGGAGTTGGTTTCTCTAGAAACCACAAGGCATCTAAGTATCTTTTTTTTTGAGGGGATACGAGCTCTGGTACACTTATTACATATTATCTATTTGAAGCAATTATGAATGATTGTAATATCTGGTTGTTTGCTTAAAATGGTTTCCCCACTTTGTTGTTAATGAAAGAAGCACGATAAAATGTTCATCACAATGATTGCAAATTGGGCTGGCATACTAGCTGTAAATCACCTGAATGTGGCCATGTCAATGAATGCATTGGTGAATACTGATAGCAGTAAGATATTAGTACTTTTGCTAATTGTTTGAGAGATATACAGGGTGTTTCAAAAAGGATGCAATCCTTTATTGTATTTTTTTTATTTAAACTTGACAAAAGACACAAATTTCAAAAGATGCAAATTAGACATATCATCGTGTGATATGGTGGATCTACCTTTAACAACAGATGTTGAAAGTGACTTCTTGCAACCTGAATGCAGGTTCGTACCCATTTCATGACATTTGCAGCCACCTTTCATAATGTTTGTTTTCTTATGTTTAAAATCTCTCTTTCAATGTTAGCTTCAAGTCTTCAAGTGTATGAGGATTGTTTTGAAACACTACACATTTGAGATATCCCCAAAGGAAAAAATCTGAAGAAGTAAGATCTGACGATCTTGGTGGCCACAAATTTATTGAAATCAAATGATCACCAAAAAATTCCTGCAACATGACCATTGTGTCATTTGCAGTATGGGCAGTTGCACCATCTTGTTGAAACCAACACTCTTGTTCATTCACATCCAATAATGCAATAAACTGTTGGATGAGGTCACAATAAACTTCACCAGTTACAGTTGAGTCAAAAAATAAAGGCCCTATCACACGATGATGGGAAATTGCACAACAACACCAATTTTCCATGCGTGCATTTCGTCGTTCGTGAAAAGTGTGAGGATTTTCACTGCTCCATATTCGACTGTTTTGACTGTTCACATACCCATCCAAGTGAAACCAAGCCTCGCCACTAAAATAAACACGATCCAACACCTCAATTCCATTTTCATCAACAAAAGAACGAAACCAACAACAGTACTGTAAATGTTTCTCATGGTTTGGTTCTTTCAGTTCATGAATAACACCAATATGGTAGGCATGAATTTTTAACTTCTTTGTAGCACTAAAAACAGTAGCTGGTCAGTCCAACCTGTGAAGATCACTTTCTAAGAGATTTTCTGGATAATCGAGTTAAATGCTGAGACATATCATCAAGAACTTCGGCAGTTAACAGTGATGGTCAGTCTGGGCTTTTTCGAACCTGTACAGTTCCAATGTCATGAACTTTATCAATCAAACGAGATGTTGTTGACTTGTTGGGAACTGCAGACTGAGGAAACTTCAATTCAAACTCCTCTCTCACACATTTGTAAGATTTGTACGCACAATAAGTCTCAACAATAAATACACGTTGGATTTTGGAAAATGACATAGCTGACACAACACAAAGGAATGAATGCTTGAGTGAGACTAGTGCATGACAAGGTCATTTCAATTGCTAAAGGCTCTTAACCTTGAGTAAAGTAATGCCAACTGACTAATATTATGGCATAAAATGTACATGCATTTAAGTTCTACTCTCTTATATTTAGGGTTGCATCCTTTTTGAAACACCCTGTACAAGATACCAGTCTGTATAAAAATACTTTTTGCAAGTTGATGTTACTGCTGCTCATATTCCATTGTATAAAACATATGCAAATGGTAACTGAAAGATACAGCGCCATAGAATGTCATTATAATACTTTAAGACCACTGGCTGTTTAACACATGATTTTAAATTACTTTTAAGATCTTAACATTAACATATTGTAGCGGCATTTTAAGACTGCATTTTTCAATTACCATCTGCATGTGTTTTATAAATTGAACATCAAAGGATAGTAACATCAACTTACAAAAAGTATTTTTATACAGAGTGATATCTTGTATCTGTCAAAACATTGGCCACTGCACTTTTCAACCAAAACCATTCAGTTGATTTTTATCTAATATCCTAGCCCAATTTACAATCATTAGGAGAGACATTTTATTATGTCTGCATTAAAAACAAAGTGGTGAAATAATTTATAGCAATAACCAAATATTACTATCATACAATTATTTCCACTAGATGATGTGCAACAAGTGCACAAGCTACAACTCTCTCACAACAATTCTGCATGCAGTTAACAGTGCTCTGATTGTGTTGTCTACTAGCACACACTGATATCCATTCCAAAGACTTTAACATGTCAAGTTTCAGCATGCAAGTTGATGATGAACTAAACTAATATAATGTTCCACTGATTCTAGCAACAGTTAGTAATTAAATGGTTCTTATTTAGATGTATGATAGAATCATTTGCCTTGAAAATCACTATTTTTCTGAAATTATTATATTTTAAACAATGTAATGTATCAATCAGTAGGAGACACTATCCATTGCTATTATAACTCTTAATGCTAAAAGAGCCTTTCACAATGACACAGGAATTAGTAACTTTGACACTGAAATTACTCAATAAAAAATACCCCCTCAAGCAGCTACTTGCCACAGAGGTCTGATAGGAACCTGTCAGTTTATATGCCAAATAGAAGGTCTGTGATGATAGCTGGACTTCATCAGAAAAGCAACACAAACGCCCATGTCTTACCTGGGGCTTGAACCCAGGAATCTTAAATTAATAGCCAAGCATCGATCTTTTGGTTGGTTGATCTATCAATCAATATTTCAGAGTCATACTATAACGGATGGCCAGCTTACAACTTTTTGCTATGGATATTTTACTTAACATTGCTTTAGGCTATATATTATTATTTATTATTTCTCCATTTTTCAGTAAAAAAAAACTTTGCTCTTCCTTTGTTTCCTGAAAATGAATGAGGTCTTGGATACAGGAGCAAAAAAAACCTCCTTGGCACGGAAATCAGCCCTTCTCTGGGAATACAATTTTGGCATAAATTTTTAACATTTTAAGCCCCCCCCCCCTCTACACTCACTAAGGATGTTTTACTCTCCCTACTGGCAAAGTTTCATTAAAAATTAAATTACTAGTTTTTAAGTTTATATTCAATGGTTTTAAAATATTTTACCCCTCCCCCTCAAAAAACTTGACTGTGCCACTCTGACAGATATATAACTTTTTTTTTGCTTCGGTGCACTAACTTTTTGGCACTTAACCAAGACCTCCAAAATTACACCCAAAGGAAAAAAATCATAATGTTTAGTAAAAAAAAAAAGCAGCCTAAGAAAATGTTCCCCCATTTTATAAACATAACAGAAAATCCCATTAATGTGAGCAATCCAAGTCACCTTATATAATCTAACTCGTGCTTTAAAATATACCATACTGAAAAGAATCATTAAAAGAAATAAAAATTATGTTTCAGGTAAATATTATTCGGGATGAATTTTCATCATCATCATCATCCTCAAGCAGCCATGGGCTACAGAGGTCCAACCAGACCGTGAAATTTAGTTCTCAAAGCAAGTCGACCCTGAGCTACATCTACTGCATCTGGCCACTGCACACCAATTCTAACAAGGTCCTGTTTGACATTGTCTGCCCACCGCATCTTACGTCTCCTCCTCTTTCTGAGGCATTTAGGCACACTGTTCATAACCCTATTCCCCAATCTATAATTATTCATAAGGGCAATATGGCCAAACCAACGGAGAAAATGTTCCCCCCATTTTATAAACATGACAGAAAATCCCATTAATGTGAGCAATCCAAGTCACCTTATATAATCTAACTCGTGCTTTAAAATATACCATACTGAAAAGAATCATTAAAAGGAATAAAAATTATATTTCAGGTAAATATTATTCAGGATGAATTTTCATCATCATCATCCTCAAGCAGCCATGGGCTACAGAGGTCCAACCAGACCGTGAAATTTAGTTCTCAAAGCAAGTCGATCCTGAGCTACATCTACTGCATCTGGCCACTGCACACCAATTCTAACAAGGTCCTGTTTGACATTGTCTGCCCACCGCATCTTAGGTCTCCTCCTCTTTCTGAGGCATTTAGGCACACTGTTCATAACCCTATTCCCCAATCTATAATTATTCATAAGGGCAATATGGCCAAACCAACAGAGAAAATGTTCCCCCATTTTATAAACATGACAGAAAATCCCATTAATGTGAGCAATCCAAGTCACCTTATATAATCTAACTCGTGCTTTAAAATATACCATACTGAAAAGAATCATTAAAAGGAATAAAAATTATATTTCAGGTAAATATTATTCAGGATGAATTTTCATCATCATCATCCTCAAGCAGCCATGGGCTACAGAGGTCCAACCAGACCGTGAAATTTAGTTCTCAAAGCAAGTCGATCCTGAGCTACATCTACTGCATCTGGCCACTGCACACCAATTCTAACAAGGTCCTGTTTGACATTGTCTGCCCACCGCATCTTAGGTCTCCTCCTCTTTCTGAGGCATTTAGGCACACTGTTCATAACCCTATTCCCCAATCTATAATTATTCATAAGGGCAATATGGCCAAACCAACGGAGTCTCTCTCTGCACAATATGCTGCTTAAAGGAGGTTGCAAACTCCTTTGCCTAACCTCATCATTAGTTACAAAGTTGAACCACCTAATGCCCAAGATACCGTGTAAGCATCTGGAATCAAAAGCATCTAGTTTCCTATTATCTTGTTTACAAAGTGTCCAAGTTTCACTACCAAGTAACCCTAGAAAGAACCAAACTATTATACAATCTAATTTTAGTTTTTAGGTGTATACGCCTATTTCTCCACACTCTCCATAGATTCTTAAAAGTCCCGGCAGCAATCCCTATTCGTCTGTTAATCTCATGACGCACATCACCATTATCTGTTACATAGCTCCCAAGATACTTAAACTGTGACACCTGCTGAAGACTGCAACCATTCAGATTAACTGAATCACAGCCTGCCTGACCAATTTTCATCACTTTAGTTTTCTCTCTGTTTATAACCAAACCTACTCTACTACCAGTCTCATCAACAGCTCGATTGAAAGAGTTCATCTCATCAACATCATTTGCCAAAAGGGCTAAATCATCAGCATAATCTAAGTCAGAAATTTTCGTATCTCCAGATCATTTAAGGCCAAAATCTTTCCCTTGAAGTGAATTTCGCATAACATAATCAATAACCAAGCTAAAGAGGAAAGGAGACAAAATGCACCCTTGTCGAACACCAGAAGTAATGCTAAACCAATTGCTACAAGCCTTACCAACTCTCACACACGACTCAGTGTTATTATAGAGAGCTTTCATTATGTTAACTAACTAGTCTGGTATACCATATGATCTTACAATCAACCACAAATTATGACGATCAACAGAGTCAAAAGCCTTTTTGAAATCAACAAAGCTAGCAACCAAAGGTTTTTGAAACTCTAAACATTTCTCAAGAATCTGCCTAAGTGAAAATATCTGATCCACACATCCCCTACCACTTCTGAATCCACATTGCTCATCACGCAACTGACTGTCAACCAGATTCTTAATTCTATTAAGCACAATCATAGAAAGAACTTTACCTGGAACAGAGAGTAGGCTGATACCCCTATAGTTATCACAAGAACTGCGATCACCTTTTTTGAAAATAGGGATAACAATAGCTCTGGTAAAATCTTTAGGAACCATGCCTTTATCATAAAAGATATTCAGAATTTCAGTCATCCAAGTGGTAACCGAAACATTCCCAGCTCTAAGCATTTCAGTAGTAATTTCATCTACCCCTGGGGATTTAGGTAGTTTAAGTTTAGAAACAGCCAAAATAACTTCAGATTGTGTTATAAGGCCAACATTAAAGCCACCAATGCATCTATCATCATTGCAAACAATGGGAGTAGAACTAACTACATTGTTTAGAACATCACTGAAATGCTCAGCCCACCTAGCCATGACAGAATCATCCCCTTCTATAACCTTACCTTGTTTATCCTTCAATCCCTGTATACCTGTCCGTTTTCTACCACACAAAACATTAACTATCTGGTACAACTCTCTGCTGTTGCGCTGTCTAACTGCTTCCTCAGCTTTGTCAGCCAAACCATCAAGCCAAAGATTCTTATCAGCAACTAACTGATCTTTTACACGTTTATTAAATTCTCTGTAATGCTTTCTATTAGGACTAGTAGGGTATTGATTAAAGACATTCTTGCAGTTCTTTCTTTCCAAAATAAGCTCAAGTGCCTTATCACTCAGATAATTCTGCCTCTTCTGCTCCTTTTTTCCTAAAAGAGTATTGTTAGTGTCCAAAAAAGCCTGTTTAAAATGATCCCATTCTTCCTCAACTTCAGTAGTAAGCAAACCATGACTGTCATAATGACTAAATAACCTATCATGGTAAGCTTTGGCTATAACTGGATCTTTCAGAGCTTCAGTATTAAAAGTAAATTTTTTAACCCTAGCACAACACTTTTTAAGTTTAAGTTGCAACACACTTTTAACAAGGTAATGGTCAGATCCAATTTCAGCTCCCCTATATGCCCTGGTATTCCTAACAGAATTAGCCCATTTGCTGTTAATTAATATGTAATCAATCATATTCTTATGCAGCCCATCAGGTGAAACCCATGTGTATTTATGTATGTCGCGGTGTTTGTAATAAGTGTTAGTTATTCTGAATCCATTGAGTTTACTTACCTGTAGGAGACGTTGCCCATTGCCATTGCAGTTACCAATACCAAAAGGGCCTATTACTCCTCCTCAAAGGTCAGAGTCAGTACCAACTTTGGCATTGAAGTCACCAAGAACAAGGGTAATATCCCCTTTCTTGACAGAATTCAAAATATCCTGAAGTTGTTCATAAAACCTATCCTTCTCATCCTCATCAGCATCCTCAGTGGGGGAATAACAGCAGATAACATTCAAGTCTTTAACGCTTGTCTGAAATTAAAACATATCTGTCTATTACTTTTTTTTAAAATAAATTTTTATTAGCATTGCCAGATGCATGTTTTTACTACAAGAACTGTAAAAAAGCCCTATTAAGATAACACTAGTCGCCCTTTTCGTTAAATATTTTATTTTCAGGAAAAAACAAGAATTAAATGCTGATTAATTTGGCATATAACATACCATAATTCCTTTCTTTACTTATCTGGTAAAAAAGTTCTAAAGTTATTTTTTTTTGCTCAGAATAGGGAGAAAATATGGATGTAAACCAGTTTTTTAGACTGGACACTGGAAGAGTTAAAGGCCTTATAAAAAGTGGAAGCCCTAGGATTATTGTTAGGATTGATCTGCAGTGGCCAAATGCAGATGTGTCTGGAGGATTAAATTGCATAGCTGGTTGAAATTTGGTAGACCACAGATTAAAAACATGTTAAGCAAAAATTCTGAAGTTTAGGAGATGTGATTATCATCAGATTTTAAATTTAAATATTTAGCAGTAGTAGCATATATATAATTATACTTTTTAAGGTGGCATAATATAGTTAATTACTGATAAACAGGTTTACAGGGTTACTATACTTTTAATTGAAAAAAATACTCACCTGAAGTACACACAGAAAGTATTACAAAAATATTACCTTGGCCCTGTTCTGGCATCTCTTCCATAAATGATCAAGCACAAGTCTTTAGTTATAATAGCTGGCTGGGCACAGTTTTCAAGCTATATATGAAAATAAAACATTAACATTTTCATCTCTTTTCTGCTAAGATATGCATTAAACACTACGATTATAACTTTGCTTTACTTTTAGAAATCATCTACTTAAAGATATGGAAAAAACACTGAGAAAAAAAAACGAAACAAAAAAAACACATTTTTTCTGTTTCAAGAAAAAATTTATTTTCTGATTATTCACAAGGAAACTTCCTTTTTACTTGTATGTAATATAATTATTTTGGCCAATTATCAGTTTTCTAATGAATTTTTACTTGTGAAGCCAGATCC
This sequence comes from Ryuthela nishihirai, assembly GCA_038380435.1. NCBI lineage: Eukaryota > Metazoa > Arthropoda > Arachnida > Araneae > Heptathelidae > Ryuthela > Ryuthela nishihirai. The sequence goes on along the minus strand of JAWZYU010000020.1, from coordinate 13,295,876 downwards.
TTTCCTTTTATTATCTCACTCTGGAGAAGCCTTATTAAAATTAATGTTTGTAATCTTACATATTTCATTTTCATAAAATAAATAATTGTATGCTGTTAATTGGCACTACTTTGGTATGTTACATACCCTATTTCCTTTGGTTAGTTAATTGGGAAAAAAATTCTTAAGTTTTTTTGACTGAGCAGTAGCCGTCCCATGACCGAGTGGTTAGCGTGCTTGGCTACTGATCTAAGGGACCTGGGTTCAAGCCCCAGGTAAGGCACGAATGTATGTGTCGTTTTTCTGCTGAGGTCCTGCCATCCTCACAGACCTTCTACTATGGCATGTACTGACAGGCTCCTGTCAGACCTCTGAGGCAAGTAGCTGCTTGAGGGGGTATTTATTATTATTTATTTTTTATTTACAGTTGAAAAAAATGCCTGATCACCTGATACAATGCAGTTTTTCAGGCCTAGCAATGTAAGAGTTAAAATGCTTGAAAAAAGTGGGATTGGCTATATATAACAGCTGATTGGTACATGATGTGATTTTATACAGACCAGTTCTTAATCCTTCCCATGTCCAAGTCAATTAAACATGTTGACAGAATCCAAAATGAGAGTCTGAGTACATCTATATATGTTTTCAGTACAACACATACACTTAAAATATTTTTTTTTTAATTTTCTTATATATATCTTATAAAAATACTTTTCGTGGAAAAAATGACCTTTTCAGTTTGCAGAACTTGAACCCATGTATCTCCAGATTTATGCCACATCTTATTCAAAGTAACATTAGAAGTTGCTTTCCCCGATCATAGATGGCGCCAAGAGTGGTATGGTCAGAAAGATCTATCATTCACATTAATGAAAAAATGATGGAGTCAATTCTAGTTCAAGGGTTAGAACACTGGCATAAATCTAGAGAGACATGGGTTTGAGTCCCATGAATTGCAAAATCTCAGTTCTTCAACAAAAATTATTTATTGATATAATGACTTCTGTGTCAACAGGTAATATGTGTATCTTCTATTGGTTGATTATAAAAATAAATAATTTATTCTTGAAAAATAATACTTTCTTTTTTTATTTGATGGCTAATTTATTAAACTAGGATATAAATAATTTTTCAAAGCCATCTGATCACCATTAGTTAGACCTGACATATAGGATTGCTGATTTATTTTTTAACTCTACTCTATGCTGAAGCAACCCCTGATTTAAGCTCACATTTGATTTGAACTATTATCAACAAATTTTTCCACTATAATTTCAAAAATTTCCTGAAATTTACAAATAAGTGCTATTTTTAAAAATGGAAGATTTTGAAAGTAATTACGAAGTACATACCTGTTTTTCATTTTTTCATTTACACTCTTTTCTGCCTTAAACCAAATTCAATATTCCTACAATTATATCAGCATTCAGAAGAGCAGATGCCGTGACCTAGTTAATTGCTGACATGTGCAAGTAAAGTGGCTGCATGGTGGATTGTTTACAGCATTTTTCAAACACATTGGATATCATCACCATTCATCTGATTAGTATTTTATTAATACTTTTATATTTCAATTTACGTTTCAATTTCTGTAGATTTATTGTGATTTTATTTCCATAGATTACGAATCTTTCAGTCGATTGTTATCAATCTTTTGGAATTATACATCACTGGCGGTTTACAACTTGTCGCTGCTGGTATTTAATATCACATTAGGCTATACGTTAACTTTTTTAATTTTTTTCATTTTCCAAAAAAAAAAAACTTTGATCTTTTATCATTTCCTGAAAATGAACAAGGCCTTGAATACAGAAGCAAAAAGGAATTCTTTGGCATGGAAAAAAAAAAAAAAAGCAAAATTCTTTGGCATTTTCAAACCTCCAGTCGAAAGACAATTTCGACAAGGGCTTTAACCCCCTGAGAGCATTTTACCTCCCCCCTTGCTTGACAGAATTTTTTTTTTAATTATAAGTCATTAAGTTTATACTGAATGGTTTTAAAAGAGTTTACTCTCCCTGTCTAGTGTATTGGCTAAGTCACTTTGAGGATATTGACATTGTTTTTGCCTTGGTGCACTAACTTTTCATCACTTTTCAAGAACCTCAAAATGCAACACCCAAAGAAAAAATTGCATAATGTTCAGTAATAATACAGCCAAGAAATTATTAATGGGAAGAATTAAATGGGACAGAAATTTCCATGAATGCGATCAGTCCAAGTTACCTTGTATAACACTGGCCCATGCTTAAAAATATATCATACTGAAAAGAATAATAAAGAGAGAACAAATAATGTTCCAAGTGAATATTATATTATTCATGAAAAAAATTTCCTTTTGATTAGTATATATCTGTTTCTCTTGCTCAGATTTTCCAAAATTAAGCCTTAATTGTATAGTCAGATCTATTTTTTTCACTATATCACTATGAAAAGGTCTTATTAAAATAAATATGATTATAATTTTTTTATTTTAATAAAATTTGGAGTTAAATTCTGTTTAATTTGGTAAATAACATGACCTATTTCTGCTATTTTTTTAAAAAAAATTCTAAAGTTGACTTGTTTGACTCAGCACACTTGCCAAACAGCCTGGACTTTGCACAAAGTATAGTACAAAGAAAAATATTGCAAAAAGAGTGTAATTTTCTTGCTTCAAATAAAATTTTTATTTATTTTTTATTAAGAAATAAATAGCCTTCTCATTCATATGCATTAAAATTATTTCCAAATCAACACATAATAAAGAGGCACTTTAGCGTCGATTTAAATTTTAGAGGAAAAATTGTCTTGAGCCGGGTGGGATACGAATCCCACTCGACTCAAGACAATTTTTCCTCTAAAATTTAAATCGACGCTAAAGTGGCTATTTATTATGTGTTGATTTGAAATACGTCGAGCCTATTTCATTAATTATTTATAAAATTATTTCCATTAGTTTCTTAAATAAATTTTTATTTGCATTGCAAGATGCATTTTTTTACTACATTAGCCCTATTGAAAACTGAAAATTACTAAAAAAGCCCTATTAAAATAAAACAAGTCATCTATTTTGTTAAATATTTTATCACCAAAACATCCAGAATTAAATGCTGAGTAATTTGGCATATAACATGCCATAAATCATTTCGTTAGTTATTTGGCAAAAAAGTTTTTAAGTTAAAACTTTTTTGGCTGAGTATAGGCAGAAAATTGCATGACCTCTGTATATAAACTTTTTTCAGGCTGGACAATGGAACGGTTAAGCTTGAAACATTCACTCGAGAGTTAACTGATTATAGCATCTATTATGCAATCAGTGATTGTGCAGTTCCTGTCCATCCCAAGTCATATATTTTCATTGCTTAAAAACTCATTTATTCATTACAAAAAATATCCTTATTAATTATTCATGCTCATAACTGATATGGGAGATGTAATTTGAAAACATTCAGAAAATTTCAAAATTAGGAATACTTGGCTGATATTTCAATTGCTTTTCCTACAATGTCTAAAGATTATAACAGACAATGGATCCTCCAATGGGTACATTATTTTTCTAAAGGTATATCTGCCCTTCAAAATGAAAACAATTAAACTCAATAATGAAATCCAAAGCCTCTTCTAAAATGAAGAATTCATGTTTTGACATTGTTCATGTTCATGAATTCATGATCATGACAGAGATTTAAGGGTTTTTTTTTTATGTTGAACTGATTTATCATTTTCATGAACATCATAACAATAAAGTATTTTGGCAGTTAATAGTAATAAAATAATAAATTTTTCATCCTAATTTCTTTTCAAATATTTAAAAAGCAAACACATATCTATTAGGCTGTCCCCTAGTAACATATCTATTAGACTGATATGAGTCTGTCCCCATATATTGGACCACAAACTATCAATGAATAAGCCTTTGGCAACACACAGACTGAGATGCCAGTTTATTAGGTACACCTACTTAGTAGCGTGTTGTGCCTTCTTTGGTCTTCAGAACAGCCCAAATTCATCATGGCATGGAACTTACTAGATGCTGAATACATTGTGTAGGAATGTTGTACCATATGGAAATGATTGTGTCATGGAGTTGCTGCAAATTGGATGGCAGCACAGTCTCACTGTGAACAGCGCTTACCACCTCATCTCAATGATGCTCAATAGGGTTTAGATCTGAGGACTGTGCAGGCCAATGAAGCAAGGAAAACTTGTTGGCATGGCTCCTGGAACCATTCAGTGACAATATGTGCCTTGTGAGCAGGTGCAATATCATGTTGAATGTGTTCATTTGAGTGAGGATAAACTGTAGACATCCTTTGATGGGTATCATGGAGCATAACATGTGTGAAGAAAACATTCCCCATACCATCACACTGCACCACTGCTCTACTGTTGACAGACGAGATGGCTCCATGATCTCATGCTGCAAAAGGAATCTCAATTCATCCGATTAGGCTACATTTCTCCAGTCCTCAATGGTCCAGTGTCAATATTCCTATGCCCAATGGAGATGTGCTTTCCTGTTCTCTGCTGACAACATCAGCACTTGACATGGTCCATGACAGTTGTAATCCATTTGTGACAAGGTCCGAGATGTGGTGCATTCGGAGATGACCTTCTTCATATCAACATTTAATTCTTCTGTGATTTGCCTGGGTGTGGCCCATCTGTTTGCTTGCACTGTTCTTGCCAGTTGCTCTTGACCCCTCTGATTCACAAACTATTTTGGTCTACAACAGTGATTCCCAACCTTTTGGAAGACACCACAGAATAGAAGAGATAAAAAGGTTGTCACAGAAAATTCCACTAAATTTATTTATTTGACCACCCCTCTTGACTGCCTCAACGCCCCCCATTTGTCTCTGGATCCGCTACCGCCCCCATGGAAGGCTCCAGCGCCCCCAATGGGGGGCGGTATCGCCCCCGTTGGGAATCTATGGTCTACAAGATCACTGATCACTGGTAGTTTTTTGCTTTTTGCACCATTCTTGGTAAATCCTTGAAATGGTTATGTGTAAAAAGCCCAGGAGGCTGGCCATTTGGGAGATGCTAGAACTGGTATACCTAGCACTATGTCATGTTCAGAGTCACTCAGGTTGCTCGTTTTGCCAGTATGCGAGACCTAGTGAAACGTGTCACTGAAGGAGGGACCATTGGTTTTAAACTTGTTTTGTGTTTCCTTTGGGAATTTTAAGGAGTTTTAAGAAGTTTTAAGTCTTGGGGATGTGCAAACAACATTTGAGTAAGTCAGTAAGAAGTTGTGTGAATAAGTTGTGTTGGGTTGTTTTACCTCTGAGCGGCACTTTTTTGCACACCATGGGCTAAATGGCCAGGTCACATGGACCCCGAAGGCTCAGAGAAGGTTGGGGGAGGGGACCCACTGGAACAGCTGTTGGGAGACAGATGGTAGCCTCCCGTCAAGGCCATCCAGCATGTTCTTTAACGTGCACAGGGTATGGCTCTCCCGCACACGGGGCCACGGCTTAACGTCCCATCCGACGGACGGCGGCCTTTCCAAGCCCATCGGTGTCCCCTACTGACCATGGGCAGGGTGGGGAAATTTTACGGAGATAAATCTCAACGCTGACCCAGCTGGGACTCGAACCTGGGAACTACAGATTACGAGCCTGGCGCACTACCGGCTGAGCCACTCCCGCCCCTGTGTGAATAAGTGAGACCCTCCAATGAGAAAACAGCAAGAACTTACTTAAAAGGACTGATATATAGAAGCTGATATAGAGATCCAGGTGTACCAAAAGTAACATCGCTTTACAACAGGCGGTACCTACAAGTGCAGCAGCAACTTATAGACGTTGACTCGGGCACTTCATAAGATTGGTCAAAATACTTTGCACAACAACTGAAGGAAAATACAGCCTCTGTACCTATGCCAGTAAATATGAACATCTTCTTCATATTTCGAACTGGTAAGTATGGTTTTTTACTTTTCTATAGCACCTTTACATGCAAAAGGCAAGCTTTTAGAATATATCAACTAAGAACCTTAAGAGCATGACTGCTCATAAGATATTGGTTACTCTCTAACGTGTTGTATAGCACTCCTCTTGATTTTAATTCGATTGTGTATGAACAGTAATTAATCATGGTATTAAATTATATATATATATTACTGTGATTGTAACTTAATTGCTCGTTTTGCCCATTCTGATGCTCAATACAACTCGGATGCTTGAAGAGTGGCTCTGCCTAATTTATACTGCCTACTATGGTCACATGATATATTACATGTTGGAATGAACCATTTATGTGATGAGGGGTGGTGTACCTAATAAACTGGCATCTCAGTGTATATTCCAAGAAAATAAAGGACAGAAATCAAAGCATCCAGCTTATCCAAAGTCCAGCTGCCATTTTTATCTGACAGCTCAGATAAAAAACTCACTAAAATATCTTACAATGGCAAAAAAAAAACATAAAAGGAACAATATGTGAACAATAGACAGCTTTCACATAATATCTGAAAGCGTCATGTGACCAAAATGTAGATCTGGGCCATACCTGTTGTCCAAATAAGAGAAATTTTGCTGCAATTCCTACCTGGCTAGTGTTATCTGAGAAACCAGGATGTGTCAGATAAAACTTCTGTTTGTTTTTTTTTGGTTTTACAAAAAAAAATCTTATATCTTACATCTTGTCTGATGGAGTGACGTCAAAACAACTCTGTGCATTAAAATTATAACATCATTATGTATAAGGACTGGTTGCACGGACTTACTTGATGCTACTACATCTGGCACCAGGTAACCATAAAGATGCAAATAACTTTACATCTAATAACCGGTGCAGCTGTACCAGCCTACAACATATTTCTGGTAAATAGACTTTTTTTTATTTTTCCCATCTAGGTTCCTTTGAGTTTGATTGCAAAGGTTATATCTTAGTAAGTAGGAATATTTAAATAATATCTTGAAATGTGTAAATACTAGCCGATTGGCAAAGGTTATATTCATAAGTGTGTTATCCTGGTGCACAGGGTAGTGAGTATTAGTAACCAATTGGTCATGTGTACTATGAATTGTTATACCCATTGCACTCCTCCTGGTTAATGAGACACATTAATGTAGGTTACTTTAATGTACAGTATTAATTCGTGAGTAATTAAACAATGTTAAGATGCATTTTGTCTTCATCATTCTCATGAGTATCAGTAAAAGTTTCCAAATCAATTTAATTTTTTTATTTGCAATGCTTCTATTATGCATTTCTTCTTAATTAAAATTGTATAACTACTTAAGTAGAAAAAATTAGAATAATTGCACTTTTACCTCCAAATATGCAGAAATAGTCATATAGATTCTTTCTCCACCTGGTGTTACTCTATTCATTAATAAGGAATTGTGTAATGAACTATCCCAAGCTGCTTCAAACCGGTAAAATGTTCTGCAAAAGAAATTTTTAAATTAATTTCTTGATAAAAATATACAACAAATTAGAAATTAATAAGAATCCAATAAAGTACATTTTCCACACCTGTTTTCCTTCTAAAATATGAAATAGTGATAGTTTCCTTAACTAGTTTAAAAGGATAACTTCCTTTTAAAGTGCTTATTTAATGCTCCTTCCTTCAGATGCCAATAAACATTCCAATAAATGCTTCAGAGTTAAACTGTGAATCTATTGTATCTGTTAATACATTATTGCAACAAAATGATACCTGAGGATTATAAATTCCTATTTTCTAGAAAGGTGATCACAGTTTTGTGATAATTACAGAGGTATCATCCTATTTTCTGTTCTCAGTTAGTTCTTAGCTTAAAAGATAATTAAGTAAAGTCTATAGTAGGCTCCATAGCAACAATGCATAGATTTCACAGATCAAACTTTAAGCACACCAGCAAAGAGAGAAATGATGATATGGCCTTTGTTTTCCACATATAATGACAATTTACACAAGGCTTCAAAAAAGTTGTAGCTCATTAACTTTGGAGGAACAAATGCAAATCTACAGACATGCATAAAGAATGTTTTGAATGCCCTGTTTTACCAAGAATTTTTCTAATGCTCCCTTCAATACAATAACACTATTTTTTTCTGTATAAAACTAGCAGAAAACTAAATGGTGGTAGAGCCTCTGTTATCAGTTTGATAAACCAAATCACCAAAAAATTCTAAAACACCCCTATTGGGATGCAAACAAACACAAATGTGTAAAATATTATCATAGTTTTTATTCCATTAAATTTTGAACAAAGACTGAAAAGTAATTAAATATTTTGTCTAACATTAAAAAATTAGCATTCTTATAATGAATGGTAATAAGTTAATTGAATTACATATTTTGCAATGAAAATTTATGGCAGTGAAACCAAAATGAGTAAAAAAAAATAGGTAAGTGATCCCTATTTATGAAGTTATTGCTAGTGGGAAAAAAACTTCCACAGTTGAAATTTCAAGTTATGCAGTCAATATTATGAACACTCACAATTATTTGAGTAGCTTTGTGTTACTCAAATATGCTATTGTGTGACTCAGGGGATACTTGCATTGTAGAAAATAATTCTACAGAATGCTAATCTATTATATATAAAACAGTAGACTTATCGTAAGTATAGTGTACTAGCAGAATTACTCCTTACCCCTTCCCCCAACACTCTGGTAAAAATTTCTGTTGGGGAACTCTTTTGTGGAGATCTGGAATTCTCTATAATATATAGTAGATTGCATTCCCCATGCCAGAAGTTTTAATTTGGCATAAACTCATTATAATCGTTCAACTCATCTCATTCCCCTCGATAAAAGTTTTATTCTCCTCTTTTAGTGGAGATCAGAAACTCTAAAGAATATAGTAGATGGCACTCCCCACATTGGAACTTTCATTTGACACAAAACTGATTATAATCGTTTATCCCCTCCCCCCAGGATAAAAATTTCATCCTCCACTTAATGAGAGGTCTGAAACTTTCTAGAGTATATAGCAGATGGTGCTCCCCACTTCTGAAGCTTTCATGTGGTCATAAAACTCACTAAATTTGTTAGTCCCCCCAATAAAAAAAGTTTCATCATCCTCTTTTAGGGGAGGTCTGAAACTCTCTAAAATATATAGTATATTGAATTCCCCACAGAGGAAGTTTTCTTTTGGCATAAAACACGTTAAGATCATTTTTGCTCTAACCCAGTAAAAATTTATTCCTCTCTTTTAGGGAAAGTTGGAAATTCTCTAAGGTATATAGTAGATTGCACTCACCACACCAGAAGTTTTCATTTGGCCTAAAACTCAATACAAAATTACCCTCCCTCATATAATTTTTCTCCTCCTCTTCAGGGGAAATCTGATGAAACTTTCTAAAGTTGCAGTAGATGGCACACCCTACATGAATTTGAAAAAATTGCCACTGCTAGCTAAGTCTCTAAATCAGTGGATTTTTTTTTACTAGAACTGCGACCCAGTAATTTGTTTCCCCTCACATTTTTTCCTAGATCTCTGTTTGACTTCAAAGTTAAAACTCCTTGAAGAGAAAGTAGCCCTTCTTAAGGAAAGGCTTACAGAACTAACAAAGATCTCAGTTGCTACTCAATAAATTTTGAGTAACAAACTAAATAGGATACTAAAACAAGCCTAATAGGATATTATAAATTTGTAAAAAAAAATGGATTAGAAATAATCTCTATTAATGAGGTCATGAATAATCAGTAGTAAATAAAAGTTACTTATTAATTTGAACTATGCTATTTACTGCAATTCCTTGTTCTTGCTGAGTCAGGTCAAAAAAACTATATGAAGGCCACAAATATACTATCTGTAAAAATTACTTGAAAATCAAATATCAAGATCCTTACAGTGATATTATTAAGAAAATTGAAGATTTTAACGCTTCTGCTTTCTCAACAGTGGTCAGAAGTAATGAGAATTGATACGTAAAAAGCTATGAAGTTCGAAGCTAGAATACCTTTTCTTTATTGGACATACAAATCACCTAATTTTGATTTCCATCTTTTCCATTTTAGCATTGTATTAATAAGGAGGATATTACTAAAATAACATATAGTTACATTAATGAACTTAGTGAAAATGCTATTACCATCTACCCATTATGCTGCTGGTGCCTTTTTCATACCTTCTATGCAGCAAATTGAAAATTTGTTTCCTGTCTATTCTGTAAACTCAAGCACTTATTGCGAACTCTCAGCTATTAACTGGATCACTAATCAAAATCAAGCAAATTATATCATATTTACCGATTCTCTCAATAGCATAAATTCACTTAATAAGAACTACAAAACATGGCTCAACTTTCATATAAATTTCGAAATTATTAAAAAATGGAAAAGCTATCACCATGGTGTGGGTTCCTGGTCATACAGATATTTTCAGAAATGACAAAGCTGATCAACTTGTTAAAAGTGTACAGTACACTCATGTCTCAAATAAATATAATATTCAGAATATCAGTGATATCAGCAAGAAACTCCTTGACCATTTCAATCAAGAATGGGAAAACACTTGGACTTTACTATCTCAAGATAAATACCACAACAGATTGTAAATTGATCCTAAGCACCATACACCTTCTTTAAAAATGCTTTCCAGGAAAGAACAAGTCCAGATCAGAAGACTGAGGACTGGAAGAACAAATTTGGACATGAAATTCAGAAATAAGCAAACAGATTCGCCACTATGCAACAAATGCAGAGTTGTTAAGGATATCGATCACTTTCTACTTCATTGTTCAAAATATGGAAAAGAAAAACTTTCTTTCAGAATCTAAATAGCATGGGAAATAATACTCCACAGTTGCAAGCATCCTCAATTTGTGGACAAAAGACAACTTTAACTTAAAAAAGTGGGCAATTTTGTCTATTTTCATTAAGCAAACAAGTATCCAATTTAAATCCTTCCTAATTTGTTTCTTGCATTTTTTTCATTTTTTTTTGTGACTATTGTGTTTATTGTTTGGCCAGACTTTCTGAGTTCTTTGGCTTTAAGAGATAATCTGAGTTCTCTCAACTTTGATCTGGCTCTGAAGAACCATAATCTGGATCTATTCTGCCAATTTCTCAGCATTAATACAATACAATACTGCAATTCCTCCCTGAGCTGTTCAATAGATTCTTGTGCTGAAGATTGGGAAGGGTGGGATGACTGCCATGTGTGAAAAGTGTGCTGATCGGGTGATACCTATTGATGAAATAAAATGTACTGCTGATTGTGGTAAGAAATTTCATTATGCTTGTGCTGGAATTATGGAAGCAAATTTTTGAAAGATGTCCTCAGATAGAAGCTTTCATTTGATGTAAGCTTGCTACTTTTGGCATTCAAGTTCTTGAAATACAGTGGAACAATAGTTTTCATATTTCCCCTTTTTTAGGGGGGAAGGTATAAGTTTAGGTGTCAGTTTTTTATAGCCTCGATACTCCCCATATTACAAATTTTCATTTGACACATAAATCATTAAATTTCTTTATCGCATTCAAAAGTTATGGTGGAACAACTGTTTTGACAAACACACAAACTGACAAATGTCACTTGAAAAGAAATAGGAAAATATATAAAAATATGAAAATGGATAAGTTCATTAAAAAAATGTTTTAATACAATATATGTATAGCAAGTCTCTAACTACAGGTGTCTAAATTGAGTCTAACAGAAGAGAAAAACCAGCTTCCAGAACTATAAGGTAACTTATCATAAAGTAGAATGGCAAAAGAAGTTTACAATCACTACAGTATGCAATAATGAATCAATACCCAAAAAAATTTACAAGGAATAAAAATGGCATAAATTACTACAATGAACATTCTTAGTCACTAATGTATATACCACTGTGGACAAGACAAATACTACGTCAAATCTGATTAATGCCTAAAGTTTGTTTGTTCATACTGCAGCATCAGTGACATACTAGGCAAGAAGAGAGCATAATTTTGGTAAAAATATTCTGTTTTTTGCCATAATATATTTATAGTCTATATTAAAAAATACACTTTGTTTTTCTTCAAATAATTGCTATATCTTCCATTGTATTCTATATTATGGCAGAGAAAAAATAAATCCATTTTCATATTATAAAGAAAAAAAAATACATGACTTTACATTGATAGACAGCTATTTATCTGTAATGCAATGATGATGAATAAAAATATATTGCATAATGATGATGTTCACTATGCTTTGGTAAACGAGTTATTTTTGGTGTACAAAGGTTATTATATTTCACAAATTTATTAACCATACATTTTTACCAATATTGTGAATCTACAATAAATTACCTATCATCTCCTGGTATTTCATAATACTCTCCTGAGAACAACCCCAATGACAAGACTGAAGTGTCCAAGTCTTCTTCATCACATTCAGGTGTTGTCCGAATACGGCCTGACAAAAATTCAATGCAAACATATTTAAAGAATGCTTTACATCCATTATAGAAATAAAATTTAACAAACAGATCTTCCTAACAGGTATTCTGAATACATTCAGAAATAATTTTCTGAAAAATTCTGCTTCTGTATCTGACTATTCATATTTGTAAATTGGAAAAAAAATATATAAATATATACCTAAGCATAACATTGCATAATGTTATAAGCTAGTGTGGTTTTTATCTCGTGTTCAGAGAAAATAAGACAATAGTTTTGCTTTGTCGTCTGTCTGTCTATAGACATCAAACTTCTTTTGTTTACAGAGATAAATTAAAAATTATTTTTGTGTTGGATAGGTATTGATGAAATATTATATGTATGATATGCATTTTCTGAATCTCTCCAAAATTTCAAATGAATATTGCAAATGATGTATTTATGCTAGAAATTGAAATTATGGTGGTGAACTGACAACAATGAGTTGGCAGTTTAGATCGGGGGGGGGGGGGGGAGAACACAACTTCTTTGTTTTAGCAGAAAAGTGTTTGTTTTAGAAATAAATGAAAAATTCTTTTTGGGTTTGGTAGGAATTGATGAAATATTATGGTTCACTCTTTTGGAATCTTCCAAAAACTATAACTGCACCCACTAATGGTGGAAAAATTTGAAAATTCCAAAATTTCAAACAAATATTGCAAACGATGCATTTATGCTAGAAATTTGAGATTTTTGTGGTTGAATGTGAAGATTGTGGAATATTCATTACCAACATTGAGTTGGTGCTTTAGATCCAGGGGGGGGGGAACTTTTTTTTGTTTTAGCAGATAATTGTTTGTATTTAGAGAAAAATTAAAAATTCCTTATTGGGTGAATTGATAAAATATTATTATTTGCACTTTTGGAATCTTTCAAACATTATAATTGTGCACTCTAACAGCAAAAAATGTTGAAAATTTTTTCAAAATTTCAAAAGAATATTGCAATGATGTATTAATGATAAAAATTTCAAAAAATTTTGGTGGTGGAATGTGAACATCATGAAGTTTACGTTGGTAACAATAAAAAAAAAATAAAAAATAAATACCCCCTCAAGCAGCAATGCAAAGTGATAATTAGAAAATTATATTTCAGTTGAATTGGTACTAATGAAATATTATAATTTGCATTTGTCAAATATTTAGACAGTTTTAATATATCTTTACAGATCACTAAATATGGGGGGGGCTCAGTCGGTAGCGCGCCAGGCTCGTAATCTGTAGTTCCCAGGTTCGAGTCCCAGCTGGATCAGCGTTGAGATTTATCTCCGCAAAATTCCCCGCCCTGCCCACGGTCAGTAGGGGACACCGATGGGCTTGGAAAGGCCACCGTCCGTCGGATGGGACGTTAAGCTGTGGCTCCGTGTGCAGGAGAGCCATACCCTGTGCACATTAAAGAACACGCTGGATGGCCTTGACGGGAGGTTACCATCTGTCTCCCAACAGCTGTTCCACTGGGTCCCCTCCCCCAACCTTCTCTGGGCCTTTGGGGTCCATGTGATCTGGCCATTTAGCCCATGGTGTGCAAAAGAGTGCCGCTCAGAGGTAAAACAACAACAACAACAACAACACTAAATATGGAAACGGTAGAGCTGTTAAAGAATTTTTCAAATAATACGCATACAATACAAATTTGAAATTTTAGTTGTAGTTTTTGAAGAGATTACTGACAGCAATAATTTACCTATTTTTCTGAGAGAGGAGTGGAAAATGCAACTTTATTTATTTTAAGAATTAAAATATAAATATCATTATTTATATTTAAGAATAATGATGAATATAATTACTAATAATATACTATTTATATTTTCCTCATCATCCGCTGGCTCAAATTAAAACTATTAAGGAGTGAAAGAGGGAAGTACTTCATTCTCTATTAAGGAGTAAAAACTTCATTCTATTTGAAAACGAGATTCTCATATGCACCAGAAGCAATATGCTTTTTTCTAGTTTAGTTATACAGTTTATAACAGTAATTTAATTAGAAGGATGCATATCGCCTCTGGTGCATATGAGGTCTCGTTTTCAAACAGAAAGAAGTTTTTCCTTTACCCACTATTTCATTCCTTAAAAGTTTTAATTTCAGCTAGTGGATGATGGAAAAAATGCAAATAGCATTTCATTAATAATTATATAATTTAAAAGTATTTGTCTTTTAATTCTTAAATCTAAAAAGTTGCATTTCCCACAACTCTCTCAGAAAAGTGGGTAGATTATTGCTGTCAGTGTAATATCTCTTAAAAACTACCACTAATTTTTCAAATTTCTATTCTATAGCTACTATTTGTAAAACTTGATAACAGCTCTGCCATTTCATCATTTCAGTGATTTGTAAAGATATATATATATTAAAACTACTAAGTATTTGAAAAATGCGAATTATAATATTTCATTAGTACTAATTCAACTAAAATATAGTTTTTTAATTCCATTGTATTAAATGGAAACTTTGTGACATTCACATTCCACCACCAAAATTTTTTGAAATTTTTATCATTAATACTTAGTTGCAATATTCTTTTGAAATTTTGGAATTTTTCAATTTTTTTTCACCATTAGAGGGTGCAATTATAGTATTTGAAAGATTCCAAAAGTGAAAATCATAATATTTTATCAATTCCTATCTAACCCTAAAAAGATTTTTCCATTTATTTCTAAATACAAACAATTATTTGCTAAAACAAAAAAAACGTGTTTTCCCACCCCCTGGGTCTAAGAGGTCAATTCATAGTTGCCAATGGAAACATCATGGTGTTCGCATTCCACCACCAAAATTTAAAATTTCCTGCTTAAATATGTCGTTTGCAAATTTTTTCATTGTTAAAGGGTATAATTATAGTTTTTGGAAGATTTAAAAAGCGTGAATCATTATATTTTCATTTATCTCTAAAAACAAACAATTATCTGCTAAAACTAAAAAGTTGTGTTTTTCCACCCTCTCTGGGTCTAAGACTCATTGTTGGGAATGGAAACTTCGTGACCTTCACAGTCCACCATCAAAATTTCTAGTATAAATATATCGTTTGCAATATTCGTTTGAAATTTTGAAAAATTTCCACCACTAGAGGGCGTAATTATAGCTTTTAGATAGATAAGGAAAATGCATATTTCATCGATACCTATCCAACATAAAAAAGAATTTTCAATTTATCTCTGTAAACAAAAAAGTTCGATGTCTACATATCGACAGACCCATGGATGGCAAAGCGAGATAATAAACTATATTAAAAACGAATAATTAATTAACTCTTCCAGCAGTTACATATTTTACAATATTAATAAAAATTATTAATAATTGTCAACAAAAATACATTAGAAAATTAGATTTTTGAATGTGCATATTGATAATTTATTATGGTGCAAATAGTTTTGTCATTCTTGAAGAGATATTTATTGTATTATTTCCTATATAAAAGGAACTTGACACTACATATTCATCACATACATTACAGTTTTAAAGGAGTAAATCATCACAATAATTATGTGGATCAAATCCAAATAATGAAAGAGAGAAAAAAAAACACAAATAGCCAAGGGTCACTACTGACCATACTGGTTAAAAAGGTAAGCAAAATTTTAACTTAACTGGCACATAATTTTTAAATTATAAATCAACTATATTCATCCTGAGAAATATAACATTATTTTATATACTTAAAACACACTTCAATATCAATAATAAATATTATTTATGAATCTTTTTTTCTCTTGTAAATAAATAATGAAGTTTCATTTAATTACTGCATTAATTCATTATAATTTTCTACAGCAATATATTTTATTGGAACATCTTAAGATAAATTTCTTTATTTGGCTTTGGCATTATCAACATATTTGTTCCTTTATATAAACCATATGCTGAATTTAAAAATATATGTATATTTTTAAAAATAAACAATAAACCTTTGTATACAGGTCGCTTCTTTAGTGGCATTATGTTTAAACTTTTATATAAATGTGATATTGAATTAATTTCCAAATATGGTATATCTCTTAGTGATTTATTTTCCAATATAAAGCACATTTCTATAACTCAATTAAGAACATTTCTATAATAATCGCCTCTCATTAAAATGATGCCATACTATATAGCAAAAATTATCCAAAAATAATATAAACATTTCATAAAAGTAAAATCAACTTTTTTTAAATAATAAATCTAAGTAACATACCTTTATATACTCTAAATATAAGTGTTTCCATTTTATTTTTTGTCTACATAATACACACCTAAATATTTTATTGAAATAGACTTTTGTACAGACAAACAATAAAAATTACTCTCACCATAATTTAAATCAAATTTTATCATTTATTTCTGTTGGTTAGTTTACATCTGAGCGGCACTTTTTTGCACACAATGGGCTAAATGGCCAGTTCACAAGGGCCCCAAAGGCTCAGAGAAGGTTGGGGGAGGGGGCCCACTGGAACTGCTGTTGGGAGACAGATGGTAGCCTCCTGTCAAGGCCATCCAGTGTGTTCTTTAACATATACAGAGTATGGCTCTCCTGCACATGGGGCCATGGCTTAACGTCCCATCAAATGGATGGCAACCTTTCCAAGCCCATCGGTGTCCCCTACTGAGCTTGGGCAGGGTGGGAGTTTTGCAGAGATAAATCTCAATGCTGACCCTGCTGGGACTCAAACCTGGGGACTGCAGATTATGAGCCTGGCACGCTACTGACTGAGCCACCCCCTGCCCCCATTTTTATCTGTAAAGTTAAAATATGTGTAATTTGTTTCTCCTAGATTTATTTTTAATTCATTACATGCAAACCATTTAATTTCTTTATATCATTTATTTGTTATATCAAAGTATAAATATTTTCTTCACTACAAATGACTGCAATATCATTCACAATTCAATTCAATGATTAAATTGTCATTTAAATCAAGATTACAAAAATCATTTATATAACACTGGACCCAAAAACAGATCCTTGAGGTACACCATTATTCATTATTAATATACTAATATTTTGATATTTATATCGACCTACACATGTTACGTATCAATCTCCATTTCTTACATATGATTTAAACCAATTATTTTCTCATGCCATATCTGTATAATTTTTCGATCAATATTTACACCATGGCTAGGCATCGTACATTTAGTGAGGTTGAAAAAATTTATATCCTTAAAGAGCCACAAGAAAATTTTTGGATTACAAGATTTATTACTGTTCTCTTACATGGAACATTAACAAATTTTAAATGTCAAAATATTTGGAGACACTCAACACACTATAATTATTAGAGAACTAAGAAATTTAGAAAATTGAAGTTATGAAAGAAATCAATGTGCCATATTTCAAACAAAAAAATGCATATATATATATAAGAGCCACAAAAAATTATGAAAAGAGCACAGGTTGTTCAGCCCTGATTTAATGGTTGGTTGGTTGTTTGGGGTTTATTGGTGCATTAGCAACTAAGGCTATAATGCGCCAAACGAATGTTCAAAAAGTAAAGAGATAAAAAGTCATGTCACCCCTCAACCAATTTTAAAAATAAACTAAAAAGTCAACAAGAACAATGTAAAACAATAAAATGAAATGTTGACAACAACAAAAACAAATGTATAAATATGGTAAATATAAAAAATAACCCAGGTGTAAGTGACCTGGGATATATATATACAATGTATAAGGTGGTAAAATCAAAGTCGAGTAAAATAACCAGTATATCGTAAAAATTGAAATATAGAGGTAAAACAACAATGGTCTAATAAAAGATGTCTGAGTGTAAGGGGATCAGATGTAAAATTATGAAAGTTAAAAAACATACATCTTTCAAAGTTAAAATAATGACATTCAATTAAAATATGTTTGATCGTTAAAATGGTGTCGCAAAACTCACACTTAGGTAAGTCATCCACTCGTAGAAGAAACAAATGAGTAATCAATGAATGACCTAAGCGGAGCCGAGCAAGTACAACTTCCTCCTTGCGATTCCTGTGGTAACAAGACTGCCATGGTTTGATGATAGGTTTGATCTCAAAGAGTTTGTTGGTAAATTGTTCTCACCAAGATCTCTGCCACTGTGCCCAGAGCTCGATGGAGAAACGCTGCCGGAAGTCCAGGTATGGAACTGGCAGCGGAGAGTCGAACAAGGGCATGACTGACTTGGCAGCAGCATCTGCCAAATCATTACCCCTGATGCCGACATGACCGGTACCCAACAGAAATGGATGGTGGTTGTGGCTGCCAGATGATGGAGCTGCTGGTGGATCTTAGAAAGAACCAGGTGAGGCCGTTGCCTCACCTGGTCCTTTCTAAGAACCTTGCTAGCGAACTAAGCAAGTTGATGTAAAGCACACACCGACGATGATGCTTAACCGCCACATGGTCCAAGGTGAGGCTGATAGCGTGCAACTCAGCAGTGAAGATGGAACACTGCAGTGGGATCTGGTCTGCAATGATTACATCACAGCAGACCATGGCTGATCCCACTGATGTGCCAAACTTCGAGCCATCTGTGAAGACAGGCAAGAAGTCTGGGTGCTCAGCACAGTGGCTGGCAAAGAGTTGCCTGTACACACAGTCGGGTGTAAAGGCCTTCCCCATCCTGCACAAGGAAAAATCACAGGAAGAGGAAACAGCAACCACGGTAAAAGTGGCTCTGCTGTCGACTGTGCGAAGCTATCGAGACTGGTGTTGATGTCTCTGAGGTAGCCTCAGACTCGCAAACCAAAAGGATGAATGGTAGTCGGCTGATTTGTGTAAAGCTTTTCCTATTTTGGACTGAAAATGCAGTCCCAAGTGGGATGGCCAGGCAGGGATCACAATTTTGATGCGTATTGTAGGGACAACTGCTGACAGCGAAGAGATAAAGATGGTTTGTTGGTCTCAACGTAAAAACTCTGGACAGGTGAGGTGCAAACATGGTGGGCTTGGTTATAGAGGGGGTCCAGCACCTTCACTGCTGAATCCCGAGTGGAGTCGTAAACCTGAGATCCATAGTCCAGTTTTGATTGGACAAATGCACGGTACAGCGGAGCAAAGAACATCGGTCAGCTCCCCATGAGAGAGAGGAGAGGACCTTGATGATGTTCAATGCCCATGTGCACTTAGACCTGAGGTGACGGATGTGTGGTAAAAAGGTCAATTTCTGATCGAAGATAAGACCAAGAAACTTGGTCTCCGCCACAACTGGAATGATGGTACCTCAGAGCACAACTTGGGATCCAGTTGAAGATTATGCTTATGGCAAAAGTGCACATAAGTGGAGTTCTGTGGGGAGAACCAAAACACGTTTGTCATTGCCCAAACAGAAAGATTGTTCAGGGCAATCTGCAGTTGTCTTTCAATGACTCTCATGCTGGACGAAGAGCAAAATATGCTAAAGTCATCAACATAGAGAGCATTGCCTACTGATGGAGGAAGTTGTCGAGTAATAGAATTAATCTTGACAGCAAATAGTGTAACACTCAGAATGCAGCCTTGTGGCACCCTCTGTTCTTGGGGGTACGGCTGCGACAGAGTGTTGCTGACATGGACATGAAAAGAATATGCTGATAAGAAGTTGGAGACGAAGATCGGGATGTGACCTCTCAAGCCGAAGCTGTAGAGGTCATGAAGAATGCCGAATATCCAAGACATGTCATACGCTTTTTCGATGTTGAAGAAAATTGACACTAGTGCTCTCTACGTAAAAATGAGTTTCTGATAGCTGATTCGAGGCGTATCAGATGATCAAGAGTGACCGTTGCCTGCAAAAGCCACACTGGGGTTGGAAATAAGGTTGTGATGTTCTAAATACCAGATAAGTCTGGCATTTACCATTATTTCCAACACCTTGCACACACAGCTCGTCAACGCAATGGGACGATAATTTGAAGGAATCTTGGAATTCTTTCCTGACTTCGGGAAGGCCAAGATGACGGCCTCCTGTCAGGAGTCCGGGAACTGCTCCTCGATAAAAATGCGGTTGAAGAGTCAGAGCAGCCGATCCTTACTCGATGGTGAGAGATGTTGCAGCAGGGCATAATGGACATTGTCTGGCCCAACAGCAGATGCACGAGACGAGTGCAGAGCAAGGCGAAGTTCCTCCACTGTAAATGGCCTTGTTGTAAGACTCCAGGCCATTCGAGTGGAATGACAGCAGAGAGCGTTCCACCCTGCTCTTCTGGGCCAGAAACTTGGGGGAAGAAGAGATGGAGGAGAATGACTCCCCCAGAGTCTCGGCAATTGCTTTAGGATCAGGAATTGCCTGTCCATTATATTATGCTCCAGGATCGATAACGAGTGGGATGTGTAGTTCCCACCCATCTTCCGGACTTTATCCCACACGACCTTTGAACTGGTTGTGTGGGTGATAGAAGACATATATTTGATTCAAGATTCCTTCTGGCTCTGGTGCAGGACAAAATGTACTTTCATCCTGGCACGTTTGAACATTTCAAGGTTGGGGCTCGTCGGATATCTCCAAAATACCCCCCAAGCCTTGTTCTGAGCCTTACAAGCTGCGGTGCAATCTGGATTCCATCACGGTTTTGGAAAACGAGGAAACTGTGTCAAAGATTGAGAAATTGTTGATGCACCTGCATCTACGATACAGTCTGTTATCTCCGCTACTGCCACATTGATGGGCTCCTGGCTGACATAGTGGTCGAGCTCGGAGAGCAGCTCGAAACCACCCCAGTCAGTCTGATTTAGCCTCCACCGTGAGACGCATGAAGGGCTGCAAGGCCCTCCACGGGAGATGGTGCACACTATGGGGAGGTGATCGCTTCCATACGGGTTGTCCTCGACCTCCCATGTAAAAAGTAGAAGGATCGAGGAGGAGCAGATGGTGAGGTCAATGGCAGTGAAAGTGCGGGTTGTGGAGTGAAAGTAAGTACTGACACCAGTGTTCAACAGGGAGAGAGAAGGATCCAGGAGCCACTGCTCTAGGACCCCACCCCTTCCATTGGTGTCAGCACTGCCACAAAGTGGACTGTGTCCATTGAGGTCACCTATTATGAGGAAGTGGGATGGCAGCTGTGAGACAAGATCATCAAGGTTTTCCTCCCAGGTGGAAGATATACATGGCAGTAAGTCAGTGAGAACCCCATGAAAAGGCGGATGGCTACAGCCTCTAAGTTGGTGGTCAGGGGTACGACCTGGAATGGAGAATAGTTGCTCATGAGGATGGCGACACCCCTGTGAGCCGGACCATCTCCATCGCAGTCCCGGTGAACTAGTGAAAAGTGCCGGATCATGGGATCTGTGACTGTCTGCAAGTAAGTCTCCTGCAGGCACACACAGATGGGCTGGTGTGCCTGAAGGAGTGCCTTGATGTCGTCAAGATTCCTCTGGAATCCACGTCAATTTCATTGTAGGAGTGTGGCCATCTCAGGAATTAGAAGAGTGGGTGGATGACGAATTACTATCCAACTTAACCGCAGCAGAAAACGGTTTAGTGAATGGGGGCGGTTGGTATCCATGTCCTCGGAATTGTCCGAAGGATATGGATCGGTGACCGCCCTTTGTAGTGCAGTGATTTTCTTTTTTGGCCCTGGTGGGGGCCCCTTTGGTTTGGAAGGTCTTGCTGTCTGAGGACAGGGAGGAGGAGGCCTTCCGGTGGAGGTGGAAGGCTGAGTTGCAGGAATGGAAACCGGGGTTGATGTTGAAGTCAACACCACCCTCGGTTTTGCCTGTGTAAGGAGGTACTTTGCTGCAGGTGAGAAAGATTCAGTAGGTGGTACACTGATGTCAGTCAGTTGGAATGATGGGCTTGCCAATGACTGCACTGGATTAGGATACCTTGCAAGGCAGGGCGGACGGTGCAGTGAGCTTTCTCGCCTCAGCATAAGAGATGTTGTTTAAAACTTTCAATCGTTGTACCTCCTTTTCCTCCTTCCATTTCGGACAGTCACAGGAGTACGCCAGATGTTCACCACTACAGTTAACACAGCTTGCCTTTTCTGTTCTGCAGTCAGGATCCAGATGATCCTTACTGCCACAGTGAGCACAGGTGGGCTTCCCCCCAGCGAGCTGTGCGGGCATGACCATATATCTGACACTGAAAACAGGGCAGAGGGTTTGGTATATACGGTTGTACCTCACAATGCAAATAGCCTGCCTTAATGGAGAAGGCAGGCATGGCATGTTAATTGTGACAATCAGTATCTAGGAGGGTACCAATTTCCAATCACAGCATGTCGAAACCTGGTGGACTGCTGTTACTCCTTGAGGTGTGAGCTCTGAGAGGATTTCCTCCTCAGTGACTTTGAGGATGCCCCACTCAGTGATCACACCCTGAGAGGAATTCAAAGTTTTATGGGGAGTGACTTCGACAGCCACTCCACCAATTACTTTGACTTTCAGAAGCAGTTCCGAGTGTTTGGAAAAAGCGGTTTCAACCTGCAAGTCACCAGATCATAAGCGCTTGACAGATTTCGACTCTCCCGCAAGATCTTTCAAACCTTTGTTTACAAAAAATGAGAACATGTGCCCAAGTACCTGATCACTGTGGAGTGGATGATCAGGAATCTGGGGAACAACACAAAGACGAAGACGATGACGGCGTTGATAACAGAGACGAGGAAGATGGGGGCTCATGTCGAGCCCTCTTTGTGGCATTGATCGCATTAATTTCCTCATCAACTCGCATGTTTGTGTTTGTGTGGTTCAGTGCCCACTGTCCCCACCCTCCATGGAGCCCAACAAGGGGACGCCCAGTCGGACACCAGGGCTATGCAGGCACTATACCCACACAGACAGTGAGCCAAGTCCTCACAAATAAATAGAAGGAAAATGAAAAGAGAAATGTGCAGAAAGAAACAAAGCATAAAAGAATAAAATTGTGAATGACCAAACTGGCCTCATAAAGAAATTATAACTGTAAAATGAAAATAATCTGTGAGGAAACTTGCAAACCTGTACCCAGACCATGGGCAAAGTTACTCACCGTTTTGCATGGTTGACCCTAGCAACCGATTGCTCCTGGGGGGGGGGGGGGGGAACCCCAGGATATCCCATTTACTGGAAGCAGAGGCCAAAGCAATGTATAGCAGAGGTCCCGGAATCAGCTACCCAGCCCCGTGACAAACAGGCTCCCCAATGGAAAAACGGCCAAAGGGGACCCCATCAGTCATGAGCTGGGGAGAGAAGACGGGAACTCCCAAGCAACTACCAGGATCCTTCTTTCCCGGGACATGGGTCTCCGCGCATGGCAAACACGCGGGCAAGCATTCAGGACCCTGTGAAGGTAATCGAGCCAGCAGAACCTTCACAGGGTGGTCCCCTCACTGCGTACCAGAGCTCGCACTGAGGGGCCTGATTTAACAAGTTCATTAACTGCAGCGATAGTTCTCTTGTCCATGGCCTCCTTGCACGAGAGAGGTCTTCAAAGCTCTGCTGTTCTTCCTTGAATTTGTGCATTCCTTCCGTAACAGTGCCGTATGAACAGGCATGATTCCCATAATAATTATGACAAATTGGCATGAATTTTTTTGCATCGTCTCCAAGCTGCATCCTAGTGAAAATGTAAAATCTTTCTGGTCTTTAGTGGGTTCCTTAGCAACAATGTGCCACCAGCAAAGAAAGAAATGATGATACAGCCTTTATTTTTAACGTGTAAAAATTTTAGACAAGCTTTCAAACAAGTCATAGCTCAACTTCAGAGGAAAAAGTGCATATCTGTAGACACGTGTCAAGAATGTTTCGAATGCCATCTGTACTGCTGTGAATTGGTAAGAGATAGTGGAAAAATAGGAATATACATATAAAGAGAAAATTAGTCTATATCCTTTTTAAAGTATGTTGTGGTAGTGAAATGTGAACCCTTTGTAAACAAGGTAACAGAAACATTGATACTTTTGCTTCTAGGTGCCTATGTAGTATTTTGGCTATTAGGTTAGACTGTATAAGGAATAATGGGGTTCGATGAAGCAACAACCACCTTTGAGCAGCATCCAATATGTGTGCTCACATGCAGATCTATAGATTAACAAATAAAGTTATGATCATTGTGCCTAAAGACCTCAGAAATGAGGTAGGCCTAAAATGAGGTGAATGGGCAATGTCAAACATGACCTCTTTTGAATTGATATATTGTAGCAAAATGCAACAGCAATAACTTGAAAAAGACATGGATGTAGAACTATATTTCACAGTCTGTTTGGACCTTTGTAGCCCATGTCTGTTTACAGATTATGGACAGACCCAAAAGTCAGTATTGCATTTCATGCTATAGTTGGCTGATTAACCCCTCCAGGGTCCCACCTGAAAAACTGGTTTACATCCAGAGGACCAGCTATTTTTACATCATGCCAAGGCAAAAAAAAATTTAGAACTTTTTTGCCACATAACTAATGAAAGCAATTATGGCATATTTTATGCCAAATTACTCAGCTTTTAATTCTGGATTTCCCAAAAATAAAATAATTAAAAAAAAGGTGACTAGTTTTATTTTAATAGGCCAATATAGTAAAAAAAAGGCAACTGGCAATGCAAATAAAAATTTACTTAAAAAACTAATAGACAGAAATGATTGTAATGCACATGAATAGAAAGGCTATTTATTTCTGAATAACAAAAAAAAATATTTACTTGAAACAAGAAATTACTCCCATTTGCCATTTTTTTCTTGATACCATACTTTGAGAAAAGTTCAGGCTTTTTGCAAACTGTGCTGTCATATCAACAAGTCAACTTTGGAATTAAAAAACAAACAATCAACTGAAATAGATCATGTTACATAAAAAATTAAACAGAATTTAATTACTAATTTTAATAAATAAAAAATTAAAGAAATTTTCAAACATATTAATTATAATAAGATTTTTTTTTTGCAGTGATATAGTGAAAAAATTTTGATCAGATAAGCATTAAGGCTTAATTTTGGAAAACCCGATGAATAAAAATCGTTGAATTGGGTATTAATCAAAAGGAAATTTCTTCCCCAATAATATTTACTTGAAATGTGATTTTATTTCTTTTAATGATTCTTTTCAGTATGGTATATTTTAAAATACAGCCAGTGTTATACAAGGTGGCATGGACTTCTCACATTCACGGGATTTTCGGAACTGGTTATGAAATGGGAAAACACTTTCTTGTCTGCCTTTTTTAAAACATTATGAATTTTTTTCTTTGGTGTTGAAGTTCAGCCATCTTGGCTAAGTGCAGTAAAGTTTGTGCACCAAGGGTAAAAAACAAACATCTATATCGTCAAAGTGGCACAGCCAATATATTGAAGGGAGGTTTAAATAAAAAAAAAAATTCAGTCCAGAGGTGGGGGTGGGGGAGTATAATGCCCCAATGTAGTGGGGGTGGGGGGTAGAAAAAACTTAGCAAAATTGTCCTCCTACAGGAAACAATGCATAATCAAAGTTTTTTTACTGGAAAGTTTTCTTAATTGTTTTTACTTCTACTTTTTAATTAAAAAAGAAGAAATAATAAAAGAAAAAAAAATAACATATAACCTAATGTGATGTTAAATAAGATATCCACAGCAACAAGTTGTAAGCCAGCCATCTGATGTAGTATAACTGCAACAATCAATAATAATTGAATGACCAAAAGATTGATAATTTACAGAAATAAAGAAAATCTATAGAAATGAAAACAAAGATTTAATTATAAAAAAGGAGATAAAATACTGACTTTATGAAGAGACTTTATATCTAACTTTTTGGGAGGAAATATTTGGACTTAAATCCCCATGTAGCATAATATAATATAAACAACTACCATGTAACTACTTAGCAGAAGGATCTCCCCACTCTCACACATGTGAGAAATTAAACCTGTGACTTCCTTTCCCGTGATTTGACACTGTAAGCTGCAACCAGGTCTTGAAGAAACCTGGTTATGAAGACATTTTTTTTGTTATGGCTTCGATTTGAAGAGAGGGAAAGATACATAGAATGTTGGGATAAATGACATAAATGAAAAAAATAATTCTAGGAATAGTAAAATAGGTTTAAGGCAGAAAAAGAGTGTAAAAAAAAAGTGGGGGGGGGAAGCAGAGGTACATATACTGAAGAGCCAAAACATTGTGATCAGTGCGTCTTTATGCAAATCGAAGCAACCGCAGGTAAACGACGGCATGTGTGAAGGTCATGAAATGGTATAAATAACACTTGATACTGAGCTCTGTTAATCAGTGTTATTCTTGTTCTTCAGATGGTAGTGGACTTAAGCAAGTTTGACAAAGGCCAAATTGTAATGGCCAGACGACTGGGCCAAAGCATTTCTGAGATGGCAAGGCTTGTGGGGTGCTCATGATCAGCCGTGGTTAGTATTTTCAAAAAGTGGTCAGAGGAAGGAAAAAAATCACGAACTGACAGCAAGGTGTGGGTTGACCATGGCTCATTGATGCTAGAGGTGAGTGATGGCTATCCCATATGGTACGAGCCAACAGAAGGGATACTGTGGTGCACCTCACCCATAATTTGAATGCTGATGATGGGAGTAATGTGTCACAACAAACAGTATATCAAACTCTGCTGAAAATGGGGCTGCATAGATGCAGGCCACTCTGAGTGCCCAAGCTAACCTCGGTTCATCATAGAAAACACCTACAATTGGCATATGAGCTTCAAAACTGAACCTTGAATGATTGAAAGAAGGCCATCTGGTGATGAATCTTGTTTCCTGTTGCACCATGTGGACAGTCGGGTACCTGTGTTTCATTTACCTGGGGAAGTGTTGGCACCAGGATGCATCGTGGGACAAAACCAAGCCGGTAGAGGAAGTGTAATGCTATGGGCAATGTTCTGCTGGAAAACCCTGGGTCCAGTCAGTCACACACAGGAAACTATGAGATATACCACCTACCTAAACATCATTGCAGACCAGGTACATCCTTTCATGGCAATAGTATTCCCCTCTATAATGCCTTCTTTCAGCAGGATAATACACCATGCCACACTGCTTGGATTGTTCGAGAATGGTTCACAGAACATGAGGAAGACTTCCAGGTATTGCTGTGGCCTCCAAATTCCCCTGATATCAATCCAATCAAGCATCTGTGGTTTGTGTTGGAACAGCATATTCGACCTGTGGTGGCTCAACCACATAACTTACAAGAGTTAAAGAATCTGCTGGTAATGCATTGGTACCAGATACCACAAGACACTTTTAGAAACCTGGTAGCATCAATGCCTCACTGGGTAAGAGTTGTTTTGGTGGAAGTGGAGGACCAACATCATATTAAGCAAGTGGTCATAATGTTTTGCCTCTTCGATGTACTTTGTAATTACTTCCAAAAATCATCCTTTTTTTTTTATCAATTTTCAGGAGATTTTTTAAACTTGAAGGAAAAAAATCTATTGATAATAGTGAAAATCAAATTTATGAGCTAAAATCAGAAGGTTGCTTCAGTAAACAATAACTTTAACAAACAAATCAGTAATACTACATGTGCTTCTAACAAATAGCAATCAGATGGCTTCAAAAAATTATTTATATTGAAGCTTAATAAAATATACATCAAATGAAAAAAGGAAATATCGTTTTTCAAACTTGAATTGCACATTTTTAAAAAGATATATGTAAAAAAATTTTCAAACAGCAATTTCTATTAAAAAAAATCGAAGTTTTTTAGTTGTACTAAAAACGGACATAGACGCGTCTTGGGGCTCTTATTTGGGATTCTCATTTCTTGCCTTCTTGAAATCTACGAAGGTAGTAACTACATATTTCTGAAACTCTAGGCATTTTTCAAGATCTTCTTGAAAGAAAAAAATAGAGTCATCCCCTACCACTTTTGAACTTTTACTTTTCATCTTGAAGCAATATGTCAACTAAATGCTCAAGTTAAACACAATTATGCAGCAATATTTACTAGGAACAAGAAGTAGACTAATGTTTGTTATTATTAAAAAAACTGCATTCACTATTTTTGTTAAAGGAATGATTAAACCTCTGGTAAAATACATAGATATAACACACATCTGCTCATGTGACTTGAGTAGCTGTATTTTTGAGCTGCTAAATTAACTTCAGATTATTATGTATATATAATATTATATAATATTGTTACAACAGATGAACGAGCTGCAGTGACTTCATGACAAAACGTGACATGAATGCTCGCATTTGCTTGTGTGTGAGAATTATACAACAAACGAATTTGAATGTAGAACCAACCTGAAAAAGAGAATAATAGAATTTCAGTGTGTTAAAAAGTTGTAGAGATCTGAAAGTAGGTTCAGTAGTCTGAGTCAGTGTGCAATAAGTAAAAACAAGAAGTATCTTTATTGGTGTGTGCATGGGTGATCGTTTTGTGTTGCTAGTAACATAAACTTAGTGATCTAACAAAAGATGAAGGATTGTTTAAGCCTGAAGTGAGGGGATACAAGAGATATGATAGACAAAGTGAAGAGGTATAGTTTAGTAGTACAGACAGAGCTGGTGTTGTATGCTCTGTAGAAAAGGGGTTGTTGACTTATGTGTGATATCAGTTAGTTTGTTTATTTCATCCATATTTTTGTAATAATTTGCATTGTATTGTAATTTGTTTAAAAATATACTTATTGATACTCACGCTCAGTGCCTATCCATTTAAAAATTTGCAACAATATTATAATATAAAACTAACATTTAAAGCCAGATGTTTTTATCACCATTGCAAATAATAGGGGCAAAAATAAACACATTATTTCTTTTTTCAAATTCTACAATGATATTATAGAAAATCTTTTCATCCATTTTGTGTAATAGTGTCTGAATCGCTTTCTATAGAATGAATACTGCTAAAAGAACTAAGTGGATGTGTTGTAAGTGTATAAAAAATAGCAGTACTATTAAGACAACAAGATACACACTGACAGAGTGGGAAGAGCTGTACCAGATACACATCAATATTGTGTGATTTTTTTTTTCTGAGACCAAAAATTTGAGAGAAGCAGTTTAAAGAAAACCCCCACATCACTATTCAGATAATAAGTTTAAATGTCAGTATATCAGTTGGGGTCTGTAAATGGTAGCTATCCATAAACTGGAAGGAGAGCTGTGTACCAATCCCCAGTGATGATGCACAGAACCGATCAGGTCCAGAACCTAATGTCTGACCCTGCCTTCTTGTGGTGCAGGATGTTAGTACCTTTCAAAAGAGATAATCTCTTTTGGAAGGGAATGGAAGGGGAGGGCTGCCAGCTCAGCATAGCCTACTGATCTGGTCCATCTATGGCCACTTTTTTTTTCAACCCTGCTGATGAATGGTCAACTTCACAGGGTTCTGGTGCTGACCACTTATACCCACTAGATTGGAATGGTTTATGGATTTGAGCTTGATTATGAATCCTGGACTTGCTGCACTGGTGAGCCTCTGTTGAGGGAGAATTTGCCGCTGTGTTTTCTGTTTGCTTGTGGGTTGCCAGCCCTAAGTGAACAGAGGCATGGGATACCTTATATCAGTTGGTAGATAATCCTGATTAGAGGTCATCGCAGGTACCTGAACCCTCACTTAGCTAGTTGGGAATCGTCAATCCTAAACTGGAATAATGTGTCTCAGGCAGGCCATATGTCTCTTGAAAAGGCCAATTTGAAAAGATGGTGCCTGAAGTTCCTACCAGCATCAGTGACTTCTTCCTTTAGTGGAGGAGGGACAAATTTTTGCCTCATGCCTGCGATCAAGGGGCTGTTTGATATTGTTGGCCCTTCCTCTTCCTTTTTTAAACATTGCCTATTTCTACTCCCATTGTTTGTGATGAGGATAGATACATTACTGGCTTTAATGATAACCCTATATCACATTCTGAAGTTGCTTTAGCTGTCTCTAAATTAAAATTGCATAAATTCCCAGGGGTGGGTGAAATTCACTACTGAAATGCTTAGTTATGAACACTTGTGTTTTCATTTGGCAGATTGAAAGTTTGAATACTTTTTTTATAATAAAGGTGTTGCTCCTAAGGATTTTACTAGAGCTATTGTTATCTCTATATTTAAAAAGGTGATCATAGTTCTTGTGATAATTATGGGAAAGTTAGTTTACTTTGTTTCCCAGGTAAAGTTCTTTTGCATGATTATACTTAGTAGAATTAAGAATTTTAGTTGATGGACAACTGTGTGATGAACAGTGTGGATTCAGAAGTGGTAGGGGATGTGTTAATCAAATATTTTCACTTAGGCAGATTCTTGAGAAATGTTTAGAGTTTCAGAAACCTGTGGTTACTAGTTTTATAGATTTGAAAAAGGCTTTTGACTCTGTTGATGGACATAATTTGTGGCTGATTGTTAGATCATATGTAATACCCGAGAGGTTAGTTAGTGTAATGAAAGCTCTCTATAATAATACTGACTCATGTGTGACAGTTGGTACATCTTTCAGGGATTGGTTTAACATTGATAGTGGAGTTGGACAAGGGTGCATTTTGTCTCCTTTTCTGTTTTGTTTGATTATTGATTATGTTATGCGAAATTCTTTGCAAGGGAAAGATTTTGGCCTTAAATGGTCTAGAGATTTCAAAATTTCTGATTTAGATTATGCAGATGAGATGAATTCTTTCATTAGGGCTGTTCATGAGAATGATAATAGTGTAGATTTGATGATAAACAAAGAAAAAAACTAAAGTGATGAAAATTGGTCAGACAGATTGTGCTTCAGTTGCTTTGAATGGCTGCACTCTTGAGCAAGTTCTCAGTTTAATTATATTGGGAACTATATAACTGATACTGGTGATGTCGGCATGAGATAAATAGAAGAACAGGGATTGCTGCCGGAACTTTTAAGAATCTATGGAGAGTGTGGAAATTAAAAATAAATTAAAATTCTCTGTCATTGAGCAATAAAATTTTAAAGTTTATCCTTCAAACTATTTGCATGTTGAACGTTTTTAGGAGAAAAACTTTCAACATGCAAATAGTTTAAAGGATAAGCTTTAAAATTTTATTTCTCAATGACAGAGAATTTTATGTTATTCTTAATTAATTTCTGAGGAGGAAGGTCCTTTTAATAGTATGGAAAAATAGGTGTGCACAGCTAGACTAAAATTAGGCTGTATAATAGTTTGATTCTTTCTAAGGTTAGTTATGGTAGTGAAACATGGACCCTTTGTAAGCAGGATAATGAGAAACTTGATGCCTTTGATTCTAAATGCATAAGCAGTATCTTGGGCATTAGGTGGTTTGACTTTGTAAGTAATGATGAGGTTAGAAGGAGTCATCAACCTCCTTGCATCGCTGCAGCATGCATCCATGCATCGCTGCAGATTAGCAAACAGGATTATGAAAAGTGTGTCTAAGGGTTTGAGAAAAAGGGGGAGACCTAGGAAGTGATGGGCACACAATGCCAAACAGGACCTTGCTAGAATTGGCCTAGAGTGGCCAAATGCAGCAGCTGTAGCTCAGAACAGACCTGTCTGGAGAGGAAAATTAGTCTGGTTGGACCTCCATAGCCCGTGGCTGCATGAGGATTTTTGTTTGTTTGTTGTGTGTGTGTCTGCCTATCTGCATGCATGAATGCATATCGATTGGCACTGTGGAAACAATTATTCATCGACATTTAAAGTTCTGAAAGATCTGTGCCAAATGGGTACTCCACAAACTGACAGAATGGTAAAAAAGGGCTAGAGTCAGCTTGTACAAGGAGATGCTGACAATGTTTGAACCTAGTAGCCCCCAAATGGTTAACAGACATTGTCACAGATGATTAGATGTGTTTTAATTATTATACATCTTCCAGAAAGATTAACAACTTATATTTTGGTTGCAGTAGATGGGAGTTGACTCCAACAAGACTTATGCTCAAGGAAGAGAATGTTCACAGTTTTTTTCAATTACCAAGACATGGTAGCCTTGGACACCTTACCTGAAAAAATAACATAAATAGCCAATACTAAACCAACATTGTTTTGCCCAAAATGGTTAAGGAGATGTAGGAGCAGCGTCCAACGACTGATGTATCAAGGATTCCCCTTCTTCATGACAATGCCAGTGCTCACAAAACTTGTCAAGTTATGGCTTATCAGGAGCAGGGGAAAAAAAAACAGCTACCCATCCTGCATATCACTTGATCTTGCATCATGCAATTTTTGGTTGTTTCCAAAAATTAAAAAGGAATTTGCTGGGAAGCCTTTTCAAGAGTGCAAAACGTGCAAAATGCATTCATTCAGAGTTGCAGAGTATTCCTCAACAGGAGTACCACCAAGCATTCCAGAATTGATGTAGATGTCTGCAACTTTGCACAAATGCTGGAGGGGAGTACTTTGAAAGACAGTAAAAGGTTTGTTGAGGTAAGTGCAATAATTTTTAGTTCTGCAGGTGCATATCAAGAACTTTTTGATCACCCCTCATAATGTCTATTCTTCTGTTTATTTTCTGTCACACATTAAAAGTATCTGTCAACAACTGACAAGATAATTCAACTGAGAAATTTGTTTAAAAGCACAGCCATTCAAAATAACAGGAGCATCACCTGACCAATTTTCATCACTTTAGTTTTTCTATGTTTATTACCAACTTATCCTATTACTAGACTTATTAATAGTTTTAATGAAAGCGTCATCTTGTCTTCATCATTTACCAAGAGGGTTAAAGCATTAGCATAATCTAAGTCAGATATTTCATATCTCTAAACCAGGGGTGGCCAACCATTATGAGCTTGGGATAGACATTATGTTTATAACTTGTTCCCTTCTTCAAAAATATTTTGGCCCCACACCAAGAATTTTTTGGCTTAAATATTTTAGTTTTAATAAATGCATTTTCAATGAGAAATTAAAAAAAACAATTATTTAAGTAGATATTTATTAAAATTAGATGGAAATCTGACATTGTAAATCACCAGCTCCTTTCAGATAATCAGGTTCACATATCAGTGTCTGACATATACAAAGATATACAAAACAACAAATACTGTTGAATGTTAGAAACTGAATTTGAATTAAATAATTAGAAACTAGAAGAATGAATATCGCTTCTGGTGCATATGAGAATCTCGTTTTCAAAGGGAATGAAGTTTTTCCTTTGCCTACACTTTCACTCTTTAACAGTTTAATTTCAGCTAGTGGATGATGAGAAAATGTAAACAGAATATTATTAGCATTTATACAACATAAAGGTATTCATCTTTTAGTTTTTATATTTAAAGAGTTGCATTTTCCACACCTCTCTCATAAAAATGGGTAGATTATTGCTGTCAGTGGAATACCTTTTGAAAAGCTACCCCTAAAATTTCAAATTTCTATTATAGAGATATATTATTTGAAAAACTCAATAACAGCTCTACTGTTCCCATGATTAGTAATCTGTAAAAATATATTAAAACTACTTAAGTATTTGAAAAATACAAATTATATTTCATTAGTACCAACTAAAATGGAGTTTTCTAATTATTACTTTAATTGTTTCCAATGGGAACTTCATGATGTTCCACATTCCACCACCAGAATTTCAAATTTCTATCATTAATACATTGTTACAATATTCTTTCGAAATTTTGGAATTTTCAACTTTTTCACCATTAGAAATCGCAATTATAGTGTTCAAAAGATTCTGAAAGTTCAAATAATAATATTTTATCAAATCCTATCTAATCCAAAATAGATTTTTTCCTTTTTCTCTAAATACAAACAATTATCTGCTAAAACAAAGAAATTGTGTATTCCCACCCCCTTGGGTCTAAGGCACCAACTCATTGTTGGCAATGAAAATTCCATGACCTTCACATTCCACAACCAAAATCTCAAATTTCCAGCATAAATTCATCATTTGCAATATTTGCTTGAAATTTTGCAATTTTCAAAAATTTCCACTGCTATAGGGTGTAATTATAGTTTTAGAGTGATTCAGAAAGTGCATGTTGTAATATTTCATGAATATCTATCCAACACAAGAAGAATTTTTAATTTATCACTGTAAACAAAAAAGTTCGATGTCTACAGATGATCAGACGATTTTTATCTGATTTTTTTTACTATGATTTTGAATGAATTTATCAAGAGATGGGACTTAAAATTGCTTTGGGATAAAGTGGCTGGCAAACCCCTGCTCTAGACCAGTATTTCTCAATCTTTTTTTCTATGAAGCACCCCTTAAATTTTTTTTCTAAAATACACCAAGTACCCAAAATTCTCAAGCATGCAATTTTTTCTACTTGCAACAAATTTGTTCAAAAAATTTAACCGTAATTCATTTCGTTTAGATGTAAGAAATACTAAAATAATAAAGTGCTGTAAAAACAAAAATTCAGACATTTCAATTGTGTTCATGTGCACTCAGACTCATGTACCGCTATGCATATCTTCAGTTGAGAAACACTGCTCTTGACCATCTAAAGGCACCAGAATTTCCTTAAAAAAGAATTTTCATAACATAATCAATAACTGAACTGAAAAGATGATAACATACAGTTCAAACTTCAATAGTACTGCTGAATCTAATCATTTCAAGCTTTATCAATCTCACATTCTGTTATAGAGAGCCATCATTGTTGTAATAACTTTTCTGATATGCCATAAATCATGATCAATCACAAATTATGGCAGACAACATAATCAAAAACCTACTGAAATTTACAGTGCCCACAGGTTTTGAAAACTCTAAATATTTCTCAAGAATCTGAGTCAGGGTAGTCAACTCAAAACTAGTGAAAGCCACTAGAAAAAAAAAACTAGATTCTTAAAGAGCTATAGATAAAATTCTCAACTGAAACACAACAAGCATTTCTAATGAGTAATGAATTGGCAAACAAAACATTTTTAAGGAATCAAGGAACTATCTTGATTAAAAAACACAACAAAAATACACAATTTAATGAGTACTATGAATTGGCAAAATCATTTAGTTATGCACTTAAATTATTTTATAAGAAAAAATCTGAAAGAAGAACCAAATCCAGTACACTGATGATTTGTTTTATGAACCATGGGCTGGCTAGGACTGCATTATGCCATAACTGGAGGCAAAGCCCAGTGGAAATTTAGTACAAAGTCACAATTCTGTTTCTTCAGATCAGTTCATTAATTTGTGATGCATTGTTTTCTATGCAAGATGTGTTTGGTTGTCCACTACTGATGTCATTGAGAATATTAATTCTTCCATCACTGAACTGACTGCACCATTTTGAAGATTTTTAACACTTTTCACTTTGACAAGCTGCTAATAAATTTCTGCTGAAAGAATGCTGTCAACAGAAATCAAATGACACTACAAACCTTCTCACAGGTCTACATTTCCAAGTGACTCATCATTTCTTAACTACTCTAACAGTGCACCCTTGTGGTGCATGCAGTTGTCAGATGTTGCAATGTTACACACACATATTTTTACCACAGTACATATTCTAAGGATTCTAACTTTTGCCTATAACACAATAGAGTCTTCGTATTCTTATTTCCAGATTAACCTATGTATTTTATAAGGAAGTCCTTGAAAATCAGAGACTCAAGCACTTCAAAACCCTCTATTAGACACAAACTTTTTAACCCTCCCCTCATTGGAAGTTCCTGGATATGCAACTGCTTACAGAGGTTTTCCAAACTGTTAAATACAGAAATGCAAAACACAAAGAATATTTAAAAATAAAATGCTATCTGAAACTCTATATTCAGTTCTATTATAGATATATTCTTGATTTTGAAATGCAATATGGGATTGCCTGAGGGAACCCCCCCATATGAAATATTCAGGATCAATAAGACAATTTGCTGGGAAGTTGTGTGAAAATATTTGACCTGTGCAGTCTCTACCACCTCTTTATATTGAAGTTGCCCATCAGCAAAATGCTAATGAAAAGAACTCTATCTAGAACAGAGTATATTGATACCCATGCAAGTACAAGAACTGTGACCACCATTCTTTAAAATGGGCATAAAAATACCTCTAGTAACATTCTTAGGAATAACCCCTTTATTATAGAAAATATTCAACACTATAGTTAGAGAAGTGACAACAAAACCATTCCCAGTTCTAAGCATTTCAGCAGTAACTAGATGGTTCTAGAATCATATGGTGCATAATTAAAAAAATTATTTACCTCTGGTGACTTGTATAATTATAATTCAGAGACGGCCAAAGTAACTTCAAATTGTGAAATACGGCTTGCTAGAAAATATCTCTTCATTACAATGAGAGTAGGACTAATTACATTGCTCAGGAATCTCTGAAATGCTCAGTCCAACTTGCTGTGACAGAAATTGTTCTTTTTTGTTTCAAAATTTTTTAATTTCTTTCAAACACAAATCAGCATTGTTTAAACTATTTCTAGTCAAATGTTGAAAACAACAGTTCTATGATATATATTTTTGTCTGATGATTCCACTTGATAAAATTATGATAAATTTCAATAATAAATCTGAGCCTGCAGTGATTGTATGCTAATGTGAAGACACCCTAAATAGCATCAAATTGGTTTATGCCTTTATTCTGCCATACTGTATGTAGATTATTCATTGGTTCTGATTTTCAGTATTTAGACCTACTTATTACTCTAGCAAAATTGTAATGCTTTCTAGATTTTTTTAAAATAGATATTGATTTCATTACTACTGGAATTTGAGTGATCTGGGAACTATGTACATCACTTTTGGTCAATATTTTAGCAGACTTTCGATTTTAAAGATTTTTTTCTACTCTAGGACTCTTTTACGAAAAAAGGAGAAGAGGAGGCAATATTATCCGAGTGAAACAAGCTTATTTCAGAAAGAAAAAACCTGCAGGAATCAATACCCTACTTGTCCTAATAGAAAGTATTACAGAGAGCTTAATAAACGTGTAAAGGAGCAGTTAGCTGCTGTAAGAAACTTTGGCTTGATGGCTTGACTGACAAAGTCAAGGAAACGGACAGCACAACAGCAGAGAGCTGTACCAGATAGTTAATGTTTTGTGTGGTAGAAAACGGACAGGTATACAGGGATTGAAGGATAAACAAGGTAAGGTTATAGAAGGGGAGGATTCTGTCATGGCTAGGTGAGTTGAGCATTTTAGTGATGCTCTAAACAATGTGGTTAGTTCTACTCCCACTGTTTGTAATGATAAT
The DNA here is from genome assembly GCA_038380435.1 of Ryuthela nishihirai. Classification (NCBI taxonomy): domain Eukaryota; kingdom Metazoa; phylum Arthropoda; class Arachnida; order Araneae; family Heptathelidae; genus Ryuthela; species Ryuthela nishihirai. The sequence continues at coordinate 13,258,650 of JAWZYU010000020.1, read as the reverse complement.
AGATGCATTACTGGCTTTAATGTTGGCCCTATAACAGTCTGAAGTTTTTTTGGCTGTTTCTAAACTTAAACTACATAAATCCCAAGGGGTAGATGAAATTACTACAGAAATGCTCAGAGCAGGGAATGTTTCGGTTACCACTTGGATGACTGAAATTTTGAATAACTTTTATGATAAAAGCATGGTTCCTAAAGATTTTACTATCTAAGTACTAAGTTCCTAAAGCTATTATTATCCCTATTTTCATAAAAGGTGATTGCAGTTCTTGTGATAACTATAGGGGTATCAGTCCACTCTCTGTTCCAGGGAAAGTTCTTTGCATGATTGTGCTTAATAGAATTAAGAATCTGGTTGATAAGCAATTGCGTGATGAGCAATGCGGATTCAGAAGTGGTAGGGGATATGTGGATCAGATATTTTCACTTAGGCAGATTCTTGAGAAATGTTTAGAGTTTCAGAACCTTTGGTTGCTAGCTTTGTTGATTTCAAAACGGCTTTCGACTCTGCTGATTGTCACAATTTGTGGTTGATTGTGAGATCATATGGTATACCTGACAAGTTAGTTAACATAATGAAAGCTCTCTATAATAACACTGAGTCATGTGTGAGAATTGATAAGACTTGTAGCAATTAGTTTAGCATTACTTCTGGTGTTCTACAACAGTGCATTTTGTCTCCTTTTCTCTTTAGTTTGGGTTATTGATTATGTAATGCGAAATTCACTTCAAGGGAAATTGCCTTAAATGGACTGGAGATATGAAAATTTCTGATTTAGATGATGCTGATGATTTAGCCCTTTTGGCAAATGATGTTGATGAGATGAACTCTTTCATTTGAGCAATTGATGAGACTGGTACTAGAGCAGGTTTGGTTATAAACAGAGAGAAAACTAAAGTGATGAAAATTGGTCAGGCAGGCTGTGATTCAGTTAATCTGAATGGTTGCAGGCTTGAGCAGGTGTTACAGTTTAATTATCTTGGGAGCTATGTAACAGATAATGGTGATGTGCGGCATGAGATTAACAGACGAATAGGGATTGCTGCTGGGACTTTTAAGAATCTATGGAGATTGTGGAGAAATAGGCATATACCCCTAAAGACTAAAATTAGACTGTATAGTAGTTTGGTTCTTTCTAGGGTTAATTATTGTAGTGAAACTTTGACACTTTTTGAACAAGATAACAGGAAACTAGATGCTTTTGATTCTAGATGCTTAATGCAGTATCTTGGGCATTAGGTGGTTCAACTTTGTAACTAATGATGAGGTTAGGCAAAGGAGTTTGCAACCTCCTTTAAGCAGCATATTGTGCAGCAAGAGACTCCATTGGTTTGGCCATGTTGCCCGTATGAATAATTATAGATTGGCGATAGGGTTATGAACAGTGTGCCTAAAGGCCTCAGAAAGAAGGGGAGACCTAGGATGCGGTGGGCAGACAATGTGAAACAGGACCTTGTTAGAATTGGTGTGCAGTGGCCAGATGCAGTAGATGTAGCTCAGGATAGACTTGCTTGGAGAACTAAATTGCACGGTCTGGTTGGACCTCCGTAGCCCATGTCTGCTTGATGATGATGATGACGACGACGACGATGATGGTTAAAATGGTGTCACAAAACTCGCACTTAGGTTAGTCATTAGCCCGAAGAAGAAATGAATGAGTGATAAATGAATGACCTAATCAGTGCCAAGCAAGTACAACTTCCTCCTTGTGATTCCTGCAAAAACAAAACTGCAACAGTTTGACAATAGGCTTGATCTTGAAAAGCTTGTTACCAACCTATTCAGACCAAGATCTCTGTCACTGTGCCCGGAGCTCAATGGAAAAATGCTGCTGGAAGTCCAAGTAGGGAACCGGCAGCGGAGAGTCGGAGAGGGGCATGGCTGATCTGGCAGCAGCACCTGCCAAGTCATTGCCCCTGATCCTGACGTGCCCAGACACCAAACAGAAGAATGCGGTGTTGGTGGCTGCCAGACAATTGAGCTGCTGGCAGATTTTGCAGAGAACAGGGTGAGGCCAATGCCTCACAGAGATCAAAGCCTGTAGTGAGCTAAGCGAGTCGGTGTAAAGCACACACTGATGATGATGCTTAGCTGCTACATGATCCAAGGCAAGGCTGATTGCATGCAAGTCTGCAGTGAAGATGGAGCATTGCTGTGGGATCTGGTCTTCAATGATTACATCACAGCAGACTATGGCTGATCCTGCTGATGTGCTGGACTTCGAGCCATCTGTGAAGACAGGCAAGAAGTCCGGGTGCTCAGCACGATGGCTGGCAAAGAGTTGTCGATACACACAGTCAGGTGTAAAGACCTTCCCCATTCTGCAAAGAGAGAAATCACAGGAAGGGGAAACAGCAAGCCAAGGTGGAAGTGGCTTGGCTGTCGACTGTGTGATGCATTGAGACTGTTAATGTCTTGCAGATAATCTCAAATACGCAAACTGAAAGGACGAATGCAGTCGGTCGATTCTGGTAGAACATTTCTCACTGGGGACTGAAAATGCAGTCCCAAGCGGGATGGCCTGGCAGGGATTGCAATTTTGCTGCATACAATAGGGACAACTGCTGATGGCGAATAGATAAGGATGGTTTGTCAGTCTCTACATAGTGATTCTGGACCGGTGAAGTGTGGAAGGCCCCCGTGCAAACACAGAGGGCCTTATGCTGTAGAAGTCCAGCACCTTCACCACTGAATCCCAGGCAGAGTCATACATCTGGGATCGGTAGTCCAATTTCGACTGGACAAACGCACAGTAGAGGTGGAGCAAAGAACATTGGTCTGCCCCCCCAAGAAAGGGAGGAGAGGACCTTGAGGATGTTCAATGCCTCTCATGCACTTGGACCTGAGAAGTCAATGTGTAGTAAAAAGGTCAATTTCAGGTCGAATATACATTTCAAAGGAAGATGGGTAGGTATATTGGCAGGTATCAAGAAGAAATGCCACTGGAAAAATGCTGATGCGAAAACACAATACAAAAATGGTGACTGTGTAATTCGCCAACAGCAAAAACACCATTGCAACATAATACCGAAAACAAAAATGCTGTTGCAACATTACAGTGAGAACAAAAACAGTGTCACAACATTACAGTGAGAAAAAAATGACACTGCAACATTACATTGAGAAAAAAATGGCATCAAAAAGTTATGCTGAGAGTAAAAATGCTGTTGCAACATTATGCCAAAAACAAAAATGCTATTACAACATTACACTGAGCACAAAAATGTCATTGCAACATTATGCCAAAAACACTGATATTGCAAATGCACCAACAATAAAAATGTTGCAAGAAAAGCATTAACGAATTCTACTATTATTAGAATTTACTATTGCTATTAAATTAAATAAAAATTTTCATTTTGTCGTCTGTCTCTTTATTTGTATATATTCAGCAGTTTTGTTTTTAGAGATATATGTTAAAAAAATTTCTATGTCAGATAATTATTGATGAAATATTATGATTCACACTTTTGGCATTCCCCAAAAGTTTAAATTGTGCCCTCTAATGGTGGTAAAAGTTTAAATTTGCAAAATTTCAAATGATTATTATTAGGTTGGGTTGCTTTACCTCTGAGCGGCACTTTTTTGCACACCATGGGCTAAATGGCCAGGTCACATGGACCCCAAACCCAAAGGCTCAGAGAAGGTTGGGGGAGGAGACCCACTGGGACAGCTGTTGGGAGATAGATGGTAGCCTCCCGTCAAGGTCATCCAGTGTGTTCTTTAAAGCGCACAAGGTATGGTTCTCCCGCACATGGGGCCGTGGCTTAATGTCTCATCTGATGGACGGCAGGTTTTTCCAAGCCCATCAGTGTCCCCTACTGACTGTGGGCAGGATGAGGAATTTTGCATAGGTAAAGCTCAACACTGACCCAGCTGGGACTCTAACCTGGGAGCTGCAGATTATGAGCCTGGTGCACTACTGACCGAGCCACTGCTGCCATTTGAATTTTTGGTTTTTTGAAATTTTGGCTGGTGGATAATTGAAAAATTCTTTTTGCATTGCATGGGTCCTAAAATATTATGATTCACATTTTAAATTTTTCCAAAGATTTTCCGTTTACCTACTTTTTCACTTTTTAAAAGTTTAAATTCGAACTGATGGATGACTGGGAAATGAAAATAGTACTATTCCATTAGTATTTATATTACATAAAAAGAATTTGCCTATTATTCTTCAAAATTAAAACGTTGCTTTTCTCATACCCCTCTGAGAAAAGGAAGCAGACTGTTGCACTCAATGGAATACCTAATGACACTGAAATTTAAATTTTTTTTATCCTAAACAGATTTTTGTATTTTGTGACCTCTAACAATGTAAATTCAGACTACCAAAGGATTTCAAAAATGCGAATAATTATATTTTATTTGTAACAATCCAACTGAAAAAAAAAAAACCCTTCGAATTATCTCTTAAAACAAAAAAAAAAAGAGTTGCATTTTCCCACCTGCCTAGGGATAACAGACCAACTCATTGTTGCCAATGTAATGAGTTGGGCAATAATAATTGACCAACTCATTGCATTGGCAACAATGAGCGATATTATCTCTGAGAGACAACGAGAATTATTATTGCAATGCAATAATAATTCTACTGGAGGTCAAATCGCAACAGGTCATTGCATGACCTATTGCAACCATACCCTGTGTGCTTTAAAGAACATGCTGGATGGTCTTGACGGGAGGCTACCATCTGTCTCCCAACAGCTGTCCCAGTGGGTCCCCTCCCCCAACCTTCTCTGAGGCAAATTGCAATTTGACCTCCAGGAAGTGATCCAATAACCAAAGTATGCTGTTTTATGGGAGGGTAGAAACAGAGAGGGGAAACATGCCATGACTTCTATTAACACACATCAATTGACAGAACTAAACCTGTGTGAAAAAGCCTTGGGTGGGCTAAAACTACGTCAAATTCCATCCAACTAAAGTAAAAATCCTCTTACTGCACACTACTGTCTTGAAATCAAGTGAAAACAATTGATGCATCAATTAGCCAAATCACAATCACTAATTTCTAATTCTCGAATGCATGCAACCTGAATGTGTTAAAAAATGAGTGTATATAAAATCGCAGTTGGACAGTTATTTATAATGCAGTTATTAATATATATCATTCAACAATTACTACACACCTACAACTAATTCTCGAACTTCTTTCCATTGAAAGTCAAGTACTGGCTCATGGACTAATGTGAGGCGAATACGTCTTTGAATCCCTTGATGAAGCAAGAAGGTTCCACGACATGGACTATCATCATTGTGATCAACTACTGCTGGCAAATATCTGTGAAACAAAAAATTATTATAGAATGCTATTTAATATTTATATATGTACCATTAAAAGGAAAAAGATACTGTTAATAGAAATGAATAATACCATTGTCAGGATAATGGAAGCTATTGCTTCAGTTTCAAGCAATTTTACAATTCAGTTTTATCAATACTTAGTTAAAAGAATTTGTTACAATTAAAGATAATAATTGAGAGTACAATTATATAGATATTTGTAAGAAAGGCAAAGAGAGAAAAAACCACCAATCCAACTCCCAGACTTGAATTTGGAATCTCCTGATTATGTAGCAGTTGCTCTACCAGTTGAGCTAAAGCAGTGGTGATCTACACTTACCTAAGTAGGTTTATGATGGTAGGAAGGAGCCACTGCCATTTAAGTTCAAGGTGTTGGAGTGCTACACATGCTATTTAAACCAATGGTGATCCTCAGTAGAAAGGCAACACAAACATCCATGCCTTACCCAGGGCTCAAACCAGGCCCCTCTGATCAGTAGCTAGGCCAAGTATGCTAACCACTTAGCCACAGGATGGCTTATCAAGTATTAATATACTTTTTTAAGTTATTCTGATGAAACTCCAGTATCAAAAGCAAAGGATGCTATAACCTTTTTCCCTCTGGTGGTAGCCAATTGATAGGAAATAGGACTCACTGAAATGATAGTAACAACTGAAATTTGATAGGAAGGCAAATGTAAAAAAAAAACAAATCTGCCTTCTGAGCAACTGGTATGTAACAGATTTGAGTTTGAGCCAGGGAGGTGAATTGGTTTTTTTTTCTCATGTGCCTTCCTATCAAATATTAATTGTTACTATCACTTCAGTGAGTTCTATTTCCTGTCAATTAGTTACCACCAGAGGTGAAAAAGGTTGTAACATCCTGTGTTTCGATCAGAATAAAAGTGTATTAATAGTTGATAAATGGTCATTTTAGCCTTAGTTTACCATCGGTTTAAATGGTGCATGGTGCATCCTGACACCTTGAAATAAATGGTAGTAGTCCTTTCCTTCCATCACAACCTTACTGAGGCAAGTGTGAATCACTATTGTCTTAGCTGAAACTGGTAGAAAAATTAGCACATAACTAGGAGATCTCAAGTTTGAGTCCAGGAGGTGGATTAGTGTTATTTTTCCACTTGTCTTACTATTAAATATCAATTGTTACTATCACTTCAGTGAGTTCTATTCCTTCCACTTATAGAGTGACTAAAAGACCGACTTAAAAAGTGAAAAAAAAATGATTTGTTGAATATATCATTTAAATATATTGCTAAAATCACATTTTAAAATGTAAGTAAGAAATTTTTAGGAAATTTGAAATATGACTTAATGTTCTATCAATAAAAAAACTTAAGTGATCCTTTGATATGCAAATAATTGGCTACCTATTATGTTTACTGATAGTGTAAAAATTCAGGCATTTGCCAATACGTAATTAAGGATTTAAGAAAACATGAAATTTAATATACTCAAAATTCAGTTATGTGGTTTTATCAGGTTCACAAACATAGCATCATATATTTACCAAAAACAGATCTAGAGTTAATATTAGACAGCTAATAAATTATTGCCTGCTGTGAGAATCCCACAAGCAGGCCCTTTTGGTAATTTATGAAATATACTCAGGAGCAGATTTACATTTCAAGCAGCCTTAAATACATTTCAAGCACCATCTTTCAAGCTGTTTCTTTTCAATTTTTTGATAAAAATTATAAATTTGGTTCCATATTTTATAACCATAAAGATAAAAAAAATTAGCTGAAATGATTGCCCAGATTTTAATGAAAGATAAATAATACAATTTCATTATCAAGTTATCCATAAAAATAATGTAATAAATTAATATTGGACATAATTTAAAATATACATTATAGAGTAAATATAGAAATCAAATTGCTAATTTTTAAATTTAAACACTTTTCTACCTCATTTTCTGCTTTCTTGATGAATAATGCAAAGTATCAATACATTCTTGGGAATAATCAATCAATCAATAGTAAATACACAGAGTTACCTGTTGACATGGAAATCAATATATCAATAAATAGTTTTGTGGAAAAAACTACTTATTAACCCTTCCAATGTCCACGTCTTCTGTATACGTTTGGAGAATCTAAATTGAGGTGCCAAGGACATATGTATATGTTTTTAGTAAAAAAAAAAAATCGAATTTTTAAAAATAAAAATTGCTGTTGCAATTTATATATATATATATCTTATAAAAATATATAATTCAGGCTTCAAAAATAATATTCTGTTTTTTAATTTGATGCATATTTTATTAAATCAGAATATAAAAATTTTATAAAGCCATTTCTTAGAAGCACTAATTGGTATTGCCGATTTGCTTGTTAACATTCCTATTTGCTGAAGCAACCTTCTGATTTAAGCTCACAAGTTTTATTTGAACTATTATCAATAAATATTTCCTTAATTTTTTAAAAATCTCCTAAAAATTGACAAAAAAACTGCTATTTAAAAAAAAATAGATTTTGGAAGTAATTACAAAATACGTACTGCCACTTTTTTTCCCCCCCATTTCACACTCTTTTCTGTCATAAATCTATTTCAGTATTCCCAAGATATTTTTATCATTTTTCCCAGCATTCTATGCATATTTCCCACCTTCAAATCGAAACTGAAAGTAAACACATCCTTCTTAGAAATTATGGTTGCACCTGCATTTAATTAGTTATTCTTCACTGAGTCAAACAAGATGCAGATGGCTGACACATGCTATCTCCATTCCGTGTGCTATAAAGTTTTTTACAGTTTTGGTCCAGCATATTGGATACTCTTTGTAAAGTTAGTATTTTTTTTTTATATTTAAACCTTAGTTTTCATTTCAGTAAATATATTTTCGGAAATTAGTGATCTTTTGGCCGATCGATAAGTATAAATTTTTTCAGAGTTATGTTATATCGTATGGCCAGCCTACAACTTGTTGCTGCGGATATTTTAATATCACATTAGGCTACATGTTAATTTTTATTTTATTATTTATCACTTTTCCAGTAAAACTTTGATCTAGTATCATTTTCTGAAAATAAATGAGGTCTTGGATATGGAAGCAAATTAATTTCTGTAGATTTACTTCGTTAGTTAGCAATCTTTCGATCGGCTGATTTATCGATCCTTCTGAGTTATGTTAGATCTTAGGTTGGCTTAAAAGTTGTTGCGGATATTTTATTTAACATCCCATTAGGGTATATGCAATTTTTATTTTATTATTTCTTGTTTTTTTCGTAAAAAAACTTTGAGTTGTACCATTTTCTGAAAATGAATGTCTTGGATAAGGAAGCAAAATAAGACTTCCTTAAATATTCAGTGGAAAAAATTTTCACCGACATACGGGATGAGACTTATTTACTTCCATCTCATTCTGTGCAATATTAAGGTAATAATGGCCACCGGAGATCATAGATGCCGCCAATGGTTGGCCTGAAAAACTCCGTGATAGAGTTAAGTCTTAAAATTAGTGGAAAAAAGACAAGTTGGCATTAGTTCAACTGGTAGAATACTCTGGCATGTTTCTGGAGAAATGTGGGTTCATATCCCGTATGTCGGTGAAAATTTTTTCCGCTGAATATTTATTGATTTATCAATGCCAAATGAGCAACAGGTAATGCTGTGATTATCATCTATGTTTAAGACTTCCTTGCTATGAAAATCAGCAGTCATGTGGGAGGGTAATTTCAGCACTTAGCCAAGATCGCCAACTTCACAACACCCAAAGAAAAATCCATAATGTTTAGCAAAAAAATACAGCAAAGGAAGTTTTTTCTATTTCATAACCAGTTCAGAAAACTCCGTGAATGTGAGAAGTACAAGTCATGTTGTATAACACTGGCCGTGTTTAAAATATACGATACTGAAAAGAATCATTAAAAGAAATAAAAATCATATTTCAGGTTGAATATTATATTATTTGGAGGAAATTTCCTTTTGATAAATATATAATTTAAATATTTTTATTCAGTAGGTTTTCCAAAATGAAGCCTTAATTGCATAGTGTTATTTTTTTTTCACCATATCACATTGAAAAAGGCTCATTAAAATCAATATGCTTACAAACTTATTTATATTATTTTCATAAAATTCGTAATTAAATATTTTCATAAAATTCGTAATTAAATTCTGTTTAATTTGGTGTATAAGATGACCTATTTCCGTTGATTGGTTATTTTTTTTAAAAATTCTAAAGTTGACTTGTTTATCTGACTCAGCACAGTTGGCTAAAAACCTGGAATTTTCTCAAAGCATGGTACCGAGAAAAAAATTACAAAATGAGAAAAATATTTACTTAAAATCGAAAAGGTAATTTTTTTGTTATTCAGAAATATATAGTCATTCTATTCATGTGCATTATAATCATTTGTGTCTATTAGTTTTTTTTAAATAAATTTTGATTTGCATTGCCAGATGCATTTTTTTACTACATGACTCTAAAAAAGTTCTATTAAAATAAAATATGTCGTGTTTTTTGTTAAATACTTGATTTTCAGAAAATCCAGAATTAAATGCCGATTAATTTGGTATACAACATGCCATAATTCCTTTCATCAGTTATTTGGGGAAAAAAGTTCTAAAGTTAACGCTTTTTTTTGGCTGAGCATAGTGAGAAAATAGCTTGGCCTCTGGATGGACAATGGAAGGGTTAAGTGTCACATAAGGCTATAGGATCTCATCTTTGTAACTTAGGACAGTTAGAGTCTCTCCTGAGAAAACACAAGGTCAGTGCAACCACCGCAGACTAACAAACCACCGCCAACAAAACGATCCCTTTCAATGATATTCAGGGGGTGATAAAGTGCCCCATGCTCTCTCCAGATGCATTGGTGCCAAGAATCACTACTTAAGCCACATCGTGATTCATCCAAAAAGGGAACATGTCCTCATTGATCACTGGTCTAATTGAGGTGCTGCCTGCACTATTCCAGTTGCTCCCTCTGATGAGCTGAGTGGTATGCACACTACAAGTTTCTAGCATATAACCCTCTTTCATGAAGTCATCAGGATGCAGTTACTCTACATACTGTCTTTCTTGTGGCAGCTGACAGCTCTGGTTTAAGTTGGCATGCGGACATAATTCTATTGCACCTTGCATTTAGGGACAGGATGTTATCATCTTGAACTGTTCTTGCTCTGGACCTACCCTGGTTCATTCTTCTAGAGCATGTTTCAGTGTCTTGAAAACATGTCCAGAATCTGGACATTACACTTTCTGACATTCACGAATTTGGCTACTCTCTATTTGACTGTCCTGCTTCCATCCATCTGATGGCTCTCCACCTCTGACCATCATTCAAATGGTTCCTCCTTTGAATTTTAACAAAACTTTAATCAGAAATCTTTGATAAAGCCACTCATAATCTGAAATGAGAAGCGCCTGCTTGTGAAGCACCTCTTATCGCCAGCTTAATTTCCATATTACAATCTTTCACAATGAGAAATTCAAATTTAATAGCCGATAAATGTAAAGTTATTTTATGCTAAATATCCTCTGAAACTTTAATGAAATTCCAAAAAGGATTTCTTGAGAAATTTGCAATTTTGTTCAACTTTCTTAAATTATGAACAGCAGTGTAGTTATTTGTGAACTTCTAGAATTATGAAAATAGCAGATAATTTGGGACCATTAACCCTTCCAGGGTCCTGCCTGAAAAACTGGTTTACATCTGGAGGATAAGCTATTTTTTCACTCTGATCAGCCAAAAAAAATAACTTTAAAACTTTTTTTGGCAAATAACTAATGAAAGGAATTATGGTATTATATACCAAATTAATCGGCATTCAATTCTGGATTTTCTGAAAATAAAATAATTTACAAAAAAGATGACTATTTTTAATTTAATAGGACTTTTACAGAGGTATGTAGTAAAAAAATGCACCTGGCAAGGCAAATAAAAATTATTTAAAAAACTACAGACAAGAAAATATATAGAAACAAGAAAGTTACTCCCTTTTCGTAATTTTTTTTCTCAGTACCATACTTTGAGAAAAGCCCAGGCCTTTTGCCAACTGTGCTGGGTCATATAAAAAGTAAACTTTAGAATTATTTTTAAAAATAACAAAATCAACCGAAATAGGTCATATTAAACACCAAACAGAATTTAATTCTGAATTTTATGAAAATAAAAAATTTAAACAAATTTATAAACATATTGATTTTAGACATTTTTATATCATATAGTGAAAAAATAGATCAGACAATCCCATTAAGGCTTAATTTTAAAAAATCTGATGAATAAAAAATTAAATTGTATATTAATTGAAAGGAAATTTCTACCTGAAATACGATTTTGATTTCTTTTAATGATTCTTTTCAGTGTGGTATAGTTTAAAATACAGGCCAGCATTATACAAGATGACTTACATTGCTCACATTAATAGGATTTTCTGTCCTGTTTATGAAATGGAGAAACACTTTCTTGGCTGGTTTTTTTACCTGTTTTTTTCTTTTGGTGTTGAATTTTGGGGGATCTTGGCTAAGTGCCAAAAAGTTAGTGCATGAAAAAAAAAACTAAAAAATTTCTATATCGTTAGAGTAGGTAAATGCTTTTAAAACCATTCAATACAAACTTAAAAACTTGTAAATAAAAAAAAAATGGTCAGGGAGTGGGGGATCAATGTCCTCAGTAAGTGTAGTGGGGGTGGTAAAAATCCTTGCCAAAATTACCATCCTTCACGAGGACTGATTTCCATGCCAAGGAAGTCATTTTTGTTTCCGTATCCAAGGTCTCATTCATTTTCAGAAATTGATACAAAATCAAAGTATTTTTACTGGAAATGAAAAAATAATAAAAGAAAAATAAACATATAATCTACTGTGATGTTAAATCAAATATCCACAACAATAAGTTGTAAAGCTGGTCACCCAATATATAGCATAACTCTGCAAAAATCAATAATAATCAATAATTTAGGAAAATAAAGAAAATCTACAGAAATGAAAATTAAAGTTTAATTATAAAAAAGGAAACAAAACACTAACTTTATGAAGGGAGTTTATAATCCAATTTGTTGGGAGGAAGTATTTGGACTTAAATTATCCTGTAAACAACTTGCCATGCAGCCACTTAGCAGATAGCTCTCCCCACTGTTGCACATGTGAGCGAGCAATTAGAACACCTTCTACTTCCTCTTCAGTGTCCGGTGATGCCATGCACTACATTCAATCTTGAAGAAGCTATGGGTATGAAGACCTTTTTTTTTAGTTATAGTTTAAATCTGAAGAGTGGAAAAGATGCATAAAATGCTGGGATAAAAGATATAAATAATCCTAGGAATAGTAAAATATGTTTAAAGCAGAAAAGAAACAGAGCCATGTACTTCACAATTACCTCCAAAACCAACCATTTATAAAAATAGCAATTTTTTTGTTAATTTTCAAAATTGGAAGGAAAAATTTCTCGGTAACAGTTCAAATCAAACTTGTGGACTTAATTCAGAAGGTTGCTTTAGCAAAGAGTAATGTTAACAAATAAATTGGCAATACCATATAGCGCTTCTAAGAAACAGCAATCAGATGACTTTAACAAATTATTTATGTTGCAGTTTAATAAAATATGCATCAAATGAAAAAAGAAAATATTTTTTAAACTTGAATTACATATTTTTAAAAGATGTATGTAAAAAATTTTCAAATGCAATTTTTATTTTTTAAAAATTGAAGTTTTTTTGTTATACTATAAATGAACATAGAAGTCTTGGGCCTCTCATTTCGGATTCTGTCAACATCTATGTTTATCAGAGACCTTGGAAGGGTTGATTCAAAACATTGTAAACTTGCACTATACAAATATAATATTTTATAGCAAATGCTAAATCTACAAGGCAAAATAAAGGTTAAAGATACTAACATTAGCATATGATATAAAATTCCTTTTAGGGACAAAGGTAATTCTAAATCTAAAGATATTACATTCATGCAGAAAATAGCAATACATATATATGATTTGAAAAAATATTTGTAATGCTTACTCTCCATTAGGCTCTAATTCACAGATATCAAACCAAACCAGAAGGTCATGTCTGGCATGAACATGGGTAGTGCTGTAAAATTATAGATACAATAAACGAAAAATATCTATGATACTGTATATACAGAAGAAAATAAATATAGAGAAACAAATAATTATAGTATTTAAAATGTCCTTTAAATTTCAAATCATTTTACAGAAATTGGCAAATACATAAATTACAATAAGACTCAATTTGCTCTAACTCTAAAATACTGTGCATTCATAAAATCTAGGAGTTAAAAACAGATAAATTGCCGAATTTTTTTCCTGTCAAGTTTCAAGTTTTTTTTATTGCAAGGGAGCTGTGCATTGAATTAATCATTGTCAATATCCTGTATTCAACTTTGAGAGTTGTTACAATTGTGCATTACAGGTGATGTGTAAAATTTATGAACGAATAGCGTTAATGCCAGTTTTTAACAGAAATAAAAATTTCTGTACTTGAAGTTTTATAATTTCTAAATTTAGTTAATTCCACTGCTTTTAATAAGAAAATTCTCGAAAATACAGATTTAGAGAGAGATTTGAGTGAGATCTTCATTTTATTTCTCAAGAGTTTCTCATAAAAAAAAACTTATTTTCGAAGTTAGGGAGTTTTGAATGTGTTTCCCACTCAAATAGGGGTATGGGGGGGGGGGATGGGATGGGGTAGGGGTTGATTCAATCGATATCGTGCCAAGCTTGTAATCTGCAGTTTCCAAGTTTGAATCCCACCTGGGCCAGTGTTGACATTTATCTCTGCTAAACCTTCACTTTCCCCTCTGTCAGTAGGGGACACCAATGGGTTTGGAAAGGCCACCATCCATTAGCTGGGATATTAGGCTATAGCCCCATGTGCCAGAGAGCCATACCTTGTGTATATTAAAGAATACACTGGATGGCCTTGATGGGAGGCTACCATCTGTCTCTAATTCACTTCCCTTCCCCCAACTTTCTCTGAGCCCTTGGGGTCCTGATGTGAAATGTTATACAACAATGGCAAAGAAACAAGGCAATTTAAGTAAGACCTCTTATTGATCATACACACATGCATAAAAAAATAATAAAAAAAAATGAAGATTCGAATCAAAGAAAGGGAAATGGAAGTGAGATAGTTCACTTAATTAAAGTTTCTAGCTATTATTTATACAAACTTACTGCTGCAAATATAAGAGTCTCATAAAAAAATTAATAAATTTTTTGAAGCTATATATATTTATAAAAAAATGCAGTTACAGTAGTATGATGAAAAAATATTACTAAGGAATCAGAAAAATTGTAAACCGATTTTGAGAAGATTGACTTACCAGTGGTACAGTAGGGAGTGACAAATCCGGTGGTTAGTTGTTTTGATCAGGGTTAAATATGGATCAGTTACCTGCACTATGGGTCTGTGTACAGGAGCAAATATCTAAGTGTTTTCATTGGTGTATAAACACTTCAGTATGTTTCCATCAATTGCAGTGACTTTCTGTCAAAGAAACCTTGACCTTTTCTGTCCTGATGTTGGGGTAAACTGCCTAAGTAGAAAGCTTTCATTGATGTGATTCCAATATTCTGTATTACCAATATTTTTATTATTTTTTTTTAATGAGGGAATTCGAGATGGGAGGGAGGAAAGGAGCAACTAGCATTTTTCATTTGTAGTGAGAAGTCTGCATAAACTGGCAGTCAGAGTGCAAAAAAAAAAAGTAAAAGGAAAATTTAATGAAAATTCAAAAAGTGGGAAAATTGTTTTACCCACTATGAGCTTTATAAACTTCAATTTTGATTAATTTTCCCACAGCTTTTTCTGCTCTAGCTGAACTGGAAGTGTTTTAATATTTTACTACTACAATGCCCTATTTTTATACAAGATTTATTCTCTGATAATGTTAGTATTTAAAAGTATGGCATTTTGATACTCTCCCAGACTTTCCAGAAAAAGTGGGACATCCAAAAATTGGGACTGCTCACAAAAATTAGGATATGTGTCACCTTAGTTACCCCACCTAGAGCAAGGGGTGCATAAACTGTGAAGTTAACTCCTTGGGTGTGCATGTAATTTACAAACAGGGTGCAGATTAAAGGACAAATTACATAATAACTTCAACTGATAATATTTGTGCACCTTCATTTCACCTTGAAAATGGATAAAGTGACTTTTAAATTTTGATGTAGCTGTAAATGCTACAACTGCTACTTTATTAAATGATGAATAGTCTATATCAGGGGTTCTCAATGTGGGGTACACTGGAAAATTTTTTTGGGTACTTCATGAAAGCTCAAAAGTCACTAGATCTAATAACAAAGTCGCTAAGTTGGCATTATTATACTATAACTATAGTTTTATCTGTATGTATAAGGGGTATGCCAGTTACATACATATTTCCAGGGGGTACATGAAGCATAAAAGGTTGAGAACCACTTGTCTATATGATGATGAATAGTCTAAATGATGATAATCTGCCAAACAAAAGTGATAAAAATTCGAAAGAAACAGAATGCACAAAGGCTAAAATAAAATCCTTAAATGACAAAATAAGAAAATATAAAGGAGTCTGTATTAAATTTGGATTTCATTCAATAATGATTAATTATGAGCAATAACTATGGTGTGTATTACACTATTCAACTAGATGAACTTAAAATTAAAAATTTTAAAGCAATGTATCAGGTAACCAAAAACGTTTATGTGGTTTTTGAGGATAAAATGAAACCATACATAAAAAGTGAATAAAGATATTGTATTCAGGAAAGCAAGCACCAGCACAATCTATAACCTTTTCCCAGTGAGATATAAGTTTGTAAATGCCACTCTCGTAGAACTGCCAATCTTTAGAAGAGAAGAAAACAGCCAACTCTGTTTCCAGTGTTTCTCGGTTTTGAAATTGTTGGTTGTGCATGTGATTGTCCAGTGCCAAGAAAAGATAGTAGTTGGATAGCATACTATCTGGGGAATATGGAGGGTAGGGTAGAATTTCACAAACAAGGCTGTGGAGCTTTGTCTCGGGTCATTCGCACTGTGTGAGGGTGAGTATTGTCCTGAAGGGCCACAACACCTTTGTGATGAGCAAGTGCAGGCTGTTTTTAGAACAGTGCATCTGCAACCAGTTGTAGCTCTGCCAAGTAGACAGCCACAGTAATTGCTTGACCAGTGGTAAGAAGTTCATAATGGATATTACCAGCTGCAGTCCACCAGACACACAACATAATATTTCTGTCAGTGGATCCTGGGCTTTGGTGTGTGCAGTACAGGCTAACTGTACTACAACCAATAGTATAAATGTTTAGTGTTTCTATAGGTAATCCATTTTTCATTGCACGTCAACAACCTGTCCTTATATGGCTCATTCTTGTGGCATGAAAGCAGCAACAAATAAATTGTAAGCTGCTGGAGTTTCTTATAGGCAGTCAGTTCATGTGAAACCCATTTGCTCAGCTTTCAGACTTTTGCTAGGCAGTGTAAATGCAAACAAATGGTTTCATCACTTACATGTAGCCTTTTGGTAAGCTCTTGGCACGTTTTACATTGTCATCAATGACAGTCAGTCTTCCCATATGGGTTTTTCAAATGTCAGTGTCATTTCAAGTGTCTCATCACCTGATGCAAATTTTCAGAACCACTTTTAGGCTGTCATTTTGCTCACTATGTTCTCTCCAAATGCTGTATACATCTTGCAAGCTGCTTGTGCCAGTTTAAACTTATAAAGTAAGCACACTCGAATAACTGTATTCGATGCAGATATGTTTTCATTACCCTTCCAATTTCACTGAACTGCTTTTCATGCTTGCTACACATCAACTGACTCAGCATGCCATGTGCTTTCAACTATGTATCGATGCATGCGCACCACTTGCAATTGTGCTTACTTACTTTTCGTTGAAATGATAACAATGAGAAAACCACACAAACCTGTTTGGTTGCCTGATAAAAATAATAATCTCCTACCTAAATCAGTGCAAATACTGAAGAGGAAATATTCCCATTTTTTTAAACTCCATGTTAGAATGAAACTCATTTACTACAGTTATTAGAAAATTAAGAATGGATATCATGCAAAAAAAAAAACCAACTTATTATGAATACCTAAAATTAACTAGAAAAACAGTTCCAGATTATTTTGAAATAAAAGCAGACAGAGACATAAACAGCATAAGTAACGCACATGGCAAGAAATTAAATAACCCACATATAATAAGTCTAGAAAACGGCACTAATATTGATAAGAATACTACAAACAGAAATGCTAAAGTTAATAGTAGTAAACAAAAATTTATTAACCTATCTAAAATTCGGTTAAATAAGAAGTAAAAAGAGTTACATCATTTAGGGGTTAAGTTCACATACCCTGAAACCTGAAAGAACAAGTTATGATAGAACCCACATAGAACAAGTTATTAATAAAACTCCTGCAATACAAAAGGATAAAAATCCATGTTCAGTTATATAGAACTATAAAACAATACGGCCAAACAAAAATAATGAATGACACCAAAAAAGACATAAATATGTTAAAAGATTTAAAAAATAATTAGACATGAAAATTGTACAAATAGACAAAACCAATCAAATAGTGCTAATCGATAAGGAAGACTTTGACACCAAAATAAAATTTCAAAAGAATTAAAATGCCATAAAAGCACTAACAATCCTGTACTTAATACATTACATAAAGTAACAAAAGAGTGATCCATTCCTACCTACTGAAATCTCTGAAGCTTGCACCCTCCCCCATCATATAACTGGATATACCACAGATGTTTGTAAAAATTAAACTGCATAAATCCAATCAGCCCTTCAGACCTCAAATCTTGAAGAGGAAATCAACAACATATAACCTCCAGCAAGCACTCCATCACATTTTTTTAAACCTTTCTTTCCACCATCTCAATATATTGTTAGCACAGTAAGAGGTGTCATAAGAACTATTCTAAACACCCATATCTCCTTGAACACAACAATGCATTCATTTGACATTGTATCCCTATACCTTAGTATGCTAATGTTGGATGCAGTGATGTGACTGAAAACAGCATGGTCACAGGTCGCCAGACCCACAGCTTTCGAGTACTTTAGCATACATGAGGCTCTGGACCCAGGCACCTCATCAAACTGTTTTGTGGTACATGGAGAAACCTAGGTTCAGGCAGAGGGTATACCCATGGGCTTCTCTTTCCCTAGACTAATGACTGATGCAGTAATGAGACATGTAGAAGTAACAGCCTTTGTTAAGAGTAAATTAAAACCAACAATATACCTATGTTACATAGATGATGTTTTAAAAGTCTGAAACCAGAATAAAGAGGAATTATATAAACTTTTGGACATCTTTAATAATATCTTACCCATCTAAATTTTACATGCAACAATGAAACTAACTAATAATTACAATATATGGAAATAATGATAACACATAATAATCGAAAATGCCATACAATGGTGTACAGAAAACCCACTTTTGTACCAAATCTAATATCAGACAAATCAAACCACCCTACTTCATATAAAGCAGCAGTTTTCAATACTTATTTTTGTAGAGCACATCGCTATGACTCATTTAAAACCTTACTCTGAAATGAAATTAAATATACTTACAAAATAGGACAAAAGCTGGCTATGAAATACTTTTCATAACAAAAATTCATAATCGAGTCAAATGCAAACTAAGTCCAACACTCAACCAATTACCAGCACAACAACAACAAATCAGTTAAACTTAGGTACACTATAGTTTTCCCATACATACCAGGTCTTTCACACTCACTAAATGATATCTTAAAGAAGTATAATATGAAAGCACCTAACTCTATTACAAATACAATAAAGAAAGTTTTACTTCATGACAGAGATAAAGCTAAATTCATGGGAAGAATATATGATATAAAAATTTAAGACATACACCAATTACTACAAAACAAAAATAACTACATAGGGAAAACATATAGAACAATCAATAATTACATTAACAAATATATATTAAGGAAAAAAAAGTCATACAGTTCTAACACAAGCAATAATTCAAAATAATATACCAGCAACTAAACTTAATTATAAAATATTAGCATCACAACCAACAAAATTTCAGCTAAACTACATAGAATATTTGATTATAAACCTTATAAAAGAATGAGCAACACTGCTTTAACTCCTCTCCCACCTGCTTGGAACTTGCTATTACCAATTTCTGTTTTAATTTATAGGAGCACCACTAGAGAGAACATATTATATCAACCCCATCTTCCAAGAAGTTGATGTCATCTGAAGATGTTGGCAAAACAGACCAACGAAATTTATAAGGCTTACAGATAAATGCTAAATGTGTATATTAGCAAAAGATGTTCTTTTGGCATCTAATGATTATGCTGTTGTACAGTTTAAGCTGTTTTCGATATGGCCTTACATAGTTTCACTGATTAGAATCCATTGCCTATAAGGCCATGTCAGGAACAGGTAAAACTGTACAACATAATTGTGAATTTAATTAAATTTATTTTAATATTGCTGTGGTGGTGGATATCCTTTTATAGTTTAAAGCTTCATGAAAAACTACACTATGGCAGAACCCCATAGTAAGACACCCTGCAGCACACAGAGATAAGCAACTGACTCCATGAGTTAGACAAATGAACATTCCCTGCATCAGCAGACAGTGATAACCACCGATAGCAAGAACACCACAACAACTAAGCATCAGTTCATTAACAACTATGGTGGGTGTGCCAGACAAGGACTGCTCTCCCAAGTGATAAATATAACAACAGCTAAGCTTATAACTTCAAGATATTCTAAAAGAATCTATTACCATCGCCTACAGCAGTGTATAATAGTATTGAATCGTTTTAACATACAAAGCTGCAACACAGGAGACATTAATGTCTTAACAGCGATATTGTGGAAATAAATCAATTTTATTATTCTTACTCACTGTGTTCACGCATAACATATTACTGCAGATATAAAAATACGAATAAGTTTCTATCTCCAAAAGAATACGAATTTAAGTTTAAAACCTTTTTACTAATTTCATTTAAAGTATAATTGTATTAACAATCATATGCAATTTCAAAAAACGCCCAAATTTTTTCTTATATTAATTTCCAGTGATAAAAAAAGCTACTTTCTTTTCCATATGAAAGAAAACTGCATGTTATGAGGCCTAAAACAGCCTCATAAAAAAAACTCCTGTGTGTCAACTCCTGTATCTTAAAACACACAGGAGTTAACAAAACTGCCATTATACTCAAAAGTTCTAATTATGTTAGGTTATAAATGGGGAGGAGCTTGAAATATAAAACTAATTAAATGAAAAATAAAGAATTTAAAGAGTTATATTTACATTAGTGAAATTTTAACATAAAATAAAACCGTTTAACAGATCTTTAAATATACATACACAAAACTTAAAATATTAATTCTTGCTTATAAAGTATTCTTGCATGTAATGCATGCTGACCAACCAGATTTCACTTATTACAGTAAGTAATATTAAATTATTTTTGAATACTTGACAAAATTAGCAAGTTTATGAAATGCATTTTTCTCCTTTTAACATGAAAATGTGTCATTTGAACTTGCCTTAAAGACTGCAAAACTCCAAATTTAGGCGAACGAATAGGTTGAGAAATGGGAATTGATTGTGGGAACATGCGTCTGGGTGGCTGACGAAAGCTAAAATAAAAATGAATAATAAGTAAAATGAAAATGCACATATTAAAACTATATTCAAGCATAGTAGCTCTGATTAAGCAGAAAATTATAATAATAATTATAAAATCAGCCTTTTTCACTACAAAGCATTTTCTTTTACATTTAACTTATTTGCCAATTTCTGAAAACTTAACAGGCATGAAACCATAACAGTGAAAGAAATCGACACATGGCTGGTTATGAAGCAAAGAAAAGGAACATTTTTGCTACATGAGCTAAAGGTTAGGCCATAAACATATCAGACATAAACAGTAAAAAGATTGGTTGCTAAATAGATGATTCTTCCATCATATAATCTTTTTAATACACATAAGCTGCAACTTAGAAGAAAGAATAACACTTTTTATGCCATTTGTATTTATTAATACATGTATATAACAGGCACTAATATTCTATCGACATGATTTAAGAAGTCGAGATCATGAAAGCTACCTCCCTTGCAAGGCCTTTTTCATTGGAATATATCTTCAAGGAAAAGTCATTCTTTCACCTTCTAAACATTTCACCATGGACTTTGGCAACTTGGAACTTTGTGCTACCTAAGGATGACTGCTGAGTACAGTTGAAAGCGCTCAGCTTCTTAAATCATGTAAACAGAATATTAGTGCCTGTTGTATACATGTATTAATAAATGCAAACAGCATAAAATGAGTTATTCTTTCTTCTAACTTAACAATGATGCCATGAAATCGTTTCTCGATTTTAATCTTCTTCTCTACATAAGCTGCAATTCTCCTGTAATTATGACTTAACATTCCATCTAGTGCATGAAGGTCTACATATCAATGAAGGCAAGTGGTCAAACATGTTAATCTTAGTTATGAACTAACCCACAGCTGATGGTAATGCAGTACTGATGGGCAATTACAGTGAAGGAAGCCATGCTTTGATAAAATCGAACCACATTTCACTCTATCTGCAAAAACTTTATGCAGCTTATATGTTTATGATTTTTTTTATATGAAATTAATCTTTTCTATTTGCTGATATGAGTTACACACACTTATTTAAACAATTAAATGAAAGATGGAGTTATGTTTTTTTTCACCTATTGTGTAATTGAAAGTGAGGAATATATTTTTACTATAATGTGAACAAACATGGAGAAATATCCTCCATTTCTGGAGGATAATTCTCCATGTTTGGAGTAATGGTTTAGGGTAATGGAGGCAAATATATATATATTAAACTTGTGTATATTTCATGATTTTTTTTTCAATAATTTTTTAAAGACTCTAAAATGGAAAGGAAATACATATATATAAAAGCAAAGTGTATAATAAAAATTTAGCATTAATTTAACTTTGTAAAGATACATTTAACTTAGTAATTACACACCTGCTGAATCTTAAAGACATGAAATAGCTTATTTAAATCGAATATTCTTTCAATTTTCCATGCAAACTTTTCAGATACTTTCCTGCATTAACTTTCTTATGCTAATGCTGATCATTTAAGATTTCTGACCACAGGGAGAAGCCAAAACATTATGACCACCTGCCAAATATGATGTTGGTCCTCCATGTGCCGCTAAAACAGCTCTTACCCGCCGAGGCATGGAAGCTACAAGATTTCTAAAGGTGTCTTGTGGTATCTGGTACCAATATGCAGGGCCGCCGACAGGGGGGGGGGGGCAAGGGGGACTAGTGCATAGGGGCCCGTCAGCAATAAGGGCCCGTCAGATTAAGTGACTCTTTACTTTTTCTTACAAATATTATTCTTAGTTAGGCTATATATCGATCCTATAAAATTCCATAAGAACATTATTTGTTATAATATGCTTTTAAAAAGAAACACTAGTTGGATTATGACATATTATCTCATTAATAGTAGTTGAACGAACCATTTCTTAACATTTTTTGTCCGCGTTAACTTACAGCATTTGCTTGCATTTTTCCCTGTTAACCACCCCACCCCTGCAGCAGTAGTAACAGTTGGACTCTCCCAAACCCAACCCGTGCGATCAGGTATATTACATTGTTCATGTTTCGAGTTCCAGTAATATCGTCTGTGGTCTGTGTGTCAGTGTTACAAATTATAACAGTTTAAAAGTCTCTTGTCGGCACATTTGTTTCACCATTTCGTTGTCATTTGTTTAGTAAAATGATATATTCATTGGTGCTATAGTCTAACTGAACAATGGACAAGTATAAGCATAAGTCAGGAGCTGAGAAGCTCAAGGAGAGAAATAAAAAATTGGAAGTTATTAAGAAAGGGAGTAGAACTTTGTTTGAAGTCGGTGTAAAAGTGAATGTGGACAGTGAAGGTGCAAAAAATGCATGCCTGACTGCGCAACAGGCTTTTTTTCCTCTGAATGTCATCATTGTGTCCAGAATAATTGCTATTAATGATTTGTAAAGATAAAAAGTTTTCAAGGGGGGGCCCCGAGCATAATATTACATAGGGGCCCATAAATTCTCTCGGCGGCCCTGCCAATATGTTACCAGCAGATCCTTTAACTCTTTAAGTCATGTGATTTAGCGGCTGCAGATGGGATAAGCTGTTCCATCACAAACCACAGATGCTTGATTGGATTGATGTCTGGGGAATTTGGAGGCCAGGGCAATATCTGGAAGTCTTCCTCATGTTCCACGAACCATTCTTGAATAATCTGGGCAGTGTGGCATGGTGTATTATCCTGCTGAAAGAAGGAACTACTAGAAGGGAATACCGTTGCCATGAAAGGATGTACCTGGTCTGCAATGATGTTTAGGTAGGTGGTAGACGTCATAGTTTCCTGCACATGAATGACTGGACCCAGCGTTTCCCAGCAGAACCTTGCCCAAAGCATTACACTTCAGCCACCAGCTTGTTTTCGTCCCACAGTGTTGTGCCAATACTTCTCCAGGTAAATGACGCACATGTACCCAGCGGTCCACATGGTGCAACAGGAAAAGAGATTCATCGGACCAGATGACCTTCTTCCAATCATTCAAGGTCCAATTTTGATGCTCACGTGCCCTTTGTAGGAGCTTTCGACAATGAACCAAGGTTAGCATGGGCACTCGGAGCAGCTTGCGCCTATGCAGCCCCATTTTCAGCAGGGTTCAATATACTGTGTGTTGTGACACATTACTCCCGTTACCAGTATTCAAATTACAGGTGAGTTACCTGTACACATTGTACTTCTGTTGGCTTGTATCATGTGGGATAGCCTTCTCTCATCTCTAGCATCAATGAGCTGTGGTTTATGGTTTTTCCATCCTCAAACCACTTTTTGAAGGTACTAATCATGGCTGACCGTGAGCCCCCCCCCCCCCCACAAGTCTTCCCATCTTGGAAATGCCCTGACCCAGTCATCTGGCCATTACAATTTGGCCTTTGTCAAACTCACTTAAGTCCACTAACTTTCCCATTTGAAGAACAATTTATTATACCATTTATTACCTTCACACATGCCATCGTTTACCTGCAGTTTTGATTTGCATAAAGACAAGCTGGTCATATTGTTTTAGCTCTTCGGTGTATAGTTAATTCAAAAATATGCTCACTGTTTTTCACTCTGTTATAGAACTACTAGCTTAACATTAAATGCATTAGTCATAGGTGGTCAGATCAAGATTAATAACTCTTAACTACTGTCACAAAGAAGATATGTAAGAAAACATGTCAAAACCAGCATGAGCAATGCAAGAAAAGTGATAGGACTAATAAATACTATATGCCTATCATCACTGGTATGACTTTTTAAAAATATTTATTTTAACAGTATGAATATTGATGTCAGAAATTTGACAAGATTTTAGCACTGTGAACTACAAAATTTATTAATGAAAGTTAATTGATCTTCAAAATTATGCTTTATACTACATGATAATAAAATAGGTAGGTAGTTCAGCGATTGATATGTACACTGGGTGGGGGAGTTGATTAATTGACAGACAGACAGACAGACAGACAGACAGACAGACAGACAGACAGACAGACAGACAGACAGACAGACAGACAGACAGACAGATGCACAAAGTAAAACTGAATCAAAAATACCACAAAATGACAGATTTAATTTTTAGCAGAACAAATACATTTAAGTCTATGAAATTTAATAAAACTGCTATAAAAGACTGTTTTTTTATTATATATCAGAAAAAAGCATGATGGTGAAGACTAACAAAAAGATACTGCATTTTAAAAGTGAAAAGGCCAAGAGATGGACAATAAGTTCATTAAGATTTAGATTCTTATATAAAGTGCTGATGTTGTTACAAAGACACTAGTTTGAAAGGTGTTGCACCCCTACATAGTACAGTTGTTAACAGTAATTTAGTTGCTTTTGAAAGATCTGCATGGTGGAGTTGAACTATCTTTGTGCATTTATGGTTATCTGTTGTCTCACATTCAGCAAAAGACAGCAGCACTGTTACTTCAGCTGTCAAAATTACATTTTTATTATGCAGTTTTCTTGATGTAAAGTTTAATGCTGATACTTCTGTTACATTACATCATATATTATGAGAAGGGTCAAATCATGGGAGGGGAGCAAGGTGATCTTCCCCTCCCCTCTTTAAGAATGGTAGGGTAATGGAGGCCAAATTTATTAAACTTGCACATATTTCATGAATTTTTCAATAATTTTTTAAAGACCTCTAGAGTGGAGAGCAAAATGTAATACTGCAAAGGAATTCCAGTCTCTTGGCCCATCCCTTTTACTTTTTTTGGCTTGATCATGTCATTTGACCCCCCCCCCCTCATTTTTTAAAGCCCAGGTCTGTATATGAGAATCATTCTCATCTATCTTGTAGTTAAATTTTGAATTCCTCTGGTGTAACTCTGCAGCAGATTTCACATCTACTATTGTGTACTGCATAACACAAGACACTCATCTAAAAGAACTTCATGCTACATGCTACCAGTAGGATTTTATATATTGTTACGAATTAACTGGATGAAAACTGAGCATGAGTTCAAATAAATAGTACATAACAATTCTAATTCTAAAACAATGTAATTTATTACAAAAGTATGGATAAAATCATTTATATAAACTAACTACAACTCTGTAAAAAATGATGAACTCTTCCAATAGAAAAGTTGAGATTAGATCTACTTCTTTAACTTACATAAAACCTCTTCAGACACATCTTTAAGTGTATTAAACATCTTTATTTTTCTTACCAGTCTGATAACTGGATCACATTAATTAATTTATTTATCTTTCCGCGAACATACCAAAAAAAAACACTTCTTATTCACTATACTCTTTCGACTTAAACAAAACGTATTTCTTCTCACTCAAATTATTCTAATTAACACTTATTCCTTATTCTTTCAATCCAGTTCATTAGATGTTACTAGTGAAGTAATTCTCATGCTGTAGTTTACGTGAGCATTAGGATGATACATCATGGTTCAGTGTATCACGTTTATCTGTCGTAACAATATGAATTTATTTTTGCTTATGAAATGAATGAAATGAAAAATGACTTAACACCTTCTTTTTTTCACTTTTGAATGCAATATTTTTTCGTTTCCCTTCACCATCATACTTTTTGTTAATGTTCTAATGCTAAAATGCTATTTTAAACAGTATTTTTAGAATAGTTTTATTAAATATTATATTCATTGTTCTTCCTTGACACATATATATATCTTCATGTTGGGATATATAAACACTTAAATTATTAAGTGATGTTGCATCATCTTATTTAATTTTTCTTATCAAAAGTCCAAATATATATATATATAAAGGTAATGGACAGAAAAATGGTGATATCCTCATATTATGTAAATGGAGAATAAAATTCAAGGCTCCATAACTGGTTAAATAATTTTTATAGACACATATGACTGAAGACAATAAGATGTCAATTAAAATGTCTAAATTTTGATTTTGAACAATATCCATTAAGTACTAAAGAGTTACAAATTGGGTTGTTTTGTCTCTGAGCAGCACTTTTTTGCACACAATGGACTAAATGGCCAAGTCACAAGGACCTCAATAGCTCAAAGAAGATTGGGTTGATGGGACCCACCTAACAGCTGTTAGGAAACAGATGGCAGCTTCCCATCAAAGTCATTCAGCATGTTCTTTAATGCGCACAGGGTTTTCCCACACATGGGACCATGGCTTAATGTCCCATCCAATGGAAGGTGGCCTTTACAAGTCCATTGGTGTTCCCTACTGACCAAGGGTAGGACAGAGAATTTTGCAAAGATAAATCTCAACACTTGCCCAGCTGGGACTTGAACCTGAGAACTTCAGATTATGATCTTAGTGCACTATCGACTGAGTCACCCTAAGAGTTATGAAGTTTGAATATTGAATAACAGAGATGTCAATCATAAGAATTCACCTCAGAAGTTAATTAAAACTTAAAAAAAAGTATTATTTCAAATCATTTAGTAAAATAGGTGTATGTTTTAGAATTCTGTGCAAATAGTTCTTCAATAATTATTAGTTTTTACATAAGTTCCTTACGCCTGACTTTACTGCCATTATGTATTAGCACTTCCATATCTCTTTTAATACCCAAGAAATATTGTCATTTTTAATCCAAGAAATATGAATTATCTAGGCAAGGGATAAGGTGCCCACACCTCGATTTTACTGAAAAATTACTAACTTATTTTCCAGAACATTCAATAAGGTTCCATCTAATTGTCAATAAAGCTTTTGCTGTTTAGCATAATAAAAAAATTAGATTCATTCCATTGATTCATAGATTATAGCAAACTTTGGAGGTGAGGGCTTATTAAGTCTCACTCTCTTTTTGAGTTGTGAAAGATTTTCTGAAAAGCTATATTCTTTTTAAATTTCGAATATTGTGTTTATTTTATTGTAATTTTTATGTTTGGTATTATTCAATATGGTATTTTTTCTACAGTAACAAAAATATTAGGTTCAGAACATCTCGATTTTGGTGGACTTGCAAATTTTGTTATTGTTTGTAACTATAATAATGAAACACTGGGCAGTATTTGAAAATGAGTTATTCTTGGAAACAACCGTCTGAAAATTAAATTAGACAGGAAATTGAAATAGATTTGTCAGAAGAGACAATAAATAACAATGAAGAGAGCAATATGGAAGTTGGGTTGGGTTGTTTTACCTCTGAGCGGCACTTTTTTGCACACCATGGGCTAAATGGCCAGGTCACATGGACCCCGAAGGCTCAGAGAAGGTTGGGGGAGGGGACCCACTGGAACAGCTGTTGGGAGACAGATGGTAGCCTCCCGTCAAGGCCATCCAGCGTGTTCTTTAACGTGCACAGGGTATGGCTCTCCCGCACACGGGGCCACGGCTTAACGTCCCATCCGACGGACGGCGGCCTTTCCAAGCCCATCGGTGTCCCCTACTGACCGTGGGCAGGGCGGGGAAATTTTGCGGAGACCAATATGGAAGTGGGTGAAAGAAATTACAACTCTGATCAAGAAAGAGAGGATATGTTTGGGCCTTTGATTATCCCAATGATCAGTGATAGCCCCCAATAATGCTTCAGAAAGTGATGAAGCCAACTTAAATACTCTAGTTTAAAAACTGGAAAAGTATGTAAGTAATACATCTAGATGTCTTGCAGAATTTTGGCAAATATTGTGCGGCAACCAACAGGACCAACTTAGTGAGGGACTTACAAACTATATCCACAATGTTTTAAAAAAATTTTTACTTCAGAAATTGAACACATTGCTCTTCATACTAATGAAAAATGATTAATAGGAAGAATTTTCATTCATTTTAGTTCACAATAATTAATAATGAGGCTAGTTATATGAAGGATTTATTAACCTCTCCTTTTGCAAAAGATATGACAGATTAAATATAAAATGAAACTGTTTACCATTTTTGTATATGTGCCCCAAAAAGTAAAAATGTAATGTCAGGGATGAAATGACTTACTCAATTCCAATGAACTTCAAAAAGAATAGAGGGTGGCAATAATTTTTTGCTCATTCAATGAACTCCCCCTTTTGGTGCTCTATCTCCATCAAAGTTAATATGAACTGAGTAAACAAATTCGTCATTTGCATTATATTTTACCTTTGTTTTTGCTTTTTAAGGCATATACAGGAAGGCAGACTTTTTTAAGCTTACTTAATTTATGTATTTTATTTTATGCTTTGTAGTGGTATGGGACTTTATTACTAAAACATCCATCTTTCCCCCTTCCTTCAGAGGTGGGACTTGCTCTATTTCCTACATGACTCTGCATGCCATAAGCTTTCACTTGATATATAATTCTCTATGATCATCCTTGTCACTTTTCCTTTCCCATTTTGGCTGATGAAAGGAGGGAACTATAGCTTGTGGTAGTTTATTGACATTCTCATATCACAGGCTATTATTTCACTATAACTCATTATGATCAACCCTTACCCTGAAATTTCCAGGGGATGAGGGTGGCATATTTTGAGAACTGCCATTATGTTTAATTTTCTACTTTTTTAGGGCATATATAGAAAGTTTATGATAGTCTCTGCATCATAAGCTTTCATTTAGCAAACAACTGTCACACTCAACTCTCATGTTCAGCAGATATAGTGAAACAACTGCTTACCCATTTCCCACCTTTTTTTTTTTGGGGGGGGGGGGGTAGGAAAGCATGCAGGAATATTTTTTCTAGCCTATGACATTCCCCACATCAAAAGCTTCCATTTGCTACATTAATGGTATGCTCAACCTTCAAATTCAAGCATAACCTTAGAAGATTCCTCTGTGGGGAAATAATACAACTGGGCTAGATAAAGTGATTTATTTAGCATTGGAGTCAAGTTCTAAATTGGCTCTCTCTATCCTCCCAAATTGAAACATTGGCTTTTGATTTATAAACAACTATATAATAAGAGGGGGGGGGGGGTGAGGATAGAGACATGGCTCAGCCCTTAATTTGGCCCTGAACAATCATTTACACATAATGTTTGAAAATCCTTATGTGTATACAATAGAGATGCAAATGATTAACACCTTTAAACACTGATATAGAATCATATACAATATAGATCAATTTTCTTGTATGCAAAAGTGCAAAATCAATAAAGATGAAGATTATTTGGCAAAAGTCCAATTTAATGTTATTAGAGATGCACTTACAGTTCTGAATAGTAGAAAATGAGCATATCCTTGATGAGAAATTTGATAGTACTGTGAAATGTCAAAGAATAACATAACAGCTGTATCGTGCACAAATTAAAACAAGATTGGTGGGAATCATATTGCAAAAAACTATAACAGTACAAATATATAT
This sequence comes from Ryuthela nishihirai, assembly GCA_038380435.1. NCBI lineage: Eukaryota > Metazoa > Arthropoda > Arachnida > Araneae > Heptathelidae > Ryuthela > Ryuthela nishihirai. The sequence continues at coordinate 13,228,489 of JAWZYU010000020.1, read as the reverse complement.
CAACACAAAATACTAAGTATCTAATCAATAAATAATATCCACAGAGTTACCTGTTGACTTTGGGTGGGGAATAGCTCAATTGGTAGTGGGCCCTATTGGTCATAATTTGTAGTTCCCAGGTTTGAGTCTCACCCGAGCCAGCATTGATATTTACCTTCATAAAACTCCCTGCCCTCAGTCAGTAGAGGACACCAACAGGCTTGGAAAGGCAACCATCCATCAGATGGGACTTTAAGTAATGACCCAGTGTACGGGAGAGCCATACCCTGTGCACGTTAGAAAACATGCTGGATGGTCTCAATGGGAGGCTACTTATGTCTCCCAACAGCTGTCCAATGGGTCCACTCCACCCAATCTTCTCTGAGTCTTTGGAATCCTTGTGACCTGGCCATTTAGCCCATTGTATGTAAAAAAGTGTTGCTCAGAGCAACCCAATCCTGTCAACATTAACATCAATAAATAGTTTGTGATGCCCCATCATTCACTTTTACTCTACTTTAACCAATTTTGCTTAATTCACGTTATATTTATCATTTTGGGGATTTCAATTTTATTTTTGGCATCACAGTGCTCATTTCCAAGAGCATAGGATTTGCACATCGCAACTCCGATCTTTTGATTGTCACCCGCTAAAGCGTGCGTGTTCAAGGACATGCCCTCTCTTGTGTCATAGCTTGTGCACTTGTCAGTTTATGTAAACGTCTTTCCCGGCCTGCAACATGACACATGCGGGCCTTTTGTACAATGCATGATATAGCAGTGACATGTGGTCACACAGTAGAGTTGGAGTTGAGATAGAGGTGAGTTGAAGTTGTTAGTTGGACAGAGTTAATAGCAGTGAGATTGTGGTGATGTAGTCGACATTTTCAGCAAATGTTGGTGAGTGTTAATATTTGGAAATAAATTTGTTTGTTATACAAACTTTTTGAATCTTTGCTATTTTTTTCTCTTGAGCAACGTAGTAGATATTTTTTGATTAATATTATATTGACAATCATTTATTTTGAAATCTTACTCGCTAAGTAATGCCTGCTGGTAATTAATAAGAACCCTAATAGAACTTTATTTGGCAAATTTGTTAATTATTGCCTGCCACCCGATTAAGCTAACCGGAGCTTGAATAAATATTGGATCAGACAAAGGGTCCAAAACTTTAAAAGTATTGCAATTCTTTGGCACGTTACAAGTTTTGAGGAAAAAAAGTTTCACCGGCATTATGGATTAGAGACCCACATCTCTCCAGAAACATGCCAGAGTGTTCTAAGACCACTAAACCAATGCTGGCTCCATCTTTTTTCTGCTAATATGACTTATCAATCTTCTTGTGATTTCTGCACTTTGGCTTGGTCCCACATATGATTGGGAATGGCAACTATTTCTTTTAACGTTGATTGAGAAAGATGTAAATAAATAATCCACTGCATACTGTTAATGATTTAGTCAATATATAATATTCACAGAGTTACCTGTTGACATTAACATCAATAAATCAACAAATAGTTTTGTGGAAATATCCATATTAAAGGAAACAGATTGAAGATATTATTCATTTACACTGCTGGTCATTAAAAGTGCAACACCAGGAAAGAAAGAGATATCAAAGCCATATTTAGGAATACATAGCTTATGTTACAAGGATCAAATGATTACAAATACAACTCAGTTAGAATTGTGGAATATAAAGAAATTAGTATCTTGTGTAGCTACCAGGAGTGGCAATAACCGCTGCTACACAGTCCAGCATTGAGAGGATGAGAAGTCAGATGTGTGTTTGGGGAATATCAGTCCATGCAGTTTCAATACGTAGCCAAAGTTCATCTGTTGTAACAGCTGCTGGTGTCTGGTATGCTATTCGTCATGAGATCATGGACCAGACAATTCATGGACCAATTCAATTGGGGACAGATCCGGTGAATGCACAGGCCAAGGAAGAAGTGTCACATGGTAGCTATCCAGGAATTGTTGGCGATGCATGACACATGTGGTGGGGGCATTGTCCTGTTGGTAAATGACACCAGAGAGCCCCTTAAGATAAGGTATGACCAAAGGCTCCAACACCTCAGTGATGTAATGCTGGCTGTTCAAAGTACCGGTAATGCATACGAGACACGTGTGTGAGTGGAGTCCAATGGCACCCCATACCATAACACCAGGGGTCGGACCTATATGGTGCTGCATCATGCATGTTTCACTGAACCTGTCACTGTGGTACCACCAGATACGGATTCGTCCATCATGGTGCTGCACACTGAAGTGGGATTCGTCTAAAAAGATGATGCGATGCCATTCGCACATCCCTGAGTGATGTTCTTGGCACAATTGCAGTCTCATATGCCTGTGTGGAGTCAATGGTAGCCAAAGCAATGGCCACTTAGCAAAGATACCCAGATATTGCAGACGATGTCGAACTATACGTGCGGACACTGGTTGATGTGCAACACATCCAAACTGTTGAGCTAAGGTGTTTGATGTGGCTATACGATCATTCAAAGCCATGCACACGAGATGTCTGTCCTCTCGTTTGTTTGTGTAACAGGGCCATTGAGATCCCTCATGTTGGTGAGTTCATTCTTCGAATATGCATACCTGATCCTTTAGTGCACAAGAACTGCAAGCAAACACAATTCCAGTGCTTTACATTGGCATTTGAAATCTGTTTTTATACCACTTCCAGGGGGTGTTACTGTCACACATGATGTGCACATGTGCTGAAATTTGAATCATTTATGTGTTCTCCCATGAGCTACACATGTTGCATATTTCAGGACAATCTGATGAGTTCTTCCTGGTGTTGCACTTTTAATGGCCAGCAGCATATTAAAATCATTAATAATGCTAATAGTGTGAAGTGACTTACTTTTTATTGCATCTTACTCAGTGCAAGATTAAATGAAATAGTTGCCATTCCTGATCATAGATGGTGCCAAGCCCAGATACAGAAATTACAGGAAGATTGATAAGTCATATTAGCAAGAAAAAGATTGAGTCAACATTAGTTTAATGGCCTTAAACACTTTGGCATGTTTCTGGAGAGACGTGGGTTTGAATACTGCAGGTTGGCAAAATTTTTCCCCACAAAATTATTTATTGATTTATTGACAACAACGTATCTAGATTATTACATGTCTAAATAATGAAATAAAAATTTATTACATTTACATATATTTGTACATTTATGCAAATGAATAAAGAATACATATATATCTGTACATTTATGCAGATGGATAAAGAATATATATATATAGGTTTATGCAGGTGAGCAAAATATTCAGATACTTGCTTGTGAAATGATATTTATAACCTAAGAACAATAGCTCATATAGGTTAAAATAATAAGAATTAAATTTTATCTTTAAAGCAACAGTGAATATATATAGATTTAATTTCTTGAGACAAAAAATATTATTAGGTGATTTTAAATCATTAGTGAGAAAGTGCTCAACATTGTTAATAGTTTTAAGATAATCCTTCTGTAGAAACTTAAAATGATAGGCATTTGATTCATTTGGTAAATATAAAGGTAATGAATGAAAAATCTTTGGTTAAAGAAGTAGATATTATATATCACACATACTTCAATGTTTTTTGAATAAACCTTCTCATAACAGAATTTGATTATAGAATTGGCCACCATTTTGTTGACAAAGAATGTATAGTGCATTCGATATCTAGATACTTTGTATTTTGTGAATGATATATTTGTGCTGTTTTAGTTTTTTTATGATGTGATTTTCCTTAAAATTGTGTGTGATACAAATATTATGTTATTCTTTGATATTTCACAACAATACCATCAAGTTTGTTTGTCAAGGATATGCACTTAATTTTCTACTATCCATGAATTGTAAGCGTATCTCTAATAACATTAAATTGGAGTTTTGCCAAATAATCTTCAACTTCATTGACTTTGTACAGCACTTTTGCCTACAAGAAAATTAATCTACATCATATACGATTCTATATCAGTGTTTAAAGGCATTTTTAATCATTTACATCTTTATTATTTACATATATCTCCTCTTTAGGGGGAGAAGAAAGGATGGGTGCATGGGAGAAGATAGGAACAATCATTACAACTGACCCCATTGAGCAGGGTTCCAAGGTGTAAGATAATTATTGTATGATAATTTTGGTGAATTTTTCATCATGTATGATTTATGATAATACCTTTGCAGAAACCATTGATTTGTATGATAATTTTGTAACTGGTCATTTTTGTTTTTGCAATGTGGGTGCATTTAATTTTTTTTGGTTTTTGTTGTGTAACCAGTAAACAAAGAAGGATTCTTTAAAACTGAGAGCTGGATTTCCTTGAAAAATCCTCCTAGAAAAAGAAAGTAAATAATTCAAACTGTAATTTAATGAAATCTCTATAACACTGTATATAATTAAAACACAGCAGAAATGAGGCAGTATAATCCAACATGAATAGTAACAGTAAAGTATCAGCATTTAAGGTAACAAGATATTTCAAAATGGGTGCTGATGGCACATAAGACATGCAAGTCTTTCTTTCAGGTACAGTATCTCCTTTGCCTAGAATACATTTTTCTATATATCTATAGAATATGATTGCTAATGAGAAATATGTTGACAATATATGCACCTTTCTCGTAAGGTAAATGCCATGCAAGAAAGGATGTTACATGCCAGTTATTTTATGTTAGCACCTCAAAAGGGTAGTGATTATACCATACAATACAATGATGTTATACAGTAAAAGTGCACAAGACTATTTTTAAGTTGAAGGTAAGTATGCTATGCAAAGCAAAATCATGTTACTCTACAGTTCAATGATTGCTTTTAAATACATGGACATCACCAATCAAGAAGGTCAATAGCATTGATGTTACTGTCCAAACGAGTGAACTGTTCAAAGTAAATGATCTGCTTAACCTGAATAAAATACCTTGCCTTACCTTATTAAGGTCAATTTACCTGACCTATTTCAGTACCAAACTAAAGAGACAAGGGGACAAAATGCAGCCTTGTCGAACTCCAGAAGCAATGCTAAATCGATTGCTACAAGACTTATCATCTCTCACATATGACTCAGTGTTCTTATAGAGAGCTTTGATTATGTTAACTAACTTGTCTGGTATACCATACAATCTCACAATCAATCACAAATTATGGCGATCAATAGATTACCTTCAACTTAAAAATAGTCTCATGTTCTTTCACTGTATAACATCAGATCCCTTTTCAGTTACTGACATAAAATAACTGATATGTAACATCTTGCCTTGCACAGCATTTACCATACCTAAAAGGTGCATGTATTTTCAACATATCTCCTATTAGCAATCATATTCTATAGAAATATAGAAAAAGAGTATTTTAGGCAATGGAGATAACTCTGTACCTGAAAGAAAGACTTACATATCTTATGTGCCATCAGCACCCATTTTGAAATATTTTGCTACCTTAAATGCAGTTACACTATGTTGAAAACAGTGTCTGGACACCTGATTGGCAAAGGGAAAATGTAATTTCAGGTCACGTGATTGGTACTAGTGGGATATAAGAAGAACATTGGCAGAGAACAGGCTTCAGTGGAAATGTTGATATGAAACATGAGTGAATGTGCTGAGTTAACAGACTTTCAAGACAGAGGATATTATAGGCTGCCATTTGAGTAAATTACACCTGTGCGTGCGATTATGGCCAATTAGAGCATCCTAGGTTAACTGTACAAAATGTGATTACTAAATGGAAATGTGAAGATATCACGACAGTCAAGAAATGGCCGGGCAGGTCACGAAAACTGACGGAAAGAGATCGAAGAGCTCTGAAACGTGTGGAATGTTCTTCTTGTCATTCATCTGCTGTTCCCATTACCAAAACGTTTCAAGAGTCCACAGGTGTTAGTGTTTGGAGTAGAATGGAGCTGCATACATTGAATTTCCATGGCCGAGCAACTGCATACAAACCACTGATAACTCCTAAACATGCACAATAACATCTAGCCTGGTGTAAAGCTTGTCGGAATTGGCTGCTGGACCAATGTAAACAAATTTTATGGAGTGACGAATCACGTTTCACACTGTTCTGATCCGAGGGTTGCTGCTGGGTATGGTGAATGCCTGGTGAACATTACCTGCCGCAGTGTATTGTCCCATCTGTGAAGTTCGGTGGTGGTAGCATGATGGTTTGGAGCTGCATATCGTGGCATGGACTTAGACCATTGGTTCCTATAGGCAGAAGCATGAATGTCAAGATGTAAGTGGATGTTCTAGATAATTCTATGCTACCTACACTGTTCCAGTACTATGGGGAGGGACCATACATCTATCAACCTGATAATGCACCATGTCATACTGCAAGGTCCATTCAGCAGTAACATAGATGTGGAGAACATGCCCTGGCCTGTTCAGATCCCCGACCTGAATCCAATAGAGGCCCTTTGGGATGAACTCGAAAATTGATTGCGAGCCTTACCAACATGTTCCACTTCCCTGTCGACACTAACTACCAGGTAGAAGGACGAATGGTGCAAAATATCAACCGCACATTATCAAAAACTGATTGAAGGTATGCCCGAAAGAGTGCAGAGTGTAATTGCAGCCAAAGGTGGGTCAACACCCTACTGAAATTTCAATAAATGTGACATTTTGTCAAACACTCTGGTGTCTGGTGACTTCTTCAATGTAGTGTACTTTACTGTCACTATTCATGTCAGATTATACTGCCTCATTTCTGCTGTTTTAATTATATACAGTGTTATATACATTTTATAGCATTAATTCAACTGTAACTCCTAATTGCCATTCAGCTTATTGTCAAGTTAACAGAATATAACTAAGGCAATAATCTAAGCCAGTGGTTCTCAACCTTTTATGCTTCAGGTACCTCCTGGAAATGTGTATGTAACTGGCGTACCCCTTGTATAGATAGATAAAAATATAGTTATAGTATAACAATGGGAATAAAATAAAAAAAAATATATATATATACACTTTAAATTTTTCATTCATAAATTACATATATCAATAAACAAAAATGCCATAAACAATTTACAGGGTAATCAATGAAATAGACTTATTACTAGATCTAATGACTTTTGAGCTCTCACGGTGTACCCTAAAAAATTTTACCGCGTACCCCAAGGGGTACGCATATCCCACATTGAGAACCCCTAATCTAAGCAGTTTAAACTTGTCTCTCAACTACTGAATCAGCAATGTTATGTGAGAGCATCAGTTTAGTAATCCAATAATAAAGAAATTACAGTAACCATAAAAAATATAAATAAATTTTAAAAAACACCTATCTTTCTATATGTGCCCTAAAAATTAGAAAATAAACTGAAAGCATATCGATGGTGCAATCAGTCATTGAATTTGTATTCGCTTCAAAGGATGACAGGTGCCTGCAATCATGTTAAGTAGACAAATCCATGTATTATCTTCCTTTGAAGTGAATATTGAATTTAGTGACTGATTGCACCATCGATATCCTTTCACTTTATTTTCTACATTTTAGGGTGCATATAGAATGATAGATAAAATTTTTGAATTTATTTATATTTTTTTTTGTCCCCATGTTTTTCATCCCTCTTTTTATGGCATCATGCTTGACATAGCCCATGACAATGGAGATGTTACAAGCTTTAATTTGAAATATAACTCATTAAGGGCAACCCCGTAATATTTACGTCCCTTTTTGGGGGGAGGGGAAATAGTAAGGGCATAATTTGAAGTAGTCTATAACAGTCATCATATGATCTTTCTTTTGACACCTAGCTTATAACTGTAGTGTTCAGAAGATAATAGAACTACTTCTGAATTCCTCCTTATTAGGTGGAAAGAAAGAATGGAGGGAGGGTATAACTTGTGGCATTCCCCATTTCACAAGCTTTCATTTGATGCATAGTTTGTTAGTTTTGGCACTCACATTCTGGAAATGTAGTGGAACAATAGTTTTCATATATCCTCTTTTTTAGGGTGGAAGAAAACACAGAGTAGTATATTTTTTATAGCCTATGACATTCCTCACAATACAAGATTTCCTTTGAAACATAAACCATTAAGTTTCCCCTTGACACCTAGCTCATAATTGCATTCGAAAGATATGGTAGAGCAACTGTTTTGACAAACACACAAACTGACAAATGATAAACGAAAAGGATTAAGAAGATAAGTTGCATTATATCTTTTTACCAATCTAAAAAACGAAGCCTAGCTACAATAACAATATAATAATTGTTCATGTTTCTTTTCATAACACACACTGAGTGCTATCTCCAGTGTCTTACTGGTGCTGGTTATAGTGGAGTTGGAGGGGAGGGAGTGCTAATAACAGGGTTGGGTGGTCATCTGGGTCAGATGTTTGTGCAAACAAAGGTGCAGATCAGGCATGGACTGGCAAGTGGTACTGTAATGGCTTAAACCCTCATAGGAACAAGAAATTTTTTTTGAATAATAATTACTTTTACACAAGTTCCAAGAAATTGTAGAATACACTATTTTAAGTAATAAGTACAAACTGTCAGTAGGAATAAGTATTGAAATCTTAAAAAAAAAATCGAATCCCTTCCCAAGGTTCTTAGTAACATTCCAACTGCTAGGGTTGTGGTTTTAGTCCCTTGATGGCATTATTGTTTGCCCTATCATGCCTGAAGATAAGCCAGTAGCTATGCATGTCTGATCTTAAAATTGAAAACAACAATAATAATAATTAAAAAAAAATGTTAGGTTTGGTTGTTTTACCTCTCAACAGCACTTTTTTGCACACCATGGGCTAAATGGCCAGGTCACAAGGACCCTGAAGGCTCAGAGAATGTTGGGGGAGGGGGCCCACCGGAACAGCTATTGGGAGACAGATGGTAGCCTCCCATTAAGGCCATCCAGCGTGTTCTTTAACATGCACAGGGTATGGCTTTCCTCACACAGGGCAACGGTTTAACATCCCATCCGATGGATGGCGCCCTTTCCAAGCCCATCGGTGTCCCTTACTGATCATGGGCAGGGCTAGGAGTTTTGTGGAGATAAATCTCAACGCTGACATAGCTGGGACTCGAACCTGGGAACTGCAAATTACGAGCCTAGTGGATACTACTGAGACCCCCCCCACCAAAAGAAGAAAGAAAAAAATGTTTAGAAGTTTCATTTTCTTTAACATTTCTGAGTTCAAATCGTGTTATTCCAAAAAATGTCTGTGTAAAATTAAAAAGTTGCAAATACAGTGACTGCATTAATCAATCCATATAGAGAGCTGACTGTTGTATATCTAGTCTGATGAGATATACAAAATAAAATAAAATTATAAATTTTACAAAAGATAGCCCATAAAACTCCTTAGCTGCAAGAGATATTCATCAAAGTGTAGGATAGAAGTTACCACTTAAATTATAAGAACTTATTTGTGTAGTGAATTCTTTTGAAGCTATCAAATATTGCATTAAGTCCAAAACTGAATCAAGCAATTCATTTAACAAAAAGAGTTTTGCAAGTATCAGCATAATTCGGAAATGCTACTAGAATACATTAAGTGGTTAGTGAAAACTGAAAATGAAGTTGCGAGTGCCTTTGAAGACCAGCTGAAAGCTGCATAAATAAGTTAAGGAAATAGTGTGAAACAAATTTTAAAACTTTTGGAAACTTTTGCATTAAAATTCTAGAAGTAATATTTATACATACAGCACAGCTATTAAACATTATTAGTTTTATTTTTTAAGAATTTCACATTTTTTGTGTACTAGTTATTTTATTTTGTTATAAACATAGATGATAATCACAGCATTACCTGCTGCTCTTTTGGCGTTGATAAATCAGTAAATATTTTGCGGAAATTTTTTTGCCGCCATAACCCACATTTCTCCCGAAACATGCCACTAAACTCTATCACCAAGATTTTCGGGCCAACCATTGATAGAGTTTAGTCTTAAAATTAGCGGAAAAAGACGAGCTGGCATTAGTTCAACTGGAAGAATACTCTGGCATGTTTCTGGAGAGATGCAAAATATTTATTGGTATTTGCAAAATTGTTATTGTTATTGCATTAATTGTTATTTATTGGATTCCACAAAATATTTATTGTTTTATTTTGTTCCTGAACTGTATTCCTCTTTTTGTATTTTACTTAAGTGTGATGTCTACCAATGCAATTGTAATCATTTCTGTATGGAGATCTCATGAGTGAGTCTACTCTTGTGCAATTATATTGTTACTATGACTATCTACTATTATTTCCTTTTTATTCAAGGTTAGTTTTTCAAAGCATAGATATATTTTATTTTAAATATTTGATTATAACAATACAGTCTTTAACTATTAATAGCATAGATCCCCCCCCCCCCAGAGGAAAAATAAGGTTGCTCATCTATTTAGCTTGTTTAAAATAAATTGAGCTAATGTTTTCATTTTTTAACCTGTCTGTCTGATAATTATTTTTATATTTGATTTTTAACCTGTCTGCTGATATTCAACATTTTTGTTTTTAAGGATAAATTGAAAATTCTTCATGGGTTGAATAGGTATTAATGAAATATTTGCATTTTGCATTTTCTAAATATTCCAAGGTCTGTAAATGGTAGCTAGGTGGTCACTGGAAGGAAAGCTATGCACTAATCCCCTGTGATGATGCACAGAATTAGCCAGGCCTAGCACCTAATGTCCAACCCTGTCTTCTGGTGGTGCAGGCCATTAGTATCTTTCAAAAGAGATACTCTCTTGTGGAAGTGAACGAAGGGGAGGGGAGGGCTGCCAGATCAGTGTTGCCCACTGATCTGGACAACAATGGCTATTTTTCTTTTTTTTCTATCCTGCTGAGGATGGTCAACCACACAGGGTCCTGGTACTGACTGTATACACTAACCGGACTGGAATATGGCTCTGAGCTTGATTATGGATCCTGAATTTGCTGCACTGGTGGGCTTCTGTGGAGGGAAAAAATCTTCCGCTGTGTTTTCTGTTTGTTTGCAGGCTGATAGTCCCAAGTGAATAGGTTCACAGAATATATATTATTAATTGGTGGATAATCCCGAGCAGAGGTCATAACAGGCACCTGAACTCTTGCTTCTATCGGCATTGTCAAATCCTACATTAGAGGAAGTCTTTAATTAATTAATTGTAAATGTCTGCAGCCTTTAGTAGTGGGAGAATGGGTTTGCCCCATGCCTGTGATTAGTCGGTTGTTTGATATTGTCAGCATTCCGTCTCTCAATAAACATAGATAAACTTTCCACTAACCATTTTCTCTCCATAGGTAGTCAGAATGTAAAAGGACTCTGCAGAGAGCTTATTCTCTTGATGTCCTCACATAAGAATTACACCATTATAACCTTAATATTCTTGGCATACAAGAGACCAGATGGACAAATAAAGGTCAGATTCTTAAAAATAATCTTAAATATCTGTTTTCAGGGAGGGAAGATAAAAAGCATCTCCAAGGCATAGGTTTGCTTCTCAGTAGACATGCTAGGATGCTCTTCTAGGCTATAGGTGCATTAATGAAAGGTTTCTTACAGCTAAATTTCAGACAAGCATTAAAGACTTGAATGTTATCTCCTGTTATGCCCCCACTGGGATGATGATGAAGATGAGAAGGATAGATTTTACAGACAACCTCAGTATATTTTTAATTCGGTCAAGAAAGGAGATATTACCCTTGCTATAGGTGACTTCAATGCCAAAGTTGGTACTGACTCTGACATTTGGGGAAATGTGATAGGCCCTATTGGTAGCTGCAATGGCAATGTCTCCTACAGGTAAGTAAACTGAATGGTTTGAAAATAACTAACACCTATTACAAACACCACGACATACACAAGTACAAATGGGTTTCACCATAAAAATATGATTGATTATATATATTAATTAACAGCAAATGGGCTAGTTGTTAGGAATACCAGGCCAAAAAAATGGATCTGACCATTACCTTGTTAAAAGTGTCTTGAAACTTAAACTTAAGAAGTGTTGTGCTAAGGTTAAAAAAACCTACTGTTAATTATGAAACTCTGAGAGACCCAGTTATAATTAAGCTTACCATGATAGGTTACTTAGTCATTATGACAATCATGCTTCGTTAACTTGTGATGGTCCACTCATTCACTTTCACTTTTCCTTAACCAATTTTACTTTATTTACATTATATTTATCATTTTTGGGCTTTTATTCTTCAGTTGGACATCACTTTTCCCTCTTCTGATCTGCAAAAGGAGTTGCACATGTGAACTCTGACTTTTGATGGACAGCCGCTAATGAGCACATTAAGGATAGCCCCCCCCCTCTTGCATCATAGCTAGTGCGAGGTTGTCAGATAATGCAAATGTTTTCCCCAGTGTGCAACATGTGTCAGTTGCACGCAGCATGTATACTAAGTGAGGTTAAGTCATGGAGTCAATGGCCAGTAGTAGTAAGAGATAGGACTCGGTAACGAGAGATAGTCAGTAAAGAAGATAGTCAGCAATGAGATAGTAGGATGTTAATAGAGATGTGAGCTTTTAGTTGCTCACACTTTTGTATACATTTAGTCATCTTGAATTTTTTGGAAATAAACTTTGCTATATGAAATATTTTGACTATTCTAATTTTTTCTCTTGAGCAATGATAATTGATTATTTTATTAAGATTTAGCTTTAATAATTTGACAATCTTTTGATTTCTTACTCACTAAGTAATGCCCATATACCTAGCAAACCCTCATTAAATTTTATTTGGGAAGTTATGCTGTCCAGAAGTCAAAAGGTCCAAAGAAGAAGTTTAACAATCTTTTGGACCATTACATACTACTGAAGTTGGGGAAGATTGGAACCATTTCAAACAGGCTTTTCTTGAAACTAACAGTATTCTTTTAGGGAAAAAAAAGGAGCAGAGGAGGCAAATTATTTGAATGATAAGGCACTTGAGCTTAATCTGACTGAAACTTTGAATAACTTTTATGATAAAGGCATGGTTCCTAAGGATTTTACCAGAGCTATTATTATGCCTATTTTTAAAAAAGGTGATTGCAGTTCTTGTGATAACTGTAGGTCCTGCTTTCTGTTCCACGTAAAGTTCTTTGCATGATTGCATTTAATAGAATTAGGAATTTGGTTGAGAGACAATTGCGTGATGAGCAGTGTGGATTCAGAAGTGGTAGGGGATGTGTAGAGCAGATTTTTGAGAAATGTTTAGTTTCACAAACCTTTAGTTACTAGCTTTGTTGATTTCAATACTACACGTGAATGAAAAAACTAAAAAGTGCTGTGATAAACCGGCAAAAAAGAAACTGAAAACAAGCAACCCCCAACTCTACATTTGGAAACAACTCTGCCCCAAAGAACTGGATTTTGGCAAATATCCCAAAACAGTGTCTAAGGTATTTATAATCTTGATCTAACCAATGCAGGTGTATATCTTAAAATTTCCCTACAGCTTTAATAGTGAATTAGCACAAAACTTGCCTAAATATGCAGAAATGTCTTTAATCAATACCCTACTAGTCCTAATAGAAAGCATTACAGAAGCTTAATATATGTGTAAGGAATTAGTTACTAGCTGATAAGAATCTTTGGCTTGACAGTTTGGTTGACAATGCTGAGGAAGCAGTTAGATAGCACAACAGCATACAGCTATATGATAGTTCATGTTTAGTGTGTTAGAAAATGGACAAGGATTGGAGGTTAACAAGGTAAGGTTATAGAAGGTGAAGATTCTGTCATGGCTAGGTGGTCTGAGCTTTTCAGTGATGTTCTAAAACAATGTGGTTAGTTCTACTGCATTGTTTGTAATGATGATAAATGCATTGGTGGCTTTAATGTTGGCCCTATATCACAACCTGAAGTTATTTTGGCTATTTTTAAACTTAAACTTCATAAATCCCCAGGGGTAGATGAAATTACTACGGAAATGCTTAGAGCTGGGAATGTTTCTGTTACCACTTGGATGACTGAAATTTTGAATATCTTTTATGATAAAAGAATGGTTCCTAAGGATTTTACCAGAGCTATTATTACCCCTATTTTCAAAAAAGATGATCACAGTTCTTGTGATAACTATAGAGGCATCAGCCTACTTTCTGTTCCAGGTAAAGTTCTTTGCATTATTGTGCTTAATAGAATTAAGAATCTGTTGACTGGCAATTGTGTGATGAGCAGTGTGGATTCAAAAGTGGTAGGAGATGTGTAGATAATATTTTTTTTAGTCAGACAGATTCTTGAGAAACGTTTAGAGTTTCAAAAACCTTTGGTTATTAGCTTTGTTGATTTCTAAAGGCTTTAGACTCTGTTGATTGCCATAATTTGGGGTTGATTGTGATAACATCTGCTCTCTATAATAACACCAAGTCGTATGTAAGACTTGGTAAGGCTTGTAGTAATTGGTTTAGCATTGCTTCTGATGTTCGATAAGGGTGCATTTTTCTCCCTTTCTCTTTAGTTTGATTATTGATTATGTTATGCAAAAGTCATTGCAAGGGAAAGATTTTGTGCTGAAATAGTCTAGAGATCAGAAAATTTCTGATTTAGATTATGCTGATGATTTAGCCCTTTTGGCAAATGATATTGATGAGATGAACTATTTCATTTGAGTTGTTGACGAGACTGGTAGTAGAGTAGGTTTGGTGATAAACAGAGAGAAACTAAAGTGATGAAAATTAGTCAGGCAGGCTATGATTCAGTTAATCTGAATAGTTGCAGTCTTGAGCACGTGTCACAGTTTAATTATCTTGGGAGCTATGTAACAGATAATGGTAATGTGCGGCATGAGATTAACAGACGAATAAGGATTGCTGCCGGGACTTTGAAGAATCTATGGAGAGTGTGGAGAAATAGGTGTATACACCTAAAGACTAAAATTAGATTGTGTAATAGTTTGGTTCTTTCTAGGGTTAGTTATGGTAGTGAAACTTGGACACTTTGTTGTAAACAAGATAACAGGAAATGTGAGGCTTTTGATTCTAGATGCTTATGCAATATCTTGAACATTAGGTGGTTCAACTTTTTAAGTAATGATGATGTTAGGCAAACGAGTTGGCAACCTCTTTTGAACAGTATACTGTGCAGAGAGACACTCTGTTGGTTTGACCATTTTGCCCATATGGATAATTATAGATTAGCGAATAGGATTATGAACAGTGTGCCTAAAGGGATCAGAAAGAAGGGGAGCCTATGTGATGGGCATGCAATGTCAAACAGGACCTTGCTAGAATTGGTGTGCAATGGCCAGAAGCAGCAGATGTAGCTCAGGACAGATATGCTTGGACAACTACATTGCATTGTCTGGTTGGACCACTGTAGCCTATGGCTGCTTGAGGAGGATGATGTGGATGAAATATTCCAAAAGCTCTACTGGTGAAAAACGTTGAAAATGGTAAAAAATTTTAAATGAATATTGAAAGTGATGTATTTATGCTAGAAATTTAAAATTTTGATGGTGAAATGTGAAGGTTGCGAGATCTGCATTAACAACAATGATTTGGCATCTTATCCAGCAGAAGGTGGGAAATTTAATGTTTGTTGTTTTAGGAGATAATTATTTGTTTTTAGAGGTAAAAATACTTTTTTTTGATTGCCTCCATACAAAATTTTGAGTTCTCGTGTAAAGTTGGCAACACTAATGGCATATATGATAATTTAGTTAACCCATTGGCTTACAGATATTTTTACACTAAACATGCCCAGAATTACTATTTTATGATGTGAAATTTTGTTTAATATGTATAATATGCAATTTCACTCAATTTTTATAGCATCCAGTGTTCCCAAATGTTTATAATATCAAATTTTATTCAGTTAGAGTTAAACTGTTGAATAAAAAAAAACGAATAATCAAAACTTGACATTTTGCAAGCAAGATAATAAGAATCTCAATGTCTTTGATTGTATATTTGTTTTTACACAGTATCTTAGGCATTTGGTGGTTTGACTATGAAAGCAATGATGAGGATAGATGAAGGAGTCATTGAACAGCATCTTATGTAGGGAGAGACTAAATTGGCTCTGACATGTTGCCAGGAGGTAGAGCTATAGATTAACATATTGATTTATGAACAGTATACTTAAAGATATCAAAAAAGTGGAAGACCTAGAATGATAGGTAAACATTATTTAACAGGCTCTTATTAGAACTGGTCTGCAGTGGCAAATTGGAATAGTAGTAGCTCAGGATATTGAGATATAGAGAACTAAATTTTACAATCTGGTTGGACCTTTAAAATCCATGGCTGTTTGATGATTGTGGGTGAGTGGGTGGGTGGATGATGAAAGGATATTGGCATATATATTGGTAATATGGTAAAAGAAAGTAATAAAGCTGTTCATAAAATTAGAGGAGAATACAAGATCTCGAGCTTAGAATACAGAAACTGTGTAAATAAATACATAATACATTTTCTTATGCTATGAAGTTTCTTACCTTTGTTGTGGTGCAAAATCCTTTGCATCTCTATGTAATGGATGCTGCTGATAATGGCCAAAAACTTCAAATACAATTGGCTGAGCCTTTATATACTCCAAAAATGACTTGGTGACAGTCACAGTAATCTAAATAAACATTTGATTTAATGGCATGTAAACATTTACAATAATATTGCATCACTGTTTGTAATGATAATATTTGGAAAATGTAAGATACATATTTATTTATACTGTATTATATATAATATACAAATACAGTACACCCATGTATAATGAAGTCATTGGATAACAAATTTTCACATAACGAATTGCTACCCATAGGCTTACATTGACTCACATAATGAATTTTTCCCATATAAAGAAATGCTTATGAAGTCACAAGGTCACCAATTTTGGCCAATTAGGAAGCTCCTAAGTAGACTCAGCAGGATTGGATTTGGATTGTTTTACCTCTGAGCGGCACTTTTTTGCACACCATGGGCTAAATGGCCAGGCCACATGGACCCCGAAGGCTCAGAGAAGGTTGGGGGAGGGGACCCACTGGAACAGCTGTTGGGAGACAGATGGTAGACTCCCGTCAAGGCCATCCAGCGTGTTCTTTAACGTGCACAGGGTATGGCTCTCCCACACACGGGGCCACGGCTTAACGTCCCATCCAACGGATGGCGGCTTTTTCAAGTCCATCGGTGTCCCCTACTGACCATGGGCAGGGCGGGGAAATTTTGCGGAGATAAATCTCAACGCTGACCCAGCTGGGACTCGAACCCGGGAACTACAGATTACGAGCCTGGCACGTTACCGACTGAGCCACCCCCGCCCCAGACTCAGCAGGCCTCAGCCAATTAGCAATTCCCATTTATAAGTATTTGGAGTTTGATTACCTTTGTTCACATTGTTTGCAGTGTTTTGGTTATGGAAAGAGCTTTCCTGAAGAGACTTTGTGCTTTTATTCAACAAAAATGTGAGCTAGGCAATATGCAATAGCATGTGATGCATAGTGCTGTGACTGGATACACATTTTACAGCATTTAAATCATTGTAGACAAAACCAAATCACGTCGATTGAAAAATGCATGTTGTACATAAGGATTTTCTGTCTACAAATTTGTTACAATGATCACATTTTTTGTACTGGGATAAATTTTTATTAGGTTAAACTGATATTTTCATTAGAATTATATTCATTAAAATTAAATATTTTTGCACAGAGATGCATAGCAAATTGGCTGGTGACAGAATAAAAGTTTGTTATACTGAATTACTCTGGCATTCATTACATCGACATTTACTGTATACAAAACTATATGCTACTTAACTCTCATTTTTTCAAGAATATGCTTAGGCAAAAAAAAACTGGTCTATGAATACCTATCACTGGTAAACCCATAATAACATTTCAAAGTTTCCATTGATGAAACATTTAATTTATTACGCATAATTATGTAAAGAACTGTACCAAGAGCAAAAAGCAGACTGATTCTTCTACATTTATTACAAAAACTGCAATCACTTTTCTTGAAAACAGGAAAAATTGTATTCAATTAAAATCATTAGAAACATCCCTAACATATAATCATCATTTGACATTTCCTTCATCAAGTGCAACATAATCACTCCTAGCTTTAAATATTTCAACAATAATTTTATTTACTTTTTGTTACCTATATAACTTTAAATTTATTATTAACAAAATAAAAATATTATTTATCCAAAAAAATATTAGATTATGATTTACTCAATATTAATGCTTAGAAAAGCACACTCACTGCAAATAATGCAAGAAGAACTAACCCATTTATTTAGAATATCCTTGAAATATTCAGATCTATTTGTCAAGACAGAATCCTCAACTTTGAAAACAGGTGCTCATTCAGTTACCTTTGCATTCTTTTCCATAAGAAATAAGCTGTATTGTCTTATTACTCAAGTGACTATCTTCTCTGCTTCTTTTTACTCAGAATAGCAGAAATAGCTTCTAGTATTGTCTATTCTGACAGAAACCCAATCTTCACACTTAAGCACCAAATTTTCAAATTTCTAGCATAAATGCATCATTTATAATATTCAGTTAAAATTTTGAAAAATTTCTAACATTATAAGGTGCAATTATAGCTTTTGGGAGATTCAGAAAGTGCAAATCATAATATTTCATCAATACCTATCCAACCTAAAAGGACATTTTAACTTATCCCTAAAACAAAAAAAGTTGCACTCTCTCCCTGGGGGTAAAGGGTCAACTCATTGTTACCAGTAGAAACTTCACAGCTTTCATATCCCATCACCAAAAATTTCTGACATAAATATATCATTTGTAATATTTGTTTGAAATTTTGGAATTGACAATTTTTTCCACCATTAGAGGCTGCAATTATAGCTTTTGGGGGAGTTGGAAAGTAATACCTATCAAACCTAAGAATTTTTAATTTACCTCTAAAAACAAAAAATTTATCTCTTAAAACAAAAAAGTTGCATTTTTTCACCCACTTTGGGTTTAAGGGGTCAGTCCATTGTTGCCAATAAAAACTTCGTAATCTCACATTCTACCACTAAAATTTCAAATTTAACATAACTATGTCATTTGCAATCTCTGCGTGAATTTTGGAATTTCCAACTTTTTCTGCCATCAGAGGTTAAAATTATAACTTTTGGACATATGGAAAGTGCAAATCATAATATTTCATCAATACCTATCCAACACAAAAACAATTTTTTATTTATCTCTACATGCAAAAAATTTTGATGTCTATAGACAGATAGACAGACAGATGACAAAGTGAAATTATTTTCTTTTTTTTCTAAACGAGATAAAAAGAAAAACTGATGATGCATAATGATTGGAAACAAGATGTAATTTAAAAAAGATTAGTTATAGAGCAAAGTATACTTGGTGTCATACTTTTCAAATATGAAGATATTCTTGTATATATGAAGAGAATCATTTCTTTTTCAAATATGAAAGATAGCTCTTCCCCTTTTTAATAATGTACAATAAATAAAGTATCTCAGATGTTGTGAAACTGGAACACTGACTAAAAGGACCAAGTTTCAAATTTAAATAAATGGCAATCTTAATATAATTTAGTAAGTACAGCTTTCCAGATCTGTGTTTCATTTTACACTGAGGGCAAATTATTGAATCAGAAAAAAAATTCAACACTAATGCAGTTGGGATTGAAACTTGCAAACCTCAGGTTTAGACGAAATGCTTTCCCCTGATGGTTCACCCATTCACTTTTACTTTTCCTTAACCAGTATTTACATTACATTTATTATTTTGGGGATTATTCTTCAGTTGGATCATCATTTTTGCTCATCCAGACTGCTAAAGAAGTTGCACATGTGCATTTCCAATTTTTGATTGACAGTTGCTAATGTGCATGTAAGGACACACACCCTCTTGCATCATAGCTAGCACAAGCACGCAACACACATCAGTTGCACATTGCATGTATTGTAAATGACGTTAGGTCATGGAGTTAGTAGAGAGTCAGAATGCGAGCTAGTAGAGATGGAGTTAAGAGACAGCTAGCAATTGAGAGGATGAGAGCTTTTAGTTGTTCAGAATACTGTATTCATTTATTTGGAGTCTTGATTTTTTGGAAATAAACTTTCTTTGCTTATTTATTAATGCACATTGTTATTATTAATGCACGTTTAAAAAATAAATGATGATTTATTAATCAATGAAAATAAATGATGAAAATAAATGAATCAATGAAATGATGATTTATTAATCAAAAAATAAATGATGATTAAAATCAAATTAATTTTTTAATGAATGAATTATTTTAAAAAATAATTGATGATTTATCATTAAATAAATGATTAAAAAATAAATGAATAATGAAATATATATATAAAAACCTTTATGAAATATTTTGTCTTTTTTATTTTTTCTCTTGAGTAGAATAATTGATTTTGATTAGATTTAACTTTAATAATTTGACAATATTTTTGAATTTAATTCTTATGGACTAAGTAATGTAAAAATATACTTAGCAAACCCTCATTTAACTCAACCAGGTTACCAAGCAATAGTTCGTAAAGAACTATTGCTTGGTACCTGATGCTCTCCAGAAAATTAGTTTAATTTGGATCAGTCAAAAGGTCTAAAGTAAAGAAGTTAATATATTTTTGGAGAGTTAAACCTGAATCAACTGTATCACTCTCCAGAATCAGCTGGGTTGTCTTATCACAATGGGTAAATGGTCAGGTCATAAGGATCCCAAGAGCTCAGAGAAGTTTGGGGGAAGGAGATCCACTGGATAGCTGTTATGAGACAGATGATAGACTCTCATCAAGTGTGTTCTTTAATGCACATAGGGTATGGTTCTCTCCCATAAGAGATCATGGCTTAATGGCCAATCTAATGGCATTTTCATGCCCATCAGTGTTCTTTATTGACTGAGGACAGTGTAGAGAATTTTGCAGAGATAAATCTTAATGTTGGTCAGGTGGGACTCAAACCTGGAAAATACAGATTATGAGCCTCGCATGCAACCAACTAAGCACTCCCCCCCACAAGAAATGGTGAACAAACTGTATCGAAAAAGAGATATAACAGAAATTCACTATAAAAATCTTACTAGTTAAAGACATGGTTATTCTGCTACTGATTTTGGAGTAATATTAATTTAGATTCTTAGTAAAGTGTTTTTCAGTTCCTTTTTACAGAATTTTAGTGCAGAAATGATTATTAATCAAACTATTTGTGGTTGCTATTGAACTAAAATCTGGTAAAATATGAGTACTTGAAACTTAATATGATTGTTACAGTTCAACAAATGTTACATTGCAAGAAATCAGCTGAATTTAAACTTACATTTTGTACATGAAAAAATCCTGGTGAATGTCCTTTCCCAGTATTTTTAAGTGGCTCTGTAGAAAAAGCCTCATCATGGCGGTGATGAAAACTGAAAAGTTTTGAACAATAAGTATTTAAAATTATGTTTTGGAAATTTAATTGGTATAATTTAGATATAACAATTGTTATAATTAAATAACACAATTTATTTCTTTAAATATATGTCAACAGGTAATCTGTGAATTTATTATTGTGATTATATCTGTGATTGATCATAACTTATTATGAACAACAAATTGTTAAAATACAGATAAAAAGGTAATAAATATTAACTGTTTATTGAGAGTATTTAGATATAACTCAGTAATTCATTATATCAATATCTAGTATTTCATTATATAGATATTCTTTAAACAATTTTTTCAATGTTACTGGGAAAAACCCATCTCATTCTCAGTTCTTTATACATTGAGTGTGATGCACAGATTATTGCATATCCAGTTGCTACTATTTTTGTGGTGCAGTGTTTGGTATAATAAATCAGGTTTAATTTTTGCCTTCCCTGCATCAGGATTGGCCCTTTTCTACCACCAAAAATTTATGCCAAAGTATCTCCAGTGTATTTATTTCCCACTAACTGAAATAAATAGTGCTGGTCTTAATGTGATAGTCTTGGCATTTATTTTTATAGCATATACATATATTGTTAGACAGTAGTTGGAAGTTAATATTAAAGCACCTTTGTTTCAATCGGAGGTGTAGTTGATAGTACTGTTAATCATGTAAAACTAGTTTATAATTCTATCATAAAAAGTGAAAATATGGTTGAAATAAATGGAAAATGAGTGTCATAGGAAGCTAGCTGTGAAATGAAATGAGTTAACCTTGCAGCGGACACAATTAATTGTGAAGTTGCACATAAATTTGGAATTAAAAACTTGTGGGAGACTGTCAATAGCAGAAACACATGCTGAAAAACACAGTAAAAACAAAAAGAGCACAGTGAAGACTTCAAACTTCATTTCTAGAGCTGGAGAAGAAACCTAGAGAATGGGTCTTCAAATGTTGATAAAATGGGCAAGAACTCTGATTCGGCTGCAAGCACTGAAATTGTTTAATAAGTCTCCATCATCATCTGCCAGTAAGTCATTTCTTGCTTCTACTGGGTGGTGTACACATTTTATGACTCAAAATGGGCTTGCATTACATCAGCAAATAAAAATTGCCTGAAAGCTTCTAAAGTTTAGAATATAA
This sequence comes from Ryuthela nishihirai, assembly GCA_038380435.1. Lineage (NCBI taxonomy): Eukaryota > Metazoa > Arthropoda > Arachnida > Araneae > Heptathelidae > Ryuthela > Ryuthela nishihirai. The sequence goes on along the minus strand of JAWZYU010000020.1, from coordinate 13,206,092 downwards.
AGTGGACTTCATCTTAAAAGATGTCATCAACCAACATAAAAAGCACAATTATGACCTGTGTCATATAGGCATTATGGATGAGATGCCTACGACCTTCGACCTGCCTTCCAATAGAATAGTTAATGATAAAGGAAAAAAAAAACTGTGTGGATAACAACAACCTTTTATGTGGGTAACTCGTGCAAATACAAGAGACATTACTGATTCAAACCAATATCACACAGACATCCCTCCCATCTTTTTGACTTGTGAAAAGAAACAAGGAAATTATTAACTGAAGACCAAGCTGCTAAGGAAGAGGACCAACTTACAGAGGGTATTAGAGAGGGTATTACATAATAGCCAGACTAACTTGACAGAACATAAGATAAATACTGGTGATTCTCCTCCCATCTATTTAGCAGCAAGAAGGCTTCCATTAGCAAAACAGGAGGAGACAGAATAACTAATAAAGGACATGGAAGCTTAGAGCATTATAGAACCATCATTGAGTCCCTGGACATAACCAGTAGTTCTTGTTAAGAGAAAGGATGGGTCCACTAGATTTTGTTTGGACTACCACAGATTAAATGATATAACAAAGAAGGACTGCTTTACCTTATCCAGGATTGATAATACACTTGACACTCTATTTGGGTCAAATTGGTTCTTGATGTTAGACTTGAAGAGTGGTTATTGGCAAGATGGAATACATCCTGAAGATCATGAAAAGACAGCTTTCACTAGAGGAAATGGACTTTGCAGTTTAAGGTGATGCCATTTGGGGTTTGCAATGTCTGAAAGACTAATGGAGCTGGTACTCAAAGATTTGCATTGGGAAGTCTGCCTGGTGTACTTGGATGACATCATCATCCTTGGAAGGGTTTTGAGACACATCTGAAGAATCTTCATCAATTGTTTGAGAAACTCATGGTAGTCAAGCTTAAACTAGGACTGACTAAATGTAAATTGTTTCAACAAGAAGTACATTACCTTAGTCATGTCACACAACACTTGATCATGTCATTACTATATCAGGAATCAAGACTGATCCCAGTAAGATAGAAGCTGTGAGAGACTGCCCTCCATCCCAGGATGTTCATCAATTTCGTAAGGTTCATTGGACTTTGTACACACTATAGTCAAGGGGTTTTGTGATGGTTCACCCCATCAATTTTACTTTTCTTTAACCAGTTTTATTCTATTTACATTATAATTTTCATTTTGGGGCCTTATATTTTCAGTCGAATCATCGTTGCTCATCAGACCATTGCAAGAGGTGTTGCACATGCACAACTTTGATTTTGATTGACAGCCACTAGTGTGATACCTTTTCTTTCTAACTTGCTGAGTAGCTGGTACTGTCATTAGGTATATCGTCACAGCATCCTTATTGATTACTGATGTCAAATATAACTGCAATAGCAGTCAGAATGGTCAATGCATGTGAGTGACACTCCTTACATACACCTTGGGATACAGTGAGTCTCCTGTGTGCTGTGACTGCTCTGTGCATTTATTGGCATCAAATTTCTAATCATTTGTTTGCCTAGACAGGAGGTATTTGTATGCTGAGTTTTTCACTTGATGGACTATTTTATAAGGGTGCTTCAATTTTTTTGCCACAGAGTGTATATAAGAAAATTTTCAAACAGCTATTTTGATTTTTTTTAAATTAAATTTTAGTAATTGAATTTTTTTGTTGCACTAAAAACAGATACATATATCCTCGGCTTCATTTCTGATTCTGCTAATGAATATATATGACCTGGACACTAAAAGGATTAATGAAATACTAATATTTGCATTTTCCCTATCATCCATTACCTATAATTAAAACCTTTAAGGAGTGAAAAAGTAGGTAAATGGAAAACTTCATCCTCTTTGAAATGAGATTCCCATATGAACCAGAGGTGATGTACATTATAATTACTATACACCAAAGAGCCAAAACATTATGACTAGCATGTCTTTATGCAAATCGAAGCAACTGCAGGTAAATGATGGCATGTGTGAAGGTCATGAAACGGTATAAATAACACCTGATACTGAGCTCTGCTAGTGTTATTTTTGTTCTTCAGATGGGAAAAGCAGCAGCCTTAAGTGAGTTTGACAAAGGCCAAATTGTAATGGCCAGATAATTGGGTCAGAGCATTTCCAAGATGGCAAGGCTTGTGGGGTGCTCACAATCAGCTGTAATTAGTACCTACAAAAAGTGGTTCAAGGAGGAAAAAAAACACGAACCACTGGCAAGATGTGGGCCAACCACTGCTCATTGATGCTAGAGGTGAGCGAAGGCTATCCCATATGGTACGAGCCAACAGAAGGGATACTGTGGTGCAACTTGCCTGTAATTTGAATGCTAGTGATGGGAGTAATGTATCGTAACACACAGTATATTGAACCCTGCTGAAAATGGGGCTTCGTAGCTGCAGGCTGCTCTGAGTGCCCATGCCAACCTCGGTTCTCTCTCAAAAGTGCCTATAATGGGCACACAAGCATCTAAACTGAAGCTTGAATGATTGGAAGAAGGTAGTCTGGTCTGATGAATCTCGTTTTCTGTTGCACCATGTGGATGGTCAGGTATGCGTTTACCTAGGGAAGTATTGGCACCAGGATGCACAGTGGGATGAAAACAAGCCAGTGGAGGAAGTGTAATGCTTTGAGCAATGTTCTGCTGGGAAACTCTGGGTCCAGTCATTCATGTGCAGGAAACTATGATGTCTACTACCACCTACCTAAACATCATTGCAGACCAGGTACATCCTTTCATGGCAATGGTATTTCCTTCTAGTAGTGACTTCTTTCAGCAGGATAATGTGCCATGCCACACTGCCCAGATTGTTCGAGAATGGTTCGCAAAACATGAGAAAGACTTCCAGATATTGCCCTGGCCTCCAAATTCCCCAGAAATCAATCCATTTGAGCATCTGTGGTTTGTATTGAAATAGCATATCCGATCTGTGGCAGCTCAACTATTACAAGAGTTAAAGGATCTGCTGGTAATGTGTTGGTACCAGATACTATAAGACACCTTTAAAAATCTTTTAGTGTCCATGCCTCGCCGGGTAAGAACTGTTTTGGCAACATATGGAGGACCAACATCATATTGGTCAGGTGGTCATGATGCTTTGCCTCTTCAGTGTATATACTGTATATAGTAGTTTAGTTATAATTGACACTTGTAGTTTGGCGAAATAAAAGTGATACTGATAAATCTCTACTGTACTCTTCATTATAAAATGACTAACTCATTACTAAATGAACTATTTTATAAGCATCTAATTTCAAATCTTGAACAATGTCTATATTTCCTTCCTTATATAAAATGTTAACAGTTCACAAAAGATCTCTATAATTTTATTTTCCATTATATTACATTGTTTTGTATAAGTAAACCCAGAAAAATTATGTGTACATTAAAAATTACAATTATGAAGTTATTGTCGTCTGGTGTGGAAATTTAACTGGCTGACTATCAATTATAGTGCTATCATAATTTAAGTCCTGTGCTAAACAAAGTTAATTAAATAAACTATTGCTGGCATATAAATTTTTGCTTTTGCAGACATTCTGCATTTCACACAAAAAACGTGATGCTGTACAAGGGTGTTTAAAAAGTGCTTGACATGCATCTGCAGAACAAAAACTATTGCATATACCTCAACGAAACATTTACTGTCCTTCAAAGTACTCCTCTCCAGAATCTGTGCTAAGTTTCAGATGTCTATGCCAATTCTGCAACACTTTGTGGTACTCCTGTTGGGTAATACTCCACAATTCTAAATCAATGCATTTTGCAAGGTCTTGCACCCTTGAAAAAGGCTTCCTAGCAAGTTCCATTTTAATCTTTAGAAAAACCAAAAATCATATGGTGCATGATCGGGTGAATATGCAGGATGGGGTAGTTGTTTGATTTTTTTCCTCCTCCTGAAAGGCTGTACTTACCAGGCTTTGTGAGCACTGACATTGTCATAAAGAAGGAGAACCCTTGAAATGCCTGTTGTTGGATGCTGCTCCATCATCTCCTTAACCATTTTGGGCAAAACAATGTTGGTGTAACATTGGCCATTTATAGTCACTCTTTCAGATATGGTGTCCATGAGTACCACTCTTTCGGAGTTGAAAAATATAGTGAACATCCTCTTCCTAGAGCAAAAGTCTTGTCAGAGGATTTGGGGATACGGTTCATCTTCTGCAGTCCAAATAAGTCGTCGATCTTCCTGGCAGTTTCATAGTAATAAAATCACATCTTATCACCTGTGACAATGTCTGTTAACCATTTGGGGCCACTAGGTTCAAACATTGCCAGCATCTCCTTGCACGAGTCGACTCTATCAGACTCTTTTTTGCTGTTTGGTCAATTTGTGGAATACCCGTTTGGCACAGATTTTTCTGAACTTTAAATGTTGATTAATAATTATTTCCACACTATCACTTGATACACTGACATCTAAATTTATTATCTGAACAGTGATGTGCGAGTTTTTCTTAATGAGTTCACAAATAGCAGCAATGGTTCTCTTTTTCATGGCCTCCTTCAGTCTTCCTACACAAGGGAGGCATTTGGAGCACTGCTGTCCTTCTCTGAATTTGTGCATCCATCCTGTGACAGTGCCATATGAACAGGCACGAGCCCCATACATGTGATAAATAGGCATGAATTTTTTTGTGTTGTCCCCGAGCTGCATCCTCATGAAAATGTAAAATCTATGTCTTTAGTAGACTCCATAGCAGCAACACATAGATTTCATAGACCAAACTTTATGTGCAGCCAGAAAAGAGAGAAATGATTATTTTAACATATAATAACAAGTTTAGACAAGCTTTCAAACAAGTTATAGCTGGTTAACTTCAGAGGAACGAGTGCAAATCTACAGACATGTGCCAAGAACTTTTTAAACACCCTCCGCAGATATACATTTTGTATGTAAAAGGTTAAAACATTAAATACTGATAAAACAGTCATTGAATTCACAACTAAATAATTTTTGAAATTTCTACTGATCTCATCCATAGGTAAAATAAAATTGCTTCACTCAGCTGAGGATGATAACATAATCAAATGTTCAATACTTTTCCATTTTTGGCGATAATTACATATTTCTCAGACAACTATTTTAAATATTTGATTCTTAGATTGGTTAAAATGTCTTCTGATTCATTCCTCATTGTAAAGATAAACAGGATGGCATACATAAAATGTCTTACTGACATTAACATTTAATTCCTTTAAAAATTTTTAAGTATACTTACAGAGCTTTTGTAAATTAGGTCACAATCTCGAAAAAACTGAATCTTTGAAATAAATAGAGCTGCAAATATAAAATGGAATGCATTCCACTGGAGAAGAGCAAAAGTTTTCTTTCATGTAGTTAGTTGTTTATCTCCTGCTTATAGCACTGACAAGAGTCAAAGTAAAAATTCTGATTTCATACCAAGTCTATTCTTTGTGAAATTTGACCCCATCAAACCTTTCCTTGTGGGAATACATTAAAGATTAAAAATATGTCCAGCCCCTTTCACTACAAACTGTTGATGAACTAAGAGCAGAGATTGCGGCAACTGTTGCATGGCTAATGCTGACATACTAATATTTGTGTGGGAGAAACTCTTGTACATATGAAATATTGCCAATGTTAAGCAAGGACAACATATAGAACAATTGTGAAAAATGCAATGAAAAAATTTAGTTCCTTAATAATAAAAATGCACTTTTGTTTTATATTCATAGCTCTATTCATTTTGATACATACTGATATTTGAATTTACTTTCCAAAACTGCCATCTAATTTATAAAGACCCTATATTTTATGAAAAACAGACTTTAATTTCTTGGAGCTAAGAGAAAGTAGAAAATATAATTAATTTATCAAATATTTTGCTGAAATGTTCCAAAAGTCATATCCTTTTAAAATGAAAGGAATTTCAAAAGAGCAAAAAGGAATACTGTTATTAATGAAATGCAAATTCGTCATATCATTGCAGCAGTAGCAAAAGTTTTGTCAATGATTTTTAGTAAAAGAAAGAAAAATGAATAAAAGAAAAGCAAATTTATAACAGAAACTACACCAACGTTTTACTGAATGAGTCACTCAATTCCAGTATCAAAAGATAAAACACTGCAAAAAAGACTGTTTTGAAACTGTTAGCTACTTATATAAGAAAATATGGTGTATACAAAAATGCATCATGCATTAACAGAAGAAAGAAACTATTACTTTGAAAAGGGAAATTCTTAAATTCTGAAAGCAAATTAGATTTTGACTGCTCTGTAGGGTTGTCTAAGAGGAATTATGTTTTGGCTTTGAATTTTTCAGTAAATGCAGTGGACTTTTAACTCTTACAGTGTCGGTTTCTGAATTCACTGTGGTGGCCAGATTTATTTAAAAGTGTTTTCAGAAAATAAAATAAGCAGCTTTAGAACCTCATCCTGAAGTAACTAATGAATGGAAATATGTCATATTATGTACCAAAAGAAAGAGCATTTAATTGTGCTTAATAAAATGGGAAAAATTTGAAGAAAAAAATGGTAAGTTAAATAAATTGAAGAAATTTTTCAACATTTTCATTCAACTGTCAAAGAATGTATCACTCTTAGTTCAATGTCAACATCAATTTTAGAGGAAAAATTGTCTTGAGCTTGGTGGAATATGAATCCATGATCTCCTGATGACATGACAGGTGCTCTGGTAGATGCATTAAAGTAAAACACCGCCATGTCATGGGGCGGGGGGAGGCTCAGTCGGTAGCGTGCCAGGCTCGTAATCTGTAGTTCCCAGGTTCGAGTCCCAGCTGGGTCAGCGTTGAGATTTATCTCCGCAAAACTCCCCGCCCTGCCCACGGTCAGTAAGGGACACCGATGGGCTTGGAAAGACCGCTGTCCGTCGGATGGGACGTTAAGCCGTGGCCCCGTGTACGGGAGAGCCATACGCTGTGCACGTTAAAGAACACGCTGGATGGCCTTGACGGGAGGCTACCATCTGTCTCCCAACAGCTGTTCCAGTGGGTCCCCTCCCCCAACCTTCTCTGAACCTTCGGGGTCCTTGTGACCTGGCCATTTAGTCCATGGTGTGCAAAAAAGTGCCGTTCAGAGGTAAAACAGCCCAACCGCCATGTCATCAAGAGGTCGTAGGTTTGTATCCTCTCAACACAATTTTTCTTCTAAAATTGATATCAACATTGAACTAAGAATGCTACTTTCCTTAACAGGTAGTAAATTTTTAAGCACTTTTTAAATAATGTAAAATTTTACTGTGTTTTTTACAATTTATCTTTAGTAAAATTTAAGAAAATACATTTCCCCTCGTTTTTTCTATATTATTTTACTATATAAGCATAAGAAATGCATATTCTTAACCGTTTGATTTGATGGCAAACTTTAATTCTTTTGATTTGATTTGATGGCAAACTAAGGTTCTAAAAAAACAGTATTATAAAAAATAATTTTGCTTTAAAAACAAGATCATTTAAATAAAAATTAAAAAAAAATATCAAAAAAGTGATAAAGAACTATGAAAAAAAATCAATAAAATGTTTCAAAACATTTAAAGTTTAACTGAAACACTGAATCTAAAAATGATCCACTTCATTATGAAGCTGCATAATAATAAATATAATAAATTCCAGCAAAAATGTTTGTAAAAAATCACAGATTCCTGACCTTAAGTAGTTTATTTGGTTGAAATGTATTTAAAAGTAATGATATATAAAGTCCTACTTTTTAAAAATTGTACTTTTGAGTAATCCTTATGTTGCTCAAATTGCCACCATTACACATCAGTAGTGGTTCCGTTTTCGATCATTTGTAATTAATTATTGTTTATAATCACAGTATTCATTTGAGAAGCAATGAAAATAATTTTAGAAACATTAGAGTAAAAAAAAATGTATTTAAAATTGAAAGTCTGCTAAAATATTAATAGAAAGCTGATGTGCATAGTTCCTGAAAGAGGCAATTTCCCATAGTAATAAATATCAGTATCTTACATTAACCCTTCCAGTGCCAGATCATATGCATATGTTGACATAATTCGAAACGAGAGACAGAGGACATATGCATCTGTTTTTAGTACAACAAAAAAATTCAACTTTAAAAAAATAAAAATTACTGCCTGAAAATTTTCTTATACATGTACTGCATAACTTATAAAAATACATAATTAAAGCTTGAAAAATAATATTTTCTTTTTTTCATTTGATGCATTATTTATTAAATTACAATATAAATAATTTGTTAAAGTCATCTGATTGCCATTTCTTAGAAGCACTGTATGGTTTAGCTGATTTCTTTTTATTAATAAAAATATTTAATTCACGATCATGCTGTGATATTAAAAGCTCCTGAGCAACATTATTCTACATTAAGCTTAGTACTATTCACATAGTCAAGCCATGAGTAATTTTCACCATGGTATATTGTCACATAAGGACACTTTTATCTTTACAAAAAGTTCCAAAGTAAAGAGATGGAAATTATTACCATTTTCAGGTTCTTCAAAACTTCTTTCTGGTTCAGCTGGTCATGCTATTATCCTTACGTTGTACTTGCAAGGGCTCTGCGTCAAGGATTTTATCTTGGTTGCTGATGATCTCTTGTTGGCAGCCGTTACTAATATATAGCACTGATGTTTTTCACTTGATATTTAAGTTCTGGATAACTCCAAGTTTTTTACACTGTAGACACCACTCAGGAAGTCATTTACCCACCAACCACTGCTGGTTGTGTTGCACATTCCTTAAAACTCATACTTCAGAAAATAAGTTGCTCAAAAGGATCCCCTCTTACACTTAAACATCTAAGAAGGCTCAACGAACTTAAATTTCAACTAAAAGAAAGTTAAAACATCTTAAAAAGACTCCACGAACTTAAAATTTCAACTCAAAGAACATTAAAAGTTCTAGAGGTTAACATTAAAATCTGAAAGGGCTCATCTTCATTTGGCAACATGTTTTGTCCCCACACCAGCGGGACTTCATCTCATGTAAAACAATAAAAAATGTAAAACAATAAAATGAAATGTTGAGGACAACAAAAGAAAAACAAGTGAATAAATATGTTCAATATAAAAATAACTCAGGTATAAGGAACATGGGTTAAATATGTAGAATAATAAATAGGGGAGTAAAATAACCAGTATATCATAAAAATTGAAATATAGAGGTAAAACAACAATGGTCTGATAAAAGATGTCCGAGTGTAAGGGGCTCGGATGTAAAATTATGGAAGTTAAAAAACATACGTCTTTCAAAGCTAAAACATTGACATTCAATTAAAATATGTTTGATTGTAAAAATGGCGTCACAAAATTTGCACTTAGGTTCATTGTCTGCCTGTAGAAGAAACGAATGAATGAATGACCTAAGCGGAGCCGAGCAAGTACAACTTCTTCCTTGTGATTCCTGCGGTAACAAGACTGACATGGTTTGATGATAGGGTTGATCTCAAAGAGCTTGTTCGTAAGCTGTTCTGACTAAGATCTCTGCCACTGTGCCCGGAGCTCGATCACAAAATGCTGCCGGAACTACAGATATGGAACCGGCAATGGAGGGTCAGACAGGGGCGTGGCTGACCTGGCAGAGGCATGTGCCAAATCATTGCCCCTGATTCCGACATGACCGGGCATCCAACAGAAGTGGATGGTGGTTGTGGCTGCCAGACAATGTAGCTGCTGGCAGATCTTAGAAAGAACTGGGTGATGTCACCGAGATCAAAGCCTGTAGCGATTACATCACAGCAGACCATGGATGATCCCACAGATGTGCCAGACTTTTAGCCATCTGTGAAGATAGGCAAGTAGTCCGGGTGCTCAGCACGATGGCTGGCAAAGAGTTGCTAATATGCACTGTCAGGTGTAAAGGCCTTCCCCATCCTGTACAGGGAAAAATCACAGGAAGGGGAAACAGTGAGCACTGTGGAAGTGACTCGGCTATCGACTGTGCGATGCTATTGAGACATCCATCTTTTTACTTGGGAACTTTTTTTGTAAAGATAAAAGTGTCTTTAAGTGATAGTATACCATGGTGAAAAATACTCATGGCTTGATTATGTGAATAGTACTAAGCTTAATGTAGAATAATGTTGCTTAGGAGCTTTTAATATTACAGCATGATCGTGAATTAAATATTTTTAAATAAATTGCTGTGTAGTTTAAATTAATATTTTTTGTTAATGTTACTCTTTGCTGAAGCAATCCCCTGATTTAAGCCCAGAAGTTTGATTTGAACTATTATCAACAAAATTTTCCTTAAAGTTTCAAAAATCTCCTCAAAATTAATAAAAAAAACTGCTATTTTTTAAAACGGAAGATTTGGAAGTAATCATGAAGTACTACCTCTTTTATTTTTATTTGTTTTACAACTCTTTTCTACTTTAAACCTATTTTAATATCCCTAGAAGTTTTTTTATCAATTATATTATTTATTCCAGCATTCTATGAATTTTCCCCACTCTTCAGATCGAAACTATAACTAAACACAGCCTTTTTAAGCTTTAAGACTGGCTGCAGCTGCAAAACTAGGTCACAGCTGACTGCCTGCAGCTGAGGATGCAGGTGGCTCACATGTGAGATCTCTGTTCAGTGTGGTATAAGTGGCACATGGCTTGGCATGAAAATCAGTCCTTCTGTGGGAGGGCATTTTTGGCATATATTTTTACACCCCCCCCCCCCCCCCCGTTACACTCACTGAGGACGTTAAACTCCCCCCCTCCCTCAACGATATAGATATCTGTTTTTTGCTTTGGCACACTAACTTTTCAGCACTTAACCATGATCTCCAAAAGTCAACACCAAAAGTAAACAGTTCATAATGTTTAGTAAAAAAAAAAAGCAGCCAAGAAAGTATTCCTGCATTTCATAACAGGACAGAAAATCCAATTAAGATGAGCAATCCTAGTCACCTTTGATGGTCCATGTTTTAAAATATAAATTATAAAATAAAAATTATGTTTCAAGCAAATATATTATTCAGGAAAAAATTTACTTTTGATTAATATATAATTTAACTTTTTTATTTATCACGTTTTCCAAAAATTAAGTCTTGAGAGCATAGTCCAATCTATTTTTTTACTATATTACTGTGAAAAAGCCTTATTAAAATTAGTATGCTTGTAACTTTGTTTAAAATTTTTTCATTAAATTTCGAGTTAAATTCGCTTGATTTTGTATAAGACATGATCTATTTCTGTTGATTGGCTTTTTTAAAAAAGATTCTAAAGTTGGCTAGTTTATTTGTTTCAGCACAATTGGCAAAAAGCCTGGACTTTTCTCAAAGTATGGTACCGAGAGAAAAAAAGTACAAAACGAGAGAAATATTTACTTGAAACAAGAAAATTAATTTTTTTGTTATTCAGAAATATATAGCCTTTCTATTCATGCACATTATAATCACTCCTGTCTGTAAGTTTGTTTGCTTTTTAAAGTAAAGTTTGATTTGCACTGACAGATGCATTTTTTTTACTATATGACTCTAAAAATGCCTATTAAAATAAAACAAGTTGTTTTTTTTTGGTAAATATTTTATTTTCATAAAATCAAGAATGAAATGCTGATTAATTTGCTATAGAAGATGTCATAATTCCTTTCATTAGTTGTTTGATAAAAAAGTTCTAAAAACGTTTTTTTTTTGGCTGAGCATAGAGAGAAAATAGCTTGGCCTCTGGTTCTAAATCAGTTTTTAGGCTGTACATTGGAATGGTTAAACTTTATAAAGCATTACAATTCTACTTGAGGTATAAATGGCCCAAAATACCGAGAATAGCAACCAATTGATAAAATGCAATGTACAGAAGAATAAAGGCATACACTATATCATTGCTACTTGATTACAGTGACTGAACATGTACATACATTCACTGCAAACTCAAATAGATTTATTTTTAAATTACATACTTTTTTCAAGTAGAATCAACAGGTAAAAAATATATATCAGAGATTTAAATGTTATTTTTGATATTTGATTAGCAACAGTTGAAAAAAATTCAGATTTCTATTCGTAAATTTTTTTTCTCACAACTTTGTAAGAAACTTTGAAGCGAAACTTGCATCTCTGTTAACCAGAATTCGAAAGATACAAGTGTTTTTATGGGCTCCAACATGGAAAGGGTTAAAAATGAACTACAGGACTAATTTTGCAAAAATTGAGTCATGGTGAGTCATCCTGCATTAAATAATAAATTTTGGTAAGTAAGACAAATCTATTATGGATGAAATGCAACAAGGCACCTTACTTAAATTGACAGAAGATATCAGCGTATTCTCTTGATATGCTAATTGCTTGTAAAACTGTAACTCTGAAGGTAACTTCTTTTCCCAATTGAAGATGGTCTGGTAGATCAGTATCCTGTAAACTGTTGTCGTCGGAAGTCATATTATTGTTACTCTTTCCATTCTCCAAACTGTTTTGGTTATAGTATGATTCTAGAAAAATAAAACTGTATAATAACTTTCAAAGCATAATACATTTAAGTAAAATACGATAAAATGAACAAAAATATAATTAACATTGTTTAATATAAAAAGTGATTAAATTAAAACATACTATATAACTGAACAACCCTATAAATCTGTTCACAAACTAGTAAGACTTATCTCCAGTTACACAGCAGGATTTATCTTTAGCAAGCCTTAAATGGAGATTTATTCATACACCTGATTGGACAGCATTAACAAGATCACCTAGAAGAGAAGCAAATCATCGTGGGGATCAGGAATGAAATGAGAATGATGTTTGCCATTTTTTAACTTTCACATCCTTAACCTTTCTAGGGTCCCCATCAATCATACACATTAACAGAATCCAAAATGAGAGGTGCAATATGTCTATGTTTGCTTTTAGTACATGAGAAACTTCAATTTTTAAAGATAGAAATTGGTGTTTGAAAATTTCCTTACATACAGCTTATAAAAATACATAATTCAAGCTTCAATAATCTTTTATTCAAATAATCTTTTATTTTATCATCTGATCGATATTTTATTAAGTTATGATACAAATAAATGTTAAAGCTATCTAATAGCATTTCTTAGACATGATTGCTGATTTGTTTGTTAACATTACTCTGTGCTGAAGCAACCCTCTGATTTAAGTTCACAAGTTTGATTTGCACTATTATCAACAATTTTTTAAAAGAAATAACGTGAGAAAATGAGTTTCACTATTGAGTGGTCTACACTATACACATGCCACTTTCTATTGACATGTTATAGCTGGAACCTTAATTCGTTGGAGCAAGATACCTGCTTCTAGTCTTCCATGGTCCATTAACAATGTTCCTTCATCCACAAGTAGCCTCATAGCCTGGAGACATGCTGTTAACAAGGAAACTCGATGAAGATGTTGGCTGCCGCAGATCAGTCATGCTATTGTATGTCAAACTTGTTTATTTGATTGGACAGAACTGGCAAAAAGCTTGGACTTTTCTCATAGTACCAAGAAGAAAATTGCAAAAAGAGAGCATTTTTCTTGCTTCAAGTAAAAAATTATTTTTCTGTTATTCAGAAATAAACAGCGTTTCTAATTGTAAGTATTTCTATCTTTTAGTTTTCTTTAAATAAATTTTTATTTTCACTGCCAGATGTATTATTTTTACTAAATGACTCTAAAAATGCCCTATTAAAATAAAACTAAACATCTTTTTTTGGAAAACATTTTATTTTCAGAAAATCCAAAATAAAATGCTAATTAATTTGGCATATAATATGCCATAATTCCTTTTATTACTTTATGGCAAAAAAGTTCTAAAGTTAATATTTTTTTTGGCTGATCAGAGTGAAAAAATAGCTGGGCCTTGGGATGTAAACCAGTTTTTCAGGCTGGACCCTGGAAAAGTAAATGATGGAAATTCAAATTAATGTAAGATTTTGAAAATGCAAAGAGTAATATTTTATTAGTACCAGTAGCAGTTGAAATATCCAGATTAGGGGGAGTTACTGCATTAGCCTAACCAACTTCTTATCTGGGAGTCCCAGGGAATAGCATTCCAATGTCATCATCATCATCCTCAAGCAGCCATAGGCTACAGAGGTCCAACTAGACAGCACAATTTAGTTCTCCAAGCATATCTGTCCTGAGCTACATTTGGCCACTGCACACCAATTCTAACAAGGTACTGTTTGACATTGTCTGTCCACCACATCCTAGGTCTCCCCCTCTTTCTGAGGCCTTTAGGCACACTGTTCATAACCCTATTAGCCAATCTATAATTATTCATACAGGCAACATGGCCAAACCAACAACATCTCTCTCTGCACAATATGCTGCTTAAAGGAGATTGCAAACTCCTTTGCCTAACCTCATCATTAGTTACAAAGTTGAACCACCTAATGCCCAAGATACTGCTTAAGCATCTGGAATCAAAAGCATCTAGTTTCCTGTTATCTTGTTTACACAGTGTCCAAGTTTCACTACCATAACTAACCCTAGAAAGAACCAAACTATTATACAGTCTAATTTTAGTCTTTAGGTGTATACGCCTATTTGTCCACACTCTCCACAGATTCTTAAACGTCCTGACAGCAATCCCTATTCGTCTGTTAATCTCATGCCGCACATCACCAGTATCTGTTACATAGCTCCCAAGGTAATTAAACTGTGACACCTGCTCAAGACTGCAACCATTCAGATTAACTGAATCACAGCCTGCCTGACCAATTTTCATCACTTTAGTTTTCTCTCTGTTTATAACCAAACCTACTCTACTACCAGTTCCATCAACAGCTCGAATGAAAGAGTTCATCTCATCAACATCATTTGCCAAAAGGGTTAAATCATCAGCATAATCTAAATCAGAAATTTTTGTATCTCCAGTCCATTTAAGGCCAAAATCTTTCCCTTGAAGTGAATTTCGCATAACATAATCAATAACCAAGCTAAAGAGAAAAGGAGACAAAATGCACCCTTGTCGAACACTAGAAGTAATGCTAAACCAATTGCTACAAGCCTTACCAACTCTCACACACGACTCAGTGTTATTATAGAGAGCTTTCATTATGTTAACTAACTTGTCAGGTATACCATATGATCTCACAATCAACCACAAATTATGACGATCAACAGAGTCTAAAGCCTTTTTGAAATCAACAAAGCTAGTAACCAAATGTTTTTGAAACTCTAAACATTTCTCAAGAATCTGACTAAGTGAAAATATCTGATCTACACATTCCTTACCACTTCTGAATCCACATTGCTTATCACGCAATTGCCTGTAACCAGATTCTTAATTCTATTAAGTACAATCATGCAAAGAACTTTACCAGGAACAGAAATTAGGCTGTTACCCCTACAGTTATCAAAAGAACTGTGATCATCTTTTTTAAAAACAGGGATAATAATAGCTCTGGTAAAATCCTTAGAAACCATGCCTTTATCATAAAAGATATTCAAAATTTCAGTCATCCAAGTGGTAACTGAAATATTGCCAGCTCTAAGCATTTCCTTAATAATTTCATCTACCCCAGGGATTTATGTAGTTTAAGTTTAGAAACAGCCAAAATAACTTCAGATTGTGTCATAGGGCCAACATTAAAGCCAGTAATGCATCTATCATCATTACAAAAAGTAGGAGTACCACATTGTTCAGAACATCACTGAAATGCTCAGCCCACCAACCATGACATAATCCTTACTTCTATAACCTTACCCTGTTTATCCTTCAATCCCTATCCGTTTTCTACCACACAAAACATTAACTGTCTCGTACAGCTCTTTGCTGTTGTGCTGTCTAATTGCTCCCTTGGCTTTGTCAGCCACGCCATCAAGCCAAAGATCCTTATCAGCAGCTAACTGATTCTTTACATGTTTATTAAGCTCTTTGTAATAATTTCTATTCAGACTAGTAGGGTATAGATTAAGGACATTCCTGTTCTTTCTTTCCGAAATAAGCTCAAGTAATAACCTTGTTTTCCTAAAAGAGATCTTTTCTTTCCAAAAAAAAAAAAGCCTGCTTAAAATGGTCCCGTTCTTCCTCAACTTCAGTAGTAAGCAAACCACAACAGTCATAATGACTAAGTAACCTATCATGGTAAGCTTTAGCTATAACTGGGTCTTTCAGAGCTTCAGAATTAAAGCAAATTTTTTAACCTTAGTGCAACACTTTTTAAGTTTAAGTTGCAGGACACTTTTAACAAGGTAACACTCAGATCCAATTTTGGATAAAAACTATCTTAGATAAAAAAAACAAAAGTTACTAAGAAATTAAAAATTAAATTAAATGTAACAAAATGTTAAGTGTTTCTTGGCCCTCGATCTGTAGGATACTTTGCTGCTAATGTGGACTTGGGATTTTGCTAGGCAGTCCTGCACAAATTGCGGCATCTGACAATCTTGGGCTAATGCCAGTGGGAAATGAGTAATGAGGCAAGATACCTGCCCATGTCATACACTGCTGGAAACAAGTTGCAAGCCTTATCACTTTTTCTACAAAGTGGGTGTTTTATTAATAAAGTTGCCAGAATTTCTCATGCTGCACTTTGAGGGTTTGTTCAAAACCATATAAATGTAAATTTTTAAATTGTGCAAATTGATGATATGTCTAAATTAATAAGCTGCATAAATCCAGATTCATGTAAATCAACACTGTGCAAAACAAGAATTGCCTGTACCTATTCAACCCAAAGAGAAATTTTCATATATCTCATAAAGTAAAAATAACGAATATTTTTCCTAGCAGCTCTTGGGGGTAAGGGAGAGAAAATTGCTATTTTCAATTAAATCCTCGACGACCATATTCTAGAACGAGAAATTTCCAGCATGAATATATCTCATACTAATTTAAAATAATTTAAAATTCTCTGTCATTGAGCAATAAAATTTTAGAGTTTATCCTTCAAACTATTTGCATGTTGAAAGCTCTTAGGAGAAAACTCTCAGAAGCTTTTTGGAGCAAAGACAGCGCTCCGTCTTCAGTGAAGTGATACTATGTACTGACGTTAGGTCTGTTTAGACAAAGAGCTTCTTTCCACATGTCGTGAAAGGTGATTCCAGTGTCTCGGTTGCAGGTGAGGACAGACGAGGTCATTATTTCAATAGCCTCGCAGACTATGGTTCCGTAGAAAGTGGATGCACGCACAAGAAGTGTGGCGTGCTCCCAGTCTATTGTTGCCGTATGTTGCACTGCTAGCTCAGAGGCGGCCGTCGTTAGCTTCTTTTTGGTTGACATCAGTTTGGTGCTCTGCGAACCTTTCTTGTAAAGAGCGAATGGTTTTGCCGATGTAGTACACAACGGAATTATCCGTCAACTGTAGGGGAAATTGGTATACGCCCGATTTTTGAAGTAGGCTATATTTGTCCCTGTCCCTTTTGACTAATTTCTTCAAATATGGAGCTGGGCTGAAAACAATTTTGATATTATGGACTCTGAGTAATTTGTGGACTGATTCACATAGGACAGGAACGTAAGAAATGGGTCCGGCAAAAGTTGTACGTTCGGGGTCGGTGATTGGGAGGAGAGCTGAATCTGAACAGAAACAAAAACAGAAGAGATTCGGCTCTCCTTCCAATCACCGACCCCGAACATACAACTTTTGACGGACCCATTTCTTATGTTCCTGTCCTATGTGAATTGGTCCACAAATTACTCAGAGCCCATAATATCAAAATTGTTTTCAGCCCAGCTCCAGATTTGAAGAAATTAGTCAAAAGGGACAGGGACAAATATAGCCTACTTCAAAAATCGGGCGTATACCGATTTCCCCTACAGTTGACGGATAATTCCGTTGTGTACTACATTGGCAAAACCATTCGCTCTTTACAAGAAAGGTTCGCAGAGCCCCAAACTGATGTCAGCCAAAAGAAGCTAACGACGGCCGCCTCTGAGCTAGCAGTGCAACACACGGCAACAATAGACTGGGAGCACGCCACACTTCTTGCGTGTGCATCCACTTTCTACGGAACCATAGTCCATGAGGCTATTGAAATAATGACCTTGTCTGTCCCCACCTGCAACCGAGACACTGGAATCACCCTTCACGACACGTGGAAAGAAGCTCTTTGTCTAAACAGACCTAACGGCAGTACATAGCATCACTTCACTGAAGACGGAGCGCTGTCTTTGTTCAGAAAAGCTTCTGAGAGTTTTCTCCTAAGAACTTTCAACATGCAAATAGTTTGAAGGATAAACTCTAAAATTTTATTGCTCAATGACAGAGAATTTTAAATTATTTTAAATTAATTTCTGAGCAAGAAGGTCTTTTTAATTGTATCTCATATTAAAATTAAAATAACTGAAAGTTCTCTGCCACTGAGAAGTTGTAAAAACATGTAATAGTTCAATGTCAATATAAATTTTAGAGGAAACACTGTCTAGAGCCAGGTGGGATATGAACCCACCATCTCCTGATAACATGTCAGGTGCTCTGATCACTGAGCTACTGCCTGCCAATCAATAAATATCTCTGCTAATTGATGTTATGAACTCTATACCTACAGTATACAATTTTCTGTGTCTCATGAAGGCATTGTTCCAACTGCTCATAAACAGCCTCAAGAAGCAGATGGCAAATATGTTACAAGTACACAATTGAATAAATTGAAGAAATTTCTCGATGTTTTTGTTCAACTGTCAAAGAAGGTATCACTCTTAGTTTAATGTCATAAAGCTAAGACTGATACCTTCCTTGACAGTTGAACTTCACAAGATGTTTCTTCAATAGTTCACTCAACAAGTAAAAGTTCTTTAAATTGAATGCCAATATTATGAAAAATGCTCCTAAAATAAGATTTTCTTAAAGTTAGGTTGTTTTATCTCTGAATGGCATGTTTGTGCACACAATGGGACAAATAACCAGGTTGCAATGGCTCAGAAGAGATTGAGGAAGGTGATCCACTGGACAGTCCTTAGGAGAGCGATGGTAGCTTCCCATCATAGCAGTTTAAGAATGTTTTTTAATGCAGACAGGGGGGCAGAGGTGGCTCAGTTGGTAGCATGCCAGACTTATAATCTGCAGCTCCCAGGTTAAAGTTCCAGCTGGGCCAGCACTGAGATTTATCTCCACAAAACTCCCTGGTCTGCCTTCAGTCAGTATGGGACACTGATGGGCTTGGAAATGCTGCCATCTGTCAGATGGGATGCTAAGCTGTGGTCCAGTGTGTATGAGAGTCATACCCTGTGCACATTAAAGAATGCACTGGATGGCCTTGATGGAAGGCTACCATTTGTCTCCTAACAGCTGTCCAATGGGTCTCCTCCCCCAGCCTTCGCTGAGCCCTCAGGGTCCTTGTGATTTTAGCCCATTGTACTTCCATACCCAAAGGATGGAGATAACCTAGAAGCTATATACGCTTGTTCTGATTTTTCATACTACATACAAACACTTAAACAAGGACATGCCCTACTGGTCTTAGTCATCAGGTACACTAACCACTGGACTAGTTAAGACTTAATTGTGTGTGAATAAAGTGTGGCTCTGAGGTAAAACAACCCTACCCAAAATAACGCAGATAGGGTACAGCTCTTCTCCACATGTGGCCATAGCTTAATGCCCCATCTGAGCCTTTCCAAGCTTTCCAGCCTTTCCAAGCCCATCAATGTTCCCTTTCTCACTGAGTGCAGGGTGAGAATTGGTCATGATAAAACTTGGTGCTGGCACAGTTGGGACTCAGAACTTGGGTTGCTTTATCTCTAAGTCACACTTTTTTGCACAAAATAGGCTAAATGGGTTAAAACATGGGCTAAATGACAAACTAAAAAAACAAAAATGGGCTAAATGGCACAAAATTGGCAAAATAGCAAAATGGACTAAATAATAATTCAAGAACTCTGAGGGCTCAGAGAATGTTGGGGGAGAGAACCCACTTGACAGCTGTTAGGAGACAGATGATACCTCCTGTCAAGACCACCCTGTGTGTTCTTTAAAGTTCACAGGGTGCGGCTCTCTCATACATGGTCATGGTTTTACATCCCATTGAACAGACAGCGGCCTTTCTAAGCCCATCGGTGTCCCCTATTGACTGAGGGCAGGGTGGGGAGTTTTGTGGAGATAAATTCAACACTGGCCTAGGTGGGACTGGAACCTGACTTGAAACCTGGGAACATCAGATTATGACCCTGGCAATTTATAAACTGAGACAACGACCATTCTAATTTTGTAAAAGTAGTACCAATTTTATATGCTTATATGGGGTTTTCCAAAAGGGATTTTAGGATGTTGTTTTATAATAAAGAGGAAAACACATGGAATATATCTGATTTGTTTATTGTACATTAAAGTTTCATTGATTAAAATTAAACTTGAAAGATGATGTAATTTAAATGTCCACCACGGCTCCTTTTACAGGCATCGATTACGAACATCATAATTTTGTAAGATATTCTCAATCATTGAGACATTAATCTCTCTTATGACTGCTCGGATGTTATCTTTTAAGTCTGGTATGCTATCTGGTTTGTTGATGTAAACTTTACTTTTCAAACAGCCCCAAAGAAAAAAATCCAATGGTGTTAAGTTGCAAGATCTTGGCGGCCAATTTACATCTCCATTTCGTGAAATTACACGTCCAGGGAATTTCGTGCGTAATAACTCTATGTTCGTTCATGTTGTATGGCTTGTAGCACCATCTTGTTGAAAATAAACACCAGAAATGTCAATTCCATTAATTTGAAGCCACAAAAATTCTGTAATCATCGCATTATAACGCTCTGCATTTACCGTAACAGCATTGCCATGATCATTTTCAAAGAAAAATGGGCCAATGATTCCTCCAGACCACAAACCACACCAAACCGTACATTTTTGTGCATGAAGCGATAGTTCGTGAATAATTCGAGGATTCCCCCCCCCCCCCAAAAAAAGTCGACAATTTGTTTATTGACACTTCCATTTAACATGAAATTGTTCAGTAGGATGATTGAATGCGCCGAAAAAATCACGAACTTTGCGATGTGTTTCTTTTACTGAACATCTATTTCCATAATAAGTTTTAACGATTTCAGTATGTTGTTCTTGTGAGAGTGACACCATAGTTAGACTTGTATTTGACTGAAGTTAGGGTATATGAAATTCCACCTGAAAAAAAAAAAAAAAATTTAAGTTATCGGCATTCAAAATCCTAAAGCCCCTTTTGGAAAACCCTTTATATGTTATTTAGTTTTGATATAATGAGCTAAATTTAAGGAAAAATCTGATACAATTAGGCAAAAACCAGCTTTTCTATTACGGTTAATGCTTTTCCCAGAGTTTGTTTAGACATTTAAGTTTTTTACTTCAGTTGTGAAAATTTTTCTATACTATATTTTAGAAATGAATAACAGGTTTTCTGCTCTGTCTGTTAGCCCTCTGCTCTCCTTTTGAGTATGTATCACCAGCACATTGTCAGCCTTGCATTTACATGCTCTGCATTTGAGAGTAAAATACAGTCATCTAGAATTTTAAATACATCTCGCAAGCATATTTTACCATGGAAAAAAAAACTCCATTGAATTTAAAATGTTAGTATATACAGACACTAAAAATCTTGATATGTCTAAGAAACATAACTTGAGGTCATCAAAAATACAAGCAATTCTAAACTACAGGTATGAACTGAATCCTCTTTAACCCTTAAAATGCCAGATTTCTCAAAAAACACACTGTTGTGGCTAAGATAATTTTAACTTTATTCAGAAGAAACACAACTAAACTTTATAACTTTATTCTGCAGTGACTAACAGATATAGAGGTCATGTCACATACCAAATCAGAGAAGATTTCATTCTGAATAACAATAATTTAGATTAAAATGAAAACTACTTAAGATATTTTAAAAAAGGAGCTGTAGAAACTTTAATGGTTAACAGAAACATTTCAAATGATTACAAATGCTCATAATTATCAGTCACTAAGAAGAAGATAAAGCTATATTTCAGTAGCTTTCTTAAAGAAATGTTTGCTACAAATGCACTGATTTTGCACAAGCTTGCAATTATGTTATGATTTGTGGAACAGAAAAGACTTAAATCTTCTGGATAGTTGTACCATTTTTGTAAATGTTGCAATAAAACTTTCAATATTGGGAGCAGAAATTCCTCCCTTCTCACCCTAAAAAATTATGACATTTACAAAAATGGCACAATTAAAAAAGAAAATATTTTAAATCATTCTACTTTAAGCATAAAATATAGTTGCAAGATTATTCATTTTATCAGAGGGTGGAGTGTGACAAAATTAACGGGACTATTTGGCCCAATGATCCCATTTGACCCACCTGGTTCTCTGTCAAGGAAATCCTCCTCATTTCTGAAATTTCATTCAACTCAGGTGATTATAAAAAATTGAATTTTTCAATCAGAAAAAACAAGGAATTAGAGATTTGGATGATAAGAAATCCTATCATCCAGTTCTCCAAAATGAGTTAAAAATGAATCGCTCTTCTAACCAACAAGTTTTAAGATTTCATTGGTAAAAATATTGGTGAAAATACAGCATAATTCTAAAAATACTGAAAAGGATACAAAAGATTATTAATAAAGAAAAGGTTCAGTTACAATAACACAGATTGCTCAACCAGGTTTCTATGGATTTTAAGGAAAATTTCCATATAGGTAAGTTGTAGAATGATTACAATTCTGCATTAGAATAAAGATTATAGGATGAATAATTGTATGTTTACATGAAGGTTAAAAAAAGTAAGTCCAAGGAGGTGAATGAAAATTCATATTAATAAGGAATATGAGCATCCTTGACAGCAATGCAATATTCACAGTCATCATCCTCAAGCAGCTGTGGTTACAGAGGTCCAACCAGATTGTGCAATTTAGTTCTCCAAACACATCTCTCCTGAGCTACATCTGCTGCATCTCACCACTGTAGACCAATTCTAAAAATGCCCTGTTTGACACTGTCTGCCCATTGCATCCTAGGTCTCCCCCTCTTTCTGAGGCCTTTAAGCACACTGTTCATAACTCTAATCTATAGTTATGCATACAGGCAACATGGCCAAACCAATGGAGTCTCTCTCTGCACAATTTGCTGTTCAAAAGAGGTTGATTACTCCTTCTTCTAACCTCATCATTACTTATAAATTTGAACTACCTAATACCCAAGATACTGCATAAGCATCTAGAATCAAAAGTATTATTTCTTGTTATCTTGTTTACAAAGGGTCCAAGCTTCACTACCATAACTAACTCTAGAAAGAAATAAACTATTATACAGCCTAATTTTAGTCTTTAGGTGTATACGCCTATTTCTCCACAATCTCCACAGATTCTTAAAAGTCTCAGCAGCAATCCCTATTTCTCTGTTTATCTCATGCTGCATATTATCAGTATCTGTTACATAGCTCCCAAGATAATTAAACTGAGACACATGCTCAAGATATTTTAAAATGGAGCTGTCTTGCATACAACCCCCTTTCTTGAAGCCTTGTAGAAACTGTCAACCATGAAATTCTTTCTGTGGATGAAGCAAGATTCAGCGAAAAGGTACTTTATGATGTGTGGCTGTTAAAACCTGAAATCAATCATTTCTAGATGCTGTGATTCTTTGGCAGCCCTGAATTAGGTTCAGCAATATCACCTGTATCTGAAATTTCTCCAAAGTCTGAAGGCCACCATTAGAGACACAGTCGGTCATCTAGCTACATTGGCCAACCTCCATTCTTCTAATGGTATGCTACCTTAATGAGTCATCCATATTAGTGGTTCTTAACTGGTGTGTCATGTATAAATTCCAGGTGTATCACAAAAATTTAAGAAAAAATATATTACATAACATTTTCTTTAGTACATTTTCTTTTATAATTTTCTAAACATAATTTTGCTTTCGATCAAATATTACATAAATACTACATAACGATTTTAACTTTAGTAGTTACATTTTTTAAATATGACTTTTTTTGTCAAAAGTGAGTTTAATATGCATTTTTGCTTAAATAAAATGAATTTTAAGTTATATAATAAACACAAAAATTTGACTTTTTACACTAGATGTTGTAGCAAATGAGTTATTTCAGAAATGCATTGCTAAGAGAAAAAGAGCTGTGAAACACTATTTAAATGATGCCTTCAAGATCTTTCTAATGAGACAGCATTTTCTAATTGAATTTGTGGGAATTCAATAAATACCAGCAGTTCATGTGTAAACAATACCTGGACCTGTTACAGAGCAACTTTTGTATTAAAGGATTATTTGAGTGTTTGGTGCCTCTGAAGTGAATTTATTGTTGATTTAGATATTCATCATGAATGAATTGATTATTTGTCATTGTCATCATTTTACAGATATACCACTTCATTTTACCATAATTATAAAGAAAACAAGAGTTAATACAATTCAGAGTTTGAGGATGATAGCAATTTTGAATGTTCAATTTGTTTATACATATATATATGATAATAAACTGAAACTCTATACGAGTTAAAAATTCACTTCTGGAAGTAAAAAAATTAAAACACATAAATTTCTGTAAAAACCATCATACATTTAGTTTTACCATTTCCTTAATAAGTAGAGAATTTATACTGAATAAATCAGCATTTCTCCATGATAAAAATAACAAAAGGGGCAAAGTTAGATAAACTAATTCAGGAAAGTGATTTTCAAAACAAGTTATTTATGCCAGGCCTAGCACCTAATGTTCGACCCCGCCTACTTGTGGTGCAGACAGTTAGTACCTTTCAAAAGAGATACTCTGTTGTGGAAGTGAACAGAAGGGGAGGGCTCCCAGATTAGTGTGGCCTACTGATCTGGACAACTATGGTTACTTTTATTTTCCTTCTTTTTCCTACCCTGCTGAGGAGTGGTCAACCATACAGGGTCCTGGTGCTGACCATGTATACCAACCTGAATGGAATTATGGCTCTGAACTTGATTATGGATCCTGAATTTGCTGCACTGGTGGGCTTCTGTGGAGGGAAAATTTTCCGCTGTGTTTTTCGTTTGTTTGTGGGTTGACAGCCCCAAGTAAATAGATTCACAGGATATGTTTATCAGCTGGTGGATAATCCTGAGCAGAGATCATCGCAGGCACCTGAACTCTTTGCTTCTATTGGCATCGTTAAATTCTACATTGGAGGAAGGCTTCCAGTGTAGATGGCTTCAGCCTTTAGTGGTGGAAAAACGGGTCTTTGCCCCATGTCTGCGATTAGGGAGCTGTTTGATATTGTCGGCGTTCCCTCTCTCAATAAACATAGTTTCTTTAAACATCCCATTAACCATTTTCTCTCCATAGGTAGTTGGAATGTGAGGACTCTGCACAGAGCTTTTTCTCTTGATGTCCTCACACAAGAATTCCACCATTATAATTTAGATATTCTCGGCTTGCAAGAGACCAGATGGACAGATAAAGGTCAGATTCTTAAAAATAATCTTAAATTTCTCTTTTCAGGGAGGGACGACAATAAGCATCACCAAGGCGTGGGTCTGCTTCTCAGCAGACACGCTAGCGATGCTCTTCTAGGATATGAGTGCATTAATGAAAGGTTTCTTACAGCAAAATTTCAGACAAGGGTTAAAGACTTGAATGTTATCTGCTGTTATGCCCCCACTGAGGATGCCGATGAGGATGAGAAGGATAGGTTTTATGAACAACTTCAGGATATTTTGAATTCTGTCAAGAAAGGAGATATTACTCTTGTTCTTGGTGACTTCAATGCCAAAGTTGGTACTGACTCTGACGTTTGGGGAGGGGTGATTGGCCCTTTTGGTATTGGTAGCTGCAATGGCAATGGGCAACGTCTCCTACAGGTAAGTAAACTCAATGGTTTCAGAATAACCAACACATATTACAAACACCGCGACATACATAAGTACACATGGGTTTCACCTGATGGGCTGCATAAGAATATGATTGATTACATATTAATTAACAGCAAATGGACTAGTTCTATTAGGAATACCAGGGCATATAGGGGAGCTGAAATTGAATTTGACCATTACCTTGTTAAAAGTATCTTGCAACTTAAACTTAAAAAGAGTTGTGCTAGGGTTAAAAAAATTGCTTTTAATACTGAAGCTCCGAAAGACCCAGTTATAGCCAAAGCTTACCATGATATGTTATTTAGTCATTATGACAGTCATGGTATGCTTACTACTGAAGTTGAGGAAGAATGGGATCATTTTAAACAGGCATTTTTGGACACTTAACAACACTCTTTTAGGAAAAAAGGAGCAGAGGAGGCAGAATATCTTAGTGACAAGGCACTTGAGCTTATTTCGGAAATAAAGAACTGCAGGGATGTCCTTAATCAATACCCTACTAGTCCTAATAGAAAGCATTACAGATAACTTAATAAACGTGTAAAAGATCAGTTAGCTGCTGATAAGAATCTTTGGCTTGATGGCTTGGCTGACAAAGCCGAGGAAGCAGTTAGACAGCACAACAGCAGAGAGCTGTACCAGATAGTTAATGTTTTGTGTGGTAGAAAATGAACAGGTATACAGGATTTTAAGGATAAACATGGTAAGGTTATAGAAGGTGAGGATTCTGTCATGGCTAGGTGGGCTGAGCATTTCAGTGATGTTCTAAGCAATGTGGTTAGTTGTACTCCCATTGTTTGTAATTATGATAGATGCATTGGTGGCTTTAATTTTGGCCCTATAACACAATCTGAAGTTATTTTGGCTGTTTCTAAACTTAAACTACATAAATCCCCAGGGGTAGATGAAATTACTACAGAAATGCTTAGAGCTGGAAATGTTTCGGTTACCACTTGGATGACTGAAATTCTGAATATCTTTTTATGATAAAGGCATGGTTCCTAAGGATTTTACCAGAGCTATTCTTATCCCTATTTTCAAAAAAGGTGATCGCAGTTCTTGTGATAACTATAGGGGTATCAGCCTACTCTCTGTTCAGGTAAAGTTCTTTCCATGATTGTGCTTAATAGAATTAAGAATCTGGTTGACAGTCAATTGCGTGATGAGCAATGCGGATTCAGAAGTGGTAGGGGATGTGTGGATCATATATTTTCACTTAGGCAGATTCTTGAGAAATGTTTAGAGTTTCAGAAACCTTTGATTGCTACCTTTGTTGATTTCAAAAAGGCTTTCAACTCTGTTGATCATCATAATTTGTGGTTGATTGTGAAATCATATGGTATACCTGACAAGTTAGTTAACATAATGAAAGCTCTCTATAATAACACTGAGTCGTGTGTGAGAGTTGGTAAGACTTGTAGCAATTGGTTTAGCATTACTTCTGGTGTTCGACAAGAGTGCATTTTGTCTCCTTTTTCTCTTTAACTTGGTTATTGATTATGTTATGCGAAATTCACCTCAAGGGAAAGATTTTGGCCTTAAATGGGCTGGAGATACGAAAAGTTCTCATTTAGATTATGTTGATGATTTAGCCCTTTTGGCAAATGATGTTGATGAGATGAACTCTTTCATTCGAGCTGTTGATGAGACTGGTAGTAGAGTAGGTTTGGTTATAAACAGAGAGAAAACTAAAGTGATGAAAATTGGTCAGGCAGGCTGTGATTCAGTTAATCTGAATGGTTGCAGTCTTGAGCAGGTGTCACGTTTAATTACCTTGGGAGCTATGTAACAGATACTGGTGATGTGCGGCATGAGATTAACAGACAAATAGGGATTAATGCCAGGACTTTTAAGAATCTATGGAGAGTGTGGAGAAATAGGCGTATATACCTAAAGACCAAAATTAGACTGTATAATAGTTTGATTCTTTCTAGGGTTAGTTATGGTAGTGAAACTTGGACACTTTGTAAACAAGATAACAGGAAACTAGATGCTTTTGATTCCAGATGCTTACGTAGTATCTTGGGGATTAGGTGGTTCAACTTTGTAACTAATGATGAGGTTAGGCAAAGGAGTCAGTAGCCTATTTTAAGTAGCAAAAAATTATTTTGCAGAGAGAGACTCTCTTGGTTTGGCCATGTTGCCTGTATGGATAATTATAGATTGGCGAATAGGTTTATGAACTGTGTGACAAAGGCCTCAGAAAGAAGGGGAGACCTAGGATGCGGTGGGCAGACAATGTGAAACAGGATCTTGTTAGAATTGGTGTGCAGTGGCCAGATGCAGTAGATGTAGGTCAGGAAAGACTTGCTTGGAGAACTAAATTGCATGGTCTGGTTGGACCTCCGTAGCCCATGGCTGCTTGAGGATGATGATGATGATGTCTAAATTCTTTCAGAAAAAGCTTATTAGTTATATTTTAAGATCTTCAGGTAAAGCATTAAAAAACCTAATTGCCAAATAGATACAATGTTCTGTACAGCTGTTTTATGAGTGAAAAGAGAAGTTAAGATAATTTTTTGATGTGTATTTTTTTCCAGGTAATTTGCAATTTTGAGAAATGATATTCCTTTTTTAGGTGCTTTAATACATGATATACGTATAATTTTTTTACTTGAAATATACCAATTTCTGAATATACACCAAAGAGCCAAAACATTGTGACCACCTGCCTAATCTGATGTTGGTCCACCATGTGTCACCAAAACAGCTCTTACCTGGCGAGGCATGAACGCTACAAGATTTCTAAAGGTGTTGGTGGTATCTGGTACCAACACATTACCAGCAGATCCTTTAACACTTTTAAGTTACATGGTTGAGCTGCATAGATCGGATATGCTATTTCAACACAAACCACAGATGCTCAAATGGATTGAGTTCTGGGGAATTTGGAGGATAGGGCAATATCTCGAAGTCTTTCTCATGTTCTACAAACCATTCTTGAATAATCTGGGCAGTGTGGCATGGTGCATTATCCTGCTGAAAGAAGGAACTATTAGAGGGGAATACTGTTGCCATGAAAGGATGTACCTGGTCTGCAATGATGTTTATTCTAAATATTACGAGGCATAGTAGGTCTTTAATAAACCACGAATAAATACTCTACAATAAGTCTCGATGCCCAATTCTGCTACGATTCACCAGTGCACTTCATTGGGTATTACATTTGTTGTATACATACTCTGAGCATGACAATATGTCGCTCACCAAGTCTAAGGTGCGGACATTTTATGCATTATCCCAGATGTTACTATACCATCCTTATATACTACCTTATATTTAGTACTATCAACTAAATACTTTCTTTAAACTATCTTAAAGAGTACTAGTTATCAAATACAAAAGGCCATATTACCCACAGACTTGTAAAAGGCTGGAACAACTGCATCATTTGATGTTAATCTGTTAGTCTCAACATTACTGTCGTGGTTTCTAACACATGCTACCAGTCCTGTTACATGGGAGATATCAGCAATGATGGATAAACATACATCAGATTTCCACTGTAGATTACTGTTGTCAGTCCTGTTATTTCAATAATGGTGACAGCAGATTTCCACTAGCTCTTGATAGGGGATTCCTCGGACTTGAGTTGTCAATGTCCATCGCAATGATATTACAATCGTATTGCTATTATCTGATTTTTTTGTAGTGTATTACCTTTAAACTGTTGTACATGCTGGTATCACAATTTTTCTCTGAATTACGGTGCTCACTGCCCTGCACTGGCCACCACAGCACTATCATAAGCAGACTTATAACTTCCAACAACAGCCATTAAAACTTTAAAAACCTTTAAAAACTGCACTTCATTAAAAACTATCATATTTGACTCAATTGAACTCCACACCTAGGAGTTATACTCTCAATCCCCTTCGTTTTACAGAGCGACTCGTTTCGCACGCCTTCCGTGTGGTGGCTTCCTTAGGCTCTGAGCATATACTGTGGTATGTTACTTTATATGCGTGTCTTCCATTGTGTCATCATTTACATCCTTATGCGCAAGCATTTCTGCACTTTTCTTCTGCTGTACAGAAGATTCCATGCAGATGGTATTGGGGTGATCTCATTATTACATATTGTGTTACTAAAATTATGAATGTATAATTTTTCTGCATAAGCTAGTTGGAACTTATTTTGAGGGGCAGCTAATGCTTTGTAATTAATTTTTCCCATTTTAATGTTATTTTCTATTATCGTTTGTGCTAAAGCTGTATTAAGTTGCTCTTTTTGAATATCTGTTTTATGTTCTTTCATTCTTACTTCGTGTTGCCTGTATGCTTTCCCAATGTAGCTGTTCTTTCTGTTTAATTTTCCTTCCGGATCCAGGATGTTAACCTGATATACCCCCCTGTAGATAATTTCCCATCTCTGTCATTAACTACTAAATTTTTAATTGTAGTTGTTGTTTTGACTGGTAATGTAAAATCATAATTACTTAATATGTTTTGCATCGTATCTGTAACGTGTTTAATGTGAGGGAAGCTATGCGCATACTTTACCGTATGTTGTAATTGTGCTCCCCTAATTTGGGTTTCATTAATTACTATAAATTTTGCATTTTTCTACCATTTATCTAATAATTTCTTAGGGTACCCCGCATCCCCCGCTGTTTGTGTGATGTATTCAATTTCTTGTTCGAAGGTTCTTTGCTACGAGCAATATCTTTGCGCCCTAATATAATATGGAAGAATTGAAGCTTTCTTATATCTCATCAGATGTGCTGATTTAAAAGGAATGTAATTCGGTATATGGGTTATTTCCTGTACACTGTACTTTCACAGTACGTTTCTTTTCTTGTTATCATAATGTCCAAAAAAGGTAATTGTTTATTTACTTCTTGTTCATGGGTAAACTTTATTGAGGGCATTATAGAATTAAATACCTCAACTAACTGTTTAAAATTTTCGAGTGGATGGGGCCAAAAAATCAAAATATCATCAACGTATCGCAAATATAATGATGGTAATAGATCACATCATGCCAATGCTGTTTGTTCAACATCGTGCATGACGATGTCCACCATTATTCCCGATAGCGGCGATCTCATAGGGACTCAGTTTGTTTCCATGTGTGATCCATTACATCAAAATAGTTGGACGAGGTTGCCAGCTCCAGCGCCTCATGAACACTAAAGTATTCCGGGGAGCTGGGGCGGGCAACGCACAGCCATTCAGCTTTTAGCCGCATCCAGCACCAGGGTGCTAGGATACAATGATACGACATCCAGTGAATGCATAGTAATTGACTTTGTGATACTGGCATTTTGTATTTGCAATAAAGCATCATGACAATCAGTCAAACGTATACTTTGTTGGGGGAAAATAACTCTTAAAAAATTTATGTAGTGCTACTTCCAAATTATATGTAGGGGCTTTTCTTTTGCAGACTAATGGCTGAAACAGATAATCCTGTTTATGCATCTTAATTTTGACAAACAGCTGCGGGACGTCGGGGTATATTGGAGGCAACTCACGTCGGGGTATATTGGAGGGTTGCAATGTTTAGCTATTTCAGCTGGCAAAAACGGATCATTCTAAAGTTTTCAAAATTCTTAAGTATTCAAAAGTTCACAACAACAGAATAGAAATCAACCCCGATACCATCTGCATGGAATCTTCTGTTACAGCAGAAGAAAAGTGCAGAAACGCTTGTGCATAAGGATGTAAATGACACAATGGAAGACACGCATATAAAGTAACATACCACAGTATGTGCTCAGAGCATGAGGAAGCCGCCACACGGAAGGCGTGCGAAATGAGTCGCTCTGTAAAACGAAGGGGATTGAGAGTATAACTCCTAGGTGTGGTGTTCAATTGAGTCAAATATGATAGTTTTTAATGAAGTGCAGTTTTTAAAGGTTTTTAAAGTTTTAATGGCTGTTGTTGGAAGTTATAAGTCTGCGTATGATAGTGCTGCAGCGGCCAGTGCAGGGCAGTGAGCACCGTAATTCAGAGAAAAATTGTGATACCAGCATGTACAACAGTTTAAAGGTAATCATCCACTACGAAAAAATCAGATAATAACAATACGATTGTAACATCATTGCGACGGACATTGACAACTCAAGTCCGAGGAATCCCCTATCAAGAGCTAGTGGAAATCTGCTGTCACCATTATTGAAATAACAGGACTGACAACAGTAATCTACAGTGGAAATCTGATGTATGTTTATCCATCATTGCTGATATCTCCCATGTAACAGGACTGGTAGCATGTGTTAGAAACCACGACAGTAATGTTGAGACTAACAGATTAACATCAAATGATGCAGTTATTCCAGCCTTTTACAAGTCTGTGGGTAATATGGCCTTTTGTATTTGATAACTAGTACTCTTTAAGATAGTTTAAAGAAAGTATTTAGTTGATAGTACTAAATATAAGGTAGTATATAAGGATGGTATAGTAACATCTGGGATAATACATAAAATGTCTGCACCCTAGACTTGGTGAGCGACATATTGTCATGCTCAGAGTTATGTATACAAATACCAATGGGGTGCACTGGTGAATTGTAGCAGAATTGGGCATCGAGACTTATTGTATAGTATTTATTCGTGGTTTATTAAAGAGAATGATGTTTAGGTAGGTGGTAGACACCATAGTTTCCTGCACATGAATGACTGGACCCAGAGCTTTGCAGCAGAACATTGCTCAAAGCATCCAGTAATAAATAGACACCTTTTGATGTCGATTTCAATTTTAGAGGAAACATTGTCTGAGCTGGGTGGGATATGAACCCACGACCTCCTGATAACGAAAGGGCAAAGTTAGATAAACTAATTCAGCTTGTTCAAAGCATTACACTTCATCCACTGGCTTGTTTTCATCCCACTGTGCATCCTCATGCCAATACTTCCCCAGGTAAACACATACTTGACCGTCCACAAGGTGCAACAGAAAATGAGATTCATAAGACCAGACGACCTTCTTCCAATCTTTCAAGCTCCAGTTTAGATGCTTGTGTGCCCATTGTAGGCACTTTTGACAGTGAACCAAGGTTAGCATGGGCACTCAGAGTGGCCTGTGGCTATGCAGCCCCATTTTCAACAGGATTCAATGTACTGTGTGTTGTGACACATTACTCTCATCACCAGCATTCAAACTATGGGTGAGGTGTACCACAGTATCCCTTCTGTTTGGTCATACCATACGGGATAGCCTTTACTCACCTCTAGCATCGATGAGCTGTGGTTGGCCTATACCTTGCTGGTGGTCCATGGTTTTTCCCTCCTTGGACCACTTTTTGTAGGTAGTAACCACAGCTGACAGTGAGCACCCTACAAGCCTTACCATCTTGGAAACACTCTGACCTCATCATTTGGCCATTACAATTTGGCCATGTCAAACTCACTTAAGTCCACTGCCTTTTCCATCTGAAGAACAAGAATAACACTAACAGAGCTCAATATCAGGTGTTATTTACACCATTTCATGACCTTCACATGCACAGTCGTTTACCTGTAGTTGCTTTGATTTGCATATAAATGCACTGGTCTTAAGGTTTTGGCACTTTGGTGTATATTGACCAAACTCTCATATCTCCCGATTTTCAGCATACATCTAATAATATGATTTTGTGCATATCAAAGAGGTTTCAAAATAAATCCCTCCGCCTATTATAAGTTAGATTTTTAATTCTATTATATTTCAAAATATTAAGGAGCATTGATGTAATATATATATATGTAACTTTTATATTAAGTGCTATCATAAGAGCTAAGCAAAGACATATGCATCCAACAATTTAAACACAATGAAATGAAAGCTTCTGCACACTAAAGAGTGCAAGAAATTTTGCTTACTCAGAGACTTAAGTTTGCTGCATGTCTGTTTCCAATTAAACCTCAGATCTACCTCTTTTGGGTTAAAATAATAACATTTTCAGAAGAAAAAACTTTAGATGCAGTTTTGTGATAATTATGACCAAAGAAATATAATTATGTTAAGTTTTAACATATATTGAATGTATAAAAATAATTAAATGAATATAAGCAAAATTTAGTGCCAAAACTTGCTTGTTTGTCAAATTATAAAGGAACTCTTTATCTGATTAACCCTATAAGTGTTGGAAACTGATTAATCAGTTTTCAAAAATCAATACTAATGAACTTGCAACATTTTTTATGCTTACTCATCATTTTTTCCCCATTTAATTTTTATATTTTTTGTTCAGAATTAAATGCTCTTTTAGTATGTAATGTAAACTATTTTATTCATTACCTGTTTCATAATGAGGTTCAGAAGTTGAGTTGCATTTTTAGAGAAAAAATAACAACCTGACACTGTGTAAGGGTTAATAAACAAATTGTTAAGACAACAATTCAAAATGCATTTCATTCCAAAGCATTTGCATTAGGCAGAAAAATGAAGAAAATTTCTAGTACAGTCTGTTCACCAAAATGGTCATATCAACTTCACTATGGGATTATTTATCAAATTCCATTAACTAATGGGGATGAATAAATTAAATGTTGTTTTCCACTTTAAAGTCTGATTCATTAACTTCTAAATTTAATTAAAAAAATTCAAAAAGTATCATATTTCAAAATTTTTTTTAAACATTGATTGACTAGGCAACATAGGCACAAACTCATCCTTCGTTCTCATTCAATCAAGAACATCGAACAGTTGGCCAGCATATTATCACTTGCTGCTGCATAATAACCAATTGTTTCTTCCTGTAGTATGCTTTATGAACCTCATTAAAAAGGCTGCCATCCATCGGATGGGATGTTAAGCCATGATCCTGTGTGCGGAGAGCCATACCCTGTGCTCATTAAAGAACACACTGGATGACCTTGATGGGAGACTACCATATGTCTCTCAACAGCTATTCCAGTGGGTCCCCTCTCCCAACCTTCTCTGAGCCTTTGGAGTGCTTGTGACCTGGCTATTTAGACCACTGTGTGCAAAAAAGTGCCACTCAGAGGTAAAACAACTCAACCCAACCCTCATTTAAAAGCACTTGATTAGGTGATACTTGATTTTATGATTAACTTACATTGTTTGTAAATATTTTTTTCATACTTTTCAGTGGCAGCTAGTGAAAAATATTTTTTGTGGTCACTTTGTCTAGCATAAGCAAAGTCTGGATGTAGGGAAAACAAAATTGGGAGATGCCTGATACTACACTTGAATACGGGAAAAAATAGGGAGTAAGGGAAAAGTGATCTAAATGAAAGGGAACACCAAGATCGAGCCAGAATACCATTCTGGTATTGAATTTTTCCCCTCTGTTTCAGTGATCTAAAACATTTTTTTAGAAATACATGCTATATATATGTGTGTGTGTGTATAAGATTTTTTTGCCTGAATTCTGGTTACTAGCATTTTAGCGGGAGAGGGGATGACCTCCTTGCCCCTAGATTTGGCCCTGCCTGATACTGAATTGAACTGTAATGGACCAGAATGATGTTACATAATGCATATATTTTATTTTTCAGCTATTCTCCAATTCTTTTTTTCTCAGCTATTCTCCAAATGAACTATTTTGTGAAAGTTTCAGGGAAACAAAGTAGGAAAGGGTTTTTGGTCCTTTCCTGTTCAATTCAGTATCTTGTTCTTTCCCTATAATATTTCTTTCTTTATACATGGTGAATCTGAAAAAGTGGGCAAAACTTTACGGGGTGGTAGAACGCAGCTATACGAGCAATATTCGTCATAGAAAGTATGGGCGGAACGCAAACAGCGAGCCGCTAGGTGGCGTTGGAAATGGTATAAAAGGGTCGGTCCTCGCACCCAACGGCATTTCTACCGTGGATTGCCGAGAGGATGGCTGGTTATACTAACCACGAAATGGCGGATATGCACTTTGTGTACGGTGCGGCGGAAAGGAATGCAAGTGAGGCACAAAGTATCTCCTCTCCTTCTTGTGTTCATTCTTTAAATGTGACAGTGGAAAACTACCTTTTAACTTCTCACCGCTTGCGTTCCCACCATACATTCTATGACGAATATTGCTCGTATAGCTGCGTTCTACCACCCCGTAAAGTTTTGCCCACTTTTTCAGATTCACCCTGTATATGTATTTTCTACTCCATTCTAGTGATATTTAAAAAAATTAATCTTGCAAAAAAAGAGATGTATTATATACAGGGTGATTCAAAACACTTGGGTCAAACTTTAAGGGATGATAGAACACACCTAAACAAGCACTTTTCGTCATACAATGCATGGTCGAACTCAAGCGGTGAAGCGCTAGAGGGTGCTTTCCAGTGAACACTTATAAGCGCTGGTTTTTGCACCTGTCATTTCTACCATGCATGGTAGGGTGTAATCGTTTGTCACGTAGAACTCGCCACACTATCAATTGGGGCACACTTACAGCATGGGAAATTGCTCACATGCTACATTCGGGATGATCTCCAACCCTAAGTAGAATTTCCTTTGTAACACATGGCATCCTCACACTCCTTGCACACCCTGTATCCTGCAAGTCACTGACAAAGGAGCCCGCTTTGCACAGATACCGGTGCAATCGCTGAAAGGTTTTACGATCAGGCACGCATCTGGTTGGAAAGCACTTCCAGTCCAGTCTTTGGGCTTCCCTCGCATTCCCATCCGCAGCTCTGTATGTGAAATGCATGTCCCCTTCTCCTGATTCGTGAAACAATCCATCCATTCTGCAATCCATGGTAGAAATGACGATGAGTGCGAAAACCAGAGCTTATAAGTGTTCACTGGAAAGTGCCCTCTAGCACTTCACCACTTGAGTTCCGACCATGCATTTTATGACAAAAAGTACTTGTTTAGG
Organism: Ryuthela nishihirai; assembly: GCA_038380435.1. Taxonomy (NCBI): domain Eukaryota; kingdom Metazoa; phylum Arthropoda; class Arachnida; order Araneae; family Heptathelidae; genus Ryuthela; species Ryuthela nishihirai. Next base: position 13,169,684 of record JAWZYU010000020.1, on the reverse strand, counting down.
TGTGTTCTATCACACCTTAGAGTTTGGCCCATGAGTTTTGAATCACCCTGTATATATTTATTATTTTTTGACTCCTCTCTAATTATAAATTTGTTTATTATTTTATATTAAATTATATCCATAAATTATCATCTGAATAGTTGTCTGTTTTTAGTTTACTGCAGTGTTAAAAACTTAACTAAGTAAATTGCATTTTTTCCCCTCCTCTCTCTAATTATAAATTTGTTTATTATTTTATATTAAATTATATCCATAAATTATCATCTGAACAGTTGTCTGTTTTTAGTTTACTGCAGTGTTAGAAACTTAACTAAGTAAATTGCATTTTTTCCCCAAATAAAAAAAGGGAAACAGAATTTGATTTAATACGTGACATTAAAGAGTAATATGATAATAAATCACATGACTCTGAAGCCTGAGGTACACTTATACATACTGTTTTTGCCAAATGCATTCCATTTCAATATAATGAATAAATTTTGGTCACCTGCTCAATTTCATTATACTAAAATTTCACTGTATCACTCCAGTGACATCTAACCCCAAGAAAGTATTGTATAATCAAATTCATAGATTTCATTGAAAACACTTACCATCTTCAAATTTTGCATTATCTGGTGTTTGGCCTTGTCCTTCCACAATACGTTCCTGTGATGAACTGAAGTCTTTTTCCATTATTCCAAGTTCCCTTTCTTTTTTGGAACTCTAAAGAACAAAAATATATTCATAAGATTTTGATTTAACACAATCAGCACCCTTACTCAGCTGGTAATTTTGATCTGTTTCAAGATGGTAAATAAAAATATATACCATCTTTCATTTATTCCTGCTTGTGTTTTTACATTTGACTTGTTGTTCCCTCAGCATTTTTTCAGCATATTTATGCAGTGCATAGGCATTTATTATCCAAATGGACTGCTGGTAGCATAACTTTTAGCAGTTTGATATAGTGGTAAGCTAGGAACCACACCAGCAGCAGCCCATCTGGATAATATATAATTATGCACTATAGAGTTTATATTCATGCTGAATGAAAGAATACAAGCAGGAACAAACAAAAGACAGTATATTTTTACTTATGTCCCCCAAACAGATCAAAATTACCAGGTATGTAATAGTGAAGCTAGCATTAAAGTAAAACTTGATTAAACATGACAATGAATATAAACAGTGAATTACATAAATGGCCAGGGCTCCAGAAATCCACTCGCCACGAGCGAGTTATTGGAGACAAGTGGTGAGCGAATTTTATTTAAATTAATTTACTATATATATATATATTTTGCATAATTCACACATTTTTTCTTTTTAAAACATATATCATTCACTGTCAAGTTATTTGATTATGACATGGGTGCTGGAGGGGAAAAGAGTGTGAGGAGTGGTAGGATAGGAACATGAAAGAGGGAGGGTAAGATCAGATTATGTGACTGGACCAGTGTTGCCAGAATGGGGGTTTCCCCCCATTAATTTTTATAAAAATCGTCAACCTTAAAGAATTACTTTTTTTTAAAACTTGAAAACGTTTAGCTCTTTTTGTTAACTTCTATGTAAAATTGAATCTTTAGTTGAAACTGCAGTATTACTTTCATTCAAATCCATAATTTTTCCAAGCTCTCTTTGGAGAAAATTTATTGCATCCGAAGATCCAAAGTGTAATATTTAAGTACTTTTGAAAACATGGGAACAAATAACTTTTGGAGTTTATTGACCTGATAACTCTGGTTATCAGGTAAATAAACTATTAATACTATGGGAAAGTAATTTTTTTTGGCTAGTAGATTTAAGTTCTATTTCTGGATCTCTCTACATGACTTAACACTTTTTTGTTGCTGTTGAGAAAGAAGTTATAAATACTCATTACTACTTTTCAACACCTTTGAGCATTGAGGTTCCCACTTGTCAACATATAGAGGTCTGTGCATCCACCTAAGGAAATGCCACCCAAACACACACACTACCTCCACTGCAACCGTCTCTTTGATGGATGTTACTAGGATGATAGTGGGTACCTTGTTCTCTCCATATCAATGTCTGGAATCACTCTGCAAGCAACATCTGGACTCATCTGAGAAGAGTACAGACCTCTATTGCTCTTCTGTCCAGTTAACATGCATGCATGCCCAATTCAAATGCTCTCTCCTGTGATGTGAGGGATATACAAATCATTGGCCTTCTAGTGTACAGACCTCCCTCATGAAGCCTTCTACAAAGTAGAAGCTTATACAACCCTCCTAGTGGCTGCTGCAAGAGAGGATTGTAGCTGAGAGGGAGTACACATCCTACTCCTTCATGCTGTTAATCGCAGATATTGGTCTTGTACAGTGATCATAACTCTAGCCCTTCCTCAGCTAAACCAATGAGATGTGGAATCGCGCTGAGAAATTGATTTCACAGTCTATGGACCACAGAAGGACTCATATTCAGCCATTGTGCCATATCTGACCGAATATGGCCTGCTTCGAGCCAGCCAATAGCTCTCCACCACAGTTCATTTGGCAAATGATGTCTTGAGGTCATTCCTACAAAATGGCTAATTTCAAATTTCTTTACTCACATTTACAACACAAAATAACAATCCACTCCAAAACACCTGTTTTTATATCTCGCTATCTGATTATGCAAATTGATGCAATCTAGACTAATTTGCAAACAATATACTCACTTGGCATAACCTTACTGTTTACATGAGCAAGTTTGGTGAGGATCGCACAATGTTTTGGTGAATTATCGTGATTTTTCTAATTTTTCCTTAATTTATTGAAACTAGTGTACATAAAAAATAAATAATACCCCCTCAAGCAGCTGCTTGCCACAGAGGTCTGACAGGAGCCTGTCAGTTTATATGCCATAGTAGAAGGTCTGAGAGGATGGTAGGCCCTCAGCAGAAAAACGGCACAAACAGCACAACTAAAACAAAATGTAAGAAAATTGAAAAATTTATTAAATACCTATTTTGCTATATGCACTCTAAATAGTAGAAAATAAAAATAAAACATATTGATGGTGCAATCAGTCACTGAATTCGTATTTACTTCAAAGGAAGATAGGGCACCAGCAAACTTGTTGAGTAGGTAAATAGTGCCCTTTTTTTCCTTTGAAGTGAATAAAAATTCAGTGACTGATTGCACCATCAATATGCTTTAGTTCAATTTTCCACTTTTTGAAGTGCATATAGGTAGATAGATTTTTTTAAAATTTTTAATTCACTCATATCATTTCTTTGTAACAAAAAACGTTTATTGTCACAAAACTTTCATTTCATATATGACTCATAAACATTGATCACATTTCTCCTACCCCCTACTCCCGAAAGGGGGGGGGGTGAGAAGGGGTCATGTTTGGTAGCCTATAACAATGGACATATCATAAGGATTAATTTGAAATATAACTCATTTAAGTTGACACCAGTAAAATTTCCATCCTCTTTGGAGAGGTGGAGAACTGTAAGGCCTTTGTGTTTGGAAGATATAGTACAAGAATGACTTTCACATTTCTCCCTTTTGGGAGATAAAAATAACAAAGGGGGTATATTTTTCAACATTCCCAATGTCACAAGCTTTCATTTGAAAAATAACTTGTTTTATTTGGCCTTCACATTCAAAAGATATAGTACAACAATTCTTCACATATTTCCTCCTATTTGTGTGTGTGTGTGTCAGAGAAAGCATAGGTGGTGGAATTTTTATAACCTATGACAATCCAAAGTTACAAGCTTTCATTTGAAGCAGAGCATAAAAAAAAAGCTTCAGTCCTCATGTTTTGAAGATATAGCAGAACAATGGTTTTCATATTTCCCATTCTTTAGGGAGGAAGAAAGCAAGGGGGTAAATAATTTATAGCTTATGATACTCCCACATCAAAAGTTTCCATTTGATGCATAGACTAAAAAAACTTTCAGACCTCACATTCTGATAATATTATGGAACAAATGTTTTCATATTTCCCATTATTTGTGTGTGTGTGTGTGGGGGGGGGGGGGGGGTAATTTTTTATAGCCTATGACACTCCTGCATCATAAGCTTCCATCTGACACATAAATCACTAAATTTGTCCACTGCATTTGAAAGATACGGTGGAGCAACTGTTTTGGCAAATACACAAACTGACAAACCAATACACGAAGAGTGAAAAATAATAGAAAGATAGGGGGAAATGCCAAAAATAATTTTTATATTAGTTTTTACCAGTAAAATACAAAAAAATTTTTCAAAATCACTTTGCCATGGAAAAAAATATGTACCATAGGATTACATTTTATAAGAGTTCAGTGACTCTCACTAAAAAAATAAAGTTAAAATGAAGTCAACGTTTTTAAAATATTACAGTAAGTGAAACAGCTTTCAATGCAATCACACATATTTACTCTCAGTGCTAATAGGATGTATTATCTTTCATGGAATGTACATGTATCTACCATGAACCAATGCTAACTGCAGTTCATTGGGTTTAGAGTCAATGACATGACAAATACTCTGAAAGGACAATTTATTATACCTAATAACATGTGGGTCCACCTTTCGCCCTCACAACAGCAGAAACATGTCGGGGCATAGACTCTACCAGGTGTTGGAAACATTCGGGTAGTATTGCAGCCCATGATTCCAGGATGGCCATCAGTAAAGCACCAAGAATTGCTGGTTGTAGGTTTTGGACTTGAATGCATTGCTTCATTTCATCCTACAAGGTTAAATAGGGTTCAGATCTGGAAAGGGGCCATTCGAGGGTTGCAAACTCACTGGAATGCTCCTTCAACCAGTCCTTCACCAAATGGGAATGATGAGATGGGGTGTTGTCTTTGTTGAAAGAAGGCATTCTCTTTGGGAAATGGATAACCATGAATGGGTTTAGGTGGTCAGCTAAAATGTGAACATAGCCTTGTGCACTGATGGTGGTGTCAACAGATACAATGGACCCCAAGGTGGCCCATGTAAACACTCTCCATATCATTATACTGTCTCCACCAGTCTGTAACATCTTGACTTGAGAGTTGGAGTCCACAACCCTGTGGTCTACCCCACATATGCAACCTACTGGTGGTGTGTGGTAGCTGGAATCCTGTTTCATTATACCAAGCTGCCTGTTTCCGGTCTTCCATGGTCAGCTGGCAATGTTCCTTTCCCCACTGCAGTCTCATAACCTGGTGACATGCTATTAAAAGGATACATAATGTGGGCAGTTGCTGCAGGTTTTGCTGTAGTCCTGGTACACATATGTGGCAGCGCAGATATGGTGCACTCCATCTTCCTTGCACCAACTATCTGCCCATGATCGAACTCGCTCAGGCAGCTGTATTTACCCATCATAACATGCAGGAGGTAGGTATCTTACTATTTATGTGAATAATTCACAAGTTTTTGTTTTGTTCTCTTAACAATTCACAAGTTGACAATTTGAGCTCTTCACTGTCCAAAAATATCTGCCATTGAAGAACTTTTTCAGATGTGGAAAGGAAATGGTCATAAGGTGACAAGTCTAAACTGTATGACACTCAGTTAAATTTTCAAAAGTCATTACATATTTGAACCCTTACAGCCACATAACTTGAAAAGATTTGTAGATTGTTGTGCACTGTTGAGAAGAATGTATTTAGCTGATTTCCTGAAGTGTTTGTTTAACCCTTTAATATCAGAAACTAATTAATCAGTTTTCAAATATCGATACAAATGAACTTGCAACATTTTTTTTATGCTTATCTAGCTGTTTTTTTCCTTTCAATTTTTATACTTTTTATTCAGAATTAAATGCTTTTTCTTTTAGTATATAATGTATTTCATTCATTAGTTGTTTCATAGTGAGGCTCAGAAGTTGAGTTGCATTTTTAAAGAAAAAGGAAAACAGACACTGTAAGGGTTAATAACATCATACAGATGCCTCATAGTTATAGTAACAGATACACATAAGATGATGGAATTGTTCGTAAGTTTTAAACAATAAAACAAAAATGCTATGGCCAAAGAAATGTGTGGGTGGTTGGAGTTACATGTTGCAGGAAAATTTAAAAGTTATTATTCATATATTACTCATTTCACTTTCGTGATTATTAATTCCATATCCTAAGTTATTTAAACTAGTTATTTAGTCAGAAATAGCAAATTCAAATACAATTTAACTTAAATTTTCATAGTTCTACAATTATTACAATGGAATATCTTCTTTTAAAAGATGGTGGCCACAACTGAAAACAGTTGTCCTAACACTAGTTCTCAGGATATATTTAATTGTGACAATTTAACTCAGAATTAGATGTCCCTTTTTAATTGCTTTTTCACTTGCCTCTGACTGAAAGCTAACACTCTTTAAAATATTTTGCTTTATTTATTTTGGACTTTTTTTCCCCAAAAAATTCTATAATTTATTTTCTGAAAAAATACACAATTAGATGTTTTATATTTTGATAAAAGTTATAAAGAAAAGGTGTTAAGACAGTCACACTTTTCCCCCCACTTTTTTGGGTGTTTCAGGTATTATCTTGTTTTAAGAAAAACGAGTTAATGTTTTCATTTATTATCTATCTTTATATCTCTAGACATTTTACTTTTTTGTTTTTGAGATAAGTGAATTTTTTTTAGTATAATAGCACAGGAAATACCATGAAAACATGGGACTCATGAATAGTTATTCTCGGGTAGATTTGATTTCCATTGTTAGTGGGCATTAAATGTGGAAAATGTGATGTGGAAATTTGTGTGGAAAAATTAATGTGGAAAATTTAGTATAGTAGAATTCTGAAAGAGGGGCATGCCCCCTCCTTCCTTTCAGAATGCTAACATTGGTAAAGGAGGAAAAAATTCTGAAATATTTACATTTCATGCATTGTTCAAAATATTTTTTAAAGACCTGTAAAACAGACCTTCCCCTCAATTTTTTGTAAATCTGGGCTTGGTGACAAGTATGTACTTGGGACTGCACCTATAAGATGTCACACCATAAGATAGATAGTAAATAGAATGTGCACCAGTATACATTATATTACACAATGTATTTTTTCAAGGCCACCAAATTTTGTCTACTTTTTTAGTATTTATGCATTAGATTTGTTTTTATTTCCAATCAGTAAGAGAGAGAGAAAACAATTCTTCAATTTATCATTTCATCTTTTGTGAGATAGCAGGATACATCATTATTAATACAGAATAATTCTGATTAAATTTTTAAATGTGAAAATATCTAGTTATGGTGCACTCATAAAAAAGTAAAAGTGAATGCTAGTAAATTTGATTCAAACAAAAGTAAAACTAGCACATCTAAATAGTTTATAGATTTGAATACAAAACTTCATTATCATTTTGTTAAATTTATCAAGTTTTTTTAATTAAAGTTCAATTTATAGTTGTGTTTATTTTAACAGGCATATATTCCAGAAAAAGCTTTTTTTTTTCATTAACACTTTTTTTTACCTATTTCTTTTTATTAGATTACCATCCATATATCATAATAATAGTAATGTAGAACAAAAATTGACATATTTTGATTAAACATGGAAAAACTCCCCATTGCTTGCTGATCATGAAATTCACTCACAGAGACATTTTTTTTTGGTCCAGTTCAAAATCACAGTAATCAAAATTTTATTACATCAAAATTTTATTACATATACCTTATAAAAATGCACATCTCAATCTTGAAAAATAATATTTCTTTCATTTCATGAATATTTTATTAAGCTGTGATGTAAATAATTTGTGAAAATGATCTGATACCAATTTTTTTAGATGCGATATATGGCAGAGCTGATTTGTTTCCATTTTTCTATATCGATGCAACCTCCTGAGTCAAGCTCACAAGTTTAATTTTTTTCTGATTTTTTTCATATAATTTTGAAATTTTCCTGAAAATTAACCAAAAACTGCTGTTTTTAAAATCGGAGGATTTGGGAAGCAATTATATATATATATACTGTATATATATATATATCTGTTTTACTCTCTAATTTCTGCTTTAAACCTGTTTCAATATTTCTACAATTATTTTTATCATTCATCCCAGCATTCAATGCATAATTTTCTAGTAGTGAAACCAAAATCAAGCAAATTAAGTCACAGCAGAATGCAAAAGCATAAAACTCCATAATTACTTACACATGGGAGCTGTATGTTCTTTGGCTTGCACAGTGGGGTGTTTATAGTATTGACCTAATTGTATTGCACATTGAATGCTATCTCAATTCTTTCAGTAAATCTTTCATTTATACTTTTCCAATTAAATCTTCGTTTTCATTACTGTAGATTTATTTTATTATATTTCTGCAGATTTATATGTAATTATCAATATATAGGAGGTAGTGAAGAGGAAAGAAATTAATTGATTGGATGAATCCATTTCAAATCTCAGCAGTTTTGGGCTGATATGGGTAGTAAAATGGTTAAAGTACTACAATGGGTTGGGTTGTTTTACCCCTGAGTGGCACTATTTTGCACACCATGGGCTAAATGGCCAGGCCACATGGACCCCGAAGGCTCAGAGAAGGTTGGGGGAGGGGACCCACTGGAACAGCTGTTGGGAGACAGATGGTAGCCTCCCATCAAGGCCATCCAGCGTGTTCTTTAACGTGCACAGGGTATGGCTCTTCCGCACACGGAGCCACGGCTTAACGTCCCATCTGACGAACGGCGGCCTTTCCAAGCCCATCGGTGTCCCCTACTGACCGTGGGCAGGGCGGGGAATTTTGTGGAGAAGTATTACAATGAAAAAAGCTATAAATAAATAATTGAAGTCTAGTTTTAAGTAAAATGTTTTTTATTATATTATTCATGAAGTTCCTTTTAACTGATATATAATTTAACTGATTTTATTCATCTGGTTTTCCAAAATTAAGCCTTAACCCTTACAATGCCAGGCCTGAAAAAATGAATAAATAATAAATAATAAAATCGTACCCTCATGGCCAGGTTTTTTTCAAGTGTTCAGTCAGTTAAAAAACTAGCTTTAGAAATTTGCGTTGACAAATAACTAATACAAGGAATTATGGCATATTATATGACAAAGTCAGCATTTCATTCTGTATTTTTCTGAATATAAAATAGTTAACAAAAAAAAAGACTTATTTTAATGGGGCTTTATAGAGGTGTGTGGTAAAAATGCATCTGGTAATACAAATAAACATTTATTTATAATAATAATACAAATAAACATTTATTTAAAAAAAAATAGACACAAATAACTATAAAGATAAAGCTACTTATTTCTGAATAAGGAGAAAAAGAAAATTTTGCTTAAATCAAGAAATTTGCATTTTAAATTTGATAAAAAAATTCGAAATTAATTTTGTCATATTTTCTGCAGTATTTTATTACTTTAATATAAATAATTCATAATATTTCTACCATTACTTAAATCTTTCATATACACTACTGGCCATTAAAAGTGCAACACCAGGAAACACAAGAGATATCAAAACCATATTTAGTGAATACATAGCTTATGCTACAAGGATCAAATGATTACAAATACAACTTGGTTAGACTTGTGGAATACAAAGAAATAAGTATCTTGTGTAGTCACTATGAGCGGCAATAACATGGCTACATAGTCTGGTATTGAGAGGATCAAACGTTGGATGTGTGTTTGGGGAATGATAGTCCATGTAGTTTCGACATGTAGCCAAAGTTCATCTGTTGCAGCAGCTAGTGGTTCTGGTGTGCTAGTCATCGTGAGATCATGGACCAGACATGTTCAATTGGGGACAGATCCGGTGAATGGGCTGGCCAAGGTAGAAGTGTCACATGATGGCTATCCAGGAATTGTTGGACGATGCATGCCACATGTGGTCGGGCATTGTCCTGTTGGTAAATGACACCAGAAAGACCCTGAAGATAACGCACGACTACAGGCTCTAACACCTCAGTGATGTAACGCTGGCTGTTCAAAGTACCGGTAATGCCTATGAGGTGAGTGCATGAGTGGAGTCCAATGACACCCCATACCATAACACTAGGGCCGGACCTGTATGGTGCTGCATCATGCATGTCTCACTGAGCCTGTTACCGCAGTACTGCCAGATATGGATTTGTCCATCATGGTGCTGCATACTGAAGTGGGATTTGTCTGAAAAGACGGTGTGATGCCATTCGCACATCCATGCACGACATTCTTGGCACTATTGCAGTCGCATACGCCTGTGTTGTAGAGTCAATGGTAGACGAAGATTTGTTGTTGCTGTTGTTGTTGTTTTACCTCTGAGCGGCACTTTTTTTGCACACCATGGGCTAAACAGCCAGGTCACATGGACCCCGAAGGCTCAGAGAAGGTTGGGGGAGGGGACCAACTGGAACAGCTGTTGGGAGACAGATGGTAGCCTCCCGTCAAGGCCATTAAGCATGTTCTTTAACGTGCACAGGGTATGGCTCTCCCGCACACGGTGCCACGGCTTAATGTCCCATCCGACGGACGACGGCCTTTCCAAACCCATCGGTGTCCCCTACTGACCGTGGGCAGGGCAGGGAATTTTGCGGAGATAAATCTCACCGCTGACCCAGCTGGGACTTGAACCTGGGAACTACAGATTACGAGCCTGGCGCGCTACCGACTGAACCACCCCCGCCCCTAGGTAGATGAAGCAATGGCCACCTAGCAAAGACGCCACAATGCTGCAGATGATGTCGAACTGTATGTGCGGACACTGGTTGATGTGCAACACACCCTAACTGTTGAGCTAAGGTGTTTGATATGGCTGTATAATAATTCAAAGCCATGCGCACGGAATGTCTGTCCTTTCATTTGTTTGTGTGACAGGGTTGTTTAGATCCTTCAAATCGGTGAGTTCATTCTTCCTCTACCCACTGATGCCATATTCTCATCACTGTGGTAACATTCTGTCCAACACAAGCACCAATGTCTCGGTATGATAATCCAGTTTCCTGCAATCCCTCAATTCTCCCTCGATCAAAGTCGGAAACCTGGTCGTATGGATGCCATGTTCTTCGACAGGGCATGCTTGATACTTTAATGTGCAAGAATTGTGAGCAAACACAATTCCAGTGCTTTACACCGGCTTCTTGTAATCTCCTCTTATACCATTACCAGGGCCTGTTACTGTCACACGTGATGTGTGTATGTGCTGCGCTTCGAATTATTTACATGTTTTCCCATGGGCAACCCACTTGCATATTTCGGGACAATCTAATGCGTTCTTCCTGGTGTTGCACTTTTAATGGCCAGCAATGTATTTAATTTTTTTCAAAATTATTTGGTCACTTATGCAAATGTACAATGGCAATTTTTTTCCAATCAGCAAACTTTAAGACTAAGGTAGTAGAGTTACAAAAAAATTATTTTGCTTTAAATATAAAAAAATTTAAATAAAAATTAAAAAAAAACTCTGCAGAACATTGATCTAGATCAGTGGTGTCCAACCTTTTCCCATACAGGGGCCATATTCAAAATTAAATTTGCTTTGCAGCCACACTGAGTGATTCGAGAAAAAATTAGTGTGTTACATTTTACATATCTTGTTACATGTAAAAGGAAGTCTCTATTACCATGTTATCATTTTTTTTCTTTTCAGGCTATATATAAAATGCAAATTCCCAATACTTTTAGGTGCAACAAATATATGCCAGTGTTTTAGTTTTTAGATTTTATTCAAATTATAAAAAATACTTACTTTTGGTTTTAAAAAATATCTTTTTTTGCTTTTAAATGCTCACTTTAGAAAATTTACAACCTGAAAAGGATCACTGCTTTTCAATATTAAGGTGTTCTGGTTGGGCATGCACATATTTGATACAAATCATAGATAACAGAAACTGAATTGATGACACCGACATGTTGCTTCGTAAGTTTAACACTCTTACATATTCGCCACAGTGTTCTAAATTTCGTTTATTTCCAACTATTTTAGTGTCAAATGCACAGTTCTTGAAATAATTAACAAATTTAAAATGCTATTTTAGTTCACTTTCTGCATGGGTTGTATAAAAATTATTCATGTGCCATAGGTTGGACACCACTGATCTTGATGATAATTTGATGATACATATACTTATTACAGCTCATCAACCAAAACATGATTCAACAAGGAAAAGTAGTGTATATAAGCAAGCTGAAAAGGAAGACAAAAATGTTTGTTGATTTGTGTAGAGTATACCAGATACCACACCACGAAACTAGACTATTAAGGTGATTCCTAAGTCTATGAGTTTTTGCCATGCAGAATGTATAAGGTTACACCATGATTGTGTTGCATTTGCATGCCTTTGAATTTAGTACTAAAGGAAAGAATAAAGTCTGCTGCATTAGTCCATAACTATTACAAGTATCAGAGTCTTGGTTTCCATCATTGAAACTTTGTATAATGAGTGAATTAAGTATTGAAATTTGTTCAATTTTATGTTATTGTTGGAAAAAACAATTAAAGCTATTGAAGCAGCCCGAGAAATGTGTGAAGTGGAAAGTGAGAGGCCAGTCCCCATTCCTGCTGCTCAAGCTTTGCTCAAGAAATTCAAAGGTAGTGACATGAGACTTGGAGACTTGAAAGTAAGCCAGATCAGGACAGCCAATATCAGTCATCATCATCATCAAGCAGCCATGGGCTACTGAGGTCCAACCAGACCATGCAATTTAGTTCTCCAAGCAAGTCTGTCCTGAGCTATATCTACTGCATCAGGCCACTGCACACCAATTCTAACAAGGTCCTGTTTGACATTGTCTGCCCACCGCATCCTAGGTCTCCCCCTCTTTCTGAGGCCTTTAGGCACACTGTTGATAATCCTATTTGCCAATCTATAATTATTCATATAGGCAACATAGCCAAACCAACGGCATCTCTCTCTGCACAATATGCTGCTTAAAGGAGGTTGCAAACTCCTTTGCCTAACCTCATCATTAGTTACAAAGTTGAACCACCTAATGCCCAAGATACTGCTTAAGCATCTGGAATCAAAAGCATCTAGTTTCCTGTTATTATTTTTATACAGAGTCCAAGTTTCACTACCATAACTCCCTAGAAAGAACCAAGCTATTATACAGTCTAATTTCAGTCTTCAGGTGTATACGGCTATTTCTCCACACTCTCCATAGGTTCTTAAAAGTCCCGGCAGCAATCCCTATTCGTCTGTTAATCTCATGCCGCACATCACCATTATCTGTTACATAGCTCCCAAGATAATTAAACTGTGACACCTGCTCAAGACTGCAACCATTCAGATTAACTGAATCACAGCCTGCCTGACCAATTTTCATCACTTTAGTTTTCTCTCTGTTTATAACCAAACCTACTCTACCATCAGTCTCATCAACAGCTCGAATGAAAGAGTTCATCTCATCAACATCATTTGCCAAAAGGGCTAAATCATCAGCATAATCTAAATCAGAAATTTTCATATCTCCAGTCCATTTAAGGCCAAAATCTTTCCCTTGAAGTGAATTTCGCATAACATAATCAATAACAAAGCTAAAGAGAAAAGGAGACAAAATGCACCCTTGTCGAACACCAGAAGTAATGCTAAACCAATTGCTACAAGCCTTACCAACTCTCACACACGACTCAGTGTTATTATAGAGAGCTTTCATTATGTTACCTAACTCGTCTGGTATACCATACGATTTCACAATCAACCACAAATTATGACGATCAACAGAGTCGAAAGCCTTTTTGAAATCAACAAAGCTAGCAACCAAAGGTCTCTGAAACTCTAAACATTTCTCAAGAATCTGCCTAAGTAAAAATATCTGATCCACACATCCCCTACCACTTCTGAATCCACATTGCTCATCACACAATTGACTGTCAACCAGATTCTTAATTCTATTAAGCACAATCATGGAAAGAACTTTACCTGGAACAGAGAGTAGGCTGATACCGCTATAGTTATCACAAGAACTGCGATCACCTTTTTTGAAAATAGGGATAACAATAGCTCTGGTAAAATCCTTAGGAACCAGCCTTTATCATAAAAGATATTCAGAATTTCAATCATCCAAGTGGTAACCAAAACATTCCCAGCTCTAAGCATTTCTGTAGTAATTTCATCTATCCCTGGGGATTTATGAAGTTTAAGTTTAGAAATAGCCAAAATAACTACAGACTGTGTTATAGGGCCAACATTAAAGCCACCAATGCATCTATCATAATTACAAACAATGGGAGTACAACTAACCACATTGCTTAGAACATCACTGAAATGCTCAGACCACCTAGCCATGACAGAATCCTCACCTTCTATAACCTTACCATGTTTATCCTTCAATCCCTGTATACCTGTTCATTTTCTACCACACGAAACATTAACTATCTGGTACAGCTCTCTGCTGTTGTGCTGTCTAACTGCTTCCTTGGCTTTGTCAGCCAAAGATTCTTATCAGCAGCTAACTGATCTTTTACACGTTTATTAAGTTCTCCGTAATGCTTTGTTTTAGGACTAGTAGGGTATTGATTCCTGTAGTTCTTTCTTTCCGAAATAAGCTCAAGTGCCTTGTCACTCAGATAATTCTGCCTCCTCTGCTCCTTTTTTCCTAAAAGAGTACTGTTAGTGTCCAAAAAAGCCTATTCAAAATGATCCCATTCTTCCTCAACTTCAGTAGTAAGCATAGCATGACTGTCATAATGACTAAATAATCTAACATGGTAAGCTTTGGCTATAACTTGGTCTTTCGGAGCTTCAGTATTAAAAGCAATTTTTTTAACCCTAGCACAACACTTTTTAAGTTTAAGTTGCAAGACACTTTTAACAAGGTAATGGTCAGATCCAATTTCAGCTCCCCTATATGACCTGGTATTCCTAACAGAACTAGCCCATTTGCTGTTAATTAATATATAATCAATCATATTCTTATGCAGACCATCGGGTGAAACCCATATGTACTTATGTATGTCGCAGTGTTTGTAATAAGTGTTAGTTATTCTGAATCCATTGAGTTTACTTACCTGTAGGAGACGTTGCCCATTGCCATTACAGCTACCAATACCAAATGGGCCTATTACTCCTCCCCAAAGGTCAGAGTCAGTACCAACTTTGGCATTGAAGTCATCTAGAACAAGGGTAATATCTCCTTTCTTGACAGAATTCAAAATATCCTGAAGTTGTCCGTAAAACCTATCCTTCTCATCCTCATCGGCATCCTCAGTGGGGGCATAACAGCAGATAACATTCAAGTCTTTAACGCTTGTCTGAAATTTTGCTGTAAGAAACCTTTCATTAATGCACTCGTATCCTAGAAGAGCATCACTAGCGTGTCTGCTGAGAAGCAGACCAATGCCATGATGATGCTTATTATCTTCCCGCCCAGAAAAGAAAAATTTAAGGTTATTTTTAAGAATCTGACCTTTATCTGTCCATCTGGTCTCTTGCAAGCCAAGAATATCTAAATTATAACGGTGGAATTCGTGTGTGAGGACATCAAGAGAAAAAGCTCTGTGCAGAGTCCTCACATTCCAACTACCTATGGAGAGAAAATGGTTAGTGGGATGTTTAAAGAAACTATGTTTATTGAGAGAGGGAATGCTGACAATATCAAACAGCTCCCTAATCACAGACATGGGGCAAAGACCCGTTCCCCCACTACTAAAGGCTGAAGCCATCTACACTGGAAGACTTCCTCCAATATAGAATTGCCAATAGAAGCAAAGAGTTCAGGTGTCTGCGATGACTTCTGCTCAGGATTATCCACCAGCTGATAAACATATCCTGTGAATCTATTCATTTGGGGCTGTCAACCCACAAACAAACAGAAAACATAGCAAAATATTTTCCCTCCACAGAAGCCCACCAGTGCAGCAAAATCAGGATTCATAATCAAGCTCAGAGCCATATATCTGTCCAGTCCAGTAGGTTTATATGGTCAGCACCAGGACCCTGTGTGGTTGACCACTCCTCAGCAGGGTAGAAAAAAAGAAAAGTAGTCATAGTTGTCCAGATCAGTAGGCCACACTATAATCTGGCAGCCCTCCCCTTCCGTTCACTTCCACAAGAGAGTATCTCTTTTGAAAGGTACTAACGGTCTGCACCACGACAAGGCGGGGTCGGACATTAGGTGCTAGGCCTGGCCAGTTCTATGCATCATCACAGGGGATTGGTGCATAGCTCTCCTTCCAGTGACTACCTAGCTACCATTTACAGACCAAACTTTTTTCAGTAGCAAAAAGAAAAAAAAAACTTCCATTGCCAAAAGCTTTACTTTATTAAAGAATACTTATTTAGTTAAATTTGTGTTTATTAGGGAATATTTAAGGTCTGTTAAACCCCCTATTCCTAGAAGAATACTTACTTTTTTTGGCTTTTGAAAAAGGTCATCACTGAAACTAATACGTGCTGATTGCCTCACACCTCTTTGGTTGAAGTCAGGAGTCTCTTCATCATCTAGAATATTAATAACAAGAGTAAAACTAATTGTAGTCTTAAATTATTTAAAATACAGTAATGCTCTCACATTTTTGTAGATACTAGCTTACTTTAAATAAAATTAATCAGCTCTAAATGAAGCTAAATAGTAATATTTAAAAAAAGTTTTTAATTATGGGGTCATTCTATGTTAAATCTTTATGAAAAGTATCATTTTCATATTGATTCCTTCAAATTCCAACAAAATTTGGTATGTATATGTGTTTCATAGAAGTAAGCATTCCTAAGTAATTACAGCTTTTCGGTGTCAACTAATTTTTGAGTGGTGAGGGTACAGAGTTAAATAGGTATATTTGGCATATAGTGTGGTTTCAAAATCACCAAAAATATTATTCTAACTAATCTATGGAATCTAAGTCAGACTTATTAGAAAAGTAATAAAATGCTCTTCCTTATAATATGCAATATGCTCTAGTTTTAAACGTTTAAAATTCTGAGGTTATACAATTTGACCTTTGACTTTGAATTTCTCAAAAATATATTAAGATATATAGAGCACAATTCCTAAACAAATCTGAAATTGGGAAGGCCATGGGATCACTCTTATTCCATAAAATGTAAAACACTACACACAGTCTACTGAATGCACTTGTATGTTATAGATCAAACAAGTTTGCAAGATGCCTCACAAATCATCAGAAAAATACTCGACTTGCAAAGATTTTGATCCCACCATTCTTATACAGGGTGATTCAGAATTCATCATCAATATTTAGTGGGGAGGAAGGGAATAAGAAAAGAAAGAGATTTCACATACGAAAGTATGGGGGCAGACGAACGCATGGTGGTGTAGAGGGCGCTGTGTGTACACACCTCTCATACAGAAGCACAGCTGTTTGACGCGTGCAGTCAGTTGTCATTCGACAAGGTGAATTTGCAGAAGTAACATGAACCGGTATACGTGGAATGAATGTGCAGATATGCATGTAACTTACGGTGCGGCAGGAGAAAGATGTCTTCGAGCCAGGCAATTGTATGCAGCGCGTTTCCCAAACCGCCGTGTGCCACAGCATCAAATGTTTTCACGTATTCATTGCCAACTGCGTGAAACAGGATAGTTTGCTGCTAGTAATGTTAATCGAGGGAGGCGCAGATCGGCACGGACAGTAGCAGTAGAGGAAGCTGTCCTACAGGAAATCGAGGAACAACCTGGTGCTAGTACACGAGGTATGGCTAGGCAGTTTGGAATTTCGCAAGCAACAGCGTGGCGGATATTACACGATGAAGGGTTACATCCGTTTCATCTGCAAAGAGTGCAATTATTGGCAGCAGACGACCATCCCAAGCGTGTTATTTTTTGTCAGTGGTTCATGCAGAGAACAGCCGTTGATCCCAATTTCCCAACGTATGTTCTTTTCACCGATGAGGCGTTGTTCACTCGAGAGGGTGTCTTCAACACACACAATTGGCATGTGTGGACTCATCAGAACCCACACGGTACAAGACCTGGAGCTGCGCAACAACGTTTTGCTGTCAATGTGTGGACTGGGATTGTTGGTGACTGTTTGTTGGGCCCGTATTTACTACCATCCCGTTTGGATGGTGCCAAGTACCTAACATTTCTTCAGACTGTGTTACCGGATCTTCTGAACGAGGTTCCTGATGGTAGTCTCCGGCGAATGTGGTTCCAGCATGACAGCGCTCCTGCACATTTCGCAAATGCTGTGCGTGCTTACCTACACAGACAGTTTGGTGGTCAATGGATTGGCCGCGGTGGACTGGTTTCTTGGCCACCACGTTCACTGGATTTATCTCCAATCGATTTCTTTGTATGGGGTGCTATGAAAAACATGGTGTACGAGACCCCTGTTGATAGTGCTATGGATCTTGTAGCCCGCATATCAGTTGCTGCCTCAAACATCCGGGAAATGCCAGGCATCTTCCACAGGGTCCGGCTGTCCATGCAACGCCGTTGTGAGTCATGCATTCTAGCATATGGTCGGCAGTTCGAGCACCTCTTGTAAGTCTGTACAACCAATGCAAAGAAATGTTACATGTAAGATAATAAATGTTTTTTCCTTACCACTTCCTTCTTATGTGTTGTTTCCATCATTGAACTGGGGTCATTTTGCCCTACTACATGGCATATGCGCCCATGCTTTCCTATGTGAAATCTCCTTCGTTTCTTATTACCTACCTCCCCACCAAATATTGATGATGAATTCTGAATCACCCTGTATAATTTTTTTTGTCTCTCCAGTCCCCTTCTTCTTTCCCCATACACCATTCAGAGGAGGATGCAGAAACACCCTCAGGTAAGTAATTAACTCTCCCCCCCCAAACACAAAGATGATAATGTGTCTGTGGCTTTCAACTTCACTCATATGATAACAATACAAATTACAGGATTTAATATATACATATATCACAACTCAAAATATTACTGATATTATACACAGACACAAATGAATAAAGCTATTATCTATTTAACATGGCTGAATTAACAGGCACTATCAAGGCTGTAGATTTATTAGAATCTAACAATTCCAATAAAACAGGTATTAATCAATAAATATAGGAGAGATACCAAAACTCACATCTGGTGTCAATTCCAAAGTTGGAGAGTCATACTCATTGATGAGTTCTGTTATGGATAAATGGATTGCTGGCTATAGCCACGATGTTATTTCTTCCTTTGGTAGGTGAAGCAAGACCTTCCTTTAGAAACACAGATTGAAAAAACTTGCATGTGAACTCTCATTTAACTTTATTTGGCAAGTTAATATTGCCTGGTACATGGTACTATTTAGAAGTTTAGTAAAATTTGGAGCAGTTAAAAGGTTCAAAGAGAAAAAGTTTAACATTCTTTTGGAGTTTTGTGTTGTAACCAACACAAAACAGACTCTGAAGTAGAACTATTACCCCAGTCTCTAATGATGATGTTACAAGTGAAAACATGTAAAAAAAAGTAAGTGTGGTAAACATATAATTGTTTGATTCGTGTTTGTAAGGAAAGACTTGCTCCACTTACTGCAGGAAGAAGTAACCACATCCAAGCTGGAGCCAGCAATCCATGTATTCATAGATACATAACTGGCACAAGCATAACTCTTCAGCTGTGGAATTAACCCCAGATGCAAGTTTCAGTACCTATCTTATATTTACATTTTAATATGTTATATTCATCATTAGTTGAATCATTAGATGCTAATAAACCTATATAGCTTGGATAGTAATTAACTTGTCAATACACTTATAATGACCATTGGCCCTTATAAGTGCATCTGCAGCAAGTGGTTAACACACTTACTGAAGATGTAATGGTCCACCCTTTCACTTTTACATTTCCTTAATCAGTTTTTCTTTTATTTACGTTATATTTATCATTTTGGGAATTATTATTTCATTTGGACTTTTACCACATTTCTCTCTTGTGATCTGCAGAAGGAGTTACGCATGCGCAACTCCGACTTTTGATTGACAGCCGTTAGTGTGCATGTTTAGGACACTTGTATGTTAGGACTCTTGCATCATAGCTAGTGCGAGAGTGCGATAATCAGATTATGCAAATGTTTTACCCAGCATGCAACAGACATGTGCCAGATTGTATGCCACATGCATCTAAGTGATGTAAAGTTACAGAGTTTAATTAGAGTAGTGCTAGATAGTGGAGTTAGAGTGTTGGAGAGGAGTTAGTGTGAGGAGGAGAAGTAGTAAAAATGCGTTGTGTAGATAAAAGGAGTTGTTAGTAGATATTGAGGTAGATGTGAGGTTTTTACTGCTCAACATTTAGCATTTATCAGCTGATTTGGTCAATCTTGAATTTTTTTTTAAAATAAATTTTGTTTGTTTTATGAATATTTGATTTTGCATTTTTTCATCTTGAACAATGATTAGTAATTTTTATTTAGATATAATTTTAATTAAACTTCACAATCTTTTTTTATTTCTTGCTCAATAAGTAATGATATATACTTAATGAACCCTATTTCAACTTTATTTGACAAATTAATACTGCCTGGCACCCGATAAGCTATCCGGAGTTTGAATCTATCAGACAAAAGGTCCAACTAGAGAAAGTTAACAATCTTTGGAGCGTTACAGAACCAGTAAAGAAAGTGGTGCCCAAACACAGGGACTGTATATCTATGTATAAATTGTATGTTATTTAACATGATTGTCAAAGTTAAATAATTTTTGAGCTCATTAGTTATTTGTACTAATCATAGATTTAATGACAGCTTAAGCCAAAATTTTTTATTGAGCAAGAAGCTTAACTTTTGTATTTGTCAAAGGTACTGAAGTTTCAGCACAGTTATTGCTGATAGTTAGATCTTTATCGTATATATGTAAAGATTAGAAGTGTCCAGACACCCGATAGATAAACTTTTCGATAAGAAAGTTTATTTGCAAGCTTAGTATAACTTTAGTATTGTTGCATAGCAGTACCTTTGAGTGCTGCTAAAGATAAAAAAAAGTTTCAAAATTTTGTCAGACCGCTAAACATGTCTGCTAGTAATATGGCTGATTCCACCATAATGACTCCCGACTTAGAAAATGTGCAAGACAGGTTGCAGGATGTGATGAAAGAAGCAGAAGTGCTAATGAATCTGCTTAAAGATCCTTGGGAGAAAAGGGGAACGACAACAACCCCTAAATTTGCTGACAATGCTATGACGTCAGTTCATGAATCAATAAACTTTGCACGTAAGGTTCCAATTCTTGTTCCATCAGGAGAAAATGATAGAAAAGAGTATTATCAACTGCCTCAAAAATGAGTTGCCAATTCATTTATTAACTATAGTCCATATGTTAATTGGCCTTTACTTGAGATAAGGTTTGATGGTTCGAAACGTCCATCATCATGGACATTTGTCAAGTCCAAGGAAGAGCATTTCCATTTATATGAAGTGCTTGGCAACAAAACGGTGGTTTTAGCAATATCTTGTCTAATTGGATGTGCTAAGCAATGGTGGAATAACGTAGGATGTTGCCATGGAATAGAGTTTTGGGAAGATTTTAAAAGCGAAATCATGGAGATACATCCAGCTTATAATGATTGGACAGAATTAGCTACGAAACTGTTTTCACGAAGACAAAGGGAATGAGATAATATGGAAAAATTTATCTGGGGTACAGTAGTTATACCAGCTGTACGATGCTGATGCCGCCAAAATTGACATTATACACTGCATAGTGTCCCAATTAATTTTGCCCATTAGGGAATTCTTAGAAGTGCAAAATGTAAATTCAATTTCAACTTTAGTCAAATTGGCTCAGCAATAAACTGCAAGAACAGAATCTGCAGAAACTGCATTAAACCAACAATGGATGCAATCCTCGCCAAAGCAGTGCTATTGTTGAGTCTTGCAAAATGACTCCCACACGACCAGAAGTTTACACGGTCCTGACAATTTGCACCAAATATGCCTACAACAATGCAGAATGAACGAAGCAGAGAATTTGTTCCACATCAAGCTTCGAACAATGACACTAGACCTAAAACTTTTGCTATGAATAATAGAGAAACTTTGAGATGTAATTTTTGTGGCCAACGAAACAATATTGCTATAGAAGGAATGACAATTCGGGAAACTTAAATTAGGATATTTGAAGTGAGAGGCCAAAGTTCCTCAAGAAAAGCCCTCTCTCGAGTTAAGTCTTGCCACTGTTGTTTTACCTTTTGTTAAACCTTGTTACGAAGAAACTGAATTAATAGATTGCAACGATACAGAAGCCGATCTTTCATGCTAAAATGAGCAAGTTTTAGATTATATTTATGACAATTGTAAATTGAAATTGCAGCTGCGGTCCAGTGGACTTTTTGAGTTACCTTGTAGTCCAAAGAATAATGTTCAAGAAGAACCTATAAAATGTCCTATTAGTGTAATTAATGCAAATTTATAGAAACAAGTTGATGATGCAAAGCAAATTGATAATCAGAAACATGTTGATATAGCTGTAGAAAAAAATAGTACAAAATTAGTTGATGAAAAAGTTTCTGAAGTAGAATTTTAAAAGGAAAAATAGTACAAAGTCAGTCGACAAAAACGTTTTTGAAGTAAAAGTTTTACACGAAAATAGTGCTGAATTTGTTGATGAGAAAAGTTTTGAATTAGAGGTTTTAAAGGAAAATAAGGTTGTTAATGAAGAACTATTAGATGTAAATAAGCCAAGCATCCCAGAAATTATTTTGAGTTTAAATAATCCTGATGAATCTAACAAGTTTAGAAATTTACTACTGTTGAAGCATCATTTAGAAGCAGGCAGCAATAAACCTGGAAAGCACAAAACCAGGCTCTTCAAAGCCAAGCACATAGCAATGAGATGTCAACGAAATGACCACAGCCTGCAGAGTGAAAACTGGCAATGAAGTAGTCAACGTAGAACAGATGACGTCACCAACGAGATCTTCAGAAGCATCTACACCTAGCTTATCGATCGATGTGGGAAGGAATTTACCAAAATGACTGGATGATGATTTATTGCAACAGAGTGCCAACAGTGAAAATTTAAGTATATTATTCTTCTTCCACTGTGACACTAATGATTTATATTTTTTCTTTTCTCTGCAACAGATGAAGACAAAGACAAGAAGCAATATTTATTGTATTTTATACTTAGAAGTTTTTAAAATGATCCATTTCTTGTTGAAACTTTGGAGTTTCGATATTTATTTTTGTAAAGTGAATTTATTATTCAAGGTTTATAGTTTGAGTTTATAATGTGATGTGAATAGAATTTTTTTATGTATTCTTGTTCATCTGTAGTTCTAGTTGAACCATAAAGAATTTTGTATTGTATTAACGTGATTTAAAGGACATTTATGTATTTTTGAAGATTTTTTTCGTTTCAGCTGACTGAAAGCTGAACTGAGTGTTGTAAATTCACATTAAGAAATTTAGAAATTATAAAATGTTTATGGATGTGAATGATGTGAAAGAGAGTTTATAGTATACAGTGATTTTTTGCATGCAAAGTGTGTTTTCATGTAAAAAGTGGATAAAATCGTATTAGATGAAATGTTAGCATCATATATTATAAATTATTAATACAACTTTTTCTTTACTCTTAGATATGATGTAGGTATATGTGTTTAAATATGTTCAGTGTCATCAGTGATACTGATGCGTAATTATCGGGATGACATTGGCAGCATTTGTTTGCATATATATGAGCTGACCATGATGTCTTGAAGTTTTGTACCTTCTTTGAGCTGTCCCCAACAACGAAGTCTAGTGACTAAGATGGCCATCAGCATCTCCTTTGGGAGGGGAACATAAAGCTCAATGAGGGAAAGTAACTAATTCATTTTTTTATTTCAGCTGCTCATGATTTATTGTGTTTAGGTGAAGATTTAGCAGATGATTACACTCCCACTTGTTTGCAAAATTAGAATTTTATTAGATTTGCGTGTTTGATGTAGTTAGGAGATTTAATGGTGTACCAACACCCTTTTTTATGTGTGATAAGAGAACATTTAGATTTCACATATTTGAATTGTGGTTAGGGGAATAAGCGAAGTTCTGTACCCCGCTTGATATGTCTGTAATTATATTCTGTGAATAAATAACAAATAAACTCAACATACTTGGTATCAACCTACAAATTACCACTTTGAAGTCGATTTAAATTTTAGAGGAAAAATTGTCTTGAGCCAGGTAGGATATGAACCCATGACCTCCTGATAACATGTAAGGTGCTCTGGACCACTGATCTACCGGCCGCTGATCAAGATCTCCTCTAATTGATGATATGAACCATTTCAACCTACTTTCTATGTAGGGAGTGTTCAGGCAATTTTTCACCACAAGCGGCAGACACATGCCATATAGATGGAAAGTATTTCCTTACAAGTAATACAGTTGATAAATAATAAATAAACTTGACATACTTGGTATTAACCTACAAATTACCCCCTTGAAGTGGTAATTTGTAGGTTAATACCAAGTTCAACTGTATTAGCACCTGATATGTTATCAATAAGAATTTAATTCACGATAATGCTGTGGTTAGTTTTAAAAATTAAAACACGGTTCAGGGAGCAAGTCTCAAAAGTAGAAGAGTGCTTTACATTTACAAAAACCTTTTTACGGGTTTTACCTTATGATTACCCATAACACTATATACCATATCTATATGGCTCTTTTCTCACAAGAGCCACTAGAAACGTATTATATAGTAGAAAACATATTTACCATAATTTCTGGTACAGTTGCATATTGCAGCATTCTCATGTTGCAAGATGGTCTTTAAATATGCTACCAGTCCTATTTATGGAAAGTTCGTTCAGTTGTTACGATGTTGGTGTAGTTGCTTTGGAGCTTTGGATATGCTATCAGGAGGTTGTGGGTTCATATCCCACCTGGCTCAAGACAATTTTTCCTCTAAACTTTAAATCGACTTCAAAGTGGTAATTTGTAGGTTAATATTCTGTGAAAGAGCAGAATTTTAATAATTGAATATTTTCTTTAGCCTTTTTAGAAGTTAAGCAAGACAGGGGTAATATTAACCAGCTTTTTGTACAGGTTATTGTATGCAACTTTTGAAGTTTTGTATCAGAATGTGATACTAGTTAGTCCAATAATATTAGCATGCCGATAACTGCCACAGCCTTTGGTATGTATTTACATAGGTAACTGTACACTTTTGATAGCTGGAATGGGAGGAGGTACCTTTGGTTGGGATGGAAAATTGCATCAAAGTGAGATTATATCATTTTATCAAAATTTGCGTAAACATACTTTTACTTTATTTTATGTTCAGCGATGTGTAAATGATGTGAGAAGTGTACTATTATTCTAAATTTGCTCGTCAAAATCTATTGGGTCAAATTTTGACTCCCTTTGGGAGGGGGAATTGTGATCCATTCACTTTTCCTTAACTAGTTTTACTTTATTTATATTATATTTATCATTTTGGAGATTTATTTCATTTGGACTGGATCACAATTCTTTCTTCCAAGCCTTAGGAGTTGCACATGTGCAACTCCGACCTTTGGTTGTCAGCCAATAAATGCAGCGTGTAGGGCACAACCCCTCTTGCATCATAGCTAGTGCGATCATCAGATTATGCAAATGTTTTTCTCAGCATGCAACAGACATGCCGGATTGTAGGCAGCATGTATAACTAAGTGATGTTAAGTCACAGAGTCTATGTAGAATTGAAGTATGTTGAGTATGTGGAGTATAATAAGGAGTAGTAGTAGGAGAAGTCAGTAAGAATGTGTTGTGTAGATAGAAGGAGTTGTTAGTAGATATTTAGGTAGATGCGAGTTGTTAGTACTCAAACTTTTTGTAGTCCATCAACAGAATTGGTGAGTCTTTGAATTTTTTGGAAATAAACTTTGTTTACTTTAGAAATTTTTGAGTTTTGCTATTTTTCTCTTGAGCAACGTTAATTGATTTTGGATTAGATTTAAACTTTAATTAAACTTGACAATCCATTTTGAATTCTTACTCGATAAGTAATGCTATATATACAAAATGAACCTATTCAACTTTATTTGGCAAGTTAATATTGCCTGGCACCCGACAAGCTATCTGTAATTTTGAATAAATTTGGATCAGACGAAAGGTCCAACTTGAAAAGTTAATAATCTTTGGAGTGTTACACAACTGCCTCAACAAAGAGTTTCCAACCCGTTTATTAACTGCAGTTCTTATGTTAATTGGCCTTTACCTGAGGTAAGGTTTGACAGTTCGAAACGTCCATCATCGTGGACATTTGTCAAGTCAAATGGAAGAGCATTTCCGTTTACATGAAGTGCCCAGCAACAAACAGGTGGTTTGCACGGTATCTTGTTTAATTGGATGTGCTAAGCAATGGTGGAATAACATAGGATGTTGTCATGGCAGAAATTTGGGCAGACTTTAAAAACGAACTTTTGAAAATTTATCCTCCTTACAATGACTTTACACATCTAGCTATAGAATTTTTTCACAAAGACAAAGAGAAGGAGATGATATCGAAACATTCATCTGGGGTACAGTAGAGTTATACAAGCTGTACGATGCTGATGACACCAAAATTGAAATAAACTGCATTATGACTCAATTACTTTTGCCCGTACAAGAGTTTTTAGAAGCACAAAATGTAAATTCAGTTTCAACTTCAATCAAATTGGCTTGGCAATACATTGCAAAATGATAATCTGTAAAAACTGCATTAAATCAATAATGAATGCAATTCTTGCCAAAGCAGAGATATGAGGTTGAGTCTCGACAAATGAGTCCTGCATGACTGGAAGTTACATGGTTCTGACAATTTGCACCGTTTGCATGGTTAACTACAACAATGCAGAACAAACAAAGCAGAGATTATGTTCCAAGTCAAGCTTCCAACAATGAAATTAGACCTAAAACCTTTGCTATGAATAATAGAGAAATTTTCAGATGTAATTTTTATGGCCAACTAGTGCACATGGGGCAATATTGTTATAGAAAAAAATGGCAATTCGAAAAACTTAAATTAGGATCTTTGAAGCAAGAGGCGAAAGATCCTCAAGACAAACCCTCTCCAGTTATGTGTTACCACTGTTGGTACACAGAATGTTATACAATTATCTTTTGTGAAGCCTTGTGATAAAAAAAAAAACGAATTAATAGATTGCAATGATACAGAAGCTGATCTTTCATGTCCTAATGAGCATGTTTTAGATGATATTAATGACATATGTGATTGAAATTGCAGCAGTGGTCCAGTGGACTATCTAATTTATCTTGTAATCCAAAGCAAAATGTTCGGGAAGAAACTGAAAATATTTCTATCAGTTTAAACAATTTAGATTTAAAGAAGCATGTTGATAACAAGAAATGTGTTGAAATAGTTTTAAAGAAAAATAGTACAAAATTAGTTGATGAAAAAAAATGTTGAATTAGAAGTTGTAAAGGAAAATACTGTTAGTGAAGAACTATTAGATGAAAATAAGCCAAGCATCTCAGAAATTGTTTTGAATGTAAATAATCATGATGAATCTAACAAGTTTAGAAATTTTCAATTGTTGAAGCATCATTTAGAAGCAGGCGGCAATAAACCTGGAAAGCACAAAGCCAGGCTCTTCAAAGACAAGCATGTAGCAGTGAGATTTCAATGAAACAACCACAGCCTGCAGAGCGACAACCAGCAACGAAATAGTCAACATGGAACAGACGACATCACCAACGAGATCTTCAGAAGTGCCTACACCTAGCTTATTGATCAACATGGGAATGAAGTCATGGGGAAACAAATGGATCATGATTTATCGCAATGGAGTGCCAATAGTGAAAATTTAGGTATATTATTATTTTTCCACTGTGGCACTAATTATTTATGATGTGTTATTTCTTTTCTCTGGAATAGATGAAGCCAAAGACGACTGAAGAATATTTATTGTGATTTATACTTAGAGATTTTGAAAGATTAATTTAGTGTTTAAACTTTGGAGTTTCGGATTTATTTTTTTGAAGTGAATTTATTATTCAAAGTTTGTAGTTTGAGTATATAATGTGAAGTGATTAGAATTTTTTTATGTATTCTTGTTCATCTGAAGTTCTAGTTGAACCATAAGGAGTTATATCGTATTAACATGATTTCAAATGTAATTATGTATTTTTGTAGATTTTTTTCATTTCAGCTGACTGAAAGCTGAATTGAGTGCTGTAAGTTTACATTAAGGAATTTAGAAATCATAAAATGTTTATGAATGTGAATGATGAGAATGAAAGAGAATTTAGTATACAGTGATTACATATTTTGCATTTTTGAGGTATATTCTGTTATCTGAAATGCACTTTTGTATTTAAATTGATTCTTATTGTAAAATTTGGATGGAATTGTATTGGATGAAATGTTAACATTGTATATGATAAATTATTGACACTTTTTCTTTACTCTTAGATACGATGTATATGTGTTTAAATCTGTTCAGTGTCATCAGTGATATTGATGTGTCAATGATTTGTAATTATCAGGATGACAATGGCAGCATTTGTTTGCATATATATGTGCAGACCATGATGTCTTGAAGTTTTTGTACCTTCTTTGAGCTATCCCCAATTACAAAATCTAGTGACTGAGACAGTCGCTAGCAAAACTCCTTTGGGAGGGGGACGTAAAGCTTGAGAGGGGAGGTAATAATGCTATTTTTATTTCAGCTAGCTCATGATTTATTGTTTAGGTGAAGTTTTAGCGGATGATTACACTCCCACTTGTTTGTAAAATGAAATTATTAACTTCGCATATTTGATTGTAGTTAGGGGGATTTAATGGAGTACCAATACCTGTTTTTTCATGTATGGCAGGAATGAAAGAAGATTAGATTTTGCATATTTGATTGTTGTTAGGGAAATAAGCAGAAGATATGTATTCAGCTTGATGCACCTGTATTTATATTCTCTAAAAGAGCAGAATTTGACTTAATAGAATTTTTTCTTTAACCTTTTTAGAAGTTAAGCAAGACAGGAATAATATTAGCCAGTTTTTTGTACAGGTTATTGTACAAACTTTTCAGGTTTGTATCAGTATATGATACTAGTTATTCCGATAATGCTAGTATTTATGCCATTGGTATGTATATACAATAGGTAGCTTTACACTTTTTAGGAGGAATGAGAGGAGGTACCTTTAGTTGTGATATAAGATTGTGTCAATGTGAGAGTATATCATCTTATCAAAATTTGGATAATCATACTTTTACTTTATGTTCCACGATGTGTAAATGACATGAGAAGTGCCCTATTATTCTAAATTTGCTCATCAAAATCTGTTAGGTCAAATTTTGACTCCCTATGGGAGGGGAAGTTGTGATGGTCCACCCATTCACTTTACCTTAACCAGTTTTTCTTTATTTACGTTATATTTATCATTTTGGGGATTATTTCATTTGGACTTTATCACATTTTTCTCTTCTGATCTGCAGAAGGAGTTGTGCATGCGCAACTCTGACTTTTGATTGACAGCCGCTAGTGTGCACATGGTATGTTAGGACTCTTGTGTTATAGCTAGTGTGAGAGCGTGATCATCAGATTATGCAAATGTTTTACCCAGCATGAAACAGATATGTGGTAGATTGTATGCGGCATGTATAACTAAGTAATGTTAGGTCACAGAGTTGGTATGTAGAATTAAAGCATGTTGAGAATGATGAGTATGTGGAGTAGAGTATGGAGTAGTAGTAGTAGTAGAAGTCAGCAAGAATGTGTTGTGTAGATAAAAGGAGTTGTTAGTAGAGATTGAGGTAGATGTGAGATTTTAGCTGCTCAATGTTTTGTATTCATCAGCTGATTTGGTGAGTCTCAAAATTTTTTTGGAAATAAGCTTTGTTTGTTTTATATTTTTTCATCTTGAGCAATGATTAGTGATTTTTATTTAGATATGACTTTCATTAAACTTGACAATCTTTTTTTAATTTCTTGCTCAATAATTAACACTATATACTTAACGAACCTTATTTCAACTTTATTTGGCAAGTTAATATTGCCTGGTGCCCAATAAGCTATTTGGAGTTTGAATTTATTTTGGATCAGACAAAAGGTCCAATATGAGAAAGTCAACAATGTTTGGAGCATTACACAGATGAAATGGAACTGGAAAGAAGCTCAAGATAAAGAATGGATGCTTCTGTTTTGTGTTGTCTTTCTGCTGAGGTCTTGCCTTCCTCACAAACTTTTTCTGTGGTATATTATACTCACAGGCTCCTATCTGATTTCTGTAATAAACAGCTCTTGAAGGGCACATAAAATTTCTTTTATTTATATAAATCATTAATATACATTTCATTTTCTATAATAAACTTTATTACTGAAAAGAATGTTCAAATGTTTGAAAAAGTTCACTTTGTCTGCATGCTTGAAAATCATTAATGATGGCTGATTATTCAAGAACATATTTGTCTTTTCCTTACAGAATGGCCAACCTATTTTTTTGATTAAGGGGAACCATAACTGTTAGCAATGAAAAGCAATTTGCTATTTGGACCCCTAAAGTTGTTGTTTCAAAAATTGATAGCAAATTTCCAAAATTTGAACGGGTATAAAACAAAGTATTCAGTTATTGGATACCATATAGTCTAGTTTCAGCATTTGTAGCTAACAAATATTCTTTAAATTTTGAGTAAATATAACTGAATGAATAAGTTTATGTAAATGGTGAAATCACATTTTAGTTGTTTAATTCATTTTCCAGGGTCTCTGATGAACATAGACATTTGGGTATGGTAGTATGCAGAATCCGAAATGAGAAGCTCAAGATGTCTATATTCATTTTTAGTACAACAAAAAAACTTCGATTTTTAAAAATAGGAATTGCTGTTTGAAAATTTTCTTACATATATCTTTAAAAAATAGGTAATTCAAGCTGGAAAAATAATATTTTATTTAAATAGTTTTGTGGGAAAAAGTTTTGCTAATGTGTGGGATTCAAACCCATATCTCTTCTGATATACACCAGGGTGTTCTAAGACCACTAAAGTTAACTCATTTTTTTTCCACTAATATGACTTATTAATCTCCAATGATTTCTGCACCTGGGCTTTATTGGAGTGGGGGTGGCTGAGTCAGTAGTGTACCAGGATCATTTCCTGCAGTTTCCAGGTTCAAGTCCCAGCTGGGTCAGTGTTGAGATTTATCTCCACAAAACTCCTCACCCTGCCTTTGATCAGTAGGAGACACTGATGGGCTTGGAAAGGGCACCATCCGTTGGATAGGACATAAAGCCATGGTCTCATGTATGAGAGAACCAAACCCTATGAACATTAAAGAACATGCTGGATGGCCTTGACAATAGGCTACCATTTGTTTCCCAACAGCTGTTCCCCTCCCAAACCTTCTCCGAGCTTTCAGAGTCCTTGTTACCTGGCCATTTAGCCCATTGTGTACAAAAAAAAATTCTGCTCAAAGGTGAAACAACCCAACCCTGGGTTTTATTGATAATATTTTCTTTTTTCATTTGATGCAAATTTTATTAAACTAAAATATAAATAATTCGTTAAAGCTATCTGATTGCAATTTCATAGAAGTACTAAACAGTATTGCTGAATTGTTTTTTAATGTTACTCTATTCTGAAGCAACACCCTGATTTAAGCTCACAAGTTTGATTTGAACTATTATCAACAAAGTTTTCCACAAAGTTTCAAAAATCTCCAAAATATTAACAAAAAATAAAAACAAAAGAAAACAAACCTGCTATTTTAAAAAATGGTAGGTTTTAGAAGTAATTATGAGTATGCACCTCAGTTTTTTTTTCTGTTTTACACTCTTTTCTGCCTTAAACCCATTTCAGTATTCATAGAATTATTTTTATCATTTATATCATTTATCCCAGCTTTCTATGTGTGGTTGCCACTCTTCAAATTGAAACTATAAGCAAGAGATCATTATTGTGAAACTGGCATGACCTAGTTAATTGCTGGCATGTGTGGCAATCAAGTGGCTACAAAGTGGATTGTTTACAGTGAGAATTGTTCTCACATTTTGGATAAATTCAAAATGAATCCAGTTAGTACTTAAACTTTAATATTTAAATATTCTTTTTCATTTCTGTAGATTTATTTTGTTTCCATAAATTACCGATCTTTTGGTCATTCCATTATTATTGATTTTTTGCAGTTACACTTCAATGGATGGCTGACTTACAACTTGTTGTTGATATATGATTTAACATCATATTAGATTATATGTAATTTTTCTTTTATTATTTCTTATTTTTCAGTAAAAAAACTTTGATTTTTTTATCATTTCCTGAAAATGAATGAGGTCATGGAAACAAAAACAATAAGGACTTCCTTGGTATTGAAATCAGTCTTGCTTTGGGAGGGCATTTTTGGTAATTTTTGTCTATCCCCCTCCTCTATACTGAGGGTGCTTTACCCCCCCCCCTTTCCTGGCTGAATTTCTTTTAAATTAAAAGTTAAGTTTGCATTTAACAATTTTAAAAGATTCCCTCCCCCACATATATTGGCTGTTACACTTTGATAATATAAACATTTGTTTATCCTTGGTGCAAAACCTTTTTGCACTTAGACAAGATCACTAAATTAACACCCAAAGATAAAATTCATAATGCTTAGTAAAAAGAGCAACCAAGGAAATGTTTTTCCATTTTATAAACAGTACTGAAAATCCCATTAGTGTGAGCAATCCAAGTCATCTTGTATAATGCTGGCCCCTGTTTCAAATATACCACATTGAAAAGAATCATTAAAAGAAATAAAAATCATGTTTCAGGTAAGTATAATATTTTTCAGGAAGAAATTTATTTTTGATTAATATATAATTTAACTATTTTTATTCATCAGGTTTTCCAAAATTAAGCATTAATTTGCATAGTCTGATCTATTTTTTCACTATATCACTGTAGAAAAAGTCTTACTAAAATTAATATGTTTGAAAATTTGTTTTAAAATTTTTACTTTCATAAAATTTGGAGTTAAAATCTGTTTAATTTGGTATTTAACATGACCTATTTTGGTTGATTGGTTATTTAAAAAAAAAAAAAAATCAAAGTTGACCTGTTGATATGACTCCACGCAGTTGGCAAAACAAAGCCTGGACTTTTCTCCAAGTAAGGAACCAAGAAAAAAATTACAGAAAAGAAGCATTTTCTTGTTTCAAATTAGTTTTCTTTAGAACTAAATAGCCTTTCTATTTCATGTGCATTATAATCACTTCTGTTAATTAGTTTTTTTTTAATAAATTTTTTTCATTTGCATTACCAGATGCATTTTTTTATTACGTGCCTCTATGAACATATAAACATACAAATTCCTCCTGTAGCCATGGGCTACGGAGGTCCAACCAGACTGTATAATTTTCCTCTGCAGACGTGTCTCCTCTGAGCTATAGCCACTGCATTTGGCCACTCTAGGCCAATTCTACCAAGGTCCTGTTTGACATTGTCTGCCCATTACATCCTAGGTCTCCCACTTTTTCTGAAACACTTAGGCACACTGTTCATAATCTTGTTTACCAATCTGCAGCTATGCATACGGGAACATGGCCAAACCAACATAGTCTCTCTCTGCACAAAATGCTGCTCAAAAAGGGTTGATGACTCCTTCTAACCTCATCATTACTTACAAAGTCAAACCACCTAATGCCTAAGATACTGCATAAGCATCTAGAATCAAAGGCATCAAGTTTCTTGTTATTCTGCTTACAAAGGGTCAATGTTTCACTACCATACCAAACCTTAGAAAGAACCAAACTACTACTATATAGCCTAATTTTATTTAGTCTTTAGGCATATTTTTCATATTCTCCAAAGATTCTTCAAAGTCTCAGTAGCAGTCCCTATTATTTATTTATCTCATGCTGCACATCACCAGTATCTGTTACATAGCTCTCAAGATAATGAAACTGAGACACTTGCTCAAGAGTACAGCCATTAAAAGCAACTGAAGCAACATCTGCCTGACCAATTTTCCTCACTTTGGTTTTTTCTCTGTTTATCACCAAACCTACACTATTACCAGTCTCATCAACAGCTCTAATGAATGAATTCATCTCATCAGCATCATTAGCCAACAGGGCCAAATCATCGGCAAAATCTAAATCTGAAATTTTGAAATCTCTAGACCACTTAAAGCCAAAATCCTTCCCTTGCAAAGAATTTCACATTACATAATTAATAACCAAAAAAAAAAAGAGAAAAGAAGATAAAATGCACCCTTGTCTAACTCCACTATCAATGCTAAACCAATCACCGCAAGACGTACCAACTCTCACACATGACTCAGTGTTATTATAGGGAGCTTTCATTACACTAACTAACCTCTCAGGTATTACATATGATCTAACAATCAGCCACAAATTATGTCCATCAACAGAATCAAAAGCCGTTTTGAAATCTATAAATCTAGCAACCATAGGGTTCTGAAACTCTAAACATTTCTCAAGAATCTGCCTAAGTGAAAATATTTGATCAACACATCCCCTACCACTTCTGAATCCACACTGTTCATCACACAGTTGTCCATCAATCAAATTCTTAATTCTATTAAGTATAATCATGCAAAGAACTTTACCTGGAACAGAAAGGAAACTAATTCCCCTATAATTATCACAAGAACTGCGATCACCCTTTTTTAAAAATTGGGACAATGGGACTCTAGCAAAATCCTTAGGTAATCCTAAATCCTCTAGTAAACACCTTTATCATAAAAAATATTCAAAATTTCAGTCAGTCATGTGACAACACAAATGTTCCCAGCTCTAAGCATTTCAGTGGTGATTTCGTCCACCCCTGGGCATTTATGCAGTTTTAATTTAGAGATAGCTAATGTGACTTCAGAATGTGATATAGGATAATATTAAAAGCTAGTAATGCATCTATCCTCATTACAAACAATCGGAGTAGAAATAATCACATTATTTAGAACATCTCTGAAATGCTCAGTCCACCTAGCCATCACAGAATCCTCACCTTCAACTACCTTGCCATGTTTTTCCCTCAACTCCTGTGTACCTGTCTGTTTCTTCCCACATAAAACATTAACAATCTGGTGCAGCCTCCTGCTGTTGTGCTGTCTAACTGTTTCCTCTGCTTTGCCAGCCATGCTATCAAGCCAAAGATTCTTATCAGCTGTTAAGTGATCCTTTTTACACATTTATTAAGCTCATTGTAATGCCTTCTGTTAGGACTAGTAGGATGTTGATTAATATAATCTTCAATCCTGCACTTCCTTCTTTCAGAAATAAGTTCCATAGCCTTATCACTACAATAATTTTGTTTTCTCTGTTCCCTTTTACCCAAAAGAGAACTGTTGGTTTCAAGAAAAGCCTGTTTAAACTGACCCCATTCATTATCAACTTCAGCAGTAAGCAAACCACGATTGTCATAATGACTAAGTAACCTATCATGGTATGCTTTGGCTATATCTGGATCTTTCAGATCTTCAGTGCCGAAGGTAATTTTCTTAACCTTAACATAACATTTTTTAAGCTTCAGCTGCAAGACACTTTTGACCAGGTAATGGTCAGACCCAATTTCGGCTCCCCTGTATGATTTGGTATTCCTAACTGAACTAGCCCATTTGCTGCTAATTAAAATATAATCTATCGTATTCCTATGCAACCCATCAGGTGAAACCCATGTATATTTATAAATGTCACGGTGTTTGTAGTATGTGTTAGTTATTCATAAACCATTAAGTTTACTTACCTGTAGGAGACATTTGCCACATTTGCCAATGGAACTACCAATGTCAAAGAGACCTAACACTCCTGCCCATAGGTCAGAGTCAGTACCAACTTTAGCATTGAAGTCAGCTAGCACAAGAGAAATATCTCCTTTCTTCACAGGATTCAAAATATCCTGAAGTTGCCTGTAAAACCTATCTTTCTTTATCTCATCAGTCTTTTGTGGAGGCATAACAACAGATGACATTTCAAATCTTTAATTTTTGTTTTAAATTTTGCTGTAAGAAATCTTTCATTAATGCAGTCATATCCTAAAAGAGCATCACTGGTGTGTCTGTTGAGGAGCAAACCTACACCTTGGAGATGTTTTCCATCCTCCCTCATGAAAAGAGAAATTTAAAGTTATTTTTAAGTCTCGCACCTTTACCTGTCCATCTGGTCGCTTGCAAGCCTAGAATATCTGGGTTATAAGGCTGGAATTCCTGCGTGAGGACATCTAAAGAATAATCACTATGTAATGTCCTCATGTTCCACATTCCTGCAGAGAGAAAAATGATTAGTAGGATTTTTAAAGAAACTAGGTTTATTGAGATAGGTAGGACCAACAATATGAAACAGCCCCCTGAAAGTAGGCATGGGACAAAGACCTGTTCCTCCTCTGCTAAAGGCTGAAGTTGCTGATGCTGGTAGGAACTTCAGGCACCACCTTTGCAAGTGAACTTTTTCAAGAGCCATGTGGCCTGCCTGAGACACATTACTCCAGTTTAGGATTGACGATGCCCAACTAGTTATGTGAGATTCAAGTACCTGCGATGGCCTCTGATCAGGATTATCCACCAGCTGATATAAGGTATTCCATGCCTCTGCTCACTTAAGGCTGGCAACCCAGAAGCAAACAGAAAACATAATAATAATTTATTTCATGCAGGGGGTTACAGTAAAGCCAAGGTACAGGTAATTTTGGATATTAATTTAAATGTTCAACTGGCTTGATGCCCAAGCAGCAGATTCTCCCTCACAGAGGCCCACCAGTGCAGCAAGTCCAGGATCCATAATCAAGCTCAAAGATATAAAACAGTCCAGTCTAGTAGGTATAGATGGTCAGCACCAGGACCCTGTGAAGTTAACCACTCCTCAGCAGGGCTGATAAAAAGAGAAAAGTGACCACAGATGACCAGATCAGTAGGCTATACTGAACTGGCAGCCCTCCTCTTCCATTCCCTTTCAAAAGAGAATATCTCTTTTGAAAGGTACTAATGGCCTGCACCATGAGAAGGCAGGGTCAGACATTAGGCGCTAGAAAATACACTGAACTTATTTTACTTATTTTAAAACTTGGCCGGTTCTGTGCATCATCACTGGGGATTGCACAGAAACATCACTGGAAATCATAATTTCTTTCTTTAGTCATTTTGGAAAAAAAGTTTTCTTTTGGCTAATCATAGTGTAAAAATAGCTGGGCCTCTGGATGTAAACTCGGTTTTCAGGTGAGATCCTGGAAGGGTTAAAAAAACTGCCCTGCATGATTAATCAATTTTTTGTTTTACAAAGTAGTGACTGAAAGGTGTGTTGAAAAAAGATCTATATACTAAGTTAAGGGCAACATCCACTGACTAAAACTGTCTTTCATGATCTCACATATGAGTCAATAGTTATAGAATATGAAGCAGTGTCATTTGGTAGACCCACTGCTTGCAATTATTAAATAAAATCATTCGAAGGTCATGTGGCACTGGTCACTAAGTCAGTAGAGGCACTGGAGTACTGCTTGTCTTGTGATGACACAAGCAGAAAGGTTCAGAAAGGTTTAAGCAAATTAACTAATGGTGAATTTGTTCTGATGCATAGACTGTTATCTGTGATTTTTGTTAGAGTAATGCATTTAGTGACTATTATGATATGCATTGGCCTTGCAGCAGACATTAATTACTGTAGATGGCAGCTATCATGCAAATGGAATATTGACTAAGGCCTGTTTTAAAATCAACATTATTTGTCATGTATCCTTGTGGGGGTAAAAGTGATTCTTATGCTAATAGAATAGTACTGTGAATAGCATAGTAAAATAAGTTCAGTGTATTTTTAATAAGATATATTATATCTATAACAATACACATTAAAGTTTCTTTAAATTTCACCATATGAATTTAGCATTGCATCAATCAAATTAAATGTAAAAGCATTAAATTGTTTGCATTCTTTAATTCAGAACACCAAATTCAAATTAAAAAACAAAATACAGCAGCTGTACAACAAAACAAGGCAACAAAGAAAAAACACGAAACCTGACAATGACATCTGATACAAATTAAACAGAAATTAACAATAACAACCATTTATTAGCAAACTACTTGCTGATGAAGACTTCACATCTAGTACATGAATGTTCTTCAAGAATAAATGAATTCAAGAAATTTCAGGAATAAATGAATTCAAGAATTCAAGAAATTCAGTGAAAAAAAATTTTTTTTTCACATTTACAGTGCAAAAAGATTATGAGCAGAAAAAGCTCTTTCATAAAAATAAAGGTGTAACTAAACACCAACTTGAATAAAAACAATATAAAAATACTAACCAACAACAGCTTGTACAGCAACCCTCAAGTAGCCTTTGACATCTCCTTTCTCATTGACAATTGCCACCTTCTGAACCAATGGTACTGGGTATAACAAATTACTGAGGTATACAAAAGCCCTATAAATGAGAGAAAATCTAAAATCAACTTATTTCACAAGAATGCAATTAAAAATAACCTAAAATTCTAAAAAAAATTTAATTATTTATAAAACTTTGTGTAATTATTTATAATACATTTCTTTAAAATAATTTAAACTACACAGGAATTTGTTTAAAAAGGATTTTTAATTCATGATTAAGCTGTACTACCAAAAGTTTTTGAGCAACACTAGTCTACATTAAGCTTAATACTATTTTCTCATAGTCAAGCCATGAGTATTATTCATCTTGGTAAACTATCACTTATAAGGACACTTTTACAAAAAGTTCCCAACTAAAGAGGTGTAAATTGTTACCGTTTTTTAGGTGTCGTCCATACTTCTAGCAGGCTCAGCCGGTCATGGTATTATCCTTGCAGGGCCCAGCTTTCAGAATTCAACTCGATTGCCAGTGACTTCCCACTGGCAGTTGTTGTTGATGTATAGCACAAATGTTTTATTACTCAAGTTCCGGATACCAGTCTAAGTTTTTTGCACTGTAAACACTATTCTGAATGCAATTTACCTCCAACTCATGGATTTGTGTTGCACATTCTTTAAAACTCATACTGTAGAACATGAGTTGCAAAAAGTTCCCCTTTTTATGTTTAAACATCTTAAAAAAAGTTCAACGAACTTTACTTTCAACTCACAAAGCATTAAAACAACTTTAAAAGGCTTCAGCAAACTTAAATTTCAAGTTAAAGAATGTTAAAATTACAGACATAACATTCCCCAGGGATCTCCCTCTCCATGCTGCTACGGTGACATGTTTTGTCCTACACCAGTAGGACTTATTCTGGCACTGTACCACTTGATGTTACAGCTTTAAGTAGAAATCTCCCTCTATCAGTGAGTTTAGGTTTCATCATGCTGCTCATGCAGCAGAAGGTTCCATGTCACCAGAAAGGGTGGGATTTCAGTATCACACAAGTGATCTTTATGTAAATTAATCATAAAGTTTTCAGTATATTACAATTGATATTTATTTGGAAATGCTGCTTTGGCCTTATAGGCTAAATTTTCTACTTGTAATTGATTTTGTAGAATTGTTTGCAATAAAACTGTATGAAATTTTTTTTATTTATGTTCTATTGATGTTCTAATATATGTTGCTCATATGATCTATATGTTTTTCCTATGTATTGATTCCCCCCCCCCCAGTTCATTTTCATCATCATGTATCTCTATGTTATATACTCCTCCCTCCTGTTGGAATACGTTTATCTCTATCATCAATAATTATTTTTTTGATTGTATTAATTACTGTATGTGGCATTTTTAATTCATATTTGTTTAATGTATATTTTATAGTTTTGGATATGCCAAGGATATAAGAGAAACTGTGTGTAAATTGTATTTTATTTGCTATTTGTGCTAGGTTAGGTTGTGATGTTTGTTGTGTTTTAAATTTATCCATTCTCAGGATTTTATTCACAAATTTATCAGGGTATCCCCTGCAGACTTTGTTATATCATATATTGTTTTTATTTCTTTCTGCAGTATTTTAGTATTGAATAAATATCTATAAGCTTGTATGAAATATGTGCTTATAGTTTCTTTAAACATCTCTCAATTCCTTTTTTGAAATTTTTAATAACAAAGAAAACAATTATATGGTATTTATAAATTCATGAACAGAAATAATCTTCAAAGGCAAGAGAGGGAGGGAGCATGAAAATGAATTAAAGAGAAATGGCATGTTGAGTTTATGGCATATTAAGATGAATTAAGAGAATGGCATATTAAGATGATGATGATGATGATTACCCCTCTTTCTGAAAAATGTAAAGATTCTCTTTGAGGTAAATAGATGAAAAGTCACCAATAAACACTGATGTATCTCTCATAATATAGATCTATTAGCATGTTGGTAAATGTCTTATGAGCAGAGTCAATAAAGAGAAGATAATATTAGTAAAATTCCAAATTTAATCATAATGGTAAAAGGCACTTAGTACATAGTTGCAGAGCACTAATAGACAACAGCTGGTAATTTCATTGGGGATGTGCCAAAGTTTACATCATAATCTCTTGAAAGAAAAATGCATTGCAACAAAATTTTAGAAATAATAAATATGTCATATCATATATACTTGTT
Source organism: Ryuthela nishihirai (assembly GCA_038380435.1). NCBI lineage: Eukaryota > Metazoa > Arthropoda > Arachnida > Araneae > Heptathelidae > Ryuthela > Ryuthela nishihirai. Next base: position 13,129,470 of record JAWZYU010000020.1, on the reverse strand, counting down.
TCATATTGCTGCTAACATCTTTTTGACAATTTTGTGCAAATTTTTCAAGAGATCATGATGTAAACTTTGGCACTGCCCCCATTGAAATTACCAACTGTTGTCCATTAGTGCTCTGCAACTATCACCTGTAAGTGCCATATACCATATTATCGATTAAAACTGGAACTTGGCTACCCTTAACTTCTCTTTTATGACTCTGCTTGAGTTAGAGCACATTTACCAATACGCTTATAAATCTACATTATGTGAGATATGCAAGTCTTTATTGTTGACTTTTCATTGAGAATTATTTCCTTTTATACTCTTTGGGGAAGAAACCACCAGTTTGATATCCTGTGAGGAAATATTCCCTATATGAAATACACTGCTCACAAAAATTAGGGGATATTTCAAAATGAAAATGAATATTTAAAAATAATTTAAAATTCTCTGTCATTGAGCATTGCTCAATGACAGAGAATTTTGCATTGCTCAATGACAGAGCATTGCTCAATGTCATCATCTGTCATGAGCATTGCTCAATGACAGAGAATTTTAAATTATTTTAAATTAATTTTTTAGCAAGAAGGTCTTTTAATTGTATACTTAAAATGAATATGTTTCAGAAACCTTTGGTTACTAGCTTTGTTGATTTCAAAATGGCTTTCGACTCTGTTGGTCATCATAATTTGCAGTTGATTTTCAGATCATATGGAATACCAGACAAGTTAGTTAACATAATGACTCTCACACACTGAGTCATGTGTGAGAGTTGGTAAGGCTTATAGAAATAGGTTTAGCATTGCTTCTGGTATTCAGCAAGCATGCATTTTGTCTCCTTTTCTCTTTAGTTTGGTTATTGATTATGTTATGCAAAATTCACTGCAAGGGAAAGATTTTGGCCTTAATGGTCTTAAGATACGAAAATTTCTAATTGAGATATTGCTGATGATTTAGCCCTTTTGGCAAATGAAGTAGAATAGGTTTGGTGATAGAGAGAGAGAAAACTAAAGTGATGAAAATTGGTCAAAGCAGGCTTTTGTTCAGTTAATCTGAATGGTTGTGCCTTTGAGCAAATGTCTCAGTTTAATTATCTTGGGAGTTATCTAATAGATACTGGTGATGTATGGCATGAAATTTAACAGGTGAATAGGGATTGCCTCTGTGACTTTTATGAATCTGTGGAGAGTGTGGAGAAATAGACATATACACCTAAAGGCTAAAATTAGACTGTATAATAGTTTGGTTTTCTCTAGGGTAGTATTCAGAGTGCTTAAATGCCTAAGATTTATCCTGTTCATGTTAGCACTTTAGCATCCTTGCAAATAATACACTGCTCACAAAAATTAGAGGAACAACTTCCTTTGACTTGTCATTTGCTTTTCAGATGTTCTTGTTTAATAAAAAAAATTCAAATGCTTCTTTTTTTTATCGCTTCATATTCATTTTGAAATATCCTCTAATTTTTGTGAGCAGTGTATTATTTGCAAGGATGCTAAAGTGCTAACATGAATAGGATAAATCTTAGGCATTTAAGCACTCTGAACAAAACATGTTTGGCACTCCCACAGCCCTGCTATAGTTGCTCCCAATCTTTTTCATGTTGCTAACATTTCACATAATTAATTTTTTTCTAATTTTATTTAATAGGTGCATAATTAAATGAATAACATATCATTTCTGTCAAATATGAGCTGCTTGTTTCTAGAGAAAAATGAAGATTTTTATTTTCCGAATTTAACAATAGCAATTTGTTTAGATTCAAGAGATTTTTTTCGACATATTTATTCATATTATCATCATCATCACCACCCTCAAGCAGCCATAGGCTACAGAGGTGTCCACCAGACAGTGCAATTTAGTTCTCCAAGCATATCTGTCCTGATCTATATCTGCTGCATTTGCCACTACACACCAATTCTAATAAGGTCCTGTTTGACATTGTCTACCTACTGCATTCTAGGTCTTCCCCTCTTTCTGAGGACTTTAGGCACACTGTTCATAACCTTATTTGCTAATCTATAATTATCCATATGGGCAACATGGCCAAAGCAATGGAGTTTCTCTCTGCACAATATGCTGCTTAAAGGAGGTTGCAGACTCCTTTGCTTAACCTCATCTTTACTTACAAAGTTTAACCATTTACTGCACCAGATACTGTGTAAGCATCTAGTTTCCTGTTATCTTGTTTACAAAGTATCTAAGTTTCACTACCATAACTAACCCTAGAGAGAACTAAACTATTATACAGTCTAATTTTAGCCTTTAGGTGTATATGTCTATTTCTCCACACTCTCCATAGATTCATAAAAGTCACAGAGGCAATCCCTATTCACCTGTTAATCTCATGCCACACATCACCAGTATCTATTACATAACTCCCAAGATAATTAAACTGAGACATTTGCTCAAAGGCACAACCATTCAGATTAACTGAACAAAAGCCTGCTTTGACCAATTTTCATTACTTTAGTTTTCTCTCTCTTTATCACCAAACCTATTCTACTCCATTTGCCAAAAGGGCTAAATCATCAGCAATATCTAAATCAGAAATTTTCGTATCTTAAGACCATTAAGGCCAAAATCTTTCCCTTGCAGTGAATTTTGCATAACATAATCAATAACCAAACTAAAGAGAAAAGGAGACAAAATTCATGCTTGCTGAATACCAGAAGCAATGCTAAACCTATTTCTACAAGCCTTACCAACTCTCACACATGACTCAGTGTGTTAACTAACTTGTCTGGTATTCCATACGATCTGAAAATCAACTGCAAATTATGACGACCAACAGAGTCGAAAGCCATTTTGAAATCAACAAAGCTAGTAACCAAAGGTTTCTGAAACTCCAAACATTTCTCAAGAATCTGCCTAAGTGAAAATATCTGATCTACATATCCCCTACTACTTCTGAATTCACATTGCTCATCACGCAACTGCCCATCAAACAGATCTGTGATCACCTTTTTTGAAAATAGGGATAACAATAGCTCTGGTAAAATCCTTAGGAACCATGCCTTTATCATAAAAGATATTCAGAATTTCAATCATCCAAGTGGTAACCAAAACATTCCCAGCTCTAAGCATTTCCGTAGTAATTTCATCTACATCTGAGGATTTATGTAATTTAAGTTAGAAACAGCTAAAATAACTTCAGACTGTGTTATAGGGCCAACATTAAAGCCAGTAATGCATCTATCATCATTACAACAAACAATGAGAATAGAACTAACCACATTGTTTAGAACATCACTGAAATGCTCAGCCCACCTAGCCATGACAGAATCCTCGCCTTCTATAACCTTACCTAGTTTATCCTTCAATCCCTGTATACCTGTTCGTTTTCTACCACACAAAACATTAACTATCTGGTATAGCTCTCTGCTATTGTGCTGTCTAATTCCTCGTCTTTGTCAGCCAAGCCATCAAGTCAAAGATTCTTATCAGCAGCTAACTGATTCTTTACACATTTATTAAGCTCTCTGTGATGCTTTCTATTGGGACTAGTAGGGTATTGATTAAGGACATTCCTGCAGTTCTTTCTTTCTGAAATAAGCTCAAGTGCCTTATCACTCAAATAATTCTGCCTCCTCTGCTCCTTTTTTCCTAAAAGGGTACTGTTAGTTTCCAAAAAAGCCTGTTTAAAATGCTCCACATTCTTCCTCAAGTTCAGTAGCAAGCAAACCATGACTATCATAATGATTAAGTAACCTATCATGGTGAGCTTTAGCTATAACTGGGTCTTTCAGAGCTTCAGAATGAAAGGTAAATTTTTTAATCTTAGAGAAATACTTCTTAAGTTTAAGTTGCAAGACACTTTTAACAAAGTAATGGTCAGATCTAATATCTGCTCCCCTATATGACCTGGAATTCCTAAGGGAAATAGCCCATTTGCTGTTAATACATAATCAATCATATTCTTATGCAGCCCATCTGGTGGAACCCACGTGTATTTATGTATGTTAGTTATTCTCAAACAGGAAGATATCATTCTGAATTTAACATCGATCAATTTTAGTGGAAAAATTGTCTTGATCCAGGTGGGATACAAACCCACAATCTCCCGATAACATGTCAGGTGCTTTGGACCACTGAGCTACTGGCTGCCAATCAAAATCTTCTCTAATTGATGCTAAGAGAGAGTTTATGAGACTAAATCTTGCCCAAGCAAAATGAAATAGATTAATTTAGTTAATATTTCTGGTTAGGAATGATACCAAATTCTAACAGTAAAAAAAGGATTCATCATCTATAATAAATTATATTTGAACTATTCTGCTAAAATTGTATTTTTCCACTGTAGCTGCATCTCCAAACAGAGCAGAAAATTCCAAAATTCCTGATACAATGAATTTAAATAAGAAAATTTTTTTTTTCTAATTACCTGTTAGTGATAAGAAATTGTTTATTTAAAGTATTTCAGATATTAAATTTTTAACAGAAAAACCTAAAAGTATCAGGTTTAAAGAGTCTTCAAAACAAGTACTGCAGCTATATAGACCAATATATATATATATAGGCTATATTGGTCATTATAGCCTATTTAAAGTCTCCCTACCTTCCAATCTCACACTATGCTAATGCGATGCACTAGTTTAAAAGGGGTGTTGAGGGGCACAAATTTTCGCATGAAAGATGCAAAGGTATGTTGTATAAGATAGGGTTTCGATATTCAATTACAATGAAAGAAATAGAACATGGCAGGAACCTATTTACATTACACTCAGCTATAAATTCTCATCTGTCTAGTAACAGCTGTACAGTGAATCTTTCTTTCCCTTAACCATTATGACTCCTTGAATCTGGCATTTTACCCCATTTTGTACAGCAAAGTTTTGCTCAGAGCTTAAATAACTCAGCCCAAATCATCAGATTGTCTTTGTGAAATGGCATTATGCTGATCAAGATCTCTTGATCGACCTCTAATCGATGCTATGAACAGGAGTTCATAGCATCGATTAGAGGAGATCAGTGGTCCAGAGCATCTGACATCTTATCAGGAGGTCGTGGGTTTGTATCCCATCCAGCTAAAGACAATTTTTCCTCTAAAATTGATCACTGTTAAATTTAGAGTGATATCTTCCTTAATACATGAATAAATATATCAGAAAAAATCTCTTCAATCTAAATAACTGTACACTAAGAATATACTTGCCATCTTCATGACATGCTCGTCATTGTTTCTTGAGGCTGAGAGCAGCTGGGATAATACCTTCATGAAACACGGAGAATTGTGTACTGTTGGTAGAAAGTTCATAGCATCAATTAGAGGAAATTTTGATTGGCAGCCAATAGCTCAGTGGTTCAGAGGACCTGACATGTTATCAGGAGGTTGTGGGTTCGTATCCCACCTGGCTCAAGACAATTTTTCATCTAAAACTGATCGATGTTAAATTCAGAGTGATATCTTCCTTAATAGTAATTTATACTAAATGACTGGAAAAGGTAAGTGATAATATATTATTAGGTGTATAAAATGCCTAGAAGATCTCATTATCAGTTAAAATAACAGAGTTGGATTTTTTTCATCCCCTAGGGTTAAGGGGCAAATCAGTCAGTGAACATAAAATAACCATAAACTGGAAAGAGAGTAATGTACCAATCCCCAGTGATGATGCACAGAACCGGACAGGTCTAGCACCTAATATCTGAACCCAGCTTCTCATGGAGCAGGGCATTAGTACCTTTCAAAAGATCTGATGGTCCATCCATTCACTTTTACTTTTTCTTAACCAGTTTTTCTTTATTTACGTTATATTTTTCATTTTAAGGATTATTTCATTTTTTGGACTTCGTAATTCTCATTTCCGAGCTGAAGGAGTTGTGCATGAGAGAGATGTAGCAGAGATTTGGATAGATGTGTGTTGTAAGTACTCCAACTTTTGTATGTATTCTTCCATTGATTTTGGTGAGTCTTTGAATTTTTGGGAAATAAACTTTGTTTGTTTTAGAAACTTTAATTAAACTTGCCAATCCTTTTTGAATTCTTACTCGATAAGTAACGCTAGAGAAATACCTAAAAAACCTTATTTCAACTTTAATCGGCAAGTTAATATTAAATAATTAAACCACAGCTACTATAAATATCAATTTAATCATGATTAAAGCTGTATTACATAATAAGGTCTTTGAAATTCATCACAAGTATGGGGTGTGTTTAACAAAGTTATTACAGATTCAGTCTTATGGATAAGTCCTTTTGGCGTTGATCTCGACTTTATCATTACTTTGTTTAAAATGCTATATGTTTATCTTATCTTGTATTATTAACCTTTATCCTAGTATAAAGGTAATCAAGAGAATGATAAATTATACTTACCATAGTCCATCTTGTCTAGTACAACGGCTTTGGAAGATCTCTGCTTGATATTATGCTGTTTTTAAGAAGAGTACCTCTACTTGATGTTACAATCAGCTGTAGGCTTATATCTTCTAATTTCTTCCAAGCATTACTAGTCCTTATATAATGCATTCTTCGATGTTCACTTAATGTAATGGATATAGGTGGATGTTGAGATGTTAATTGTTGATAACTTTTTAAGCCTTTGATGTCAATCCTGGCATGCTAATGCTTAGTAATTGTTGGTTGATAATCACTTAGCTGGCATTGCTATCACTCTTCCACTATTAATTAGTGCATAAACTGGAATAACTATGAATATGCTGCACACCACCCACTCTTACGAACATTCTTAATTTTCTTCTTAAACAAAGACTTCATAAAAACTTCTAAGAAAATATCAATGCTTAACTTTAAAACATTAAAACTTTAAAAGTTAACTCCCTTTACATGCTCTTGAAGCAATGCATTTCACCAACTTAATATCATGTTGGCATTCTCAAGCTCAGCTCTTAATAATGTTATCATCAGCCTTTTATATGTATCTCGCTGAAGTCATGTGTTGTGACGTAATTGGGTATACGCCCACCATATACTAAACAAGGAGATTCCATGCAGCGGGCAGAGGTGGGATGTCAGTGTTACATATATACGGTTACGGTTTTTATTTATCAGAAGTTTTTCTGTATTGAAATTTTGTTTTGGAGCGGCAATGACCTTGTATTCAATATTATTCACACCACCCACTCTTATGAACGTTGTTAATGATTAACAAAGACTTTATAAAAACTTCTAAAAGAATATCAATGCTTAACTTTAAATCATTAAAACTTTAAAAGTTAACTCCCCTTGTCTGTTAAAAGTTAACTCTCCCTTAACCCCCCTTAAGACTCTGTCTGGACTCACGGCCAACGTTGCCATGAGACACATTGAAAATTTTGCGCTAATAACTCCCAGAAATAATTAATACATTTAACATAGTTATACCATCAATTAAATTTACATGTGAATCAGAACAGAATGCTAAATTACCTTACCTTGACATTTAAATTACACGTAAGCCTACATATTTTGAGACCACAATGTATAGAAAACCAATGTATATTTCAAATTGCATACCAGTGGACTTAGTACATCCATCAAAATGCAAAAAATCTGGCATTTACTCACATTTCATTCGAGTGTATCGTTATTGCTCTGAATGGAGTTCATTACATAATGAATTACTATACATCAAAACAAAGGCTCAAGAAGTAGGATATACATTGCAACAAAGGAATAAATGGGATAAAAATGCAAAATATATAGTTGAACAGAATTCACAAATTCCATTAAATCAAGAACTTAATACACCTATCCCTCAATTTACACTGAAGATAGGTTCTGCACAAAACCGTGTAAATCGAAATCTTGGATTTTGCTATGTAAAACCGTGTAAAACGAAAAAAACACTAAAATGTGCATAATTCAGTCATTTATTTACGTAAAACAAAAGCAAGACATCTTGAAAAACATAAAATTACACTTCATTCATAAAATAACAAATATGTGTAGGTAATATAAGTACATATTTAATTCATTTTACATCAGGAACAAAAAATATAAGATCCTTAAAAAAATTAACAATAAGTTTAATTATTGTCATCACTTTCATGGACTATCAGTCTTTTCTTCCTGATTGGTATGATGTCACTATCATCACTCGATAGTTCTTGATGCGATTCTGGTTCAATGGTTGATGAATTAGGGACAATCTCAGATCGACGAGACTTTGTAATGAAATCCGCAATTAACAATTGTGTAGGTTTTTTTGTTAAATCTTTATAGACCTCCTCATATTGATTTAAGCACTTACTAATATCCTGCTGGAATCGGAGAGCTAGTTCAACATTCGGGTCAGTTTGTAAAAAATGATTACCCAATTTTCTCCCCAATTCAAGTCCTACGCTGATGACTCTTGCTGTGAATGCAACTGGTTCAGATTGCTCTTCATCAGGATCATTGTCTTCATCACGTTTATTTGTTTCATGAATCATGTTAACTAAATCATCCTCATCTAGTTCTTCATCAGCCATTATTTCTTCAATATCTGCCTCAGCTAAATCCTCAAAACCTTCTCCTCCTATAGTATGCACCAACTCAGTGATCTGAGAATATTCATGCTCTAATGGTAATCTATAATTCTCACCTTCAACAGCATCTGGCCATATTACTTTCCAGCAGGCATTGACGTTGATTATTTAATCTGGGTATATGACAGTCCAACATGCTTACCATGCTTAACATAACCTATAGTATGCACCAACTCAGTGATCTGAGAATATTCATGCTCTAATGGTAATCTATAATTCTCACCTTCAACAGCATCTGGCTATATTACTTTCCAACAGGCATTGAGCGCTGATTATTTAATCTGGGTATATGACAGTCCAACATGCTTAACACAATCTAAGATTGTAAATTTCTTCCAAGCATCCATAAGAGTAAGAGATCCATCATTCTCCATTTGTTCTAAAACATACCTGAAGGTTTGCTTGATATACAGTGCCTTGAAAGTCGAAATTATCCCTTGATCTAACGGCTGTAATAAGGAAGTTGTATTCTTTGGTAAAAAAAACAATTTGTACATTTTCGTGTTGTAAATCTTGAGGATGACATGGTGCATTATCAATTAATAGAAGGGCCTTAAAAGTTATTTAAGTTATTTACAAATTACAACAGTTAACAAAAGTTATTTAAGTTTTTACTTAAATAACTTTTGACATCTGGGACAAACAAGTTATGAAACCATTCATTGAAAACCATGGCAGTGACCCATGCTTTCTTATTAGCCATCCAATAAACGGGAAGGTTTTTGATGTTTATTTCTTTAAATGAGTGTGGTGTTTTCGATTTGTTAATAACAATGGTTTCATTATATGATCACCTGAAGTGTTGCTACAGAAAAAAAAACCTACACTACAGATCGCCTGAAGTGTTATACGACTTTTTGCTGCCTTATGACCACTAACTGATTTGTGAGCTTTAGCCAAATAGGTTCTTTCTGGCATTTTTTTCCAGAATAACCCGGACTCGTCAGCATTGAAGACCTGGTCAGGAATGTAGGAGTTGGCGGCAATGATTTCAGCAAATTTTGCTGGATATTGTTGTGCTGCATCCGAATCAGCAGATGCTCTTTCACCTTTCAATCTTAGATTATATAAAGAATGCCTTTGTTTAAATCTCTCGAACCAACCATGGCTTGCGGAAAAAGATACCTTCTTTTCATCTGGCGAAGTCGACGGTAACTGATTCTTAAGTGTTTCATAAATCTTTAAAGCCTTATTTGCAGTGGCACTGGTATCAATTGGAACCCGCTTTTGAGTTTGGTCTTCTAGCCATATCATTAATGCCTTTTCCATATTTTCCATTTTAACATCTCTTACATATGAAATTGTGCTCATACTTGTGCAAGATCCAGCTGCTACACTTTTTCTAATGGAGTCTTCATTTTTTCTTATTGTCCTTATTGTGGCTTCATTCATGGAGTAAAATTTAGCAACATCTGTTACTCTTTCTCTATTATGTAGACGATCTAATATTTTAATTTTTGTTTCTAAAGAAATAACTTTACTTTTCATTTGATTTTTTTTAAAAATCTTTTGGCATTATAAAACCTTAAAAAATTTACGTAAATTATAAAAATGCCAGAAAAACTATAAATGTTGGAAACTTACCAGTAGATATTTAAATAATAAAATAAAAAAATGCACAATGATGTAAAGCCTTGCTGCTAAAATGATACTGCACTACTTCACATGAACCAGATAGCTTTACTATTGTGAAATACTATGGGGATTCCCCGTGTTGTAAAATATAGGGGAATCCCCGTTGTTGCCAGTGTTACCAAAGGAATGAGATTAAAAAATGACTTGAAATATATATGCAGCCGAATATATTTTTACTAGTTTTTGAAATTCGTTATTTTATCAACCGTGTAAAACCGAAATCGTGTAAAACAAGTACCGTGTAAATTGGGTGATAAGTGTATTGATAAATATGCTAAAAGTTTTCCACAAACAAAACTATGACTAATATTCTTAAAATATAATACAATATTACCAACAAGCATGACACACACAATTAAAGATTTAATAATAAATGACAGAGATAAATGCCCACCCATGGGCGGTGTATATGAAATATATAATCCCAACCCAACACCAATTTTACAGGGTAAAGATGCACATATAGGTAAAACCTACAAACAGTTTAATCTAGAATGAATGAACACCAAAATGATATTAAAAAACGAATTCAAAACACAGCTCTAACACAAACAATAATACAAAATAATCTAAAAGTTAATAATATTGAATACAAGGTCATTGCCGCTCCAAAACAAAATTTCAATACAGAAAAACTTCTGATAAATAAAAACCGTAACCATATATGTAACACTGACATCCCACCTCTGCCCGCTGCATGGAATCTCCTTGTTTAGCATATGGTGGGCGTATACCCAATTACGTCACAACACATGACTTCAGCGAGATACATATAAAAGGCCGATGATAACATTATTAAGAGCTGAGCTTGAGAATGCCAACATGATATTAAGTTGGTGAAATGCATCGCTTCAAGAGCATGTAAAGGGAGTTAACTTTTAAAGTTTTAATGTTTTAAAGTTAAGCATTGATATTTTCTTAGAAGTTTTTATGAAGTCTTTGTTTAAGAAGAAAATTAAGAATGTTCATAAGAGTGGGTGGTGTGCAGCATGTTCGTAGTTATTCCAGTTTATGCACTAATTAATGTGGAAGAGTGATAGCAATGCCAGCTAAGTGATTATCAACCAACAATTACTAAGCATTAGCATGCCAGGATTGACATCAAAGGCTTAAAAAGTTATCAACAATTAACATCTCAACATCCACCTATATCCATTACAATAAGTGAACATCGAAGAGTGCATTATATAAGGACTAGTAATGCTTGGAAGAAATTAGAAGATATAAGCCTACAGCTGATTGTAACATCAAGTAGAGGTACTCTTCTTAAAAACAGCATAACATCAAGCAGAGATCTTCCAAAGCCGTTGTACCAGACAAGATGGACTATGGTAAGTATAATTTATCGTTCTCTTGATTACCTTTACACTAGGATAAAGGTTAATAATACAAGATAAGATAAACATATAGCATGTTAAACAAAGTAACGATAAAGTCGAGATTAATGCCAAAAGGACTTATCCATAAGGCTGAATTTGTAATATCTTTGTTAAACACACCCCATATTTGTGATGAATTTCAAAGACCTTATTATGTAACACAGCTTTAATCATGATTAAATTCACAAGTTAGTATTGCCTGGCACCTGACAAAGCTATCCAAAATTTTGAATAAATTTGCATCAGACAAAAGGTCAAACTTGAAAAGTTAATAATCTTTGGAGCGTTACAGAGAGATATTCTCTTTTGGAAGGGGAGGGCTGCCAGATCAGTGTGGTCTACTGATCTAGTCATCTATAGCTACTTTTTTCTTCTTTTTCCTGCCCTGCTGAGGAGTGGTCAACTTTACAGGGTCCTGGTGCTGACCATTTATACTTACTAGACTGGATTGGTTTATGGCTTTGAGTTTGATTATGGATCCTGGACTTACTGCACCTGTGGGCTATTGTAGAGAGGGAATCTGCTGCTGCATTTTCTGTTTGCTTGCGGGTTGCTGCCCTAAGTGAAGAGAGTTGCAGCATATCTTATATCTTATATCAGCTGGTGGATAAACCTGATTAGAGGCCATCGCTAGTACCTGAACCCTCACTTAGGTAGTTGGGCATCGTCAATCCTAAACTAGAGTAACGTGTCTCAGGCAGGTCATATGGCTCTTGAAAAGGTGGTGCTTGAAGTCCCTACCAGCATGGGTGGCTTCACTCTTTAGAGGTGGGGAAACAGTCTTTGCCCCATGCCTGCAATCAGGATGCTGTTTGATATTGTTGGCCCTACCTCTTTCAATACACCTAGTTTCTTTAAAAATCCTACTAATAATTTTCTCTCTGCAGGCATGTGGAATGAGAGGATGTTACATAGAGATTATTCTCTTGATGTCCTTATGCAGGAATTCAGCATTATAACCTAGATATTCTAAGCTGGTAATAGACCAAATAGATAGGTAAAGGTCAGACACTTAAAAATAACTTTAAATTTCTCTTTTCAGGAAGAGATGATGGAAAGCATCTGCAAGGCGTAGGTTTTCTTCTGAGCAGACATGCAAGTGATGCTCTTCTTAGATCTGAATGCTTTAATGAAATATTTCTTACAGAAAATTTTAAAACAAAAATTAAAGACTTGAATATCATCTGCTGTTATGCCCCCACAGACGACTCTGATGGGAATGAGAAGGAAACATTTTACAGCCAGCTTCAGGATATTTTGAATTCTGTGAAGAAAGGAGATATTTCTGTCATGCTAGGTGACTTCAGTGCTAAAGTTGGTACTGACTCTGACCATTGGGCAGGAGTTTTAGGTCCCTTGGCATTGGTAGGTCCAATGGGTTGGGTTGTTTTATCTCTGAGTGGCACTTTTTTTTGCACACCATGGGCTAAATGTCCAGGTCACAAGGACCCCGAAGGTTCAGAGAAGGTTGGGGGAGGGGACCCACTGGAACAGCAGTTGGGAGACAGATGGTAGCCTCCCATCAAGGTCATCCAGCGTATTCTTTAACGTGAACAGGGTATGGCTCTCCCGCACATGGGGGCCATGGCTTAATGTCCCATATGATGGACGGCAGCCTTTCCAAGCCCATCGGTGTCTCCTGACCGTGGGCAGGGTGGGGATTTTTGCGGAGATAAATCTCAACGCTGACCCAGCTAGGACTTGAACCTGGGAACTGCAGATCACGAGCATGGCATGCTACTGACTGAGCCACCCTGCCCCTGGTCCAATGGCAATGGTGAACATTTTCTACAGGTAAGTAAACTTAATGGTTTGCAAATAACTAACATATACTACAAATATTGGGACATTTATAAATACACATTTCATTTGATGGCTGCATAGGAATATGATTATATATTGATTAACAAATGAGCTAATTCTGTTAGGAATATCAGGTAGAAAAAAACCAATGATGAAACAGGTAAGTAACCTTAATGGTTTGCAAATAACTAACATATACTACAAACATTGGGATATTTATAAATACACGTTTCATTTGATGGCTGCATAGGCATATGATTATATATTGATTAACAAATGGGCTAATTCTGTTAGGAATATCAGATAGAAAAAAACCAATGATGTCACAATATTCTTTGCTGCAATATATTTTCATGGTGGAATATTATTCCTGTTATATGCATAAATAATACATTATACACTGTAACAGAATTGCTTTTACATATTTATTTTTTTGGATTCCCCTATATGGTGTTGTTATACTTGTGTGATTTTAATGTGATTTTTACAGTTCAAAATTTTACATACTAACAAGGAAATGTCTTTGTGCTACTCTGATATTCAGTAAACTTTACCATATGAAAATAAATTTATTTTATTCTGAGATTGAAAATTATATGATGGTAACATATCCATCATATATACACTTTTCTGTTCTAATAGTTTTAGTTAGGAGACTGAAAATAAAACTAAACATACTGACCTTCCTATAAGTCGAAACCAAGGAAATCTGTCATAGAATGGATCTCCTCCAGTAATACTTTCAACATTATACTCTGGAGAAGTTGGAGATAGCTCGGCTTCATTATGATACATCTCTCTCATTAGCTCCAGACGCTGCCTATAAAGAGAAATAAGTTTCTGAACTTGTAAACAGTTAAAGAGGAAAGGCTTTAAATTTTACTTAATTGAACAGTAAGATCAAACTACATACAATATTTCAGTTTAATACTCTGGTAATTATAGAGTTAGTCTTAAGTTGAGAAAAACTTTTTTCTCTACACATTATTACACTTATATAAGTTTGCATAACATATTATTTTAATAAAAATTATAGAAAAATAAAATTCTAATTTAGTTAAGCATGTAGAAGCATCATCAGATTAGTCAAGTGAACATGGGGTACAAAATTAATTACAAATTTTAACATTTGTTTACCCACATACATATACACAGTCATATTAGAATAATATGACCACCCACAGAATCACAGTGTACCCACCCAAGTGCACCATAGAATGCACATGACAAAGTCAACCATATGGAGATATAAGAGGCTGGCCAGGCCAGATGAGACATAGTGTGCAATGTGAGCACAATGAGCAGAGGCATTGATTTAACAGATATTCAAAACGGAATGATCATCAGCTACCACGCCAAGGGTGGAAGCATCTCAGAAACAGCAGACTTCATGGGCTATTCAAGAGGTACTGTAGTAAGGGTGTACCAAGAATGGACTGCTGACACACCGAGTACCTCCAAACATCATAACTGTGGAGCCCTAAAGGCCATCGACCTCAGAGAAGAACATTGCCTCTGTCGACTGGTAAAGGGCAATCGGCATGCAATAGTGCAGCAATTGACCACTCAAATGAATGCTGGGGCACCCAGATACATGTCCCCGATAATAGTAGGGCAAACCCTGTAATGCATGGGTCTCCGGAGTTGACACTGTAAAGGCGCCCATGTTAACAAGGTCCATCGGCAACGATGCCTGCAGTTCACATGAGATTACCGTCATTGGACAGTGGAAGAGTGGAAAAAGGTTGCCTTCTCTGACGAATCGAGGTTTCTACTCCACAGAAGTGACAGGCGGTGGTGGATATGGCATCAGACACACAAAAACCAACACCTGGTCACACTTGTCGGTCAAGTACAGGATGGTGGTGGCAGTGTATGTCTGGGAGATGTTTTCCTGGCATGACCTGGGACTGTTGGTACCACTGGATGGGCCACTGAACATCAATGGCTACCTGTCCATTCTCACTCCCCCCCAAAGTGGGACCTCCTTGTTGGGGGGGGGGGGTTACGATGCCTCTGAGAAGTTGGGTTCAGATCGCTGGTTCTCCAGGGTTCACGACTTCTTGCAGTTTCTGGTGGAGGGGCATTGAACTACTTGAGAACGGTAAGAGAGCCTCCAGTTCCGGTATGTCCCTGAGAAACTAAGAGCTGAAGCCCTGGTTGAGTTGCTGCAGTGGTGACCTGGTCCAGTGGATTACGATGCTGTCTTTGTAATATCGGGGTCAGAATACTGTTCTCTGGGGATCTTCGGCCCGTTCACAATGGAAAGGCTGAAGTTGAAGGCTCGCGACTGGGAGTGGTGACCCGGTTGATGGACTTATCGATAAAAAAGCCAAACTAAGATTACCATGTAACTCTTTAGGCTTCCAAATATAAGTTATAAACAAGACATGGTGGAGGATTTGAAGGAGCCTCCATGGTGGAGGATTTGAAGGAGCTCCATGGGTGCTGGCTCGTCGGTGTTTCTGGCGTGCCTTGCGGCCTCGATGGAGGGGCTGGCCGAGGGTCTGCAGACTGGGACCAAAGTCCCGAGTCGAGTGGACTTATTGGTCGGCCCCTGTGAAGTGAAAGGTCGTCTTGGTGCTCTGATGGAGAGGCTTTACCGAGGGCCTGCCAACTGGAATGGATCCCCAGTCGAGTGGGCTCCTTTATCGCCCCAGCGAAGTCTGGGGTGTCATAGAGTTGGGATGGAGCAGCCTTGTGGGGCCTGCAGACCGGGATTGGAGTCCCCGGTCATGTGGGTTGTCTGCTCGGCTGCAGCGAAGTCCGGCTCGAGGTATTGCTGGGGAGGCCGCCGGTTGGTGTCCCGGCGGAGAGGATGAAATTGAAGGTCATGCAGAACGGGATTGCAGCCCTATTATGTGTGACTTATTGATGGGAGAGCCTGAAGACTCTCCATCATGTTAGCTTCCCCATGCAAAAAGTTAGGATATCAGATCATATTTTCTGGCTCTATATTCAAAAGATACCATCTCATTTTTTGGCAAAGTATTTTGGACAAAATCCAGTGAGTGCTGGGCATATTCCTAGGCCATGATTCAAAAATCCCAAAAGATCCCACTCTCACTGCACCTCAATGATTATTTCTACAGACAGGCTAAAAATCCCAAGCAGTGTTTCTCTTTTCACTAGGTCTTCTCCCATGGTAAGGCAGATTCAATGCACAGCAGCTTAGACAGTCAGGAACCTGGCTAGTCGATAGTGGTTTCAGTGACAACTCCCTTATGGTGATATGCAGCCACAGCACTGCGATGCACCGGGATTGTCATGCATTATTTCGTTGTCCATTCTCGCTGATCACATGCATCCCTTCATGTTGGATGTTTACCCTGGTGGTGATGGTGTCTTCCAACAGGACAATGTGCCCTGTCATGTCGCTAAAGTGGTGTGTGACTGGTTCCAGGAACATGACAATTTTGTCTCTGTTCTGCCTTGGCTGGCGAAATTGCCTGACCTCAATCCATAGAGCACTTGTGGGACCATTTGGATCAACAAGTTTGGCATGTGGACCCACAACCATGTCATCTCCAGAACCTCCGTGCTCTGCTGGAGTCCGAATGGGCATGTGTGCCTCTGGCAACCTTCCAGAGCCTCATTGCATTCATGCCAAGCTGTCTCGCCACTGTCATCCGGACCAAGATGCTGCTGCTGCTGTCATCCAGACCACGGGTGGTTATTCCCATTATTAGGTAGGTGGTCATATTATTCTGATACGACTGTGTATACTGAGTTCATAGGAAATCTTGCAACACACAAATAAACAGTGAATGGAGAATAATAATATCTATAGGAAAAGGACTGTGCTGATTGAATGAGCAAGACTGTAGGGTTCTGGTGGTAAATGTAGGGAGTTAACAATGATTTCATAGCTCATGAATTATGAGAGATGACAAAACAAAGTTAATTACAAAGTTGTTGGGTAATATTGAAATAGTAGATAATGGCATATCATAGATATGAAATGATTGGGTCTAAGGCTGCAAAAACAGATTGCTCAAGAGTGCATCATGAGGATTTTAGGTTGGATTGTTTTATCTCTGAGCAGCACTTTTTTGCACACCATGGGCTAAATGGCCAGGTCACATGGACCCCGAAGGCTCAGAGAAGGTTGGGGGAGGGGACCCACTGGAACAGCTGTTGGGAGACAGCTGGTAGCCTCCCGTCAAGGCCATCCAGTGTGTTCTTTAACGTGCACAGGGTATGGCTCTCCCGCACACGGGGCCACAGCTTAATGTCCCATCCGATGGACGGCGGCCTTTCCAAGCCCATCCGATGCCGATGATGATGTCCCCTACTGACCGTGGGCAGGGCGGGGAATTTTTGCGGAGGAGGATTTTAGGAACAAATGCTGCAGAGATAATAGGTTGGGTTGATTTTACCTTTGAACAGCACTTTCTTGCACGTATTGGGTTAAATGGTCAGGTCACAAGATCCCCAAGGACTCAGAGAAGGTGGGGGAGGGAGAGAAGGGACTAGTTAGGATACATATAGATGGCTCTTGTCCAGGCAATCCAGTGTGTGTTTTTAATGTGCCCAGATTATGACTATCCTGCATAAGAGATCTCAGCTTTACATCCCATCTGATGAATAGCAGCCTTTCTACACCTGTCAATGTCCCCTTTCACACCAAGGGCAATGTGGAGGTTTAACGATAATAAATATCAATGCTAGTACAGGTGGGACTCAAACCTGGAAACTACAGTGTGCTACTGACTGAACCAATTCTTGCCCACCAAGAATCATTGGCTCTAGGTACAAACATCAAATATCATACCCCATAAATATGATCACACACCCATTATCACATAGGAGGGAAGTTAGTAGAGTGCATACATATCAATAGCAATGAAGCTATTGTACAATCAGTATATTTAATTAGGACTATTTGTGATAAGTACACTGATTGTGCAATGTGGTGCTTAGAAAACATAGCTATAAGACACAAAAAGAGCTATGATAAAATTGCACATTTCACTCATCAAAATTTCTCTTTTCAGGGAGGGACGACGATAGGTATCACCAAGGTGTGGGTCTGCTTCTCAGCAGACATGTTAGTGATGCTCTTCTGGGATATGGGTGCATTAATGAAAGGTTTCTTACAGCAAAATTTCAGACAAACGTTAAAAACTAGTATGTTATCTGCTGTTATGGCCCCACTGAGGATGCCGATGATGATGAGAAGGATATGCTTTATGGACAACTTCAGGATATTTTGAATTCTGTCAAGAAAGGAGATATTACCCTTGTTCTTGGTGACTTCAGTGCCAAAGTTGGTAATGACTCTGACCTTTGGGGAGGAGTAATAGGCCCTTTTGGTATTGGTAGCTGCAATGGCAATGGGCAATGTCTCCTACAGGTAAGTAAACTCAATGGATTCAGAATAACTAACACTTATTACAAACACTGTGACATACATAAGTACATATGGGTTTCACCCGATGGGCTGCAAAAGAATATGATTGATTATATATTAATTAACAGCAAATGGGTTAGTTCTGTTAGGAATACCAGGTCAAATAGGGGAGCTGAAATTGGATCTGACCATTACCTTGTTAAAAGTGTCTTGCAACTTAAACTTAAAAAGTGTTGTGCTAGGGTTAAAAATTTTAGTTTTAATACTGAAGCTCTGAAAGACCCAGTTATAGACAAAGCTTACCATGATAGGTTACTTAATCATTATGAGAGTCATGGTATGCATACTACTGAAGTTGAGGAAGAATGGGATCATTTTAAACAGGTTTTTTTGGACACTAACAGTACTCTTTTAGGAAAAAAGGAGCAGAGGAGGCAGAATATCTGAGTGATAAGGCACTTCAGCTTATTTCGGAAAGAAAGAACTGCAGGAATGTTCTTAATACCCTACTAGTCCTAATAGAAAGCATTACAGAGAACTTAATAAATGTGCAAATGATGTGCTGATGAGCTGCTGATAAAGAATCTTTGGCTTGATGGTTTGGCTGACAAAGCTGAGGAAGCAGTTAGACAGTACAACAGCAGAGAGCTGTACCAGATAGTTAATGTTTTGTGTGGTAGAAAACGGAGAAGTATACAGGGATTGAAGGATAAACAAGGTAAGGTTATAGAAGGTGAGGATTCTGTCATGGCTAGGTGGGCTGAGCATTTCAGTGATATTCTAAACAATGTGGTTAGTTCTATTCCCATTGTTTGCAATGATGATAGATGCATTGGTGGCTTTAATGTTGGCCCTATAACATAATATGAAGTTATTTTGGCTATTTTTAAACTTAAACTTCATAAATCCACAGGGGTAGATAAAATTACTATGGAAATGCTTAGAGTTGGGAATGTTTCGGTTACCACTTGGACGACTGAAATTCTGAATATCTTTTATGATAAAGGCATGGTTCCTAAGGATTTTACCAGAGCTATTGTTATCCCTATTTTCAAAAAAGATGATCGCACTTCTTGTGATAACTATAGGGGTATCAGCCTACTCTCTGTTCCAGGTAGAGATCTTTCCATGATTGTGTTTAATAGAATTAAGAATCTTGTTGACAGTCAATTGCGTGATGAGCAATGTGGATTCAGAAGTGGTAGGGGATGTGTGGATCAGATATTTTCACTTAGGCAGATTCTTGAGAAATGTTTAGAGTTTCAGAAACCTTTGGTTGCTAGCTTTGTTGATTTCAAAAAGGCTTTCGACTCTGTTGATCGTCATAATTTGTGGTTGATTGTGAAATCGTATGGTATACCAGACGAGTTAGTTAACATAATGAAAGCTCTCTATAATAGCACTGAGTCGTGTGTGAGAGTTGGTAAGGCTTGTAGCAATTGGTTTAGTATTTCTTCTGGTGTTTGACAAGGGTGCATTTTGTCTCCTTTTCTCTTTAGCTTGGTTATTGATTATGTTATGCAAAATTCACTTCAAGGGAAAGATTCTGGCCTTAAATGGACTGGAGATATGAAAATTTCTGATTTAGATTATGCTGATGATTTAGCCCTTTTGGCAAATGATGTTGATGAAATGAACTCTTTCATTCGAGCTGTTGATGAAACTGGTAGTAGAGTAGGTTTGGTTATAAACAGAGAGAAAACTAAAGTGATGAAAATTGGTCAAGCAGGCTGTGATTCAGTTAATCTGAATGGTTGCAGTCTTTGAGCAGGTGTCACAGTTTAATTATCTTGGGAGCTATGTAACAGATAATGGTGATGTGCGGTGTGAGATTAACAGACAAAAAGGGATTTCTGCCAGGACTTTTAAGAATCTACGGAGAATGTGGAGAATAAGGCGTATACACCTAAAGACTAAAATTAGACTGTATAATAGTTTGGTTCTTTCTAGGGTTAGTTATGGTAGTGAAACTTAGATACTTTGTAAACAAGATAACAGGAAACTAGATGCTTACACAGTATCTGGTGCAGTAGATGGTTAAACTTTGTAAGTAAAGATGAGGTTAAGCAAAGGAGTCTGCAACCTCCTTTAAGCAGCATATTGTGCAGAGAGAGACTCCGTTGGTTTAGCCATGTTGCCCGTATGAATAATTATAGATTGGCGAATAGGGTTATGAACAGTGTGCCTAAAGGCCTCAGAAAAAAGGGGAGACCTAGGATGCGGTGGGCAGACAATGTCAAACAGGACCTTGTTAGAATTGGTGTGCAGTGGCCAGATGCAATAGATGTAGCTCTGGATAGACTTCCTTGGAGAACTAAATTGCACTGTCTGGTTGGACCTCCATAGCCCATGGCTGCTTGATGACGACGACGAAGATGATGTTGATGACGACGACAATGATGATGATGTTGATGATGATTATACAAAACAAATTTCATTGAAATAAAGTGCAGAACAATAACAAAATGTTTATTGTAGAAAAGGTAAAGGGGACATTGATGTTCAGTGTGCGTGCAATCTGCCACAATTAACAGCTGGATCTTATACAGAATAGCTTCTACCAACAGAAGCCAACATTGCAGGAGTCATACTGCTGCAGGCATGGATGATCTGACATTATAGATCATGTCTTGTTTGCATACAACATGCAACTACCATAAACTGGAGCACGTCACATTACTAGCACATATGGCCACTTACTACAGAATGTCTTACCACTTATTGTCATCAGCAAGGCTACTGAAATAATGACCATGTCCATCCCCACCTGCAACCAAGACATTGGAATCACCCTTCACAACATGTGAATAGTTCTTAAACTTTCTTCTTCACATGTGAAAAGCTCTTATGTCACCATGTAGTGACACTTCACTGAAGATGGAGCACTGTATTTGCTCAAAAAAGCTTCTCAGTTTGTTCCTAAAATTTTTTAATATGCAAACAGTTTGAAGGGTAAACTTAAAAATTTTATTGCTCAATGACAGAGGACTTCAAGTTATTTTAATTATTTTCCGAGCAAGAAGATCTTTTTGAGTTGACAATAATGTTGAAAACTGCCAAAAAGTTAACATCATAGTTGAATTATGCACATTGTATGAACAAGATTCAATTGAATTCAAGATTCAATTCAATGAACAAAATCACATTGTAGAAATTGAATGTGGCACAAAATATACCTTGTATAAATACAATTCAAATAAAACTGCACAAAGAAAACAATCTTGCACGTCCTCTTATCTCAAAGGAAAAATCTCCAACTTATCACTCAACTAGGAAGAAAATTAGTCAAAGAATTATCATCTATATTTCCAAAAACCAAATATATAATGAGTTCCTCATTTGATTTCATTGACTCCATGAAGAACTTATACATCTCTGGCCATGCAATAACTATATTTCTTAAACACTGTTGGCCTATATTCCAATCGATTAGGTTAATTAGAAAACAAATCCTTGAATTAAATAAATACAATATATATATATATGGATTTTTTGCTTTAACTGAAGCTTTAGATATCATAAAAGATAATACTTACTTTCAAGTTGACAATAAAATTTAGAAGCAAAATTTTACTGATGGGAATACCATTATCTGGACTCCTTACCGATGTTTTAATGAGAGACATTGAAAACAAAATAGTGATAAACAAATGCTAAAACCTTTGCTGTGGAAAAGATACACTGAAGATATTTTCATCACATGGGAATACTGAGAAAAGTTTAAATGATTTCATAGCTGAACTCAATAGTGCATTCCCTACAATCAAATTCACCTTAGAAACTGAAAAGGAATAAAAAAAAGCCTTCCTTGATATCCTTCTTCAATGATGTAATAATAAACTCCTTACATCAATATATAGGAAAGCTATTTTTATAAGCAACCTAATTCTCTACAATTCATCTCATCCATGACAATATCTGTTTACAAGTTTAAATAGTATATTTTACAGAGCATCAAAATTATGCAACACTAATTTTCATCTACATAAAGAGATCATATAATATAATACATAGGGAAAAAAATGCAGGCTATCTATTTAATTTCATAAAGAAATGTCATTCTACTACTATTCATAGAAGCAATCATCAGAACAACATTAAAACTATTAGAACCTATCTGCTCTACATAACAACATTAAAAACATCACGAATGCCTACAACTACAAAGTACCCATTAAATCTTCCAAAAATTTGTCAAGATCAATTCTAAAAGACAGAGACAATTACATCCCAACAGGTGGTGTCTACCTAATCCCTTTAAAAGTAGAAATTATTCCTGGTGCTGATATTAAATCAACATTTGGATTTGGGTTATTTCACCTCTGAGCGGCACTTTTTTGCACACCATGGGCTAAATGGCCAGGTCACATGGACCCCGAAGGCTCAGAGAAGGTTGGGGGAGGGGACCCACTGGAACAGCTGTTGGGAGACAGATGGTAGCCCCCCATCAAGGCCATCCAGCATGTTCTTTAACGTGCACAGGGTATGTCTCTCCCGCACACGGGGCCATGGCTTAACGTCCCATCCGACGGACAGCGGCCTTTCCAAGCCCATCGGTGTCCCCTACTGACCATGGGCAGGGCGGGGAATTTTGCGGAGATAAATCTCAACGCTGACCCAACTGGGACTCGAAACTGGGAACTACAGATTACGAGCCTGGCGCGCTACCGAATGAGCCACCCCCACCCCCAACATTTGGATATATAGGCATGACCTGAAATTTACAAGAAAAATAAAGGAACACAAGTACAGTATTAAGAAAAATATACCAGCAACAGCTTTATCTGATATATTTTTCAACAATAATGCAACTCCCATCTTTGATTAAGCTAGAATCATCACCAGTCATGATTCGCAATTGAAACTTTCCTACACCGAAAAATTAATTATCTATGTCAATCAAGAATTATGCTGCAATGATTACATACCAACTTTGCCTATGGCCTGGAAAGTTATTAAATCATTACCCCATTCCTAACAATTTGATCAACAACAATAAATACTGCCATTTTTCTCATAACATACTACAACAGTATATGGGAATATTCAGTTATCTCTTCATCCACTCAATAATGATACATATCAAACACATGCAATCAAATAGATCAATGTCATATATCGTACATATACTATATCCTTTTCAAATAAATGTTTTAATAACAGAATTTGATACAGAAGCCACCATTTTGCTTATGAAGAATGTATAGTACATTTGAAATTTAGATCCTTTATATTTGAGATATATTTTGTTCTACATTCAATTTTAATCATAATGTGACTTTAACCAATATTGTTCATACAATGTGCATAATCCAACTATGATGTTAACTTTGCTGCAATTTTCAACACTATTATCAAGTTTGCATATCAAGGATGTGCTCTTCTTCAATCTATTTTTCAGAACTATAAGTGCATTTCTACATGATATTAAATTGGACTTTTGTCAAACATTTTTTGTCTTCATTAAATTTATAATGCACTTTTACCAAAAAGAAAATTAATCTACATTGCATAAAAATTGATATCAGTGTTTTAGATGTTTTTGCTATTTATACCTTTATTGTATCCTGTAAATGTTGGAGGTATCACTATCCTATTGGTGTTCCTTCACAAATTCTACTGTTTCAAATATCCCATCACACATTCATTGATCAGCACACCTGTTTTGAAAAGGTGGCGATTAGATGTCACTTGTTTCCAGGAAGAATTTTCAAGTGCCCAGTGATGGGCATTCTGCCTGCTGACTACACTGTCCCATATGAATTGTGCTTCATCTGTCCTCAGGATGCTGGATAAAAAATGGCACCACTCCAAACATCATTGTCTGTCCCCTCCCATGAAAGCATGAGTATAAATCGCATACAAGAATGGGCACCATGATTGTGCAGGATTTGCCACACATGGCCTGCTGTTAAGTTGCATGTCTCACTAATTTCTGTCACACTGTAATGTGTGTGGGTGAGGGCATGGTACTGAATATCCTGCAGTGGTACTTACATACCTGATCCTGTAGGCCTGACTGGCCAATTTCTGAGACATCAAATAATTGGTGTTCCCTCATAAACCTGGTCTGTCCCCTTCCATGAAGCAATGAGTAAAAATATAATGGTAAGAATGGGAACCATGATTGTGCAGAATTTGCAACACATTGCCTGCTGTTAAGCTGCATGCTCGACTGATTTCTGTTGCACTGCAGTGTGGTGGGTGAGGGATAGCACTGAATATCCTCCGGTGGTACACTGCTCAAAGTGGAAATTATAGCATTGCAAAGGAAGTGATGTATATGACCAAAACTGACAGGATGGAAGCTATGAAGGTAGAAGTGCAAATGATCAAAAAATGGAACGGGGGAACACAAATGGCTGTCTGGCATGCCAAAACAGAATCAGGACTCATCTGTGAACAACACTCTCCTCCATTCCATAGTTCAATGTTGCCTCGCTTGACACCAGTGTAGACGGTGTAACTGGTGATATCCCTGTAATGGCAGATGCTGGACTGGACATATCCCCCTCATTCTTGCATCACACAAACATTGTTTAATGGTTTGCTTGGAGACCACAGTACCTGTAGTAGTCTGCAAATCACTCTGTAGCACAGTTGCTGTGGTAAAAAGGTCATGAATGGCCCTCCTACAGTGCATGTCACATCCTGTGGTGCAGCATGCTTGTCCTGCACCTGTCCTTCATGCCATTTGGTGCAACATGATGTGTGAGATGCACCATTGCACTGTGCTCACATTGCACTACATGTGTGATTTGATTGTTCAAACGACTACGATTGTTCAAAAGCTCAATCAGAGCTCTTGCATATCAATAATTCAATCTCTCCCAGAAGGCTCAATTGCGCATAAGGGTCCCACAGGTGAATCCAAGGTATGTTCTGAATATTTTCTCAGCAAGCCTTCCAATCTTATTGTCAGTTGTGCTATGATCTTGTGAGTGCCCAGTCTTTATCCATGGCTCAGCTGGGTGTCATGTCCATTTGCTGTGGAAGTTTGATCATTGACATATCTCAGGTGGTTGATTGCCTCCTGCGATTTACATATCTCTACTTCCATTCCTTCTAGGTATTGTGATTTCCACTTTGAGCAATGTATTTATGTACCTGATCCTGTAGGCCTGCCTGGCCATATGCCATTCTGAGACATCAAACGATGTGGTTGATAGTGGATAGATTTGGATGTGGAACTGTCAGAAAATTCACTTCATATCATAATACAGTATCTCATCCATTTCAAGGCATTAGGCATACAGCAATACCATCTCACAATATTGACAGGTGAAATATCTAGCCATAATAGTCTTCAACAAGTTCACCTACAACTGTCATATTTTGTATCACCACAAAACATTTCATCTCAAAGCCTGAGTGGAAAATCACCACTGTCATTTGCACATGCACATCATTAAGGAATATGGCAAATGTTTTTTGAGGCATGTGCACTAAATCTGTAATCTCAAAAGATCAGTATTTACAGCTTTAGAATCTCTTATTTTAAACATAAGCTATGTCATTACCTACTATTTTGATACTGTTCCACAACTTTGCAATTCATGTTGTTTCACTATTACTCACAGTGTGTGAATTACAGTCATAAATTTCCTACATTTGCCACAATGGAAACTACAGACATGCAGGAAATACTCAGTGGGGGAGGGGGAGGGTTTTTGAAATCCAAAACAGGTTTCTTTTAGCCCCATAGTATAAATCTGACACTAAAAGTATATTTAAAAAACAACTACAAAATTTTATTCCATATAGAATATCATTTTAATTTTTCGTGTCCAGTGGAATATTTTAGAAATTGGGAAACCCTACTCAAGTCTTATTCTGAGAGTTATTATTATATATATCTCAGAGTCTTATTCTCAAATGTGACCCCCTCCCTTCTCCCCAAAACTAAATTCTGGGGACGTGCCTGCAGACATGTTCATTCAATCAGGCACAATTCTTTTCCTACAGATATGCTATTTTTTCAGTCAGCACTTTCCAATCACCATTTGATTGAGTATTGGATAACTTTTCTATGAACCCTGCATAATACTCAAGCAGCCATGGGTTACGAAATTCAACAAGACTGTGCAATTTACTTCTCCGTAAATTTTTTTTACTGAGTTACTACTATTGCATTTAGTCACTGCAGGCAAATTCTAACAAGGTTCTATTAGACATTGTTCACCCACTGCATTCTAGATCTTTTCTAAGTCTATTCAACACACTGTTCAAAATTCTATTCACTAATCTGTAGTCCTGCATGTGGACAACTTGGAAAAACCATTGCAGTCTCTTCCTATAAGAGATACTGCTCAATGGAGGTGATGATTCCTTCATTTAATCAAGGATCACTTCTGAACAAGGTTTACAATTGCTTATATCACATGACAAATTTTAAATATACTTGACTATGACTCTGAAAAATGTTCATTACAATTTTTTTTCGTTTAGTGAGAAAATAACAAGGAGAAATTAAAATTATTTTTCTTAATAAAATCCCATTTTGTAAAATAGGCAATAGCTGTGCTCAACAAGAAAATTTTAACATTTTGAACACTCTAGAATATGTAGTATATTATAATAAATTGAGATTTATGTGTCAATGTACAATAATAAGTTTTCTATAATTATATATTATACAATTCTACATATTTTCCATAAAAATCATATTGAATTTCTTAGTTGTAAACTCTCAACAGATGGAAGCAGGCACTTCTCACATCAACCATAAAAAAACTATACTATTAGAATAAAGTGCAGAAACATATATTTATTGATATGCTCCAGGAGCACAACACTGCCACATACATTGACTTATATATTCACAAAATGATTAAATGTATTAACTTACATATTATTAATTTTAAAAATTCTGCAAAATTACTCAAAATAAACCTACTACGGTTTTGTGGTAAAATGCACTTCTTAATGGGATAAAATACTCACTGAATAACTTTACTCTCAGCTACACACTGTAGCCATGGGTGTTAGACAGTTTTAAATCACATTAAATATTTGAAGAGTAAGATAAACCATAGCTGCAGCAGGCTAAAATGATTGCACTGTGCTTTTGCGGATCACCCCTTTCAGTTGTTTTTGGGGATGCACACCAATTTGCCACATTCAACTTTGGTAAAATTCCACAGAGCGGTGCCACTTATGATTGTATGAAGCTGGCCTTTTCCTTAGAACTTCTTTGATTTAATGTCATCATTGCTTATATGAGCCATTTATTTTGAAAGTGGGGCAAGTTCCATTTTTTGCTATTGCAAGATATTTAAGGGATTAATTTTTTTAATAGATTTAAAAATATTGGCAAGCACTTAATAGACAACTTTTATGCATTTTATGGTTTTAGATAATGTCAATTTATTATTCAATAGTGTTTATCATATTAAGTTCTATCTATTGTTATCATTAGCTTCATCTTTTTCAAAAATGGACTTGCCTCATTTCCAAACTAAACAGCTCATATAGCAAAAAACACCCAAACACCCAAAATACTGAGCAAACACCTAAAACCAAAAGTCTCGAATCTTCTCCTTTCTTGCAGACAAAGAGTAAGTCTCAGTACCATAGCAAACTTTAGAAAAAAAAGTAGACAAACTATTACATAGGCTAATTATTTGTCTTTAGCTGTATACATCTATTTTCCCACGATGTCCACAGATTCTGAAAAGTCCCAGTAGCAATGGGTATTCTCCTATTAAGCGCCTGTCACACATTACCAGTATCAGTTACACAACTCCTTAGATAATTAAAGTGATAAACTTGTTAAAGAGCACACCCATTCGAAAGAACTGGATAACCATCGATCTAGCCAATTATCATCCCTTTAGTTTGCTCTCTATTTATTGCTAAACCTATCCTATTAACAGTGTCCTTATTAGCTTTAATGAAAGAGTTCATCACTTCAAATATCATATTTTAACACTACTCTTGAGAATTCAAAACAATGCAGCTTCATTATCTCATTATCGTTTTCTATCTCTTTAGCTCTAGTTCAAATTGTTAGCATAATCTAAGCCAGAAATTGTCCTCTACACCATCTAAGGCCAGAGTATTTCCACTGTAATGATATCAAAATCCACTGTATACAAAATGAATAACTAAATGGGAAAAAAAAGTGACAATAGGATGAGTTGTTGAACTCCAGTAGTAATGCTAAATCAATCAGTGGTAGCGTTATCAATTCCAACACAAGACTCAGTGTTATTATAGAGACCTATCATTATATTTACCTTTTACAGTATGCCATATAATCTTACAATCAACCACAAATTAGGAACATTGACAGAATCAAAAGCTTTTTTAGAAATCTACAATACAAGTAACCATAGGTTTTGATTTAATATTTCTCAAGAATCTGTCTAAATAAAAAGATCTGGTCTATGCAGCCCCTATCTTCTCTGAACTCATATTGTTCATTACAACGTTGTTTGTCAACCAAATGTTTAATTCTGTTAAGTACAATAATGGACAGAACTTTGTATGAAACATAGAAGAGACTAATGTTTCTAAAATTATCACATGAACAGCAATCGACTTTCTTAAAAACAGAGATAATAACTTTTACTAAAGTCCTTCAGAACAAATCCCTATCATAAAAATATTCACCACCACATCAGCCATATGACAACAAAAATATTCCCAGCTCTAAGCATTTCAGCTGCAATTTCATCTATCTCAGAAGTTTGTGTATTTATAGTTTAGATATGGCCAGAATAATTTCAAATTGTGAAAAGGGACAACATTAAAGCCAGCAATACATTTATCTTCACTACAAATGGAGTAGAATTAATCATATTGTTCAGGAAATCTCTAAAATCTTCAGCCCATCCTAGCCATGACACAAATCTCATCTTCCAATTGCCATTTAAAATATTGTCATTCTTATCTCACAGTTGCATATGCCATTTTGTTTTTTCTTACACAAAATATTTAGTATCTGATAAAACTCTCTGTTGTTGTGCTCTTTACTAGATTTCTCTGCTTTGTCAGCTAGGATATCAAGAAAAAGATTCTTTACAGCATTTGGCTGATCATTTACATGCTTATGCAACTCTCTGTACTGCTCTTTGTTAATATCACTAGAGCATTGATACAGCTCAGCCCTGAACTCCTTTCTTTGACAAATGATCTACATTGCCTTATCACTTTAGTGACTTGTTTCCAATGTACCATTTTACCCAAAATAGTATTGCAGGTTTCAAGAATAGCTTTAAAAAAAAAATGGTCCCATTCATTCTCAACCTCAGTTGCAAGCAAACCATAATAATCATAGTAAGCTTTGGCCATTTATTGGTTTTTAGAGCTTCAGAGCTAAAGGCAATTCTTTTAACCTTAGCATATAACTTCCTAAGCTTCAGCAGCAACAACATACTTTTAGCAAAATAAGAGTGACCCAATTCCAGCTCCCATATAAGTATTCCTGACACTTTTGCTGTTAATTAATACATAATCAATCATATTCCTATGCAACTCATCAGTTGAAAACTAGGAGTATTAGAAACATCCTAGTGTTTGAATTATTTATTCTGAAACCATTATATTAACTATGTTTAAAAACCAGATTACTGAAGTACACATGATAGAACAATCTGGAAAACAGTTTTGGATTCAATGTAAAAACTATAATAATCACCTGACTTTATATGAGAAGCAAAAATCTTGCTCAGTGTTATCAAAAGTGACCTTTCTTGAAAAAAAAAAAGTCATGAGCTGATCATTTCAAGCATGTTCTGAAAAATGTTAGTATGTTTCCATTGTTTGCAAATAAAGATAGATATATTGCTGGCTTTAATATTGGTTCCATGTGACAACTGAAGTTTATCGTGTCAACGTCATTTTTCAACTTCGACAATCTAAATACAAAAGCTGCAGAATTCACTATGAATAGCTAAAATTGTTGCTAATGTTGAAGAGCTGGGGATGACTCTGTTCTAACATGATTGACTATAGTGGTGGATATTTATGATAGAAATGTTGTTAAGAATATTAGCAGTATGATTATTTCAATTTTCAAGAAAGGAGATTGCAGTTCTTATGATAATTACATAGCAATTCACTTTCTGTTCCTTGCAAAATTCTTTCAGTAATTAAGCTTTATAGAATTAAATTGTGCTTAAAAATTACAGAATTAAACAATTTTAAGATGAACACTGTGGTTCAGAAGTGGGAGGAAAAGTATAAGGCATGGTCTTAGCAACAGGCCACCTTGACACCTGTCTAGAACCACTGATTTTAAAGGGCTGCCAATTCATTAATCTGAATTTAATAGTAGAATTTTCTAGCAAAATATAAAACTTTATATTTAGCACAAAATTAAAAATCTACTATCATTACATCTGCAATTTAAATGATATATTTGTTTAATAACTATGCAAATAATAAGTTTTCAAAAATATATATTTTTTTGTCTAAATTAACTCAATCTCTTAGATAGAGTTCAATAGCTGCAGTTCAATTAATATACATCACAATGGCTACATAAAATATGAAAATTTATTATATTTAAAGGGTCACTAAAAATTTATTCCTAGGGCCCCCAAACAAAACTTTGACTAGGGCTGCTAAATTATACGATCAGACTGTAAGCAACAAGTATATTTACTCAGACAAATTCTTAAAATAAGTTTTGAGTGTCAAAATCCTGCAGTTTTCAAATATTTGGATTTCAAAATGCTTTTGACTTTGTCAACATAATCTGTGGTTGATCATAAGATCTTATGGGATACCCCAAAAACTAACATGAGGGTCATACTGAAAGCCATGAGCACAATTATTTTTCCACACTTATGCTAACTGTTGTTGTACCCGAGGTATAAACCAAGTAGTGACATTTATTACCTATAATACAAATACAAGTGCAATACATTCACCTTTATACTGTCCTTGTATATCATTAGAAACACAGTTACAATAACATTTCATTTTGGTCAAAGAATGTGAAGTCATTCCAAAACATCAGTATGCAGCTTTGAGGAAATAAATGTCTCGAGCTGGGTGGGATACAAACCCATGACTTCCTGATAATATATCAAATGCTCTAACCACTAAACTATAGCTGCCAATCAAGATCTCCTTTATTAATGATATGAGCATTACTACTGCAGTACACAATTTAAATATTTGTGTCACTTAAGGGCAGTGTCTTTCTGTCTCCAATTGACATCATGAAGATAAGTGGCAAAATATATTTTGAGCACACCAACAGTCACAAGTAAATTTTTCAATGTTGACTCAACTGAAAGAACACGAAGTCATTCTTAACTCTTAAAATGCTGAAAGCTGATTTATCAGTTTTTTTAAAAAAAAAATCATTATAAATGACTCTGCAACATGTTTTTTATGCTTAGCTGTCAATTTTTTTCCTTTTAATTTTTATATGTTTGTTCAGAATTAAATGCTTTTTATTTTGATATGCAATGTGAACTATTTCACTCATTAGTTGTTTTGCAATAAGGCTTAGAAGTTGATTCTTTTTTAAAGAAAAAAAAACTTAGCTTTTTAAGGGTTAAGCAATAAATATGTACATAACTTGGAGGAAAAGATGTCTTTAGGCAAGTGTGATACAATACCATGACCTCCTAATGACAAGAAGTATTCTACCCAGATAGGAAATTATTTAAATGCAGGAAAGACATCACCCTTTAAGTGACATAAGTATTTGAGATATATATATATTGCAGATAGCAATTTTTTGTAATTATTAGGTAAGTAAATTTAATTGTTTGAAAATAAATAACATTTACAAACACTCATCATCATCCTCAAGCAGTCATGGGCTATGGAGATCCAACCATATTGTGCAATTTAATTCTCCAAGCATATATGTCCTGAGCTACATTTCATGCATCTGGCCACTACACACTAATTCTAACAAGGTCCTGTTTGACATTGTCTGCTCACCACATCCTAGGTGTTCCTCTCATTCTGGGGCCTTTAGGCACACTGTTCATAACCCTATTTGCTAATCTATAATTATACATACGGGCAACATGGTCAAACTAACAGAGTCTCTCTCTGCACAATATGTTGCTGAAATGAGGTTGCCAACTCCTTTGCCTAACCTCACCATTACTTACAAAGTTGAACCACTTAATGCTCAAGTTACTTCATAAGCATCTAGAATCAAAACCATCAAGCTTCCTGTTACCTTGTTTACAAAGGGTTCAAGTTTCACTATCATAACTAACTCTAGAAAGAACCAAACTATTATATAGTCTAATTTTAGTCTTTACATGTATATGCCCATTTCTCCACATTCTCCGTTGATTCTTAAAAGTCCTGGCAGCAGTCCCTATTCATCTGTTAATTTCATGATGCACATCACCAGTATCTGTTACATAACTCCCATGATAATTAAACTGCGACATATGCTCAAGAGCACAGCCATTCTGATCAACTGAACATGGGGGTTCATCTGACAGTCTACTCAAATTATTAGTTATTTACAAACCATTAAGTTTAGTAGGAGATGTTCCCTGTTACCATTCCAATTATCAATGCCAAAAGGATCTATTAACCCTGCCCAAAGTTCAGAGTTCGGCTGTTTTACCTCTGAGCAGCACTTATTTGCACACAATGGGCAAAATGCCAAGTCACAAGGATCCCAAGAGCTCAGAGAAGATTGAAGGAAGGGGACCCACTGGACAGCTGTTAGGAAACAAATAGTAGCTCTCATGAAAGTCATCCAGCATGTTCTTTAATGGGCAAAGGGTATGGCTCTCTCACAAAGAGAGCCTTGTCTTAACATCACATCTGACAGATGGCAGCTTTTCCAAGCCCATTAGTATCCCCTACTGATCAAAGGCAGGGTGGAGAGTTTTGTGGAGATAAATCTCAATTCCAGCCCAGGTAGGATTCAAAACCTGGGTAATGCAGATTATGAGCCTGACACACTACTCACTGAGTCACTGTAGTCCCCCAAAGATAAGAGTCAGTACTACTTTAGTACTGAAGTCACTTACCACAAGAATAATATCTCTTTTCCTGACAGAATTCTAAATATCCTGAAATTGTCTTTAAAAAATTTCCTTCTCATTCTCATCAGAGTCTGCTGTGGGGATATAAGTGCAGATACTATTCAAGTTAATTAATAAAATCTTAGTTTAAAATTCAGCTGTAAGAAATCTTTCATTAACACAGTCATATCCTAGAAGAACATAACTGATGTGTTTAGTGCGAAGAAAACCTGAGCTTTAGAAGTGCTTTTCATGCTTTCATCCTAAAAACAGAAATTTAAGGGTATTTTTAAATATCTGACCATCCCTGTCCACCTGGTCTTTTGCAAGCCCAGAATATCTAGGTTACAATTTGTTTAAAGACATAAAGAGAGTAATCACTATGGGGAGTCTTCACACTCCATGTACCTGTGGTAAGAAATTGATTATTAGGATTAAAAAAAAAAAACTGGAGTAATGAGAAAGTTAAGGCCAACAATATCAAATAGTCCCCTAATTATTGGCATGGGCAAAAACGTATTCTCTTCACTTTAAATGCTTAAGAACAATGCTGGAAGGAACTTTAGGCACCATCTTAAATGTACTATGAGGTAAAATAAATAAAAAAAAAGTATATAACTTAATTCTAAGCAATAACAATTAGTTGGCTCAAGATTATGACACATGGCTGGCAGATTTCTTTTAGGAATCTCTTACGAACAAAGAACTCTTAAGAACAACTCTTAGGGGCATGTGGGAAAACTTCCCATTAAAGAATATTAACATAGAATTTAATTTGGAAATTTTTTATGGTCCTCTAAATCTGGGGTTATAATTTACTATTCATTCTGACAGATTCAAGGCAATCTTTTAAGCTCAATGGCATCCCCTTTCTCATTGGGTGCAGAGCAATGTTGGCAAAGGAGGAACTTGAACCTAAGAACCCTGGGTTAAAAGCATGTGCGAACTTTCTGTCTCACATCCCATATACAAGTAAAACCATATACAAGTGGTAAACCCATATACAAGTAAATATTTTAGTAAAGATGAATTTTTCTAATTTACCAATCACTGGGAATTAGCAGCAAGTGATAGGTAAAAGGGAACATCTTATTTAAAAATTTAACTAACTCTCTAAAACACTTTACATTATAAAATCAGTTACTCTACCTAAGATGCCTGTTATTATTGCTGGAGCATAATGCTATGAAATTTTTATTAATAAAATCACATACCAATAAAGATAACACATCTATGCAACAAAACAAAATTCATGAAGAGAAGGCAGAGGTAAATTCACACCACTAGTATTAACTAGGTGTTAACTGCTCCTAGCTATATGATGTAGGACTTAACTCTGCCATCCTACTTCATGGACTTCATTGTGTTGCTTAGATGTGCCAACCATTTAATAGCTTAACATCACATTGATTTCGCAGTTTTGTATAGAAAATTTTACATCAGCTGGCATCTTTGGACAGAGCAATTGATTTATACTGTACAGTGCTATAAGAGACAGATGAAATTTTTATATATATTTGCACTGTGATTTAACTTATGTATGTTATGCATACTTATACTATCTAACTTAATTAGTTGACCACTGCTAATTTTCAATGCAAGTTTTCCTGAAGTTAATCTGGCAAAATGTCTGGATGCTCCTTAAATTTCAATCCAACTGAAGATGTCTTAAGAAGACTAACAGTGAAATTTAACTTCTTCATATCATTTAAGTGCTCAAAAAAATAGGTTATTGTTCCATATTAATTCTAATTTCATAAATTATATTGTAAACATGAAGCATAAACTTATTAAAGTTCTTAAGAACTTAAAAAGGAAAGTTGGGTAGTTTTGCTTCTGTCAATTTTTCCTACAGAAATAGCTAGGCCACAAGGACACCAACCCAAAACTAAAGAGACCATAAGTTTTTTTTTTTTTAATTAGGGCAATACCCTGATATGTTTGCAGAATAAGAAAATAGTTTGGTTACAAAAATCTAAATTCTCAGGACAAGGTGAGGTAAAGAGACTCAGTGGACTACTGTTAGGGAAGAATGAATGTTTCCTGTAAAAAAAATACTTAATGCAACATGCATACAGTATAGCTCTACTGCAGTCACAACTACAGCTTAGAATCTTTAAAGGCACCAATGTTCTTCCTTTTCCAGAGGAAGCAGAAAAATTCTTAATGCTAGTAAGGTAGAAAATCAAACATATGAATATCTGGTTAGAAATTTAGTTAGTTCCCAACCAGTCAGCTCCTTCAAGTCCTTCAAGAAATAGTCAAGTAATCAACAAAGTGCAATAGTGAATAAAACTGAGAAAACTAACATAATCATCTAAATTCTGCTATTTTTTTCTTCACAAACATCAGTATATTAACAATATGAGTAATTAACTATTGGTTTGTAATATCATTGAGAAGGTAAGAAAAATTAAAAACTACATGTAAAGTATAAACTATTGATACACTATTTTTAAAAATAAATGTCTCTACCAATATTTATAACTTTTTTAATAATCATAAATTGTTTCATATATAATCAATCTCTCATTAATGTTATTTTTCATCATATATTCATCCATATATGCTGTTTAACATATGAAGATTTTTAATGGTTAATTTTGAGTAATTTGTTAACATGTAATCAGAAGTTCAACATTCAATCTAATAAAAAACAGTCCATACAGAAGATGCAAGACACCTCAAAAATTTGTCATGAATGCTGAATAGAAGCTAGGGTGCATAGAATTTTATGCCTATTGTTATGGAGTTTTTTTTTTTATCATAGTGCAGAAATTTTAAATATTCCATAATTTGAAATGGTGTTTCTATTCATACTTTATGAACCTAATGTTTAAGTTTTCAAATATTCCAACTAAAAAAATCTATGCACACTAATCAATCTATATTAAGTTAAAAACTTTAAAAAAGAACTCAATAAACCATCTGCAAGCAAAGGGAGAACATAAGCATTTAATTGCATTGTGCATGCCAGTAGCAGTTGATAACAAAGGAAGGCTGTGCAATAACAGCTGCAAAGCTCACAGGATTTGGACAGGGTGGCAAAAACAGGACAAACCTGTTTCTGGAGGGAAACAAGCTGTTAATGCTGAGGCCAGCTGAAAGGCGTTGTTTAGCACACACTGAGAGGCATTGTAGAAAATCATCCCGTGACTCAGGGGTTTCTGGGGACAGATCTTCATTGTATGTGCTGCGCATAAGTTCCAGGCGGTGTCTACAAGTCATTATAGCAATTGACCAATTAGTTTTGCTTGTTAGCACTGAGCATGCCTTTATGATAAACACAACTAACAAAATTAATTCAACCACAAAAACTTATATTTCTAAAATGAAGTATTGGCATGTACTTCATATATACCTGAAAAACAAAATGAAGACTAAAATGTAGACAAAGTCTGGAACTTATGTGAGGTGAATAAATCAATAAAAAAAAACGAAATACAGCCTTATTGGCAACATCTTGAAAACTGCATGCTACAAAAGAAATCATATACAATTTAAATAAACTTTAACATTTCTTTTTTGTGATTAAGTACACTATATTTTCAAATACAGTAGAACCTGTAAAGTTTGGTAATATTTATATATAGATGTTGGACAAGAATTTCAAGTTCTGTTTCTCAGAAGTTAAATTAACTCGAAATTTTGTATATTACAGTTATTTTTTTCAAATTGTCTCAAAACTTGCACATCTTCAGAATTTTTGAGCACACCTGTTGAAAGTAATAAAACATCACAAGAAACGTCCTGTAGACAAGAAACACTTGAAATAATTTTTTGAAAAATTTGGTTGCCTTGAATAGGATTCGAACCCACGTCTCTCAGAAGCATGTTGGACATCTGGCAGTTATGATACCTGGAATACTTTGGGAAACATAGGTTCAAATCCCACTCAGTATAACCAACTTTTTAACAACTGTTGAAAGATCGTACTGCCTAATTCAATTGCTAAAGATATTTTCGATGAAAAATATATTTAGAAATGGTTTACAAAGGTGTATTTTTGAAGTTGGATCAGTTTAGTTTTTAAGCATAGTACAAATGGAGAGCAATCTTTGGGAGCATAGTACAAATGTACAAATGGTGCGATATAGTACAAATGGTGCGCAATCTTTGGGCAGAATGTTAGAGATTTTGTGATAAAAGGAAATTTGCAATGACAGACTTTCTTTTAATGTACTTCTACTCTAGTTTTCTAGCATTTCTGCACTTATACAAATGTGTTGTGATCTGATCTGCTGCAGAAATGTATGAGACTGTATATTTTTTATAATTATATTACAGTTATTTTTATCAATTGTACAGTTTGATAATTATTTTAAAAATTTAGCAGATGGGCTAGGGATTCTACAATGTAAAGAAAAAAGTAAAAGTTGTTCCATAGTGTACAAGTAACAAAGAGTCCGCGACTTTTTGTTATTTGTACAGATAGGCTACCAGAGCTCTAGCAAATGGTTAAACCAAGTAGACCTCCCTAGGCATGGTAATAAATGCTTCATTCTGTTCTTTTAAATATACCTTATTTTCAAATGTTACAATTCTTTCAACAAGCAACTTAAAAAGGTAAATTTGCATAATCCACACAGTTTTAAGCCAATGATAGACACATGCAGTTCTTTATGCCTTCTTCTTCAACAATTAGGCAAGTTCAGAGATGTGCTGCAGTAAGCTCATTCAAGCTAACATGAGCTCATTTTTTAAATTTTTGGTAGTTCACTGAGATCATTGCTAAAACCAGAAATAATTGCTTGTTAAAATGCTAACTTAAAAATAAACACTACGAAGTGCATAGGTGGCAACCATTCTACCTTCAGATGAGCAAGCAGTGCCTAGATGATGTCAGTAACATGAAGCAATAAAAATAGGGCCTCAGCATAATGCTGATCTGCTCGAGAAAGGGGATTGCATGTCCTCTCTGAAACATCACACTCTACTTATTGTTTATGCATTCCTGTCAACTGTCTGTCTGTCAAATTGTGTATTTGTCCAGTAATATGGAATGAGTGGAATGAGTAAATTACTCTTATTTATCATAATATAAGTAAGGTGTTTTCTTTTTATGTATTTTCATTCCAACTTTGGTAAGTCAGCATTCTCTAACTGTAAGAACTTGGTTATGAAGGGGAGGAGGTAGAGTGAGTGAGAGAGGGAATGCCTTAAAAACACGGGGAGCCATGGAACACACACACACACACACAAAAGAAGATAAACACAGATAACTAATGCATATAAAGATTTCAACCTCATCTAAGGTTTTAATTTCAATCTAAGGTTTAAGGAATAAACCTCAACTAAGGTTTTAACTTTTCACAGTTTTTAAACACATTAGCATTTTAACTTAAAGTAATATTATGCTGTAAAGAAACTGGTTAAGTAGAAGAAATGTAATTTCATTTAATTAAAAGTTATTTAATTCCATTCAACTTTTATGCATAATAATATTATTTCACAAAGATTGAAGTTAAAATAGATCTTTCATTCAAGCCAATAAAAACATATTAGGGTTGATTTACCTCTGAGCAGCCGTTTTTGCACACTAGGGGCTAAATAGCCAGTCACAAGAACCCTAAGGGCTCAGAGAAGGTTGGGGGGGGGGGAGGCAGGGGACCCACTGAACAGCTGTTAAGAGACAGATGGTGGCCTCCTGTCAAGGCCATCCAAGCATGTTCTTTAATGTGCACAGGATATAGCTCTCCCACACATGGGGCATGCTTAACGTCCCATCTGATAGACTTTCCAAGCCTATCGGTGTCCCCTACTGATTGATGGCAGGGAGATTTGTGGAGATAAATATCAATGCTGGCCCTACTGAGAACTGCAGATTAAAAGCCAGGCACACTACTTGGTTAATAGGATACTTGTTGAAAGAAATATTAAAATAAGAAACAGTCAAAGCTATAAATTAATACCAAGGTCCTTTCCAACTGATCAAAAATGGAAAAGGGCTTTTTTTTTAATCCATATTTTGTAAAAGTGAATTATGCACCATATTTAAGAACTAAACTATTCATTA
The DNA here is from genome assembly GCA_038380435.1 of Ryuthela nishihirai. Lineage (NCBI taxonomy): Eukaryota > Metazoa > Arthropoda > Arachnida > Araneae > Heptathelidae > Ryuthela > Ryuthela nishihirai. Next base: position 13,089,870 of record JAWZYU010000020.1, on the reverse strand, counting down.
ACACTGCTGTTGACGAGGAAATAAGAAAAATGAGAGAAAAGTGGAGTTGTGATGAACATTTACTATGTCAACTTTCAAAGAAGGTAATATTGTTAGTTTAACATAAAAATCAAATTTAGAGGAAAAATTGTCTTGAACTGGGTGGGATATGAACCCATGACTTATTTATAACATGCCAGGTGCTTTTCAAGTCAGCTTTCTGATAGCTCTTCAGTGCTTGTCAGGATGCATGTCTAGAAATTTCTTTAACTTATAATGTTAATCTCACTGTAATTGTACTAAGAAAATAATGTTGATGTGTGATTGTGGAGATTTTGAGATCACAGTGAAACATTTGTGAGTCTAAACCACGTATGTTCAATCCACAGCTCATAAAACAAATAATCAATATACTGAATCTGGCTCATTTCTTCAAATTTTTTTGTTCAAATATTTTTAAGGTACATAGCTAAAAGTTTTTTAAAATTTGTAACACTTACAAAAATGTATAGTTTTGGTTTTCAATCAAGTTATTTTCTTCATTACTTAAAAATACAGTTTGCTTTATGGTGTATAAACTGACAGGTTCCTGTCTGACCTTTGTGGCAAGCAACTGCTAGAGGGGGTATATTTATTTATCAACAAATCAAGCTTGTTATATACACTCAAGCATTAAAATAAATTACTCCTCTGACAAGAGGTTGTCAATGTGTGATATATGTAGAAGATCTGTGAGAAAGGTGAGAGACCTCAGCAGAGAGAAAAGATATATCAGGAAAAAAAAAAATCAATGCTTTATCTGAGACTCAAACTAGAATGCTTTACTATACAGCCAAGCATATCAATTATTTAATCACTCGGATGGTGATGCTTAAGAATACTTGAAATTAAATTCCAATCTAGGTTTGGCATATCCCTCTAGACCAGTGGTGTCCACAACCTATGGCCCACGAATAATTTTTATATAGCCCACATGGAAAGTGAACTAAAACAGCATTTTACATTTTGTTAATTATTTAAAGAACCATGTACATTCAACATTAAAATAAGTGGAAATAAATGAATTTAAAAGACAGTGGCACTCGTTGCAGTAAATATGTCAGAGTGTTAAAGTTATGAAGCCATGTATGACACCAAAATTTAACACACTAATTTTTCTCAGATCACTCAGTGTGACCCGCAAAACAAATCTAACTTTGAATATGGCCCCTGTACTGAGAATCTTGGGCACCACTGCTCTAGACCAATATTTTCCAACCGTTTTATGTATGGGAAACCCTTGTAAGGTTTTGCAGCATTTGGAGGCACCCCTGCCTTCTTCTGCAAAAAATATGCTCCTCACAATACATACACAGCCCTAATTTCTGTACCTGTAGAATTGGGCCTTCTATTAATTAAAAAATAAATGCACCATGACTAGAGCACTGCAAACATTGCACTCTCTCAACTGAAAGAGTGGTGGGGTGACTCCTTACAATACATACACAGCCCTAATTTTTGTACCTGTGGAATTGGGCCTTCTAACATTAATTAATAGATTCTGAAAAAAATTCATCGCCGCCACAGCGGGAATCGAACCCGCATCTCTCCAGATTCATGCCAGAACGTGCTACCATTGCATCATGCGTCAGACAACGAATATTTTCAGAATATGACCTTATAAATCTTCTTCTTGAGACGTGACTGAGACAGCGCCATCTATACCCAAGGAGATGCAACTTTTTCAGTTGTTGCTATTGATTATCAGATGTTAATGAGAAGGTCGCTAACGCTAATGCGTTAAATATATAATTAAAAATCAATCCAAAGTGAATGCACAGTATTTCCTGTTAAGATAGACATCAAACATTAATTAAAAGATTCTGAAAAAAATTCATCACTGCCACAGCGGGAATCGAACCCGCATCTCTCCAGATTCATGCCAGAACGCGCTTCCATTGCACCACGCGTCGGACAACGAATATTTTCAGAATATGACCTTATAAATCTTCTTCCTGAGACGTGACTGAGACAGCGCCATCTATACTCAAGGAGATGCAACTTTTTCAGTTGTTGCTATTGATTATCAGATGTTAATGAGAAGGTCACTAACGCCACTGCGTTAAATATATAATTAAAAATCCATTGTTGCATCTCCTTGAGTATAGATGGCGCTGTCTCAGTCACGTCTTAGGAAGAAGATTTATAAGATCATATTCTGAAAATATTCTCCGACGCGTGGTGCAATGGTAGCGCGCTCTGGCATGAATCTGGAGAGATGTGGGTTCGATTCCCGCCGTGGCGGCGATGAATTTTTTTTTTAGAATCTATTAATTAATGTTTGATGTCTATCTTAACAGGGAATACTGTGCATTCACTTTGGATTGATTTTTAATGGGCCTTCTATTAATTAAAAAATAAATGCGCCATGACTAAATCACTACAAACATTGCATTCTCTCAACTGAAAAAGTGGTGGGGTGGCTCAGTTTGTAGCATGCCAGGCTCATAATCTGCAGTTCCCAGGTTCGAGTACTGCCTGGGTCAGCATTGAGATTTATCTCTGCAAAACTACCCACTCTGCTCTTAGTTAGTAGGAAACACTGATGGGCTTGGGAAGGCAGCCATTTGTCAGATGGGATGTTAAGCCATGGCCCATATGTGGGAGAGCCATACTCTGTGCACATTAAACAACACACTGTATGACTTTGATGGGAGGCTACCATCTGTCTCCCAACAGCTGTCCAGTGGGTCCCCTATCTCCAACTGCTCTGAGCTCTCGGAATCCTTGTGACCTAGCCATTTAGCCTATTGTGTATAAAAAAGAACTGCTCAGAGGTAAAACAACCGAACCCAATTCACAACTGAACTTACTAGTATGAAAAAGGAAAGGGGTATGTAGGTGAAGTTTCCAGTTCTTTGTTATTACCTCTGCATCTTAACTTTAATACAGATCCTTGAAAGGAGATACACAATTTCAATGCAATCTCACTTAATTCACATGCTCCCTAAAAATAGTTGAGACCCAGTTGAAAAAAATACTCTAGACCTTTTATGATATTTCTACAATATGATTTTTTGCTATGATATAAGAACTGCAGCTGCAATTTGCAGCTAATCATGAAACAGTTTCTATAAGGGAAACATTATTATTTGCTTCTAAAGGATAGTTTCGATACTGATGCTGTAGAAGTCATCATTAAGATAGTGTGAAATTGAATTTACCCAAGTGCAAATTCATCAACACAAGCGTGAATTTTTTTAGAGCAGGGAGGGTATTCATCATACAACAGAAGATACTGAAAATATATGTATATACAAAGAAAAAAATAATAATAACCCTCCAACAAAATAGATTGGCAGAATTTGTTGTGCAAACTGTCATTTTTGAGAAAACGTAAAGTGAGTCAAGCCACGACCCTTCACTTCCCCTGCCGCATGCTGTAAGCAGATACTGGCAAGGCATTGGTCCCAGCTAACTCACTAGTGACAAAATATGCTGCTGTTCTATGCTCTTTAATGCAATCCAACCACATCATTATGTCAATTACTTCAGATTAATTATTTTAAGATGTCCATTAATGGATTATTAATCAAATTAACATTACATTTTAAATCATTGTATTGAATGAGATGATACTTGGAACTTGCAACTCCCTTGATAGCAGCGAGCCTCTTTCTTAGTGATCCCCACAGCATGTTGAATCCATTGCTGTGAAGCCAAAATTGGTTTCTCCATCTATTGTACTTTTTGAATATTACTTCTCGATTTCACTGCAATTCCTTTATTATGAACTTTAGTTGGTTTACTAATTATTTAGTGTTGTTCATTAAGTGCTTGTTAATAGCACTACAACATTATTATCATTATTTAACTTCAGGTAAAACCAAAGGCAAATTTTGAAGCCTTATAACTTCTAAAATAAGTATTTTATGAGAAAATGTGACTGAGGATAAATTTAAGATCTGGTAATCTGTGTATTTACCATTAACAAATCAACAATTTAGAAACTTCACATCTGATGTAATAATGGAAAGAAAATATTTTGCAAGTGCCTAAAAACTAACATAGGAAAGCAACAATAGTTGAAACGAGTATACTTCAAGCTACTACTATCTGCACATGCCTTTATGTTGACTCCTCACAGCTGATTCTAGTCTGCAGCTGTCAGCATCAAACTGATTCATTGCAACAATATAGTGCTCACAGTCTATCCTATGTATGATCGAAGGAAATAGCCAATGGACATTAAAATAAAGAGCATTTAATTGTAAATTTTTATAAAATTAAACATTTGACAAAAAATAGCAACCATACTAGTTTTAATAATGTTTATTTAAAATAATATAGTAAAAAAAAGACTAATTTAATTGGATTTGAAACTTGTTCTAAAATAACTAATGAACAGAAGCATGTTATATGGTGTGTTATATCTCAAAAGTAAGATAATTTATTTCTACATGACTATACACAGTCGTATCAGAATAATATGACCACCTACCATAGTATATGTATGGTAGGTGGTATATTATTCTGATACAACTGTGTATACACACATATCAACCTGAAAAAGTATTATCATACAGTTCCATATTTTTTTCTCTTGCAGAGTACTGTTGAGTTTCATCAGAATCATTATACTGTTCACTTTCACTTTGTGTTATGAACATTTACTACTAACCTGAAACTTTAGTTTGAAAACATTAAAAGAAGGAAGGAAACAACTATGCTCTATTGCAAAAAAATAAAAAGTCACAGTAGTGTAATGATTTTTTTCATCATTTTCTGCAACCTTATTGGATATCTAAATCATCAGCTTTATATTAATTATCAAATTTATTTTTCAAATTTTCAGGATTGATTAAAAAAATTTTTAAAATGGCGATTTCTATTGGGGGGGGGGGGGGATAAACATTTAGAGCATATTTTCTAGGGAACTGTAATTCCCAATCAATAATGTCACTGCATTTGATACCAGGTACTACTTACTTCCAGCACTTTAAGTGATAGAAATAATTTCATCTACCTCTGGTGATATGTGTAGTTTTAATTTAGTGATAGAAATTTTTTTATTTAGCGACACAAATACGTTTTAATTTAGCATCACAAAATAGGGACAACATTAAAGCCAGTAATAGATCTATCTTCATTACAAACAATGGGAGTAAAATTAACCACATTGTTCAGAACAGCTGTGAAATGTTCAGTTCATCTTGCCATGATGAAAACTTCACCTTCAATAGCTTTGCTGTCCTTATCCTTTAATCTCTGTAGCCATTCTGTTTTATCCCCTTAAATATTTACTATCTGTACAACTCTCTGTTGTTGCATTCTCTAGCAGTTCTCTCCTCTATCTGCCAGGTTATCAAGCCAAAGATTCTTATCAGCATTCAATTGATAATTTATACATTTATTAATTAAGCTCTTTGAAATGCTGTCTGTTAAGACCAGTAAGGTGAATGTTCAATTCAGCCTGCACTTCTTTCCTAAATAATTTTCACTGCCTTATCACTCAAATAACTGTTTACTAGGTTAGATTTTAAACAAAAACAATACTGCTTATTTCAAGAGTAGCCTATTTTAAATGGTTCCATTCATCCTCAATCCCTTAGTTGTAAAAAAAAAAACCATGATTGTCATAATGACTGAATAACCTATCAGGGTAAGCTTTGGCTATATGTGTTTTTCAAAGCTTCAGTATTAATGGTAAATTTTTTATTCTTAGTACAACTTTTCTTAAGCTTAGTTGCAAGACACTTAACAAAGTAATAATCAAACCCAATTTTAATTCCACATATGAACTGGTGCTTCAAACAGAGCTAGTCCATTTGCTGTTAAAACAATCATAATCCTATGCAATACAATGGCTAAAACCAATGTGCATTTACAAGTATCACTCAGTTTGTAATAAATGGTTGTTACTTTTGGGATACTACTAATGACAAAAAGACCTATTATTCCTGTCCATAGGTCAGGGTCTGTATCAATTTAGCATTAAAGTCACCTAGCACAAGAGTGATATCTACTTTCATGACAGAATTCAAAATATCCTGAAGCTGTCTATAAAACTGATCTTTCTCATTCTTATTTGAGTCCTCACTGGAGGCACAGCAGCAGATAACATTACAGTGTTAAATCATTGTTTTAAATTTAGATATAAGAAATCTTTCATTAATGCAATCATATCCTAAGTAAGTGCCAATGGCATTTATTATGAGAAGCACAGCTACATCTTGCAGGTGTTTGCTATCATCACATCCTGAAACGATAAATTAAAGATTATTTTTGTATCTAGCCTTTACTTGTTTCTCTGGTTTCTTGTAATGTAAACCCAAAATATCTAAATTATTCCTCTGTGAGCATCCAAAGAACAGGCTATGTTATGAATCCTCACATTCCAGGAAGCTTGAAAATAAAATGTTGAGTGGTTGCTATTTTTAAAAGAAACTAAAATATTTAGACACCTCTAGCCAAGGACCTGTTCCCAATCTTCTAGAATCCGTAGCCACCATGTTGATAAGTACTCCAATGACAAACAGAGTTTTTTAGCATCAGAATAAATCAGGCTCCTACAAGTACCAGCAAGTTGGCATCTGAGGCACATTACTGCAGTTTAGGAACAGTGATGTTAAAACTAGCTTTGAGGGTTCAGGTACCTTCAATGGCTTTTGATCAGAATCATCTACCAGCTGATAAAAAGTATCCTGTATATGTGTTCAGTTGGGGCTAGCTACTACAAAGGAACAGAACACACAGTGATAGATTCACTTTCAATGGAAGACTATCAGTATAAAATGTCCAAAACTGAAAATCATAGCCAGTAAATATTTCGGTTAATAGAACTGTTAACCTTTCCTGTGTCCAGTTCGTATGTATTCATTTTATAGTACAACAAAAATGAAATTCAATTTCTTAAAACTAAAAATTGCTGTTTCAAAACTTTCTATATATCTTAAAAAAATACATAATTAAAGCTTGGAATATTTTATTTTTTCATTCGATGCATTTTTATTAAACTACAAAACAAATAATTTGTTAAAGCCATCTAATTGCCATTTCTTAGAGGTGCAATACAGTATTGCCATTTTTTTTGTTAATGTTACTCTTTGCTGATGCAACCCCTTGATTTAAGCTCACAAGTTTCATTTGAACTATTATCAACAAATTTTCCCTTATAAGTTTCAAAAATCTCCTGAAAATTGATAGAAAAACTTTTTTTAAAAATGGCAGATTTGGGAGTAATTGAAAAGTTGTCCCCCCATTTTTACCCTTTTCTGCCTTAAACCTAATTCATTATTGCTAGAATTATTTATATCATTTATTCTAGCATTCTATGTGTCTTTCTTGCTCTTCAAATCAAGACTAAAATAAAATCTTCAAAACTGTTATAAAATCATGGGACAGGAAGTCGCAGGTGCTCTAATTGCTCATACTTGCCAATAATTTCCGTAAATTATTGATCTTTCAGTGGACCGATTATTATCGATTTTTGCAGAGTTATGCTATATTGGGTAGCCAGCTTACAACTTACTGCTGTAGACATTTTATTTAAGATTTCATTATGCTATTTGTTTTGTTTTTTTATTATTTCTTCATTTTCCAGTAAAAAAAATCTTTGACTTTGTACTGTTTTCTGATAACAGAAGATATATGAACTACAGAAGCAAAATGGACTTCTTAGAATCGAAATCAGTCCTCATGTGGCAGGGCATTTTTGCAAAGGTTCCCACCCCCCTTGGCAAAATTAAACAGTTTTTAGTTTTTAAGTTTATATTGAATGGTTTTAAAAGCATTTACCTCCCCACTTCCTCCAGTATTTTGGTCGTGCCCCTCTGACGATATAAACTTTTTCTTTGCTTTGGCACACTAACTTTTTGGCACTTTGCCAAGGTTCCAAAAATTCAACACCCAAAGAAAACAAAAATCATAATGTTTAGTAAAATAAGCAGCCAAGAAAGTATTCCCCATTTCATAAGAGGACGGAAAATCCTATTGATGTGAGAAATCCAAATCATCTTGTATAACACTGGTTCATGTTTTTAAATATACTACATTGATAGAATCATTAAAAGAAATAAAAATTATGTTTCAAGTAAATATATTATTTGGGAAGAAATTTCCTTTCAATTAATATATAATTTAACTATTTTTACTCATCAGGTTTTCCAAAATTAAGCCTTAATTGTACAGTCTGATCTATTTTTTCACGATATCACATTGAAAAAGGCATGTTAAAATTAATATGCTGTAAATTTTTGAAATTACTTTAAGATTTGGAGTTAAATTCTGTTTAATTTTGTATATAACATGACCCATTTCTCTTGATTGATTATTGTTTTTTAATTCTAAAGTTGACTTGTTTATGTGACTCAGCACAATTGGCTAAAAAGCCTGGACTTTCCCAAAGTATGGTACTGAAAAAAAAATTACAAAAACTTGAAAAATATTTACTTTTTTTTTTTGGTTATTAAGAAATAAATAGCCTTTCTATTCATGGCATTATAATCATTTTTACCTATTAGTTTTATTTAAATAAATTTTTATTTGTGTTACCAGATGCATTTTTTTTACAATATGACTGTAAAAAAAAGTCTTATTTAAAATAAAACTAGTTGTCTTTTTGTTAAATATTGTATTTTATAAAATCTAGAATTAAATGCTGATTAATTTGACATATAACATGCCATAATTCCTTTCATTAGAACTTTTTTTGCCAAATAACTAAAGTTATTTTTTGGCTGAGCATTGGGAGAAAATGCTTAGACTATGGATGTAAACCAGTTTTTCAGGCTGGACACTGGAAAGTTAAATATTTCAACACAAATGTTATTAGTGTTGTTCAGTAGTAAAGAATCACAAGATGTGTCCTGTAGATATGGAACTCGTGAAATAATAAGCTGAAAAAATTGGTTTTGCTGTGAGTGGGATTTGAACCTACATGATGGTGTAGTAGTTAGCATAACTGGCATGTTTCCAGGAGACGTGGGCTCGAATCCCACTCATGGCAAAACCAATTTTTTTCAGTTTATTATTTTATTAGTGTTAGTTTAGACCCTATATGGAAGTATGTTCCACTCATCAGCATGTGTGAAAAAAATATAAATCAGTTCAAAAATTAACACATTGACTGTCGCAATGTTAAAATTTTTTCGAGTCCTCAGGTCACGTCTTTTTTTTTGTTAAATCAACTAAAATCGGTTTTAAATTGCTATACAATTTCAGTTTATATAATTTTTATAAAGTTTTTGCTTAAAAACAAACTTTGAAAGTGTGAATCACGCGTGATTCACGCAGCCTGAGGACGCTTTTTTTTTTTTATCTATGAGCCGTGTGATACAAGGAAATAACAGAAAATATGCAACTTCCAAAGCAACACAGACTTGCCGGAAATGTATCCAATGCAACAAATATTATTGTGCTTCTTGTTTTACTGTTGTACACGAATGCACTTTATAAATTTTATTGAGTATTCTTATAATAGTACATGTTAGATTTCTATGTTTTTAGTTTTAGAATATTTGCTTTTGTTCGAGATTGTATTTTCAGAATACACTGTTTTGTTTAGCAAACAAACAGTATTTTCTTACTTTATTTAGCACCACAATTCAATAAAGTAAGTATAAAATGTCAGACTATTTCATTGACCCCTACAATTTACTTTAGTTGAAATTTCGCCATGCTAAAACCATGGATTTGTTCCTCAGGCCACACTCCTGTATTACCCATAAGCAATGCATTCTAGTGTGAAGCATAACTGATTCACAAGCCCTGAACTACAAATTTGCATGTGAAACATGGATGATTCACACGGCTTCAGGAGCAAATTAAGTGTGAATAATATATGATTCATACAGCAGTCAATGTGTTAAAAAACTTATCTTCCTATATGCACTTTAAAAAGTAGAAAATAAACCTAAAGCATATTGCTGGTGCAATCAGTCAATGAGTTCATATTCACTTCAAAGGAAGACATGGCAATAGCAATCTGTTGAGTAAGCAAATCGCCACCCTATCTTCCTTTGAAGTGAATATGAACTCAGTGACTGATTGCACCATCGATATGTTTTAGGTTTATTTTATACTCTTCAGGGTGCCTATAAGATGTTTTTTTTTATTTTATTTATTTATTTATTTATATTTTTTTCTTTGTCAGTAAAATACCTACCTTCAGAAACTTTCATTTAATATATAACTCATAAACATCAACCACAGTTTTCCTCCCTTTTGGAATAATTTTGAGGTAGCCCATGACATTAAAGACATCACCAGCTTCAATTCTAAATATAGCTCATTCAGGTTGACCCTTGCAAAAATCTGATGCCCCCTTTATCAGGGGAAATGGTGGGGGGAAATTTGAAATATGGTTACAACAATCGTTATATGAGCCTTCATTTGACACCTAACTCGTAACTGTAGGTTCTAGTGTTTGGAAGATATAGTAAAAGGATTTTAATATTTCCTGTTTTTTAGGGGGGGAAACAAAGCAAGGGGGTATATTTTTATTACCCCCAAGACTCCCCCATATTACAAGCTTTCATTTGATATACATGTTACTTTCAGCACTCATGTTCTGGAGATATAGGGGAACATTCATTTTCCTATTTCCTTCTAGGGGTGGGGAGAAAACATGGGGACAACTTTTCTATAACTTATGACATTCCCCGTGTAGGGGATTTTTCATTTTCATTTGATGCATAGCTCGTTACTTTCTGCACACACATTCTGAAGATGTAGGGGTACACATTCGTTTTCATATTTCCTCCTTTGGGTGGGAAGAAAGCATGGGGATCACTTTTTTATAACCTATAACACTCCCTGTATCATAAGCATTCATTTGACACATAAATCATAAGTTTTCCATTGCATTTGAAAGCTATGGTGAAACAACTGTTTTGACAAACACAAACTGACAAATGTCAAAGGAAAAGAAATAGGAAGATAGGTAAAAAGAAAATTGATCCACAGAAGTTGAAATCAGTGGGTCAAACTAATATGGCAGCCCTCACTTTCTCTTCACAGAAGAGAATATCCCCCTGAAAGGTACTAATGGCTTGTACTATGAGAAACAAGGATGAACTATAAGTGTTATGCCTAACTGGTTCTGTACATCACTACACAGTAATAATGCAAAGCTCCATTTTCCACATGTCTAGCTACTGTTGATAGGCCAAAAGTATACAAGAACAAATTATTGCAATTTCTTTTATATTATTATCAATGTTAGAGACTTAATATGAATATTTAGTGCAAACTTATGATTGAATTTAATTTTATTCTTACTTTTATGACTGTATTTTGGAGCAAGCTTGTCATTTCAATTATATTGGAAGTTACTGACAAATATTGAAGATGGGCTACAAGATGCCGAAATTGGAATTGCTGATGGAACTTCTATAACTCTATGAAAATGTGGAAAAATAGCCACACACACTAAATTTTGGTTTTATAATAGTTTGTCCCTCTCTAAAATTTCTATGGGAGGAACTCTTCTGTACTCTGTGTAAGCAAAGATAACAAGATGCTTTCAATTCCAGATGGTTATACAGAATTTTGGTTTAAGGAGATTTTTGGTGAATAATTTTGTGGTTAGATGAAGAATTCACCAACAATGCTCAAGTAAATCATGTGTAGAAAGAAACTGCTTTCATTTGGTCCTATTGTCTGCATTCAGTTAAAAACAACAGCAAATTAAAGTTATTTGTTTAAAATAAAAGTCAGAGTTATTTGTCAAAAAATAAAATAAAAAAATCAGGTTGAAAGTTAAGTATATTGTTAACTATATTTTATGGTGTTAAGGGTTAAAATGATGCTACATACACCAATAAATGCATGCACGTGCAGATTCAGCACATTTCAATTATATTCGCTTCTGATGTCTAAATCAATTTTAATATCAAAGAGTTAATAAAAAGTAAATTAAGCAGTTATAATTTTAAACTGATAAATTACTTAATTTTAAATTAAATAATTTTTAATTAAGACAGTTAAAAAATAAAAAATGTAGATTAGAAATACACAATATATGAGCAAACATATCAGTGTAATGAACCATTTCAATTGATCTCTCCAATGGTCATCATCATCATCATTCTCAAGCAGCCAAGGGCTATGAAGGTCCAACCAGACCATGCAATTTAGTTCTCCAAGCAAGTCTGTCCTGAGCTACATCTACTGCATCTGGCCACTGCACACCAATTCTAACAAGGTCCTGTTTGACATTGTCTGCCCACCGCATCCTAGGTCTCCCCCTCTTTCTGAGGCCTTTAGGCATACTGTTCATAACTCTATTTGTCAATCTATAATTATTCATATGGGCAACATGGCCAAACCAACGGAGTCTCTCTCTGCACAATATGCTGCTTAAAGGAGGTTGCAAACTCCTTTGCCCAACCTCATCATTAGTTATAAAGTTGAACCACCTAATGCCCAAGATAATGTTCCATAATAAAACAGCAACAGTTTGAAATTCCTTTGATGCAAGTAAGACTGCAAGCATGCCAATAGTACCAATTCACATAAAATATTTAGAGATGAAAAACTTGTTGATCCAATACAACAGAGAAAAGTAATTTTACCTATTGGTGCAATAGGTAAAATTACTTTGCACTGCAAGATTGAAAAAATTATTTATGAAAAAATTTACAATGCACTGCAAGATTGAAAAAAAAATCTTTCAAAATTCAGGAAAAAAATTCTTGAATATAACTATGTAATGTTCTGTTCTTTTTATAAAACTGGGTAGTTCACTATTGCATCTTATTCATGCTTCCTCTTATAAGAAGGTGGGAAGGAAATACATTTAAGAACTGAGATGATATATCATGAACTACGGAATATTAGCTTTAAGTTCAAACTATAGCTCTGCCAAATTTATGATAATACCAAATTATTTGTAGTTAAAAAACAACTGCAATAATTAAATAGCTATCTGAATATAAATAAGTTATATGAACACGCTTGCAATAGGCTCACACAGATGATGACATAAGTTTATGATTTTGAGCAGTTTATTTATATGCAATTTTGCATGCATACCATTTATTACATCTCTGTAAAATGTGCTCAAAACAAATCATATGTTTGGAATTTTAATGCAAAATTCAAAACCAAGTCAGCTAACTTAGGCTCTTCCCCCCTATTTTTTGCATACTTTAGTGTTTCCCTGGAAACAACTAGGAGTTGGAGAAATCGAAGATTTCATTCTCAGTGTTATCTCCCTAGCAAATAATTTATTTGATTTTCCTGTCCTTTGCTGCTTAACATAAATATTCTCAGTCACTGATCACGATGATTTGTGACTGAGAATCATCATGATCAATAGGAAAGGTTAGTTCCTGCATATTGCCCATAGAATGAGGTATCTCAACTTAAATTCTTTCCTTCCTTGATTATTAAAAAAACATTCCAGAAGCACAAAAATTTTCTTCAGCCACTCTTGTATAGCTGCTGCTAAAAGATTTGTATCAAAAACAGAAAATCTGAGTTTATCACTAAAACATAAAAATGAAATGTTTAAAACATTATGCATCAAATTTAAATCATATTAAAAAGGATAAATTATAGTGGAGAAAGCTATTTTTCAACCAATTAAATGAGGATACTAGAGTACAAAGCAGTAATTACTCTAGATTAGCTATTAATGTAGTAAATAAGTTTTAGAGTATAATCTACAAAGAAAAAGAATGTATGAAAGATAAAAGTTTATAAAATGATTATGCACTAAATTGCAAAACGTAAAACAATTTATACAATATTTGGTCTTGCTATGGAATAGTACATAGCACATTTCCTCAGATGATAATGCATAGGAAACGGGAGACTACACAATTGGATAATGCATGGGAAATGAGAGACTACAAAATTAGATAATGCATGGGAAATGAGATACTACACAATTAAACTTTTTTTAAGGATCCTGTACAAAGTGAACTCAAGAAATGAATATGTATCCAACATGACAGATTCTACTGTACTTTTTAAACTATAATGCTGCTATCTAATGTTCATAAAATATTTAACATAAATTTTCAAATATAAAAATAACTTTGTCTACAATTTAGGGAACTCATGTGAAAAAGAAATTATTCAATAAAATTATTATGGATTTCAAACATTTTTTACAGCAAAAAATTCACATAAATTCAATCTTTTTCATGAAACTTTTTAATAAAAACTAATATATTGGTATAACAATTACTTATATATTCTTAATTAACTAAAAATCAAAACATTCATGTTCAGTAAGTATCATTCTGACTCATATAAGGAATAATATAATTATATGCATAGACAGAAAAATGGTTTGGTTTGATGAACTCTCAAATAAAATCTTCTTTATCTAGAAAGATGACTTTTTAATAACTGTTAACACATTCAAAATGTTTCTACATTTACAAATATAAAAAATTTATATGTAATTATGTTCTAAAAATATTAAAGTTTAATATACTAATTTCAATAACCCCATTCCACATAGCACAGTAAATTATTCTTTACATTGTGGAAGTTATGCTGGATTTAGATCTGGACAGTATTTGAAGTAATTGTATGAGTATTCAAGCACTTTTATTAATAAACACTTTGTATTTTAACTGCAATTACTTGTGCTGTTGCAGCAGAACTAGACAACACTTAGTACTTTCAAATACATTTCAAGTATGAAAGAACTTCAAGACTTTGAAGCATTTTTATCTTATTACTTTTCACTTCATTTTTATGACTTTTTTTTTACTTTCTTGAAACAGCTGTTCCACTATATCTCCACAATATGGAGAATTCATAAGTTATATATAAGATGAAAGCTTATTACATGGGAAATGGCATATGATATGCAAAAATTCTTCATCTTTATCCAAAAGAGGAAAAGTTTGCCAATTTTGAAAAAACATTAATACAGATTAAGTCTTTGGTCTCTCACCTTCCTCACTTATCTTTGCAAAGGTGAGGTAGTGACTTAATTTTTGCTTATTTTTTTAAAAGCTATTTCAAAGATGTAATACATACATAATTATTCCCATCTGCTGGATAGAATTTCTTTTGAATCAATAAGCTTTGATATGAACATGAACATTTGAAAAATTTAGTACTCCTCAATGGAAATAGTAATTAAAAACAATTATTTTATTTTATGAATTGATGACACCAATTTTTTTTTTCAGATTTTTTAACTTATAGAAAATATTTTGCTACGATCTTAATCTTTACAACGAAAATACCAAGAAAACATTAAAACAGAAACAGAGTAATTTCTTCTTAATGCAATATTTTCTTTTGGGAACATGTTATCAATATCTTAGAAAAGCAACAAATATGCAAGTTAAGAAAACTGTATTTAACAAATCGACGAAAATTTTAAGTTTAAATAAATATTTAAATAATCTTTCAACTTTGCAATTCAAAAAAGGGTGAAGATGTTTAATCTTTAGAGCCTGCAGCACAATAAATTTTTTCTAATTATGTGGTTGTATTAATGTCACAGAATTCATATTTAAAACCTGCATTATATAAAAAAAAATTAATATATATATAAATCTTCCTTTTCAAAAACTAACAAATGCATTATTTCTGGATGATACTGCAGATAAATTGGATTTGCTTTACTTATTTTTTAATATGTTGGTAATAGTGCATGGAAATATATCAAAAGTATGTTTTAATATATTTAATGTAGTTCAAGTGCTGAAGTACTTGAAAGGGAGACTTGAAGGGCAAAAGAATTCGATTTTTCCAATCATAAAGATCATGTTCCTGAAAACCACTAAAAATGGAAAATCTTTGAGGATGAAAAGATAAAGGCTTAAGGAAACATTTTTTTTAGTACACTACTATAAAAACATGTGAATTCTTTATGGGCTTTTACCCAAAAAATGTGAAACATTTCCTGACCTGTTAACCTATGTGTATATGCCTCACTCAAAATATTGTCTTTTCTGTTAAAGAACAACTCTGTGCAATATTTGTTTCAACACCTATCCTGTTGCACTCATTTTTTTTCTGTTTTAATAAAAAATACTCACTACATATATAATAGCTTTAGAGCCTTGTTTACCAGAAACTATATTAGATTTTTTTCAAGAGAAACCATAAAGCTCCTTCCTGTGCATGTACCATTATGCCCTGTCATCATATGCACAAATAATATACCTGAGTCAACTTGTAAGGCAGACTGCTTATGATTAAGATACTAGGTTAGGCTTGGCAAATCCATGGTTCATTGTAAAATAGCAACTAATAGAACAAATCATCAGTTATTTGAATCTGGCTCATTGTAAAATAGCAACTAATAGAACAAATCATCAGTTATTTGAATCTGGCTCATTTCTTACAATATTTTTTACCAATCATTTTTTGATGTATAACTAAATGATTTTGTCCATCATATTAATCTTTAAAAATGTATATTTTTGTGTTGAATCAAACATTTTTTTGATTCCTTAATCTTCCATAACATTTAATGGCACAATAATAATACAATGAAAAGTTACAAAAAGGAATAAATCTCATTTTATTAGAAATGCAGTTCCCTCCTCATCTGAACTTTTGTTTTTAATGAGAATTTTTCCTGCAACTCTAAGAAGATAGTTTTTTTTCTCGTGGCTCTTTTTTAAGTTTGGGTTGGCTATCCCTGACCAGGTCATAAGTCGCATAGCATGTCTTAAAAATATATTTTCTGTGAATGGTAGTTAGGTAGTCACTGGAAGGAGAGCTATGCATCAATCCACTGTGATGATGCATAGAACCAGTCATGCCTAGCACCTAATGTTTCAACCCCACCTTCTCATGGTGCAGGCCATTAGTACCTTTCAACAGAGATACTCTCTTGTGGAAGTGAATGGGAGGGGAGGGCTGCCAGATTAGTATGGCCTACTAATCTGAACAACTATGGCTACTTTATTTTTTCTACCCTGCTAAGGAGTGGTCAACCACACAGGGTCCTGGTGCTGACCATATAAATCGACTGGACTGAAATAAGACTCTGAGTTTGATTATGGATCCTGAATTTGCTGCACTGGTGGGCTTCTGTGGAGGGAAAATCTTTCGCTGTGTTTTCTGTTTGTTTGTGGGTTGACAGCCCCAAGTGATTAGATTCACAGGATATGTTTTATCAGCTGGTGGATAATCCTGAGCAGAGGTCATCGCAGGCACCTGAACTCCTTGCTTCTATTGGCATTGTCAAATTCTACATTGGAGGAAGTCTTCCAGTGTAGATGGCTTCAGCCTTTAATGGTGGGGGAACGGGTCTTTGCCCCATGTCTGCGATTAGGGGGCTGTTTGATATTGTCGGCATACCCTCTCTCAATAAACATAGTTTCTTTAAACATCCCACTAACCATTTTCTCTCCATAGGTAGTTGGAATGTGAGGACTCTGCACAGAGCTTTTTCTCTTGATGTCCTCACACAAGAATTCCACAATTATAATTCAGATATTCTCGGCTTGCAAGAGACCAGATAGACAGATAAAGGTCAGATTCTTAAAAATAATCTTAAATTTCTCTTTTCAGGGAGGGACGACAATAAAAGCATCACCAAGGCGTGGGTCTGCTTCTCACCAGACATGCTAGTGATGCTCTTCTAGGATATGAGTGCATTAATGAAAGGTACAGCAAAATTTCAGACAAGTGTTAAAGACTTGAATGTTATCTGCTGTTATGCCCCCACAGAGGATGAGGATGAGAAGGATAGGTTTTACGGACAACTTCAGGATATTTTGAATTTTGTCAAGAAAGGAGATTTTACCCTGGTTCTTGGTGACTACAATGCCAAAGTTGGTACTGACACTGACCTTTGGGGAGGGGTGATAGGCCCTTTTGATATTGGTAACTGCAATGGCAATGGGCAACGTCTCCTACAGGTAAGTAAACTCATTGGTTTCAGAATAACTAATACTTATTACAAACACTGTGACATACATAAGTACACATAGGTTTCAACTGATGGGCTGCATAAGAATATGATTGATTATATATTAATTAACAGCAAATGGGCTAGTTCTGTTAGGAATACCAGGGCATATAGGGGAGTTGAAATTGGATCTGACCATTACCTTGTTAAAAGTGTCTTGCAACTTAAACTTAAAAAGTGTTGTGCTAGGGTTAAAAAATTTACTTTTAATACTGAAGCTCTGAAAGATCCAGTTATAGCCAAAGCTTACCACGATAGATTACTTAGTCATTATGACAGTCATGGTATGCTTACTACTGAAGTTGAGGAAGAATGGGATCATTTTAAACAGGCTTTTTTGGACACTAACAGTACTCTTTTAGGAAAAAAGGAGCAGAAGAGGCAGAATTATCTGAGTGATAAGGCACTTGAGCTTATTTCGGAAAGAAAGAACTGCAGGAATGTCTTTAATCAATACCCTACTAGTCCTAATAGAAAGCATTACAGAGAACTTAATAAACGTGTAAAAGATCAGTTAGCTGCTGATAAGAATCTTTGGCTTGATGGTTTGGCTGACAAAGCTGAGGAAGCAGTTAGATAGCACAACAGCAGAGAGCTGTACCAGATAGTTAATGTTTTGTGTGGTAGAAAATGCACAGGCATACAAGGATTGAAGGATAAACAAGGTAAGGTTAAAGAAGGGGAGGATTCTGTCATGGCTAGGTGGGCTGAGCATTTCAGTGATGTTCTAAACAATGTGGTTAGTTCTACTCCCATTGTGTGCAATGATGATAGATGCATTAGTGGCTTCACTGTTGACCCTATAACACAATCTGAAGTTATTTTGGCTGTTTCTAAACTTAAACTACATAAATCCCCAGGGGTAGATGAAAATACTACCGAAATGCTTAGAGCTGGGAATGTTTCAGTTACCACTTGGATGACTGAAATTCTGAATATCTTTTATGATAAAGGCATGGTTCATAAGGATTTTACCAGAGCTATTGTTATCCCTATTTTCAAAAACGGTGATCGCAGTTCTTGTGATAACTATAGGGGTATCAGCCTACTCTCTGTTCCAGGTAAAGTTCTTTCCATGATTGTGCTTAATAGGATTAAGAATCTGGTTGACAGTCAATTGCGTGATGAGCAATGTGGATTCAGAAGTGGTAGGGGATGTGTGGATCAGATATTTTCACTTAGGCAGATTCTTGAGAAATGTTTAGAGTTTCAGAAACCTTTGGTTGCTAGCTTTGTTGATTTCAAAAAGGCTTTCGACACTGTTGATCGTCATAATTTGTGGTTGATTGTGAAATCATATGGTATACCAGACAAGTTAGTTAACATAATGAAAGCTCTCTTAATAACACTGAGTCGTGTGCGACAGTTGGTAAGGCTTGTAGCAATTGGTTTAGCATTACTTCTGGTGTTCGACAAGGGTGCATTTTGACTCCTTTTCTCTTTAGCTTGGTTATTGATTATGTTATGCAAAATTCACTTCAAGGGAAAGATTTTGGCCTTACTTGGGCTGGAGATACGAAAATTTCTGATTTAGATTATGCTGATGATTTAGCCCTTTTGGCAAATGATGTTGATGAGATGAACTCTTTCATTCGAGCTGTTGATGAGACTGGTAGTAGAATAGGTTTGGTTATAAACAGAGAGAAAACTACAGTGATGAAAATTGGTCAGGCAGGCTGTGAGTCAGTTAATCTGAATGGTTGCAGTCTTGAGCAGGTGTCACAGTTTAATTATCTTGGGAGCTATGTAACAGATAATGGTGATGTGCGGCATGAGATTAACAGACGAATAGGGATTGCTGCCGGGACTTTTAAGAATCTATGGAGAGTGTGGAGAAATAGGCGTATACACCTAAAGACTAAAATTAGACTGCATAATAGTTTGGTTCTTTCTAGGGTTAGTTATGGTAGTGAAACTTGGACACTTTGTAAACAAGATAACAGGAAACTAGATGCATTTGATTCCAGATGCTTACGCAGTATCTTGGGCATTAGGTGGTTCTACTTTGTAACTAATGATGAGGTTAGGCAAAGGAGTTTGCAACCTCCTTTAAGCAGCATATTGTGCAGAGAGAGACTCCGTTGGTTTGGCCATGTTGCCCGTATGAATAATTATAGATTGGCGAACAGGGTTATGAACAGTGTGCCTAAAGGCCTCAGAAAGAAAGGGAGACCTATAATGCGGTGGGCAGACAATGTCAAACAGGACCTTGTTAGAATTGGTGTGCAGTGGCCAGGTGCAGTAGATGTAACTCAGAATAGACTTGCTTGGAGAACTAAATTGCACGGTCTGGTTGGACCTCAGTAGCCCATGGCTGCTTGAGGATGATGATGATATATTAATTAACAGCAAATGGGCTAGTTCTGTTAGGAATACCAAGGCATATAGGGGAGCTGAAATTGGATCTGACCATTACCTTGTTAAAATTGTCTTGCAATTTAAAAAGTGTTGTGCTAAGATTAAAAAATTTACCTTTAATACTGAAGCCCTGAAAGATGCAGTTATAGCTAAAGCTTACCATGATATGTTATTTAGTCATTATGACAGTCATGGTTTGCTTACTACTGAAGTTGAGGAAGAATAGGGCCATTTTAAACAGGCTTTTTTGGAAACTAACAGTACTCTTTTAGGAAAAAAGGAGCAGAGGAGGCTTTTGTTATTTGTACTTTTCCAAACTCAGGCTGAATTTCATTTTTATCCTCTAAGTATGCAATGCTTTTTTTTAAACTCAACTGACGTGGTTTAATGTTCTTTTGTAACATTATGACCTAAACATCTGAAATTTTTTGCAAAAGAGATTCTAAGATTGAAATTCATTTATAGCAATCATTCTGTATAGAAGTTTTAAGCTCACTCCAAAAACAATAATCATGAAGTTTGTATAGACATCATATGCTCTTTATTAAATTAGGAATTTTTAACATTAAAATTTTTTTAGTCGTTTTGGTGGTATGAGATGATGCGTTGTTCTAAGCAAAATTAAGATCTAGATTACAATTAAAATATTAGCAGCCACCTATTAATACAAGGATAAAGTACAATTTTAAAATGGATTTAGTAATTGATTTCAAAACCATTCACACAAATATGAATAATTTTTTATGCATGAATCATATTTTCCATTTATTTCATTTTTTCATATAAAAAAGTTTTGGTTTGGCAGAATATCTTATGGAAGTGGTTTTTTTTTGTATCCATTTGGTATTTTTAAATTATGCAGAACTTTTTTTTTGTGACATTTAGGACAGAGAAGAATCCTAGAAGTTACTCCTAACTTTTAAAGGCTTCATACAAAGACATTCCCTACTAAGACTCGGTCACTGCTAACTACTGCCTCAGAGTTAACACAAATAAAAGTGTGCCCTGCTAGAACAGTTGCTAGGTCCATAATCACTATGCCACTTACATCTAGAAAGCCATTACCTCGTACAATATTTAATGAGCAAAAAAAAGCAACACACATTTCAGTTTACAAATCTCAATAAACAACATGTTGGGGCTCGAAAAAGAAAGTTTATCAGAATCTCACAGGTGTGAAAAGAAATTAAATAAACTTAATGTCCCCTTTATAGAAATTAAAGGGTTATTGATGGACTTCTTT
Source organism: Ryuthela nishihirai (assembly GCA_038380435.1). NCBI lineage: Eukaryota > Metazoa > Arthropoda > Arachnida > Araneae > Heptathelidae > Ryuthela > Ryuthela nishihirai. Next base: position 13,068,409 of record JAWZYU010000020.1, on the reverse strand, counting down.
AAAACACAGATTAATGTACATAAAATTCATTAAAATTTTCAAAATATGCAAAAACTAATTAAAATAAAAACTTTATATTAAAAATACAATCTTTTTAAATTTGGGTTAACAATATGGGTATACTAAAACCTTAGTTAAAAAATATACTGTAATGTTTAGTGTATAAGCAATATGTATATGTGCAGCAATAATATAAAAAAAGTTATAAAAATGAATAACAAGAAACTTGATGTCTTTGATTCTAGATGTTATGCAGTATCAACATTAGGCTGTTTGCTGTAACATTAGGCTGTTTGACTTTGTCAGTAATGATGAGGTTAGAAGAAGGAGTCATCAACCTTCTTTGAGCAGCATATTGTGCAGAGAGAGACTGCATTCATTTGGCCATATTGCCTGTATGCATAGCTACAGATTAGCAAACAGGATTATGAATAGTGTGCCTAAGGGTTTCAGAAAAAGGGGGAGACCTATGAAGTGATGGGCAGACTATGTTAAACAGGACCTTGGTAGAATTGGCCTAGAGTGGCCAAATGCAGCAGCAATAGTTCAGAACAGACACGTCTGGAGAGGAAAATTACAGTCTGGTTGGACCCCCGTAGCCCATGGCTGCATGAGGATTTTGTATGTATGTATGTATAAAAATGAATAAATCTAATAATCCATCTGGATATACTCCGCATCTGATATCTCTCTATGACTTATGAAAAATTTTGTGTAAACTCAAAAATATATGACAGGGTAACAAGTCTCCTGAATAAGGTCATTTTTCAATGCAATATCCATTATAACACAACAGGATTCCATGTTTAGACAGCATACTAGATATAACAAACTCTTAACTTTACAAAAGATCCCTGGGTCCAACAGTAAATTTGTCTTTTAATTTCAAAACTTCCCTGTTCCCAGAGTATTATGCTCTAAATTCCCCCCCCCCCACCTTTTTTTTTTTACAGAGAAATTACTTTTTAACAACTTTTCAACACTGAATATGCAAAAATCCAAGTTGATACTAGTATGCCTGATTACTTACATAGTCAAAAAAATTGAAATGATGCCAAAAACTATTATGTTTCTATGGTGGCTATTACCAAAACATGATTTGGTGATGCTGCCATTTCAGCTTTTTTATTTCTTCTCCAATTTCTAGTGTAAAAATTTATTTATATTTTCCTATATTTTCATTTTTAAAACTGTTTCGTTTAGATTAATAGTAATTAACATATAAAACAATATTCAATTTTCGATAGATTCTTTTCTAATTTTGATGCGAAAAAGCAAATTGGCCTCCAATTTCGGTTTCAAATGTGTTATCATCATGTAAAATTAATCATTCTTAGATAACTAAAAAAAAGTTAAATTTTTATATTTTTAAATTTATGTTCAAGTTATTATTTATATCTTTGCAAATGTATATTTGATTTTTAAATAAAAACTTACAACTTCAATTGTAACTTTATATACTGTATAATGTTCATATTTATTTTTCCAGTTCCTCTGCTATTTTTTAGATATATTTTCACAATTGATTTAAAAAAATCTTTTTCTGAAAGCAAATTTTTTTGTACATCAAATTATTAGATATATTTAATGTTTGCTAAATATCATATGCATACAGAATTTTTTTACAAATTTTAAACGAAAGATTTAAGTAAGAATGTAAACATTAAATATACATGTAGAAATAATTTTTTACTATTTTTCAATTATTTATCTAAGTTAAAATGGAAAGTGAGGTCAGCAAGGCGTAGTTCTGCTTCTCAGCATACATAACAGTGATGCTCCCTAACCTCATCATTGCTTACAAAGTCAAACCACCTAATGCCCAAGATACTGTGTAAGCATCTAGAATCAAAAGCATCAAGTTTCCTGTTACCTTGTTTACAAAGTGTCCAAGTTTCACTACCATAACTAACCCTAGAAAGAACCAAGCTATTATACAGTCTAATTTTAGTCTTTAGGTGTATATGCCTATTTCTCCACACTCTCCATAGATTCTTAAAAGCCCCGGCTGCAATCCCTATTTAAAAGGAGCAGAGGAGTTTGTTAATCTCACGCCGCACATCACCAGTTTCTGTTACATAGCACAAAAGATAATTAAACTGTGACACCTGCTCAAGACTGCAACCATTCAGATTAACTGAATCACAGCCTGCCTGACCAATTTTCATCACTTTAGTTTTCTCTGCTTATAACCAAACCTACTCTACTACCAGTCTCATCAACGGCTCGAATGAAAGAGTTCATCTCATCAACATCATTTGCCAAAAGGACTAAATCATCAGCATAGTCTAAACCAGAAATTTTCTGATCTCTACCATTAAAATCCAAAATCTTTCCCTTGCAGAGAATTTCACATAACATAATCAATAACCAAACTGAGAAAGAGGAAAGGTACAAAATGCACCCTTTGCAGAATGCCAGAAGCAATGCTAAACCAATTGCTACAAGCCCTACCAACTCTCTCACATGAACCATTGCTATTACAGAGAGTTTTCATTATATTAACTAACTTGCCTGGTATGTCATAACATCTCAAGGTCAACCACAAATTGTGATGATCAACAGATTCAAAAGTCTTTTTTGAAATCTACAAAGCTAGTAACCACAGGTTTTTGGAACTCTAAACATTTCTCAAGAATCTGCCCAAGTGAAAAAATCTCATTGACGCATTCCCTATCACTTCTGAAATCACACTGCTCATCACGCAATTGTCTGTCAACTAGATTCTTAATTCTATTAAGCACAATCATGCAAAGAACTTTACCTGGAACAGAAAGTAGGTTGATACTACTATAGTTATCACAAGAACTGTAATAATTTTTTTTTAAATAGGGATAATAATTGCTCTGGTAAAATCCTTAGGAGCAATGTCTTTATCATAAAAGATTTTCAAAATTTCAGTCATCCATGTGGTAACCAAAACGTTCTCAGCTGTAAGCATTTCAGCAGTAATTTCATGTCCCCTTGGGATTTATGTAAAGTTTAGAAATAGCCAAAATAATTTCAGACTGTGATATAGGGAAAACATTAAAGCCAGTAATGCATCTATTATCATAACAAACAATGGGAGTAGAACTAACCACATTGTTCAAAACATCTCTGAAATGCTCAGCCCACCTCACCTTCTATAACCTTATCTTGTTTACCCTTCAATCCCTGTATACGTGCCTGTTTTCTACCACACAAAACATTAATTATCTGGTACACCTCTCTGGTGTTGTGCTATCTAACTGCTTCCTCAGCTTTATCAACCAAGCCAAAGATTCTTATTAGCAGCTAACTGATCCTTTACACGTTTATTAAGCTCTCTCTGTAATGCTTTCTATTATAATTAATAGGGTATTGATTAAGGACATTCCTGCAGCTCTTTCTTTCTTTCTGCTCTCTTCTGAAATAAGCTGAAGTGTGTTATCATTGAAATAATTTTGCCTCCTCTGCTCCTTTTTTCCTTAAAGAGTACAGTCGCTCAAAAAAGTATCCAAACACTATGATTGATTACAGAATTCAGAAAAAATATCTGGCAACTATTATTTTTAGAAATTAGTGATCTGGCAACCTTCATGTACATACACGTGTATGTATACAAAGGTTGCCAGATCACTAATTTCTAAAAAATCGTTGCTAAATATTTTTTCTGAATTCTGTAATCAACCATAGAGTTCAGACACTTTTTGAGTGACTGTATTGTCAGTTTGAAAAAAGGCCTGTTTAAAACGGTCCCATTCTTCCTCAACTTCAGTAGTAAGCAAACCATGACTGTCATAATGACTAAGTAACCTATCATGGTAAGCTTTAGCTATAATTGGGTCTTTCAGAGCTTCAGAATTAAAGGTAAAATTTTTAACCTTAGCACAACACTGTTTAAGTCGTAAGACACATTTAAGAAGGTAATGTCAGATCCAATTTCAGCTCCCCTGTGGTTAGCGCGCTTGGCTACTGATCTAAGGGACCTGGGTTCGAGCCCCGGGTAAGGCATGGATGTTTGTGTTGTTTTTCTGCTGAGATCCTGCCAACCTCACAGACCTTCTACTATGGCATATAAACTGACAGGCTCCTGTCAGACCTCTGTGGCAAGCAGCTGCTAGAGGGGATATTTTTTTTATTATATGCCTTGGTATTCCTAACAGAACTAGATCATTTGCTGTTAATTAATATATAATCAATCATATTCTTATGCAGTCCATCAGGTGAAATCCATGTGTACTTATGTATGCCGTGGTGTTTGTAGTAAGTGTTAGTTATTCTAAAACCAATAAGTTTACTTACCTGTAGGAGAAGTTGCCCTTACCTGTTGTGCTTACCTGTTAGAGCTCCTTTGCTCATGATAGTAGATCATTCATATAACCAGAACTATCAGTCCTCCATCAGGCTAACTGTCTGATACCACTATCAATTATACTTTAAATCATTTCACACCTGAGTGTTAATTTTGTTGAAACTTCTAGTTTCATAGTAAAAGATTCCTATTAGAGTTTAGATTTATAACCATATCAAGTTTTAGGACCAAATTCTCCACATGGCTCCAGCATAGTGGACATGCTTCGTTATGAGACAATGGAGAACAAAATTTAAGTGTCCTAAGTTCACTTAGGTGGCGATTGTCAATGCATAGCCAAAATTAGGGAGAGATTACAGTTGCAATGGAACTATATATAATAATACTCCCCAAAAGGGACTAGCAGGTCCCTATCATTTGGAGAATTTCATTCACTATATTACCATGCAACACCACATCTCTTAATGATGGGCTTAATATGATGATAAATATTTAAAAACTATGGGCTTGGTATGGTATACCTTCAACTTAGTGGGCTGTGCCACTGAGTATGAGAGGGTGCATTCATTTTTACTTTTACTCTATTATATATTTGCTAGATAAAGGATATATTATATCCAACTTTCTTTCAAGCATTAAAATCCATCCAAGTTACTGTTTAAGGCATGATGAGACAATAAATATTTCATTGCCCTAAAAACGATGTAAAAAAAAAGAATCACTTTTTACAGCTATTGAATGTGTAGATTTAGGTAGTACTATATTTGGGATATGTGTTGGTTTTTGATAAGCTTCCATATGCACATAGTGTGGATATGTGTGATCAAAATATACTGTAGCCAAGTATTGAGCTTTTAACTGTGAAATCATTCGGGCAGAATACAATATACATGAAATGCCCTCAAAAGGGTAATGAGGGGAGGGATTGATATTGGTGATAATTTAGCCTTCTATGTAGCAAGCACAATTTTTTCCAAAAGGTCAGACAGGAGGCTTCCCATGGCCATTCCCTCAATTTGATGGTTGAATTTAGAATTTACAATGAACAAATAATATTAATAATAAATTTTATGATAAATTTTTGTAAACCATTAATTTGACTACTGTTTGTTCTATACAGTTATAGACTTCTAAGAGTTTATATTAGATGACTTTGATTGCTGTATTTACTAGAGTGGTCAGATAAAAGTGCTTTAAATCAACAAAACTATTTGCCAATTTTGCTTAAATTCTACATTTCTTAATTTTTCCACCAAATCAAAGTCAAATACTATAGTCCACTATGGTAGAGCACTCTTTTATGATATAGTCCTTATGATATTAGTCCTTTATGACAGAGCACTCTCTCCAGGATAACTGTAGAGGCTCACCTCTTGTTACGGATTAAATGGGATCCCCATTTTATGTAACTTGATCTTGCAGAACACTGATGTTATGTTAGGATATGAAGGAAGGTGGGGGGAGGACCTGTCTTTGTAAGGGTTTTTGGAGTGCTTTATTTGTATAATGTTACTTCAGTATGATCTTTAGTAATTATTTTTAATGCTACAGTATAGGTGTTATAACTCCTTATCATATTGTATTTCAGTTATATACTGAAATACAGTATGAAAGATTATTCAATGCTTTACCAACTTTCAAGATAATTTGATGATTGATCTTGATTGATTATTTGAATTGATTGATTGATTATTGAGATGCTTTACCAACTTTCAAGATAATTTGTATTCTTTTTAAGCTACCTTAATGCTTTATTTTGGTAATAATGGCAATTGATTGTGGGTTTACTTGAGCTGACAATGGTAAGAAGGACTGGAATCTATTCATATGATTACACTGAGATAAAACCTGATTTATGTTTATCTGTTGAGATTTTAATTTAGTCTTCAAATAACAATTACTTTAACAAGTAAAAAAAGGTTTACTGGCATGTAGTACAAAAGCTTGAACTATTTAAATTTTCAATGCTGGCGACATATTTCTTTAATATTAGAATAATAGCATATCCACCAGTTAAGAAATTCTGCAATGCACTTAGAAATGGATTAGTTGTGTTTGCAGTAATCTTTCAATTAAAGTTGAGCATTCTGAAGTAATCTGTTCAGCATGATATGACATATTAATATTAACTGACCACCATGCTAACTTTAATATGGTTTATCCCACTAAAAACCATTAAAAGAAAGAAATTAAAATTTTCAAACTAAGAGCTTATTTATTCACAGATGCAGTTTGGAAACAAAAAGAAAATTTACAACACAAGTAAAAAGTGAGAAAATATTGCCTTTAACAGAAATAAAAATATGGGCGTAAAAGACAACAAAATATTACTATTTCAACACTTAGTATCAATCTTCAAACACATACTTATGTTGAATATGCTAGAATGTAATATTCAAAGGATACTTCAAGTGTAGAAAAAATATATAATAAATAAAATTTCCTAGTAGGGAAAAAAAATTCTTAAAAAGAGAAGCATAGTTGCTAGTGCTCAGAAAAATAATGCATCGCAATATTCTATATATATAATGTCCCCACATAAAAAAGCATTTATTATTCTCATATTAATAAGAGAAACTTCATTAACTAGATAGTATATTTTTCTCATAGAATTGGTTAATATGCTAAATTTTTCCTGGCCATACTTCAAAATCTTCAATCAAGCCATACTTAGCTGTCACTAAAAGCAAGGTGTAATTAGTATGTTCTGGTCACACCATATTTAATAATTGTGTTATTCTGACAAAACAGAACCAAAATGTAACTGTGTGCCATATAGCTTCAGCAATATACAGGATGAATCTGAAAAAAGTGGGCAAAACTTTTCGGGGTGGTAGAACGCAGCTATACGAGCAATATTCGTCACAGAATGTATGGGCGGAACGCAAACGGAGAGCCGCTAGGTGGTGTTGGAAATGGTATAAAAGGGTCGGTCCTCGCACCCAACGGCATTTCTACCGTGGATTGCTGAGAGGATGGCTGGTTATATTAACCACGAAATGGCGGATATGCATTTGTGTACGGTGCGGCGGACGGGAATGCAAGTGAGGCACAGAGACGTTACCGTGACCGGTTTCTGATGAGATGCACTCCAGATCGGAAAACCTTCGAGCGTTTGCATCGGCAGCTGTGTGAAACGGGATCCTTCGCCACGGCCAAGCAAGACACAGGGCGTGAAAGGAGTGTCAGGATGCCGCAACTTGCAGAGGACATTCTGCGTAGGGTGGAAGAGCGACCGGGATGTAGCACGCGAGCGGTTTCCCGTGCAGTACACGTGTCCCAAATGTCGGTTTGCCGTGTGCTACAGGAGGAAGGAATGCACCCCTATCGTACGCAGAAGGTACAAGCGTTGTCACTGGTGGACTATCAGCCACGTGTACGGTGCGGCGGACGGGAATGCAAGTGAGGCACAGAGACGTTACCGTGACCGGTTTCTGATGAGATGCACTCCAGATCGGAAAACCTTCGAGCGTTTGCATCGGCAGCTGTGTGAAACGGGATCCTTCGCCACGGCCAAGCAAGACACAGGGCGTGAAAGGAGTGTCAGGATGCCGCAACTTGCAGAGGACATTCTGCGTAGGGTGGAAGAGCGACCGGGATGTAGCACGCGAGCGGTTTCCCGTGCAGTACACGTGTCCCAAATGTCGGTTTGCCGTGTGCTACAGGAGGAAGGAATGCACCCCTATCGTACGCAGAAGGTACAAGCGTTGTCACTGGTGGACTATCAGCCACGTGTCGATTTCGCACGTTGGTACCTCCAGCAGAATGCAGTGCAGCCAGATTTTGGTGCACATGTTCTGTTTACAGACGAGTGCTCTTTCACCCGTGAGGGCGTTTTGAATACCCACAATTCACACACGTGGGCATCTACGAACCCGTATGCCACATGTCCTCATTCGTTCCAGCAGCGGTTCTCCGTAAATGTTTGGGCAGGGATCCTCCATGACCATTTGGTTGGCCCATACCTCCTGCCACACCGTCTGGATGGCAAATTGTATAACACATTCCTACGAGAGGTGTTGCCGGAGCTGCTGCGTCTGATTCCAACCCCCAGCAGGTTGAGAATGTGGTTCCAGCACGACGGTGCGCCTGCACACTTCAGCTTAGATGTGCGGAACACTTTACATGCAACGTTCCCAGGGCGATGGATTGGTCAAGGTGGTCCCATAGCTTGGCCACCAAGATCGCCGGATCTCTCATGTTTGGACTTTTTCTTGTGGGGCCACATCAAAAGCCTAATCTACGAGTGCCCCATTGAAACCAATATGGATCTAGTCGCCAGGATTGCCACTGTTGCCGGTGATATTCGGGAAATGCCTGGTGTCTTCGCAAATGTGCGTCGGTCCCTATCCCGCAGGTGTGAAGCCTGCATTACAGCTGGCGGAAGCTCTTTTGAGCAATTTCTTTGAGCATATACCTCAATTACATTCCTGTTAATAAAATGTTTTCTGAAGTATCTCCTCTCTTTCTTGTGTTCATTCTTTAAATGTGACAGTGGAAAACTACCTTTTAACTTCTCACAGCTTGCGTTCCGACCTTACATTCTATGATGAATATTGCTCGTATAGCTGCGTTCTACCACCCCGTAAAGTTTTGCCCACTTTTTCAGATTCACCCTGTATATATTTGGAACTACACATAAACAAAAGTCTATAAATTTAATTAGTAGTAATGTAACTTTTTTATAATCTGTACACAAAAAAATTTCAGTGCTTTTCACATAACCAATGCTGAAACTTTGATGGCATACTCTGAAACTTATGCATTCATCAAGCTATGACACTCCTTTACAAATCACCTATTAAATATAAATTAAAAAAAAATGCTTTATGAACTAAGCTTATGAATTTTTAGAGCTGTATGTTATCATTTTAAAATTTGGCATAAGCTTTTAAAATTAAAAAAAGCTTTTTTTTAATTAAGCAAAATATTGGTAAATCAGTGTCAGCATCAGTTGTAGCTCTTTAACAAACAAAATTATTCTGCTACATCTTTTTCTCATAGTTTGAAATCTACAACTTATTTTTACATTAATCTCCATTATTTTAAGCTGTTTACCTAAGTTTACTTAAAGTCCAGTAGTGTGTAGCACCATTTTTTGTGTCTTGAACTTCAACTGCCACAATTGTGCGAGGATAGGGACGATCAGATCCTTCTTCTATATCATCTTGGGTCAACATATCAGGCAATAGTGGTGAATAAAGTGTATCTGTTAATAAGACAAACTGAAACTGGACCTATAAATATAAAAAAAAAATTATTAAACTTATAATTACTTAGATCATTATAACACAATGTGTAGACTCATTCTAATTACACACTGAAATTGTTTAACAAATATAACTCTGTTTGAAGCAATTTTATATATCAATATAAATAACATGTTTTATTGAAATTGCCACATATACAAGGACTGCTGACTTTGGGCTCAAAACAACTGACAGATAGCAATATAGACAAGAAATAATTAGGTATGTGTATCAAATCAGCAATACTTACAAAAATGCAGTGTACATCAATAAGAAATATGGCCTCCATGAACAGTGATATAAATAGCTAAGCATTGCTGTACCAAGTCAAAAAGGTGTCGAATGTGATCCAGGTGAATACTAAGCCATGCTTCATGCACTTGTACCATCAGCCAGACAACAGTGGTAGGAAGCTGAGAGATAGTGGTCAGTGAATGTCACATCAAAAATGTGTTTGATGCAAGACAGGTCTGGGAATGTGCAAGCCAAGAACACAGATCCACATCACATAGGCACTGTCATGATATGAGAGCTGTATGTGGGTGGTATTATTCTGATAATAAAATAGCATTTAGGATGGAACATAGAAAGGCAGAAACACTGGTCCCAGAATAGTTTCAACATGTTTTGCCATTAACATGCCATAAAAATGATCAGACATGAACAGCCTATTTATACTGGTGGCTCCCTACACCATGATTCTGGATGTTGGCTTGGTGTGATGCTCCTTGATGTAGGGTGGATTTCTCTATCTGGCAGCTTGTGACATATCTGTCATTAATCAACAGATCTTCCAATCCTCCCCTTCAAATGTTTTTTTGATGCCATCAGAACCTGGCAAAATGTCCCAGTACCTCCTACAGCCAATATTGCCAATAACACCCAATTGTTCAGGCATTACAAACCACAACAACAGTGATTTGGTGTATTGACCACCTAGCTTCTTACAACTTAATGTAGAGCTCCTCTCCCTGCCCATCCTCTACGATACAGTATGTAAAATCTCCTTAATAACTTTTGATACTTGATAGCATAAAACATTTGAAGTGCTTAAAAACATATAACAGTGTCATAGATAATTACAGAATTTAATTTTAATTACTGCACTGGGAAGTTCTACTATAATTTTTGCTATTAATTATGGTGTCAACAGACATTTCCTGCTTACCTTTTAATATTTCATATATTAATCTTTTCACTACTATACCAGCCCAAACTTCAGGAAGGTGTGAAAAGGAAGGAATAGCATTGGTTGGGTGAGTCTGTTTAAAATCTTGGCCGTATGAAATCATACATGATGGCATATCTTGCCAGTATGAAAGCATTAATTCCCAAGTTGCCCCCATATCCTTTTCCTTCATTATAAATTAATTTCTATAAAAATCTGTTTCTAGTTTCTAATCTAAAAATTAACTGTGTTTCTTAACTTTTTGTAGTTTTTTTTATAAACAAAATTTTTATAATAGTTTTTGTATTTTATACATTCTTTATTTCTTTTCTCAATTAACTCTATCCAGTTTTAGTTATGATTTCTTTTTGGTTTTATTCTCCTCTTCAAACATACTTTATTGTTTTCTAAAATTTGATTGTAAACATTTTTAAAAAATTTGTGTTTATTTTTTTCATTGATTGTCTCTATAATTTCCTAAATTATAATTCATTTAGAAATATCTTTGTTTATATTATTATGGTAAAAAAAAAATTCTTATTTTCCTGGTTTATCTCAGTAGAATTAGTTCTATTCAAATTATTTTTTGTATTTCTGATTAATGTTAATATTATATAATGATCTGCTATTTTACTTGTTTGAACTACTGAAATTGCTGACATATTTTTCATTAGTTTTATATTAATATGGTCTATAAATGTTTTAGTAATTTAACTTTTTAATATTTCTTTTCTTGTAGCTTCCCTAATTAATCTTTCAAAATTCATTTCTGTCAATAGTGTGATATAACTTTCTGTACCATACTTTTTAATGTTCAATGTGTCAATATTGAAATTACCTATTAAAATGTGATTTTGATTGTTTCCTAATCAATTTCAGAAATTTAACTGAAAAAATTCACGTTTGTACTAGATTTGTATAGTGCTAATACATGATACATTACATTACTCTTTTTGCTTTATGTACATTGTTTCTGTGGAAGTATTTCATGTGTCTTAATTTCAATATCTAAATTTTCTCTACAGTATACTGAGATCCCCCTTAATATTTTCATTTTGTTATCATTTGTTATTTTATTAAACTTGTCAATATTATATAAATAATTTTCAAAATGATTTACATTCGTTTCAGTTAAAACCAACAAATCAATGTATCATGCAATTGTCAATATTTATTTTTAATGCATCCCAATATTTTCTTTGACTTCCAATATTTACATGAACAATTCTTAATTGTTAGGAGACAGATGGTAGTTTATGTCAAGGCCATCCAGGATGTTCTTTAATGTGCAGAGAGTATGGTTCTCCTGAACACAGAGTCCTGGCTTAACATCACATCCAACAGACCGCAGCCTTTCCAAGCCTATTGGTATCCCCTACTGACCAAGGACAGGGCAGGGAGTTTTGTGGAGATAAATCCCAATGCTGGCCCAGGTGGGACTCAAATCTGGGAATTGCATATTATGAGCCTACTGTGCTACCAAATGAGTCTCCCTCCTCCACAGAACATGCAGTGCAAGTTTCTGGGGGATGGACCCAATGGTTTAAAAATAGGCTACAAGTACATACCTAAGAATTCAGGAATTACAATCCTGAAGATTCTTCGAAATTGCTGGTTTTAGATGATTCACAAGCATATCACAGTATTTTTCACTTGTTATGGTTTTTCATCACTTCAAGTAGTGTTCAAGAATTATTCTTTTATGATCCTAGAATAGTGTAACATTTTCACCTTTTTCTGGTTGATGCTTGTGTGTGGACTTTCTTCAGTCAAGGAAAGTTTGTATGGTGCCACTGAATTGCATATTTGCTTTCTGATAAGAAATAGTGCACCCAGTATTTGTCACATTACTATATATTCTAATAAGGCATCATTCCTGCTCATATCATCCAAGAATTTTTCTTGAAAATTTGAAAGATTAATGCTTCTAATTACTTATATTAATCAAATTTTACTGTGTGAAACATTTTACATTTGGATTGCTATAGATTTAAAATTTCTGACATACTCTCTAAATTTTAGGGCTTGCTCCCTCCCTCCCCATAAGAAAATAATGCATATGTCACTGAAATGTGATAATACAATTTCAATAAACCAAAGCATTCGTTTCACAAAACTATAGTTTAAGAAATCAATTAATTACAAAAATACTTAAAAATTTAACCTGCTTCATTTCTAAAATACTTAAATTTAATATATGTGATAGATAAAATTAGTGCAGATATTAAAAAAAAAAACGCACAAAGTAAAATGCTATCATTTACATCTAATTATACCAGACCTTTAGTCATTTTACTGTTGTTGTTTTTTTTAATTTCCATTATATATGAAAAAATTTTATTATATAGCTTTTGTGAAACAAATGCTATATGTTGTAATGCTCCAAAGATTATTAACTTTTAAAGTTGAATCTTTTGTCTGATCTAAATTTATTCAAATTACGGATAGCTGTATTGGGTGCCAGGCAATTTTAACTTGACAAATTAAGTTGAAATAGGGTTCGTTAGGTATTGGTCAAGCGTTACTTATGGAGTAAGAATTCCAAAAGGTTTGTCAAGTTTAATTAGAGTTTAAATCTAATCAAAAAATCAATTTATGTTGATCAAGAGAAAAATAGCAAAAATTCAAAAGCTTCTAAAACAAAGTTTAATTTCCAAAAAATTCAAAGACTCACCCAATTCAATACAAAAGTTGGAATACTAACAACTTTTTCTATCTACACCACATACTTCTCACAATACTTCTGAGCCCTACATCTCTACTACTCACTACATAAAATCGACCTCTCCACTACAATGCTACATCTCCACTCTGTGACCCAACATCACTACTCTACTAACTCTGTGACCCAGCATCACCACTCTACTAACTCTGCAACCTAATGTCACCACTCTACTAACTCTACTTACTCTGTGACCTAATGTCACTTAGTTATAACGTGTATAAATCCGACATGTGTCTGTGCACGCTGGGAAAGACATTTGCATAATATGATGATTGCGCTAACTATGATACAAGAGGGGTCATGTCCTATACATCTCCACTCTGTGATCCAACATCACTACTCTACTAACTCTGTGACCCAGCATCACCACTCTACTAACTCTGCAACCTAATGTCACCACTCTACTAACTCTACTTACTCTGTGACCTAATGTCACTTAGTTATAACGTGTATAAATCCGACATGTGTCTGTGCACGCTGGGAAAGACATTTGCATAATATGATGATTGCGCTAACTATGACACAAGAGGGGTCATGTCCTATACATCTCCACTCTGTGATCCAACATCACTACTCTACTAACTCTGTGACCCAGCATCACCACTCTACTAACTCTGCAACCTAATGTCACCACTCTACTAACTCTACTTACTCTGTGACCTAATGTCACTTAGTTATAACGTGTATAAATCCGACATGTGTCTGTGCACGCTGGGCATTTGCATAATATGATGATTGCGCTAACTATGACACAAGAGGGGTCATGTCCTACACGCGTGCTTTAGTGGTTGACAATCGAAAAGTCAGAGTTGCGCATGTGCAACTCCTACAACTCTGACACAAGAATTGTGATCAGTCCAAAAAAATGAAATAATCCCCAAAATGATAAATGTAACTTAAATAAAGCAAAACTGGTTAAAGAAAAGTAAAAGTGAATGGGTGGACCATCACACAAACAATAACTTTTTATTGCATATTTTAAATCACTGGCCCATCCAATAATGTACTTTGAGGATTAATAAAACTTGGGCTTATTTAGTAAGTAATATGTTATTTTTTGCACTATCATTTTAAAGTACAATATTAGAAAATTCTGATATTTTAATGTAATAATGAAAATAGCCATACTTACAATTTACTGTAACATAAACTAATATATATATACAGGGTGTTTCAAAACTCTCTGTACAAATTTCAATGGGGGATAGGGAACACTAAGACAAATTTTTTTTGTCTATGAATGTATCTCTGCTGATGTAACCTTTCAGTGCTAGAGGGCACTGTTTGGGAAGCGCTGTCGGTACAACCTCACTGCAGTTCTTCCATTTTCACTGGCAGCTCTCCATATGCCAGATGCATGTCAGCCATCTCAGCAGTCATGAAACACTCCATGTTACACATAATGTGTCTAATTTACAATGCTGACAGCAAACAAAAGTCTGTTCTCCATTCCCACTTTGCCCCTCTAGCCAATTTTAGCACCGCCAAACAGCACCCTCTAACACCGAAGGGTTACATCAACGGACATAATTCATCGACGAAAAAGATTTGTCTTGGTGTTCCCTATCTCCCATTGAAATTCATACAGAGAGTTTTGAAATACCCTGCATACATACATGATGCTGCAGAAATATGAGCAATTGTAAAAACTCAACAACTAACTGAAATGTTCAAAGAAATTATATATGTACCATTTCAATATCAATGTTAAGAAATTATATATGTACCATTTCAGTTCAATACCATTTCAATCCAAATAATTTCAATGTGAGTTGTTGTACTCCAAAGTACTCCAAAGTGCTGAAAAAAAAATGAATTTTGTTCTTTTTGAAGATGAAATATTCTAGTAACCTTCAGCTCAGTGCAAACATTTCTCTAATCTGTAGTTCTCATTGCATGGAGCAGTATTTCCACTGATTTTGGTTATTCTTGAATTCCGAGTTTAAGGTTAGCACTAATGCATATGGGGGATCAGTGTAGACCCTGTCTTCCTCTCCCCAAACAAAAAAAAAAAGTAGGTCACTAAATCAGGCGATCTTGCTGGCCAAGGAATGTCCCCATATCAGGATAGGGAAACAAAATTGTCTTATAGCTTACATAAATATTCTATCAGTGTGAGTTGTCCCTGTAATGCTCCAAAGATTATTAACTTTTCAAGTTGGATCTTTTGTCTGATCGAAATTTATTCAAAATTCTGTGTAATGATCCACCCATTCACTTTTACTTTTCCTTAACCAGTTTTGCTTTATTTACTTTATATTTATCATTCTGGAAATTATTTCATTTGGACTAATCACAATTCTTACTTCTGAGCTTAGAAGGAGTTGCACATGTGCAACTCCAACTTTTGATTGTCAGCCGCTAATGTACATGTATAGGACATGACCCCTCTTGCATCATAGCTAACGTGATCATCAGATTATGCAAATGTTTTCCCGGCGTGCAACAGACATGTGCCGGATTTGTAGGCTGCATGTTATAACTCAGTGATGTTAGATTACAGAGTCAGAATCAACAGTATTGTTAGTGGAAGTAGATTAGAGAAATAGTAGAGTGTAGTCAGTAGTGTTTTGAGTTAGGAGAAGAAATATGTTGAAGCAGTATGTTGAATCAGTATGTGTTGTGTAGAGGAGAAGGAGTTGTTAGTAGAGATTTAGGTAGATGTGAGTTGTAGTACTCCAACTTTTTGTATTCATCAACTGAATTTGATGAGTCTTTGAATTTTTTGGAAATAAACTTTGTTTGCTTTAGAAACTTTTGAATTTTTGCTATTTTTCTCTTGAACAAAGTTAATTGACTTTTAATTAGATTTAAACTTTAATTAAAACTGACAATCCTTTTTGAATTCTTATTCAATAAGTAACGAGAGAAACACCTAATGAACCCTATTTCAACTTTAATTGGCTAGTTAATATTGCCTGGCACCTGACAAGTTATGCGGAGTTTTAAATAAATTTGGATCAGACAAAAGGTCCAACTTGAAAAGTGAATAATCTTTGGAGAGTTACATCCGGATAGCTTGTTAGGCGCCAGGCAATATTAACTTGCCAAATAAAGTTGAAATAGGGATCGTTTTGTATATCTAGAGTTACTTATCGAGCAAGAATTCGAAAAGGATTGTCAAGTTTAATTAAAGTTTAAATCTAATCAAAAATCAATTAACGTTGCTCAAGAAAAAAATAACAAAAGTCAAAAAATTTTAACACAGTTTATTTTCAAAAAAATTCAGACTCACCAATTCAGTTGATGAATACCAAAAGTTGGAGTACTAACACTCACATCTACCTAAATCTCTACTAACAACCCCTTCTATCTACTCAACACTTTCTTTACTGACTTCTCCTCCTCCTACTAACTCATACTGATTAAACATACTCCACTACTACTTCAATATACTACAGCTCCTACTAACAATACTAACTCTGTGACCTAACGTCATTTAGTATACATGTTGCGTACAATCTGGCACGTGTCTGTTGCATGCCAAGAAAAACATTTGCATAATCTGATGATTGTAGTAGCTATGATGCAAGAGGGGTCACGTCCTACATGCACATATTAGTGGCTGAAAATCAAAAGTCGTAGTTGCGCATGCACAACTCCTTCTACGGCTCAGAAGAGAGAATTGTGATTAGTCCAAAATGAAATAATAATCCACAAAATGATAAATATATCATTAATAAGGTAAAACTGGTTAAGTAAAAATGAATTGATGGATCATCACATCCCCATCTTGCTAAAACTATGTTTCATTATGAATTTGAGAAAACCGTACTGCATCACAAATCTCTTGATCACGTGGCAGGCTGATATTGCATTGTCACATTTTTATTGACGTCCTTGAAGAAGGTCTGAAAATGCTGAGAGATAACTCGTGGTTACCTAAATGCTATGATGTTAGCAACACAATGTAGGTAGCTTCATTATCTCCACTGCAGGGGTACCCTCAGGTAACCAGTTTTTATAACAATCTGCTTATCTGTTGAACCCTGTACATATCCTATATAAATAAAAGCTAAATATATGTACAGAATGCTCAACAGTGTGCTGCTATAACTCTTGACAGCTCTCCAGCAGGTGAATTATTGATGGTGAGAGTTTAATTACAATACAAACTATTGAAATAGATTTATCTCTTTAAAAAAAAAAAGATTCCTCCCATAATTCCTCAAATACCACACTATCCAGTTCCAAATTTTGTAAAATGGTTTCCCTTCCACTGCAATAAAGGTTCAAGTCCCTATCTACATTAGAATGCAATTTAGAACCTTAAATCCCCCCCCCCCCCTAAGTTTTAAACCACATAATTTTACATTTAATACTTTTTGATTCCATTCTCCATAACTACCCAAATATCTCATTCTCTGGTCACAAATTTTCTTATGGGTTTTTACCTCTTGCCAGCCCATATTATATTAAAAATCCAAATCTCAAACTCTAGCAGAACCCAGTTTGAACACAGCTGAGTTTAAAACAACTTTTATTTATCCACTTCACATAGGGGCAGGGGACAGGTTTAAGGGACTTATTGAATTATAACAAAAAATTTGTTGTATTAAAACTACATCCCTACAACAGAGCTTGGTTTAAAAACCTGGAACCAGTTTTTCTCTCCATTCTCTCTAGTTTGTCATTCTGAATTTTAAATTTTCACCCATCAAATTTTGACAAGCTTTCTACTAGTATATAATAAAAAAATAAGGAGCCATAAAAATTTGATGGGCCTATACAGACTCATCTACTGCATATGGTATGTTTTGAAGTGTAGTGTCCCACACAGTGCATTTTTAGTCTTTGCAATAAAATCTTGTCTTTCCATTTTCTCCTGACATAGAACAGCAAATAAAGTGCACTGAAGTAACAGAACATTCTTAATCACTACTGTCACTGTATAAATCAGAAATTTTATTTCAAAACTAAATGAAAAAACATTTGCTTAATTTTACTGATTTTTCACTCTGTCAACTATGCTAACAAAAATAACGTTTTTGAGAGTGAGAAATAGTTTAAAAACACTATTGTAAAATTCTACCATCTAGTGAGGCAATTTAAACAAAAAATATTAAAAAAGGTTATGCAAGCTTGAAAAATTGTACAAAATATTACTTAGTGTCACTCAAGTATCTGGTACTTGCAGTGTTGGGACAGAAATACAGCCCAAGTTTGTTTTGGACAAAACAGAGAAGGGGTTGAGGTATCCTGTTTTAATTCTATCATGGATGCATGGTGTATTTTATTTAAATTCTTGAATATTACATTTAATTTGGAATTAAAATGTTTCATTTTTAACATATTAAAAATACTAAGAAACACATTCAAAACATTTTAAAATGGAAAAATTTATCGTACTTATAATGTTAAAGTATAATTTTCATTCATTTGTGTAAAGATGATATAAAATTTTATATATAGACGATTTTAAGATATAGAATCATTAATTATAGAACTTACTTTTTTTTTCAGTTCAACACTAATGGCATTAGCTTCTTTCAGGAAAATAGCATTACCCCATAAGTCATCTCTTAAGGAAGTAAACTGGTGATATTTCCATTTTTGGAATGCCCAGTAAGCTAACTGATACTGATGTTCTGTCCAAGGTGGGTCTGTTAAATTAAATAAAGAGAAACTCATTTGATATGTAAAGCAATAATACAGTTATTTCAAATAAAAAAAATTATGTGGAAATGGCAAAAACTAATAATGAACAGAATATTAAGTATGCTAATAATAAGTTTTTTTTTATATGAATTATTTCTAGTCAGTTGTGATTGAACAGTTGAAAAACCAACTTTATTATTTATGAACACTAAACAATATGTTGGTTAACAAAGGATCTGACATACAGTTTGTCCTTCATAGACTGTTATTAACTTCCAATTAATATATCAGTAAGTGTTTACATTGTGGTGAATTTTCAAAAATTATATTACAGCAAACGTCTCTTGCTTTTGCACCATGATAATTGTTCTCTATTCACTAGATGCAGTTTTTAGTAATATATTTTTTGCTGATTTCAAATACAGAACCCATGGCCTGAAAAGCAAGACAATAACTGCTAACTGAATCAGCTTCCATTTCTTAAAGAGAATTTGTTTCTGCATTGGATAGTAAGAATCTTATGTGCAATAGCAAGAAAAATCATTTTGCAAATCTTGATGATTATGGAGAATTAAAATGGTAAAATGATAAAGCGAATTTATCATATTTCCAACATATTGTGAATTGTATAAAACAATTGGAAAAGTGATTACATCAGATTTACTATTTTAACTAATACATAATGACTTAAAATCATGCAACCCATATAAAAATATGTATTGACAGTTTGTAATTGAATATGAATGGATTCTTACATACATATATTGCTGTGACTATACCAACACAGAAGAACCCATGCAGGTCATGTGATTTTGTAACAGATTTGCAGCAGTCATCTTTCAAACAGTTGAAATGAAACATGCATTTTTCCAATGAGTGTTCATTGTGGAACACTACCTAGCATCTCATTTTTACTCAATTTGCCAGAATGAGTTTAAGAATATATTTCTAGACAAAATAGTGAGCTCTGCATTTCAAGCATCACTGAAGAAACTCTTCACAGGGTTTCATCAAACATGAGGAAAGGAGTGACTGCATGCAATGCTGAGCACAGTGGACAT
The DNA here is from genome assembly GCA_038380435.1 of Ryuthela nishihirai. Lineage (NCBI taxonomy): Eukaryota > Metazoa > Arthropoda > Arachnida > Araneae > Heptathelidae > Ryuthela > Ryuthela nishihirai. The sequence continues at coordinate 13,048,332 of JAWZYU010000020.1, read as the reverse complement.
TTCCAACACTTAATATAAGTGTTTTTTTCTTCTTCTGATTTTAATGTACTTATTTTTTGACAAATATAACATGTTTTATGAAATGGGCTGTGTACATTTAATAAAATTCACATAATTTCTCTGGGGATTATGCCTAATTGTCAATTAATCATTCTATCATAATACATATACATAAATAAAAGGTAAATCAGAAAGTAAGTTTCCCTAATTAATTTCTATGGAGGGCAGGTAATTACACCAAAGATATTATTAATTAATTAACTTTTTAAAAGGAAGAAGGTACCTCCCTACACAAAGGATGGAGATAACCTAGATGCTATGTTAGGCTTGTCCTGATTTCTCATATAACATACAAACACTTACACAAGGACATGCCCTGCTGGTCTTAGCTGTCAGGTATGCTAACCACTAGACCAGATATGTCCCCATATATGTGCATTATTTTTTCCCATAGTCACCATACTTGTTAAGATAATTGTCATAATAATTAGTCAGCTTACTGAAGTCCCTGCAATTAGAAGTTCATGTTCTTTTGCAGGTCTTTGATGGTGTCATCCAATGGAAAGCATCATTCCCAGAAATGCTTCTTTGACTTCCCAAACAAGTTAAAATCTGACAGCACCAGGTCTGGACTGTATGGTGGGCTTTGAACAGTTGTGTATTATCACCAGATGTGGAGATACTCATCCACTACAGTCACACAACCATTTTGAATCACAGAACCATTTTCTTACATGTTGCACTGATAGCACATTCAAGCTTTACACAGCCACAAGCTGTTGAGATAGATTGCCATTGGTTGATTGTTCTGTGTCCACAGAAATCAAATTTCTGTTCAGATCACCATCTTCATGTATAAGTGGAGAACCACTGCCATGTTTGCTCCAAATCTGCACCTCAAAGCACAAGTCTATAATAGTGATGACAGCTGCTGCTTAATGACACTATTTGGTACTTATATGGTTACATAGCTCCAGATGTTTGTTAATTTGGGAGGGAACAAACTGGGAACCTTACTTTCTGACTTACCCTTGCACATCAATGAAATGAATCTTAGCTTGTGAAATTTAAAATCTTACTTTTGCAACAGCCACCCCCTAACTAGACAGATTTCATTCTTTTATCTTCCCCCAACCATGCATGAAATCCTGCTCACAGCTCTGGTCATTTCAGTTTATCATTCCATTTATATTATAAAATAAATACTCCCTCAAGCAGCTGCTTGCCACAGAGATCTGACAAGAGCCTGTCAGTTTATACGACAAAGTAGGTTTGTGAGGATGGTGGGACCTCAGCAAAAAAACAACACAAACATCCATGTCTTATCTGGGGCTCGAACCCAGATCCCTGTGATAGTAGACAAGCATGCTAACCACTCCTCTTCAAATATTCAATTTTCAAGTTCTAGCTCTATAATAAGGCTGCACAAGTTTTCTTTCTAAAAAAATAAAAATAAATAGTTGTTTATATTTGATAAACACTATAAAAATTCTTGAGAAATTTTTCAAAACTTTTTCATGTTACTTTATAGCATGCTTTTTCACTTGCATAACACCCAGCATTGCTTGGGTCTGAAGCTTTCTAAAGTATAACAGTGAATGGCATTCCTGATATTGCAAGTTTCCATTTGGTATAAAAACTCATTACAATTGATTCACTACCAAGATGATGATCTTCTCACCTTCACTTCCCTTTATGAACCAATGGGTGAATAATTCTGAACAGAAATCTTCCTCAAAAATAAAAAAATAAAAACTGAGACCCCATCACACCAAATGAACATTTAAGGAACTGGTGGGAAATGACCATAATGGTTTTGCCATTTAATTGTTATTCTATTGGCTGATATGTCAGACTCAGTCTGACATTGGATACAAAGGTTTAAAAATAATTGGAGCTGTAAGGATGGGTAGAGGAAAAAATTAGACTCCAAAGTTAATCAAAAAGAAATATTTTAAGAGTTTTAAATATGTTTAAGTATTTTAAATATTATGGAAAGTCAAATGTAAAGTAAGCTTTTTTTAATAAATATGAAATAAGTTTTTTTTTTCTCAGTGATTCTATGAAATTCTTTAGTACTTCAAGCACCAAATATAGTGTTATAAGTAACAACAGAAATTTTGCATTATCATCATGCATGCAAGCATTAATAAAAGATGGATTGGTGAGATATCTTAACAGCAATCTGTCACTGTGGCATATATATATATCATCATGCAGCCATGGGCTATGAAGGTCCTACCAGACTGCAATTTTGCTCTCCAGACATGTCTGTCCTGAGCTACAGCTGCTGCATTTGGCCACTGTATGTCAGTTGTAGCAAGGTCCTGTTTGACATTGTCTGCCCATCACATCTTAGGTCTCCCCCTTTTCCTGAAGCCTATGGGCCCACTGTTCATAATCCTCTTTGCCAATCTGCAGCTATGCATACAAGCAACAAGGCCAAACCAATGCAGACTCTCTCTGCACAAAATGCTGCTCAAAGGAGGATGCTGAATCCTTCTTCCAACCTCATCATTACTTACAAAGTCAAACCACCTAATGCTGAAGATACTGTGTATGCATTTAGAATCAAAGGCATCAAGTTTCTTGTTATCCTGCTTACAAAGGCATCAAGTTTCTTGTTATCCTGCTTACAAAGGCATCAAGTTTCTTGTTATCCTGCTTACAAAGTATCCAAGTTTTGCTACCATACCTAACCTGTGAAAGAACCAAACTACTACTATACAGCCTAATTTTATTTAGTCTTTAGGCATATATGCCTATTTTTCCATATTCTTCACAGATTCTTAAAAGCTCCAGTAGCAATCCCAATTCTTCCATTCATCTCATGCCACACATCATCAGTATCTGTTACATAGTTCCCAAGATAATTAAACTGAGACACTTGCTGAAGAGTGCAGCCATTCAAAGCAACTGAAGCACCATCTGCTTGACCAGTTTTCATCACCTTAGTTTTTTCTCTGTTTATCACCATACCTATTCTATTACCAGTTTCATCAATGGTCCTAATGAAACAATTCATCTCATCAACATTATTAGCCAAAAGGGCCAAATCATCTGCACAATATAAATCAGAAATTTTTAAATCTCTAGAATCACCATACCTATTCTATTACCAGTTTCATCAATGGTCCTAATGAAACAATTCATCTCATCAACATTATTAGCCAACAGGGCCAAATCATCTGCACAATCTAAATCAGAAATTTTGAAATCTCTAGATCACTTAAAGCCAAAATTCCTTCCCTTGCAAAGAATTTCGCATTACATAATCAATAACCAAACAAAAGAGAAAAGAAGACCAAATGCATCCTTGTCTAACTCCATTAGCAATGCTAAACCAATTAACGCAAGATGTACCAACTGTCACACATGACTCAGTGTTGTTATAGAGAGCTTTCATTACACTAACTATTTTATCAGGTATTCCATATGATCTGATGATCAAGCACAAATTATGCCTACCAACAGAGTGTGATGATCCATCCATTCACTTTTACTTTTCCTTAATCAGTTTTACTTTATATACGTTACATTTATCATTTTCGGGATTATCTTCAGTTAGACTTATCACATTTCTCTCTTCTGAGCTGCTAAAGGAGTCACTTACAAAACTGACTAAAGTCACTTGCAAAACTGACTTATGTTTGACAGCCACTAATACACATGTAAGGACACTCCCCCTCTTGCATCATAGCTAGTGGATGATCGTAAGTTTATGCAAATGTTTTTCTCAGTGTGCAACACATGTCGCATGTAATACTAAGTGATGTTAAGTCACGGAGTCAGAATAATGATAATGGAGATAGGCTAAGAGATAGTAATAAAAAATGTTAGTAAGAGGAAGTCAGTTTTTTTGGAGTTGAATTTAGAGATGGAGCTTTTAGATGCTCAGACTATTTTGCATTCATCAGTTTATATAGTGAATCTTGAATTTTTTGGAAATAAATGTTGTTATATGAATATTTTGACATTGATTCTTTTTCTCTTGGGCAACGATAATTGATTTTGAAAAGAATAATTGAACTTTAAAAATTTGACAATCTTTTGAATTCTTTGTGACTAGTAATGTCAATATACCTAATGAACTCTCATTTAACTTTATTATGCAAGTTAATATTGCTTGGCACCTGATATGCTATCTGGAGGTTTCATTTAATTTGGATCAGCCAAAAGGTCCAAAGAGAAAAAGCGTAAGAATCCTTTGGAGTGTTACAAAGCCAATAGAGAAAGTGGTGCCCAAACAAGGATTGTATATATATATATTGGTTATATATATGTATACGTATAAATTGTATGCTATTTAACATGATTGTCAAAGTTAACAGATTTTTGAGCTCATTAGTTATACAGGGTGATTCAGAATTCATCATCAATATTTGGTGGGGAGGAAGGGAATAAGAAAAGAAAGAGATTTCACATAGGAAAGTATGGGGGCAGACGAACGCATGGTGGTGTAGAGGGCGCTGTGTGTACACACCTCTCATATAGAAGCACAGCTGTTTGACGCGTGCAGCGCCTCCCTCGATTAACATTACTAGCAGCAAACGATCCTGTTTCACGCAGTTGGTGATGAATACGTGAAAACATTTGATGCTGTGGCACACGGCGGTTTGGGAAGCGCGCTGCATACAATTGCCTGGCTCGAAGACATCTTTCTCCTGCTGCACCGTAAGTTACATGCATATCTGCATATTCATTCCACGTATACCGGTTCATGTTACTTCTGCAAATTCACCTTGTCGAATGACAACTGACTGCACGCGTCAAACAGCTGTGCTTCTGTATGAGAGGTGTGTACACACAGCGCCCTCTACACCACCATGCGTTCGTCTGCCCCCATACTTTCCTATGTAAAATCTCTTTCTTTTCTTATTCCCTTCCTCCCCACTAAATATTGATGATGAATTCTGAATCACCCTGTATATACTAATCATGTTTAATGGCAGCTTAAGTCAAAAACTTTTTGTTGAGCAAAGCTTAACTTTTGTATTAGTTAAAGGTACTGAAGTTTCAGCACAGTTATTGTTGATAGTTAAGATCTTTATTGTTGGGTTGTTTTACCTCTGAGCGGCACTTTTTTGCACACCATGGGCTAAATGGCCAGGTCACATGGACCCCGAAGGCTCAGAGAAGGGACCAGACTCAGAGGACGAAGGCTCAGAGGGGGAGGGGACCCACTGGAACAGCTGTTGGGAGACAGATGGTAGCCTCCTGTCAATGCCATCCAGCGTGTTCTTTAACATGCACAGGGTATGACTCTCCCGTACACAGGGCCACAGCTTAACGTTCCATCCGACGGACGGCGGCCTTTCCAAGCCCATCGGTGTCCCCTACTGACCGTGGGCAGGGTGGGGAGATCTTTATCGTATGTATGTAAAAGTTATAAGGGTCTGGACACACATATACACACGATAAACTTTTTGATAAGCTAGTTTATTGCAAGCTTAATATAGCTTTAATATTGCATTGTTGTATAGCAGTACCTTTGAGCACTGCTCAAAATAATAAAGTTTCAAAATTTTGGCAGATCGTTAAACATGTCTGCTAGTAATATGGCCGATTCCACCATAATGACTCCCTATTTAAAAAAAGTAAAAGATAGGTTGCAGGATGTGATGAAAGAAGCAGAAGTGTTAATGAATCTGTTTAAGGATCCTCGGGAAAAAAGGGGAATGACATCAACCCCTAAATTTGCTGATAATGCTATGTCAGCTCACAAACATATAAACTTTGAACACAAAGTTCCATTTTTTGTTACATCAGAAGCAAGTGATAGAACAGAGTATTATCAACTGTCTCAATGATGAGTTGCCAATCCATTTATTAACTATAGTCCTTATGTTAATTGGCCTTTATCTGAGATCTGGTTTGATGGTTCAAAACGTCTGTCATTGTGAACATTTGTCAGGTCCATGGAAGAACATTTTCCTTAACATGAATTGCCCAGCAACAAAAAGGTGGTTTTAGCAGTATCTTGTTTAATTGGATGTGCTAAGCAATGGTGGAATAACATAGGATAGAATCATGGGGGGGAAAAAAATTGGGAAGACTTTAAAAACGAACTTTTGGAAATCTACCCACCTTATGATGATTTTACACATCTAGCTACAGAACTTTTTTCACGATGACAAAGGGAAGGAGATGATATTAAAACATTCATCTTGGGTACAGTAGAGTTACACCAGCTGTACAAAGCTGATGCCGTCGAAATTGACATAATAAACTGCATTATGCCCCTAAGAGAAATTTTAAAAGTACGAAGTGTAAATTCAATTTCAAAATTAGTCAAATTGGCTCGGCAATACACCACAAGAGAATCTGCAGAAACTGCATTGATCAACAATGGATGCAATCCTCACCATATCAGTGATATCAGGTTGAGTCTCACAAAATGACTCCTGCATGACCAAAAGTTACTCCCGCATAACACAGAAGTCCTCTTACTAACATTTTTTATTACTATCTCTTACAGTTTTTATTACTATACCAACAATTTGTACCAAACACGGCCAAAATGATGCAGAATGAATGAAGCAGAGATTATGTTCCACATCAAGCTTCAAACAATGAAACTAGACCAAAAACTTTTGCTACGAATAATAAACTTTCAGATGTAATTTTTGTGACTGACTAGAGCACATGGGGCAATATTGTTATAGAAAAAATGGCAATTCGGAAATTGGAGTTGGACATCACATTTCTCTTGCACATGTGCAACTCTGACTTTTAATTGACAGCCACTAATGTGCATGTAAGGACATGCCCCCTCTTGCATCATAACTAGCACTCGATCGTAAGTTTATGCAAATGTTTGTCCCAGCATGCAAGATATGCTGCATGTAGTTATGGCATGGATGCATGCTAGTGACGTTAAGGCACAGAGTCAGAGTACTGATAATGGAGATAGTCAGGCTAAGAGATAGTAATAAAAAATGTTAGTAAGAGGAAGTCAGTTTTTTTTTGGAGTTGTATTTAGAGATGGAGCTTTTAGATGCTCAGACTATTTTGCATTCATCAGTTTATATGATGAGTCTTGAATTTTTTGAAAATAAACTTTGTTATATGGATATTTTGACTTTGATATTTTTTCTCTTGAGCAACAATAATTGATTTTGATTAAGATTTAACTTTAAAAATTTGACAATCTTTTGAATTCTTTGTGACTAGTAATGCCAATATACCTAATAAACCCTCATTTAACTTTATTACGCAAGTTAATATTGCTTCTCCAATATGCTATCCGGGAGGTTTAATTTAATTTGAATGAGTCAAAAGGTTCAAAGAGAAAAAGCTTAACAATCTTCTGGAGCGTTACAAGAGTCAAAAGCGTTTTTGAAATCTTTAAAGCTAGTAACCACAGGTTTCTGAAACTCTAAACATTTCTCACGAATCTACCAAAGTGAAAATATTTGATCTACACATTCCCTACTACTTCTGAATCTGCACTGTTTATTACACAATTGTCCATCAACCAAAATTCTTAATTCTACTAAGTATAATCATGCAAAAAAATTTTACCTGGGAAACAAAGTAAACTAACTTTCCCATAATTATCACAAGAACTATGATCACCTTTTAAAATATAGAGATAACAATAGCTCTAGTAAAATCCTTAGGAACAACACCTTTATCATAAAAAAAGTATTCAAACTTTCAATCTGCCAAATGAAAACACAAGTGTTCACAACTAAGCATTTCAGTAATGAATTTCACCCACCCCTGGGAATTTATGCAATTTTAATTTAGAGACAGCTAAAGCAACTTCAGAATGTGACATAGGGTTATCATTAAAGCCAGTAATGTATCTATCCTCATCACAAACAATGGGAGTAGAAATAAGCAATGTTTAAAATGCCTTTGAAATGCTCAGCCCACCTAGTTAACACAAGATTCTCACCTTCTTACCATGTTTATCCATAATCCTTGTGTACCTGTCTGTTTCTTCCCACATAAAACATTAACATCTCATACAACCCGCTGTTGTTGTACTTACTGTCTAACTGCTTCCTCTGCTTTGTTAGCAAAGCTATCAAGCCAAAGATTGTTATCAGCAGTTAACTGATCCTTTACATATTTATTAAGCTCTTTGTAATACTGCCTGATATGAATAGTATAGTGTTGGTTCAAATTATTCCTGCACTTCCTTCTTTCAGAAATAAGTTCCATAACTTTATCACTCAAATAATATTGTTTCATCTGTTTCATTTACCCAAAAGAGTACTGTTGATTTCAAGAAAAGCCTGATTAAACTGATCCCATTCTTTCTCAACTTCAGTAGTAAGAAAACCGCAATTGTCATAATGATCAAGTAGCCTATCATAGTATGCTTTGGCTATATCTGGATTTTTCAGAACTTCAATGTTAAAAAGTAATTCTCTTAACCTTAGCGCAACATTTCTTAAGCTTTAGTGGCAAGACGCTTTTGACCAGATAATGGTCAGACCCAATTTCAGCTCCCTTTTATGATCTGTGAAGTTTTATGATCTGTGAATCCTGTGAAGTTGGCCACTCCTCAGCAGGTCAGAAAAAAAAAGTGGCCATAGATGACCAGAGCAGTAGGCATACTGATCCGGCAGCCCTACCCTTCTGTTCCCTTCCAACCTCCCCTTCCATTTCCTTCCACCAAAAGAGAATATCTCTTTTGAAAGATACTAATTACCTGCACCCACTGTGACATACAAATACAAAAAAGAACATACAAGCAAAATATGGAGTCCCCATGGGGCTACTATGATCACACAGTCCATAATCACCACAGTCCTTGATCTACACTGGTGCTCAAAAATCAAAGGATAATGGATATAAGTGTAAGTAACTCAAAATGGTTTTCAGTAAATGCAATTAAATGTCACATGAAAAGGTTTTGTGGCATGACAGAGTAACAGGAAGTGGGAAAATGATTAAATCACACAAAATGCACAAGTACTGCACATGAGGGTATGAGTTTCCATTATGGTGGTGGTGGACTTAAGGGACGTGAGGTATTAATAAGGTTTATGCTATTCCCTGAAAGCCATTCAACTCACACAAGTTATTATATTTTGATGAGGTTTAAACCCACTTCTCCACAAGAAGAGATCTGAGAATCATTGTCCATCAACCAAAATTCTTAATTCTACTAAGTATAATCATGCAAAAGAACTTTTCCAAGTTCTTGAATGGTTCTGAGAGTGGCTGACATCCTGCAATTTACTCACTTCCCAGGGAATCCCACACATAAATTGCATTCAAGTCCAGGGAAGTGGCTTGTCACTGCATACTATCAATATCTTCACTTTCAAAGAAATCATCAACCTCATGAGAACTATAGGGGCAAACATTATCATCCCTAAAGATGAAATAAGGGTGGACTGAGAACACTCCTGAAAAGACTCACACATGATACAAGAATGTCTCTATATCATTGAGTAATCAGAATATCTCTCTGAAAATCGTGAAGCTTTGTGGAACGTCATCATGATGACAGCATAGACCACCACATTAATGCCACCAGAATGGTCTCTTTGATGTTACAGCATTTGTGACTAGTCCCTGGTGGTCTACAGATGAATACACATCGAGAATCTGCATTCAACTGAATCTATACTTATTTGTGAATAGAACATTTGCCCAACATCAGCTTCAACAGTGATGTTGTTCACATTATGATAATGAGTTCTATTAAAAGGGGTTAGAGGGACACAAACCACTGCTCTTTGTGCATACAGATCTCATTCTGCAGACCCCTGTACACATTACTTTGAAACCTTCCTCCCTACAGCTGCTAACAGTTCATGATACAATTGCCTAACCAACATTTTCCCTTGTCATCTTGCTATCAAATACAGATACCAAGTCCTGAACAGTTGATGCCACATAACTAACCAACCTTATCTACATGTATAGTGAGTATTATTAGAAAGATGCTTTTTCCTATCATAGATGGAGCTATGAGCAACAATGTCAGGAAGATTTAAAAAATACAATTAGTGGATAAATGATGGAGCTGGTAATAGTTTAATGGTTAGATCACCTGGCATGTAACTGGGAGGTATGGGTTTGAGTCCCATTCATCAATGAAACTTTTTTTTTTCACAAAAGTATTTCTTGATTTCTATGTCAACAGGTAATATGTGCATTTACTATTGACTGATTCTTGCATTAATAATGTTTTAGCATGAGTGACATCCTTATTTACATCTATAGTGATCAATACTGATCACTGTAGATGTTATATTATTTTGTTGGTAATCATTATATGATGGGTGGGAATGTTAATAATTTTGCTGGGGTTAATGATATCTTTGGCCATTTGTCAGAAATTTCATTTCCAAGGATGCCTAAATGGCTGGGTATCTGTTGTAAGAAGTATTGGTTTTTATTTTTGATGGTCAGGAGGTAGATATCTGTATAAATTTCAATTATTACCTGTGGTTGTATGGTATACTCAGTAGGAGTGATTAGTGATTCCAGGGCTGATTTGCTGTCAGAAAGGATGATGAAATTTTTTTGTTTTTCATACTTTGTCGTTTTGATTGTTTCATGAGTGATGGCTACTAATTCAACTATGGTGATTATAGAGTCATTCTTCAGTAAAAAAAATTTCTTATAGTTTTCTTCTGGAATATAATATGCTCCACTAACTTGTTTTGTCTCTGGATTGTATGAACATCTGTATATCTGTTTGTGTTGAGGATATTGTTCTTTGATTTCCATATGTGTTCAGCTTTGAATCTCCTCTAGGGAGTGATCTTTTTTTTATTGATACCTTCTATTCAACACAAACAGATACTTTGGGTCTATACTTCCGGGGGGGGGGGGGGGGGGGGGGGGGGGGGGGATTGGGGTATAGAAGATGCTGTGGTTGACATTTTTTTATTTCATTTTATATGGGGTGGTTTTTTTTTTATCTCTGTGGCAATAGTGCAATTTATTTTGTTATCTATTTTCTTTTTGATGTGAGAATTATGCTTCATCTTACATTGTACACTTTAAGACAAGATAACTTTTGTGAAATGGTGAAATCAAATTGCTACCCAAGTTAACACTAGGTCACACACAACCATAGTCATACACTCTTTCATAGCAGCCCTAATTTGCATGCTCATGGTGCCATAAATTAAATGATGCACATCATTAGCATACTTGTAAGACATGCTTTCCATCTATATGGCAAATAGAAAGCTGCTTGTGGCTAAAATTGCCTGAATAGCGCCTATATGTGACATAAAAGAAATATTCATAGCGTTAAATAGAGGAGATCTTGATTGGCAGCTGAGTGGTAGCTCAGTGGCCAATAGCACCTGACATGTAGCTCAGTGGTCCAGAGCACCAGACATGTTATCAGGAGTTTGTGGGTTCATATTCCACCTGGCTCAAGACAATTTTTCCTCTAAAATTAGAATCGACGTCAAAGTGCTGATTTATTAGTGGATGTTGAACAGTCGAGTTTATCTCATTATTTATCATAAATTAAATATAAACTCATTTTCAGCATTGCAAAATTTACATGTGCATTGCCTTTCACATCATTCTCTTAAATACATATAGCGAAATATTATCATTTAATTTTGAGCACCACTGTAAATTGTTCTGTATTAAATTAGGTTGTTTGGGGTTTTATAGTGCATCAGCAATTAAGACTATAAAATCATTAAATTAGTTGAAGGTTGAATTATCAGCATTAATAAGTAATAATATTTTAAAACTCATAAAAATAAATTTTCTTTATAAAACTTAAAGTTATCACTTTTTAAAACTTTAAGTTATTTGTTCTACAAATAAAAAGTGCTTTCCTCCTATATATACACAAAAGTAGAGAAATACTTGTCAACACAAAACTACAGTAACATTAAAAAGTTATAATGTAGCATTTCCACCTTACCAAATTCATGATCCTCTTCTATTTGTACTTCCAGATCAGTGATGCAACAAGAGCTGTACATACTTGACATCATTGATTGTTCTTCCACTTGTCTCTGAAGGCTTTCAATCCGGGCTTCATAATTCTATGGAGTATTTAATTCGTAATAAAATTTATTTTCAAAAAGTACCATGTAGTCATACAACAAAATAAAAAAACGCCGAATTAAACATTAAAATTTAGCCTAAATCATTAATCCTTTTATAGCATCTGGGTTTGCTTCGTAGTATGAAATATGAAGATGTATTACCTCAGCACTAATGGCTCCTGCCATTGTTCTGTGGCTGCTGGCATGCCCATTGAATCATTGTTGGTATTCATTGAATGGTAAAGATGTATGACACAATTCACACACTTTCTTCTTTAAGGTAAGGGTTAAAATTTTACTCCAAAATTACATTACAAAACATTAAAACACTCCAACCAAACTAGTTTCAGGCTCTCTCCATGAGCCTTATTCAATGGTTCACAAAATTATGGTAGGAATTAACACTACAGTCACTAATATACAAATATTTTGTACAGAGCATAGAGCAGATGACACTAACTGTTAAAAATAACTTAAAATTCTTTGTTGTTCAGTAATAAAATTTTAAAGTTTATCCTTCAAACTATTTGCATGTTAAAAGTTTTTAGGGGAAAAACTTAGAAGCTTTTCGGAGCAAAGACAGTGCTCCATCTTCAGTGAAATGACACTGTGTGGTGATGCTAGGGCTGTTTAGTGCCTCTTTTCACATATCATGAAGGGCGATTCCAGTGTCTCAGTTGCAGGTGGAAACAGGTGAAGTCATTATTTCAATAGCATTACACCAAACATATGTCAGACAAAACAAGCTAATGATGGCCACTGCCAAGCAAGTAGTACAGCACACGGCAACAATAGACTGGGAGCATGCATGCCACACCGCTAGCACATGCATCTACTTTCTGTGGAACCATAGTCTGTGAGGCTATTGAAATAATGACCTTGCCCATCCCCATCCCCACCTGCAACCAAGACACTGGAATCACCCTTCATGACATGTGGAAAGAAGCTCTTTGTCTAAACAGCCCTAACATCACCATATAGTGTCACTTCACTGAAGACAGAGCACTGTCCTTGCTCCAAAAAGCTTTTGAGTTTTCTCCTAAAAACTTTTAACATGCAAATAATTTGAAGGATAAACTTTAAAATTTTATTGCTCAATGACAGAGACTTTTAAGTTATTTTTAATTAATTTCTGAACAAGAAGGTCATTTTAATTGCGTACACTAACTGTTAATGGATAAGTTCATTTTAGGTGTGTGTGTTTTCTCAGTCCTCATGGCAGGTGGTGGTACTGTTTCGTTCTGCTGGTTGCATAAGTTCAGTCCCCCCCCCCCAGTCCTTATGGTGGGTGGTGGTATTGTTTGGTTCTACCAATTACATTTGTTTATAATTATTATTGTTATCACATGGTTCCTAGGGTACTAACTTCCAAGGATAGTGTCTCAATGTCTTCATTGCAACAGAAACCTCTGTGTTGTTGCATAGCAATTTGTTCTACAATTTCAAGTCTATAACATTTCTTTTGGTCCCATGCTATTGTCGCTTCATTAATGGCCAGTATGTATCTTTCATTCATTACTTTTTCTGATAACACTGTTTATTCTTCTGCTCCCAATGTCCCTTTGATGTTCCAGAAATCCAACATCATGGTACTTTTTATTTACTGAAGTAAGAGAGAGCACACATCACAGCAATTTGATGATAATTGCAGTTGCCTCTTAAAAATTCATGTACAAAGCTGGAGTATCTGACACCACAGCAATTGCAACTGCTATAATGCAACTGGCTAGTGACATGAAAACTGAAATTTTCCTGCAACTAGCACTGGCAATTTCTTCAGAGTGTAGTTGCAAACTATTTGAATGATGTGTGTGTGAAATGAGGTGGTCATGTCTCACTCTCCTATTTTGTTTTTGGTCTTAGACTATTCTGTTTTGTATCATTAAGTGCTCATAGTCAACATCATTTTGTTTCATCATTCAGTACCCCATTACTCATAGTTAATAAGAGAATTGTGTGAATCTTCAAGGATTTATTTTCTAGGAATATAAATTTTACTTATTTAGAAGTGTTGAATCTTGACCGTGATATCAAGCTTGCCTTGCGGAGAGTCCAATATGGATTCCACTGTATTAAAACTGTGGAGTCTGTGAAAGTGATTATTCATTATGCAGTAATTAACATGTGACAGAATTACACTAGCTTACTTATTACTACTATGCAGTTAAATAATTTGAAATTTGCAATAATGGTGGCAAGCCATAGCGTAGGCATTTAGTAATGCAAATATGGCTAGTACACAAACTATCTAATGCATTATATATAATAATACACAATCATACAAGATTAAACCTTAGAGCGTTGGGGATATTTTCCTCTAAAAATACAACTCAACTTCTGAAGGGTATTATGAAACAAATAATAAATGAAATGCTTTACATTACATACTAAAGGAAAGAATATCATTCTGAACAAAAAAAAAATAAAAAAAAATAAAAGGAAAAAAAATGGTAGGTAAGTATAAAAACATGTTACAAGTCATTTGTAGTGTTTTTGAAAACTGATTAATCAGCTTCCAACACTAAAAGGGTTAATAAAACTTTTGCAATTATTAAACAGTACCGTGTTTAGTTGAAAGTGAAGTAACACACTGATGATGGAGTGCTGTCCTTGTTCTGAAAAACTTCTGAGTTTTGTCCTAAACACTTTTTAAGATGCAAATACACTGAAGAGCCAAAACATTATGACCTTTATGCAAATTGAAGCAACTGACGGTGCATGTAAAGGTCATGAAACAGTATAAATAACACCTGATACTGAGCTATGTTAATCAGTGTTATTCTTGTTCTTCAGATGGGAAAGGCAGTGGACTTAAGTGAGTTTGACAAAAGGTCAAATTGTAATGGCCAGACGACTGGGTCAGAGCATTTCCGAGATGGCAAGGCTTGTGGGGTGCTCACGGTCACCTATGGTTAATACCTTCAAAAAGTGGTCTGAGGAGGGAAAAACAATGAACTGCTGGCAAGGTGTGGGCCGACCACAGTTCATTGATGCTAGAGGTGAGCAAAGGCTATCCCATATGGTATGAGCCAATAGAAGGGATACTATGACACAACTCGCCCATAATTTGAATGCTGGTGACAGAGTAATGTGTCACAACACACAACAATCAAACCCTGCTGAAAATGGGGCTGTGTAGCCACAGGCCACTCCAAGTGCTCATGCTAACCCCAGTTCACTGTCAAAAGTAACTATAATGGGCATGTGGGCATCAAAACTGGACCTTGAATGATTGAAAAAAGGTTGTCTGGTCCAATGAATCTCATTTCCTGTTGCACCATGTGGATGGCCAGATACATGTGCATCGTTTACCTGGGGAAGTGTTGTCCCCAGGTTGCACTGTGGGATGAAAACAAGCTGGTAGACGAAGTGTAATGCTTTGGGCAATGTTCTGCTGGGAAACCCTGGGTCTACTCATTCATATGCTTGAATATGATTGAATGATGCCATCCAATGTTCCACTATACAGGACAGTACTACATCTTATGGATGGCACCAAAAGCCACCTTTGTGTGCTGGTTGAGGCCTATCAGAACACTGACATTAAGGCTGTGAAGCAGTGGAGAGAGTACCTATCATGTGCATTACTTTAATAGTATCAAAATCTTCAGTTCATTCATATCTCTAATTTTGGAACTTTCGAATTTAGAGTCTTGTGTGCTGGTTGATGTTTATCAGAACACTGGCATGAAGGCTGCAGAGCAGCTGGGAGAGTACCTATCGTCTACTTACTTTAATATTATCGAAATCAGTCAGTTTATTCATATCTCTAATTATGGAACTTTCGAATTTTGAACCGTGCCAATGATTTATTACCAATATGGTTACATAACATTATGGTCTAATTTTTACTGCAACTTTGTACATGAATTGTGTCGAAAGTCTACCATTTTTAAAGGGTAAATTTGAGCTCTTTTAATTTTAAAAACATGATATTCGCTACTTAAATATCAGTTATTTGGGACAGATGTCCAAGTTGGAAGTTCTCGTGGTTCCGTGGATGGTTGGATGAGGGGACCCACTGGACAGCTGTTGGGAAAAGCGTGTCAGCCTCCTGTCAAGGCCATCCAGCGTGTTCTTTAACATGTGTGGGTGTGTTTCTCCCACACATGGGACCATGGCTTAACATCCCATCTGATGGTCAGTGGCCATTTCAAGCCCAACAGTGACCCCTATTCACTGTAGGCAGGGCAGGGAGTTTGGCAGAGAAAAATCTCTACACTTGCCCAGTTGTAACCTAAACCTAACAATTGCAGATTACAAGCCTGGCAGGCTAACCAACTGAGCCTCCCCACTCATTCATATGCAGGAAACTATGATGTCTACCATCTACTACACATCATTGCATACCAGGTACATCCTTTCATGTTAATGGTATTCCTCTCTAGTAGTACCTTCTTTCAGCAAGATAATGCGCCATGCCACACTGCCCGGATTGTTCGAGAATGGTTCAAAGAACACGAGGAAGACTTCCAGGTATTGACCTGGCCTCCAAATTCCCTAGACATCAATCCAATTGAGCATCTGTGGTTTGTGCTGGAACAGCACATCCAATCTGCAGTGGCTCAACCACGTAACTTACAAGAATCTGCTGGTAAACTGCTGGTTACAAGAATCTGCTGGTAAACATGCTGGTTAAAGAATCTGCTGGTAACATGTTGGTATCAGATACCACAAGACACCTTTAGAAATCTTGTAGCATCCGTGCCTCTCTGGGTAAGAGCTGTTTTGGTGGCACGTGGAGGACCAACATCATATTAGGCAAGTGGCCATAATGTTTTGGCCCTCTGTATAGTTTGAAGGATAAACTTCAAAATTTTATTGCTCAATGACAAGGAATTTCAAGTTATTTTAATTAATTTCTGAGCAAGAAGGTCTTTTCAATTGTCAAAATTTAAATAATTTTGTGGCTGGTATTCATAAAAATAATTTGGCAACAAATTCCAGAGAGGTTGGAGGGGAATTTTATTCTTCTCCCTGTGGGTGTTTATGACTATCTTGCTTTAATTTTTATCCCATGGAAAGTGTCTTGCAAAACAAGCTATCTTTAATTGTAAAGAGTATGCTTTTGTCAATGGTGTATTTTGGGATAAATCCTTGAATCCTCTCCATTGGGAATTTTTTTTTCTTAATGATTTTCCTACCAGTGGCATATCTAAAGGGGGAGGGATATGAGATATATCCCCTTCCTACTTTAAGGTTTGAATGTCAAACTTCCTAAGAGTTTCTTAAAATCAATGATGCATGCTCCCCCACTCCCATCCCACCCCACCCTGCATCTAATTGAAAGGTTTTGAAGAAAAACATTTTGCCAAAGTGCAGGATTCGAACCTATGTCTCTCCAGATACATGCCTGAGTATTCTAAGACCACTGAACTAATGCCACTCCACTAATATGACTACCACTCTTCAAGTGATTTTGGCACCTGGGCTTGGCACCATCTATGATCTGGGATGGGAACTATTTCTTTTTACATTGAATTGAGTAAGATGTAAATAAATAAGTAAATGACTTACTTATTTATTACTCACTGAATAAGATGTAAATAAGTAAGTAAGTAAGTAAGTAAGTAAGTACTTACTTATTTATTTACATCTTACTCAGTGTACAATAGTTGCTATTCCAGATCATAGAAGGTGCAAAGCCCAGATGCTAAAATCATGAGAAGGGTGATGTCACAATAGTAGAGAAAAGATAGAGCCAGTGTTAGTTCAGTGGTCTTAGAATATTCTGGAATAAATTCTGCGTGTTTGCGAAATGTTTTTTCCACAAAATCATATATTGAGATATTGATGTTAAAAAAAGCTAACAGGTAATTCTGTGGATATTATCTATTGATTAAATCAATAATGATTTCATGAATTTACATTAAAATGTTATGATTTTAAACCTTTCCTTTCCAAACATAAGGTTGCTTTCCAGCTTCTGAATAAGCTGGATGAATATTCAGTGGCTATTTTATTTGGAAGAGATCCACCTTATTTTGATAGAAGTTTTTGATTTTAATTGAGAATCGGAGGCCTTTCCTAAATTAGGCCTTTTTTTTAACCAAAAAAGGATGCTAAAGGAAATTCATCACCCCAATCTCTAGAATCTGTCTTGAATATCAACAACATCCATTCACTGTTTGGAGATATGGAAGTAGAATATTTACTATCAGTGATGTCAGTTAAATTAATCCAAAAGGTTGATACAAACATATTAAAACACAAGTATATAAATTATATTAAACTGCTGTGGAACATACAAGCATATATTAAGCAGAGTATGACTTTTTCAATTTTAACCACTTTTGAATTATTTTTGTAATCTCAACTGTTTTTAACCCATTTTCAAAAGTTAGGTAAAAAAAAATCCATGTGACTCTGAATCATGAATTTGTTTCTAATAAGTGTTTACTCTTCTTCTAATTGTTTCAACAATTTACATTGCATACCTGTCAGGGGATATACCACCTCAATTTGGGGGTTTGAAGTTTCACACAGGAGTCAGCTGCATTATTATACTAAGATATCAGCAAATATCAAAGTATGTAAACACTGATGGCAACTGGAGTACATGCAATGTACCACATGCATATCACAGAGACGACGTCACCCACGATGTGAGGTATATAAGGGGGAGAAATATGATGCTGGCTATCACATAGCAGTGCCATAGAGCAGATGAAACAGATGTGGTGTAATTGTAAACAATGTCAGATCTCAGTGACCCCCAAAAAGGCATGATCCTTGGTGTGCATCTGGCAGGAGCTTCAGTAACCAGAATGGCAGAAATAACAGGTGTAACATGAGGAACTGTATTAAAGATT
The DNA here is from genome assembly GCA_038380435.1 of Ryuthela nishihirai. Classification (NCBI taxonomy): domain Eukaryota; kingdom Metazoa; phylum Arthropoda; class Arachnida; order Araneae; family Heptathelidae; genus Ryuthela; species Ryuthela nishihirai. Next base: position 13,029,524 of record JAWZYU010000020.1, on the reverse strand, counting down.
ATGACTACCTATCAAAAAGGATAGGGCATTGCCTCCAAACATGCAAATTGTGGATGCCATATGAAGCTGTCAGATAGGGATAGGCTAATATTGGTCTGGATTGTGCAATGGAAGCACAAGACCATGACACTGCAAATAGCAGCAGAGTTGAACACCAGTCGGAATGATACTCTTTCCATCATAACAATTCATCAGGAACTTCATTGTGCCAATATTAATGGCCGTTCTGCAATCCACAAACCTCTGATTACAACACCAATGCAACAAAACACGTAAAGTGGTGCAAAGCACATAAAATCTGGGATGCTAAAGATTGCCAATATGTCATCTGGTCTGATGAATTGTGCTACACATTGTTTCCCCACCACTGGTAGAGTGTACATCTGGCGAAAACCTGCGGAAGCATACTACCTCAATTGTTTGGTTCCAACTGTGAAGCATGGAGGTGGATTCTTGATGCTGTGGGGTGCCATATCATGGCATTCCTAGGTCATTAGTTATTCTGCAGAGTCATGTCACATCTGCAATCTATGAATCCATTCTTGGGGACCACCTGCACCCAATATTATGGGCATTGTTTCCTAATGACCATCCCTGGTTTCAAGTGGATAATGCACCCATGTATTGTACGAAACATGTCAAGTTATGGTTTGCAAAGCATGAGGATGAGGTACAGCAGTTACCCTGGCCACCTCAATCTCTGGACCTCAATATTATTGAACATTTGTAGGAATATCTGGAGTGCAAGGTCACATCACACTTTCCACCTCCAGCATCACTGGCATGGTTGGGACATATTTTACAGGAAGAATGGTCACACATTCCATTACCATACGTACATTTGTATAAGTCTATTCCTCATCGAATTGCACCTGTTCTGAATGCCCGAGGTGGGTCTACAGCTTATTAATAGAATGTTCTCCACAAACAGTATGTGTTTCCATTATTTTGAGCAACCCCTGTATATTTCAGTTAACTTTGCATTACCATAGAAAACTGAGGGTTTTAACATATTTTGCTAATGACCGCATAGTTATAATACACTAGCAGATTTAAAGAGCATTGCTTGGGTCTGAAATTCTTTAGAATATAGAGCAGGTGGCATTCCTCGTGCCACAAGCTTTCATTTGGCATACAAATCATTACAATCAATTTCTTTCCCCTCCAGTTAAAAATTTCTCTCTCTCTTTTAGTGGAGGAAAGAACTGGAGATGGTTCAAGGTACCCATAATCCTCCACAATTCAGAAGTTTTTAAACTGAAAACAACAACAACAAAAAAAAAAACATGACATTTCCTCACTCAGATAATCGAAATTTTCAAATCACTTTGTACCCACCAGAGCTTCTTGGGTAGTTTTCCAGACATATGTAACTTTACAGTAAAATAAAATTAACTATGGTCTAAGGTGTATAAAAAATGTAAAGGTACTAAAAAATTATTTATTACTTAACACAATATTCAAACATTTATTAATTAACATATCTTATGATAAATACATTTAGTAACTTTTGAATATTTTTCAAATTAAGTTAATGATTTTAACTTCCAATACAAATTCTTAGTTTTTGAAGCTTCCATTTCAACAAAGGATCTCATGTTTCACTTGTGCTTAATAAGAACGACTACACATCCATTGTGTTTGTGCTCTTGACCTAACAAACTGAACTATGACTTTCTCGTGTGAAAGCAGAAATTAGTTTGATGCATTCCTTCTTTCAAATTTATTGGTGGCAGTAGTTGTTTTGAATAACTTTTAGTCATTAATGCTAAATATATGGGGATTTCGAGAAATTCAAACCTGCCCACCCCAATTTTGATTGACTCCAGTTGGTTTGTATATAGCCTATATTCTTCCCCTGAGTAAAGGAACATTCATGCAAAGTTTGGTGCCTCCAGCTCTTCTGTGGGTCAAGTGCATAAAGTGGACAGACAAACACACAAACAAACTTTCTTCTTTATATATTAGATGTCAGGCATTATCTGCTATGCTAAACGCAACATTTTAGCAGATAAATCTGTCTACTATCTTATAACTAAATCAAGTATACTGTTTACCTTATAGTTTTATAAAGCAATAACCTGTTATGCCAATACATCCAAAACCTATAGGAGTTTTTGCATAACAATGAAGTTAGCATGTCCATTTAAGCTGACAGATGGCATCCAGTTTCAGTTAATTTACAGCTTATATCCCTATGTGTTTTGACTATTTTAAACTTTGAGGTGGAATAATAAACTCATAATGTAAAGTCCAAAATGTATACCAGGTGACAAAAAGTCACAGAGCTCATAAAGACGATGCTATTTCCTAGACAGGCACAAAATATATTAATATTGCACCTTAGTACAACATCACATAATCAATTCAACCTTTACTTGCTCTAACTTAGGTCTGTTATTTCTGAACAATCAAAAAAAATATTTTTCGCAAATACAGGACATGTTTATCAGTGAACATTTTTAATGCCTCATTCATAAACAGATTAACAATGGATTTCTCCAATCATTCCCTAAATTCTCTCTATCGAATTTCTAAACTTCAAACTTTGTGGTGCACCTTGAAATACACTGATGAAAAGGATTCAATAAGTAGAAGGTCTTCTTCAATACTTGAATTTTGTTTTGAACTTTGTCATATTGTAATGACTGAAATCTTTACTTCTAATGGATTGTATGACTTTTCAATAAATCTATATTTCGACTAAGAAATGGATATTCATATATGTTCAAATATAAACCAGATTTTCTCTTAAAAAATTCTCAATCTATTTCATCAGAAACAATATTTTATCTTTTGACATATTCTCCCGCACCTCTATATACTGTCACCATAGCTCAGATAACTTCAGTATTCCCCTTTCAAAGAAGGTTTGTAGTTGCTCGTTTAAACATTTAATTAAAAAAAGACACACAAATAAAAAAAAAAAAATTTATTCTTTTTCTTATGAACTGACTGTGCACATGCAAGGTGACTTCATTCAGTAATGACTTATTTTGGAAAAAGATGAGGCTATTGCATCTTCTTTAGAAAAAAAATTAGTTTACCACTGGGGCACAAAATGTAAAATTTAATTCAAAATTTAAGGGATAAAAATGCATTACATAAAAAAAAAATGCACACAATATGATGAACTTTGCACTCCATGGAACGTTCAGCTTGAAACACAGGAAAAAATAATGTAAAATTTACTTTACCTTCCTTTCTTGTTGAAATAATTGATCTGCTTCTTCTTTTTCTTTTTTATACTGCTCTTCCATTGCCATTAACCTAATTTAAATGAGGAAATGTTAATTCTTAATTTATCATCACCATGGTAGCTGCAATTAAGATTTATAAAAAAATGATGAGAAGTGATTATATAAAATGCAACTAGAGATACAAACAAAAATATTATAAAATCCTCAGGCAACTAAAAGCCATGGAAATCACATAAGACTGCAATTTTTTTCTCTAAACACGTATCATGTGAAATTACTGCAATGAACACCAGTTCCACTAAGTTCTACTTGACATCAACCAAGCTCATCTTTATCAATTTACATCTTAAAGTCTTTAACAACAGGTTAAAATTTTGTTCACTAATCGGCCATCATGCATCCATAAAACAAAACACAGTATAAACAATGTAAAGTTAAAACACAGTGATAATGCTATTTAAAACATTTGTTTACAATCTCACTGCTTAAATTAAAATTTTGTAATTCTAAAATGAACATACGTTTCCAAGATAATGAATTGATCTTACAAACCACTGGTGAAAACAATATTTCATGCCATTGTTCAGGGCAATGAGAGATTCTTGATCTCATGGGTAATTATTCTAACTCTCATGGCTGATTTTAAAAAACAGAAAGTTCCAGAAGTCATTTAATAATTTCTGCAGTAGGATGTGGTGCCAACTGTTTTTTTTTTCAGCAAAAAAGTTCAAATTTGCAAAAGGTTTGTGTGGCTATGTATCCAGTGATACCAAAACTATTCAGCAAAATTAAATTGCATAAATAGGGGGTTTCAAACACTAGTGTAGAAATGTATAGTACTAACATATAGCCCTGGAATGAGTGTTGACTTATTTTCTCCTTATTTTTTGATATATAAAATATATACTAAATATGCTCTTCTTATAGTTGACCCGATTAAAAAAGTTCTGGTATTATCAAATACTACTCTCCACTCATTTGATGTCATGTCACTCTATACAAACACACCCATTTTGTATGCTCAAATCTACATGGTTGGAGGCTGCCAGATGCACCACCTCAGAGTACTTCAGTGTCTATGAGGCACTGGACCTGACAAGGTTGAAGGTTCAAGGTGTTGTAACTTCAACAAATTGGTTAAGGTCAATGTTCAGACATGGATCCAAACTGAGGGTGTCACAATGGGCTCCTTCCTGTCTCCCTTAATGGCCAATTTTGTCACAGCCTCAGCCAGCTGTGTATATAAACCATTTTGTTTTTTGCATAAATTCAAATGCAACTTTAAAATTAAACTTTTTTGTATCAGTTAAGCAGCTTCATACTAAAACAATTCATTCTCAGTTTCAGTGGTTCAGTTGAACTTTAAATGCTTTGCAATGTTTTTATTAAACTTTTTCAACAGTTCTTTATTTTTTTAGATATAATTTTCATTTCGTATTTAAATTATCTTGTTTTTAAAGCAAAATGAATTTTTATGACACTACTTTCCATAGCCTTAGAGTTCAGTGATCGACAAAAAATCTAAGCATATGCATTATTTTATATCTGAATAAATCATTAAAAAATTTAAAAAAATGCATTAAAGATTTAAGCATTAATAGAAATATTTATATTAGAATAATAAAATAATTAAAAAAAAGGAAAAAATAGTTTTTTAAAATTAAAAGTTAAAATAAAAGTTAAAAATGGAAAAAATGACAGTAAAATTTTGCAATATTTTAAAAAAGCTTATAAAATTTAACTTTTTTTGTCTTTGAATTCTTGCCATTTTTTAATCATAATTAATTGCTCTTTCTTTGGTATAAAACATGATCTATTTCCATTCATTAATTACATCATAATGAGGTTCTAAAGTTGTTTATTCTATTTTCTGAAAACATTTTGAAATGACCACCACAGTGAGTTCAGTTTCAGAAACACAACACTGTAAGATCCCATTAAACTAAATATTAAGTCTTTAAATATGCCAATTAAAATCAAATAATGTTATAATATGCCATCCCATGATTGAGTGGTTAGCATGCTTGAATACTGATCTAAGGGACCTGGGTTCAAGCCTCAGATAAGGCATGGACATTTGTGTTGTTTTTCTGCTGAGGTCCTGCCATCCTCACAGAACTTCTACTATGGCATATAAACTGACAGGCTACTGTCAGACCTCTGCAAGCAGCTGCTTGAGGGGGTATTCATTTTATTAATGTTATAATAAAAATTGTGAAAGTCCCCATATCTTTAAAAATTAAATAAATAAATAAATACCCCTCAAGCAGCTGCTTGCCACAGAAGTCTGACAGGAGCCTGTCAGTTTATGTGCCATAGTAGATATCCATGCCTTACCAGGGGCAAGAACCCAGGTCCCTTTGATCAGTAGCTCAGGCATGCTAACCACTCAGCCACAGGAATGTTTTTAAAATTCACCATTTATATGTAATATATGAGAAATTTTGTAAAATGTATGAAAAAAAGTGATGTCAGAAGTGACAAGTGGGTACAAACAGTCAAGTCTCATCACTTTGTACATCAGACACTCTTACTCTACCTTCAGTTTTGAAGATGGGGTAAAGTGATGTAAAGTTCTGTATGGTCCAAAGACACCTGCATGATAATTTGTGTTCTCATCTGTTGTTTTGTGTCATTATATATCTGATCTAGGGAGCCCCTCATTGGAGGCTAATTTCACCATGAACTTATAACACCTTGAATCTTGATTATAGTTATACTATAACACATGTATCAAATGAAAATGTAAAATATGAATTATTTTCTCACACACAGTAATAAAAATGGTTCACTTTATACTTTTTGGTTGTGTTAATACCTCCAACGAAACAAGTATGAAGAACATTAATTTCTTCAATTTCCTTCAGCACTGAAACAACCAGTTATACATTGAGCATGGTGGAAAATAATCTTTGCGATTTTAAGCTAAAAATTGTTTTTGCTCTGCATATTTTTGGGGAATAATTTTGAACTAAGTTCTAAATATAATTCATCATCATCATCATCATCATCCTCAAGCAGCCATGGGCTACGGAGGTCCAACCAGACCACGCAGTTTAATTCTCCAAGCATATCTGTCCTGAGCTACATCCGGCCACTGCACACCAATTCTAACAAGGTCCTGTTTGACATTGTCTGCCCACTGCATCCTAGGTCTCCCCCTCCTTCTGAAGCCTCTAGGCACACTGTTCATAACCCTATTCACCAATCTATAATTATCCATACGGGCAACATGGCCAAACCAGCGGAGTCTCTCTCTGCACAATATGCTGCTTAAAGGAGGTTGCAGACTCCTTTGCCTAACCTCATCATTAGTTACAAAGTTAAACCACCTAATACCCAAGATACTGCATAAGCATCTAGAATCAAAAGCATCTAGTTTCCTGTTATGGCCTGTAAATGGTAGCTAGGCGTAAACTGGAAGGAGAGCTGTGTACCAATCCCTAGTGATGATGCACAGAACCGGCCAGGTCTAGCACCTAATGTCCGACCCCGCCTTCTCATGGTGCAGGCCGTTAGTACCTTTCAAAAGAGATATTCTCTTTTGGAAGGGAACGGAAGGGGAGGGCTGCCAGTTCAGTATGGCCTGCTGATCTGGTCATCTATGGCCACTTTTTTCTTTTTTTTCAACCCTGCTGAGGAGTGGTCAACTTCACAGGTTCCTGGTGCTGACCATTTATACCTACTAGACTGGACTTGTTTATGGATTTGAGCTTGATTATGGATCCTGGACTTGCTGCACTGGTGGGCCGCTGTTGAGGGAGAGTCTGCTGCTGTGTTTTCTGTTTGCTTCTGGGTTGCCAGCTCTAAGTGAACAGAGGCATGGGATACCTTATATCAGCTGGTGGATAATCCTAATCAGAGGCCATCGCAGGTACCTGAACCTTACTTAGCTAGTTGGGCATCGTCAAGCCTAAACTGGAGTAATGCGTCTCAGGCAGGCCATGTGGCTCTTGAAAAAGTCCACTTGAAAAGGTGGTGCCTGAAGTTCCTACCAGCATCAGTGACTTCAGCCTTTAGCGGAGGAGGAACGGGTCTTTGCCCCATGCCTGCGATCAGGGGGCTGTTTGATATTGTTGGCCCTACCAATTTCAATAAACCTAATTTCTTTAAAAATCCTACTAATCATTTTCTTTCTGCAGGAACGTGGAACGTGAGGACATTACATAGAGATTATTCTCTTGATGTCCTCATGCAGGAATTCCAGCGCTATAACCTAGATATTCTAGGCTTGCAAGAGACCAGATGGACAGGTAAAGGTGAGATACTTAAAAATAACTTTAAATTTCTCTTTACAGGGAGGGAGGATGGAAAGCATCACCAAGGCGTGGGTCTGCTGCTCAGCAGACATGCAAGTGATGCTCTTCTAGGATATGAGTGCATTAATGAAAGGTTTCTTACAGCAAAATTTCAGACAAGCATTAAAAACTTAAATGTTATCTGCTGTTATGCCCCCACTGAGGATGCTGATGAGGATGAGAAGGATAGGTTTTACGGACAACTTCAGGATATTTTGAATTCTGTCAAGAAAGGAGATATTACCCTTGTTCTTGGTGACTTCAATGCCAAAGTTGGTACTGACGCTGACCTTTGGGGAGGAGTAATAGGCCCTTTTGGTATTGGTAGCTGCAATGGCAATGGGCAACGTCTCCTACAGGTAAGTAAACTCAATGGATTCAGAATAACTAACACATATTACAAACACTGCGACATACATAAGTACACATGGGTTTCACCTGATGGGCTGCATAGGAATATGATTGATTATATATTAATTAACAGCAAATGGGCTAGTTCTGTTAGAAATACCAGGGCATATAGGGGAGCGGAAATTGGATCTGACCATTACCTTGTTAAAAGTGTCTTGCAACTTAAACTTAAAAAGTGTTGTGCTAGAGTTAAAAAATTTACCTTTAATACTGAAGCTCTGAATGACCCAGTTATAGCTAAAGCTTACCATGATAGGTTACTTAGTCATTATGACGGTCATGGTTTGCTTAATACTGAAGTTGAGGAAGAATGGGGCCATTTTAAACAGGCTTTTTTGGAAACTAACAGTACTCTTTTAGGAAAAAAGGAGCAGAGGAGGCAGAATTATTTAAGTGACAAGGCAATTGAGCTTATTTCAGAAAGAAGGAATTGCAGGAATGTCCTTAATCAGTACCCTACTAGTCCTAATAGAAAGGATTACAGAGAGCTTAATAAACGTGTAAAGGACCAGTTAGCTACTGATAAAAATCTTTGGCTTGATAGCTTGGCTGACAAAGCTGAGAAAGCAGTTAGGCAGCACAACAGCAGAGAGCTGTACCAGATAGTTAATGTTTTATGTGGTAGAAAACGGACAGTCATACAGGGATTGAAGGATAAACAAGGTAAGGTTATAGAAGGTGAGGATTCTCTCATGTCTAGGTGGGCTGAGCATTTCAGTGATGTTCTAAACAATGTGGTTAGTTCTACTCCCATTGTTTGTAATGATGATAGATGCATTGGCAGCTTTAATGTTGGCCCTATAACACAATCTGAAGTTAGTTTGGCTATCTCTAAACTGAAACTTCATAAATTTCCAGGGGTAGATGAAATTACTACAGAAATGCTCAGAGCTGGGAATGTTTTGGTTATCACTTGGATGACTGAAATTTTGAATAACTTTTATGATAAAGGCATGGTTCCTAAAGATTTTACCAGAGCTATTATTATCCCTATTTTCAAAAAAGGTGATCGCAGTTCTTGTGATAACTATAGGGGTATCAGCCTACTCTCTGTTCCAGGTAAAGTTCTTTCCATGATTATGCTTAATAGAATTAAGAATCTGGTTGACAGGCAATTGCGTGATGAGCAATGTGGATTCAGAAGTGGTAGGGGATGTGTAGATCAGATATTTTCACTTAGGCAGATTCTTGAGAAATGTTTAGAGTTTCAGAAACCTTTGGTTGCTAGCTTTGTTGATTTCAAAAAGGCTTTCGACTCTGTTGATCGTCATAATTTGTGGTTGATTGTGAGATCATATGGTATACCAGACAAGTTAGTTAAGATAATGAAAGCTCTCTATAATAACATTGAGTCATGTGTGAGAGTTGGTAAGTCTTGTAGCAATTGGTTTAGCATTGCTTCTGGTGTTCGACAAGGGTGCATTTTGTCTCCTTTTCTCTTTAGTTTGGTTGTTGATTATGTTATGCGAAATTCACTTCGAGGGAAAGATTTTGGCCTTAAATGGGCTGGAGATACGAAAATTTCTGATTTAGATTATGCTGATGATTTAGCCCTTTTGGCAAATGATGTTGATGAGATGAACTCTTTGATTCGAGCTGTTGATGAGACCTGGTAGTAGAGTAGGTTTGGTTATAAACAGAGAGAAAACTAAAGTGATGAAAATTGGTCAGACAGGTTGTGATTCAGTTAATCTGAATGGTTGCAGTCTTGAGCAGGTGTCACAGTTTAATTATCTTGGGAGCTATGTAACTGATACTGGTGATGTGCGGCATGAGATTAACAGACGAATAGGTATTGCTGCCGGGACTTTTAAGAATCTATGGAGATTGTGGAGAAATAGGCGTATACACCTAAAGACTAAAATTAGACTGTATAATAGTTTGGTTCTTTCTAGGGTTAGCTATGGTAGTGAAACTTGGACGCTGTGTAAATATAATTAAATAAAAAAAATTACCCTTCAAGCAGCTGCTTTCCAGAGGTTTGACAGGAGCGCGTCAGAACACTTTGCAATAGAGAATATCTGTGAGGAAGCCTTATCCAGGGCTCAAACCTGGATTCCTTTGATCAGTAACCAAGTACACTAACCACTCTGCTAATGGGAAGGCATAAGTTCTAAACATAAAACAGAAATTACAGGGGTGAAGGAAAGAGGAATTCTGAAAGCTGCCTACTCATTCCATGTTATTATTGCAGACCTCAGTTGAACCAAAATCAGGTATGATATCATCTACTGGTTTGGTTCGGTTATTTGGGGTTTTATGCCACAAGGATAACTAGGCAATATTGCACCAAATGAGGATAAATAAAAGGGTAAAAGACATTGAACCCACAACCAAAGTTAAAAGGAACACATAAAGTAAATGAAAGCAATGAAAGTGGAAAATACACAACAAGAAAAATATATATCAAACAAATCATACAAAATCAGGGTAAAAAGTCAACAAGTGTAAACAGAATAATCAACAATAGGTGTATAAGACCCAAAGAATAAAAGCAACAGTCTAAAGATTAAAAAGGTAAAACCATCAAAGCGACCCATCTACTGAAGGAAATGTAATGTTCAAACAGCTATGGAAACATCAAATATAAAATCTTTTGATCAGAACCAAAAATTAAAATTTCAAAAGTGAAAAAATACACTAGAATGCAACCTTTCTCACTTAAAAATATTTTTTGTAACAGAGGTATATATATATTGTGAACTGGAATTAAAACTTTGATAATTACACTTTATCTAGATGAAATAGTGTCACTTCTTCAAGTAGTGAACTTTTAATTTTTTTTTTGTTCCATTTTCATCTACTGATACAGAAGACAAAATTCTGATTTGGAAACTGAAATACAAGTAGGAAACTATGATTTTTGTTACTGCTGTCATATGGGAATATCTGAAAGAACTGTTCATAAGACGTTTAAGACGTAAATCATTAGTAGTTGATTTGAAACACATTACAAAAAGAAGTTCACTAAGTTACTACAACTTGTGCTAAAGAACATATAATTCTAAAGTCCCAGATAGTTTCTAACAAATATTCTTACTTGCTGGTAGCTAGAATGTGTGCAATTGAATTTAATTATATACTTTTTACAACCATTTTCTCAGTGCAACTAATTTGGCCATCATCAGCAAAAAAATGTTTAAGACAATTTTAAGACGTTTGTATCCTTGCCATTTTAGAAATACTTGGGAAGAATAGAAAACGATACTTCAAGATAATATAAATCAAAATGCAGTGTAATTGCAGGTGATCAGTTTGATACTTCTGGTTTTGCACCTACATCCTAATGGAGATACATATGAACAAAATATTGGATTTCACTTGCTTCTCTGAACTAGGAAAACCTGCTTGTGACAGAATTCTGTCGACAACTATTCAAGCAGGAATGAAAGTTGAAGTATTTTTTAACAGAAAAACACCAAGTGTAAAAATATTAATGCAAACTAAGCTCAAAGAGGTACCCACAAATTTGATGTGTGACCTTGATAAGACTTTAACTTCACCTTTCCAGTGTTGCATTTCTGAAGCTGAATTATTTTCTAGTGGCAAAATTACTTTTAGAGTGTTTTCAGAAAATAAAACGAAGTGGAAAGGACTTCTTAGAAAACTTCTTGAAGTACATAACTAACAAACAGAAATATATCATGTTGCATACTAAAAAAAAATGTTTAATTGTGATTAATAAAATGGAAAAAATTCAAACAAAATGATAGTAAGTGTAATTTTTATGCATTTCTTTTAAAAATTGTATAATTTCTGTGCATATTCTTCAATTTAGCTTCAGTAAAATTTGGCTTAAAAATAAATTTTTTTCACATTTACTAAATTATTTCATCATTCTAATATAATAAATATTTTTGTGGAAAAAAAAAATTAGTTTTGCTGATGTGAGAATTTTGAACCCACATATCTATCCAGATTCATGTCAGAGTATTCTAAGACTACTAAACTAATATAGCTCTGTGTTTTTTCCACCAATGTGACCTATCAATCTCCTGTTACTGGCTTGCTACTGGCATCATCTATAATCAGGGAAGGAAACTTAACTTTTTAATGTTGCACTTTGCAAAGTGTAAATAAATAAGTCACTCATGTTAAAGCATTATTAATGAATTAATTAATATTTAGTAAATCCACAGAGTTACCTGTTAACTTTGAGGTCAATAAATCACCTAGTTTTGTGGAACAAATGAATTTTGCCAACATGAGGGATACAAACCCACATCTCTCTAGATTCATACCAGGGTGTTCTAAGACCACTAAATGAACAGCAGCTCTGTCTTTTTTCCACTAATGTGACTTATCAATATCCTGCTATTATTGCTGCTAGCACCATGTATGATAAAAAGAAGACAACTTTGCTTTTTAATGCTGCACTTTGTAAGATGTAAATAAATAAGTAAGCTACTCAAGCTAAAGTGTTATTAATGAATTAATGAATAAATAGTAAATCAGAAGTAAAATAAATAATAAAATAAAATAAATACCCCCTCAAGCAGCTGCTTGCCACAGAGGTCTGACAGGAACCTGTCAGTTTATATGCCATAGTAGGTCTGAGAGGATGGCAAGCCCTCAGCAGAAAAACGACACAAACAGCCATGCCTTACCCGGGGCTCGAACCCAGGTCCCTTAAATCAGGAGCCAAGTGCGCTAACCACTTGGCCATGGGACGGCTTGAAGTGAAATATCATAGGAAAATTCCTGTAGAATGGAAGTCGTAAAACATGTAGCTGAGAAAAATTAGTCCCACTCATGGCATAAGCAATTTTTCTCAGCTACATGTTTCATGAAATAGTAAATCCACAGAGTTACTTGTTGATTTTAAAGTCAACAAATGAATAAATAATTTTATGGAAAAAATTCGTTTTGCCAATTTAGGTTTAAATGTTACCCTTCGGCAAAGCTCATTTCCCCCCCACAAAACTATTTACTGATTCATTGACTTTAAAGTCAACAAGTAATTCTATTTATTGATTAATTCATTAATAACACTTTAGAGGAAATGATTTACTTATTTATTTACATCTTACAATGTGCCACATTAAAGAGTAAAGTCGCCTTCTCCAATCATAGATGGTGCCAGCAGCAACAAGACAGGAGATTGATAGGTCACATTAGTGGAAAAAAGACAGAACTGACATTAATGGTCTCAGAACACTCTAGGATGAATCTGGAGAGACATGAGTTCTAAAATCCCTAACTTTGGCAAGACTAATTTTTTTTACAAAACTATTTATTGATATATTGACTTTAAAGTCAACAGGTAACTGTGGATTTATTATTAAATTTTAATTATTTAGTATTAAATTTACTGTTAAATTCAAATATAAATAGTTCATAAACTTTTATTATTGCACAATGCACAAAAATAATTTAAATCAATACGTTATGAAGTACATTACTTAAATGTTTCATTTAGTTTTTTTTTTCATTATTAGAGAGTGCAACTAAAACTTTTGAGAGATTCAAAAAGTGTAAATTGTAATCGTTCATCAATAACTATACAATTCAAAAAGAATTTTATCTCTAAAAATAAAGAAGTTATATGTCTACAGACAGATGACAAAGTGAAAACATTAGCTTGTTTTATCTGTGAGTGAGCTAAACAATGAGTAGCTTAAATATTTTAAAATCAGGATAAAGTAGTTAATTTCCATATACATATTTATGGCAAAAAATACAACATTCAACATAAAGAATGGAAGTAATTATTTAATAAAATAAATTTAGATTTCATTCATGCAACATTTATTACATATAAATAGCTTACTTTTTTTCCATTTCAAGCTTAAGATCAATACCCTGCTTCTCCAATAACTCTAATTGGGCAAAACTCCAGTCAACTAGTTCTCCACCTATACATATTTAATATGATAAACTTTCAAAAGCATCAACATTTCATTGGAGTATTTACTTTAAAATTTTTCAGAACATGCACATATAACAAAAATAATTTTAGAACTTAATATGCTATAAAATTAACATGAAAATTTCAGTTATGTTCACTTACTCTACATTCAGATACCAGTCAGTCGTTTTATGCATTTCCTAAACTGAATTTAGCAAATATTCAACATTGATTTTACAAAACATTTAGCTATAAATGGAATTATCCGAATCAATCTTTAGGGCAAATGTTTTTTTAAAATACTTTATGTACCTTTCAATGTTCATCATGAAAGAAGTTTCAATTCTGCTTAATGGATTACTTTGTGCATTGATTACAGCCTGCAATACAAATTATTTGTGCAATTGGAGTATACTGTGAATGAATGTGAATTGTAAGTCTTGTAATGGAGAGTCAGAGCAGGTAAAGAATAGTAACTGTTTAGGGAGGAAAAAGATTTTTATTCTTTGAAATAGGACTAATTTTACAGATACACAAGAAAAGAAATATCTGTGCCTTATCCAGGCTCAAATCCATGTCTCTTTGATCACTAGGCTAGCACACTAACTTAGATGAAATGATTGTATAAACTATAATACTTCTTTCCTTATATCTGACAATCATATCATTACCTGGGTGACATTTTAACATCAATAAATATTGTCGGCAAAATTTTTTCCATGAAATATTTACTTCTTTCCATAACTAATCAGATTCAATATCACTTCCTAAGTGTGACTAAGTATGAGATGGTAACAGTAAAAAGTTTTTACAAGCTCAGGTACTACGAGAAAAACTTTTTAAATGAAAATTTTTAAAGGTATCACCAAATTTATATGCCCACATGTTATTTAACCATTTGCACTTGAATGTTTTTCCGCTATAGGGAAGTAGCAACTCGAAGCTTTTTGCTAAAAGGTTGATGAAATTTTTTACAACTAACATAAAAATAAATCATACATAAACAACGTAAAAACAAACTCATTCTTCACTGCCACTAATTTCATCATTTTTTCTTTTTTTATAGTTTCAGAAACTTTGGTTAGTACCTTTGTCAATTTCAAAAAGGTTTTTGTGATTGACTGTGAGATCGTATGGCATACCAGACAAGTTAGTTAACATAATGAAAGCTCTCTATAATAATACTGAGTCATGTGTAAGAGTTGGTAAGGTTTGTAGCAATTGGTTTAGCATTGCTTCTGGTGGATTTTGGTGCCACCAGAAGGACAAGGTGCATTTTGCCTTTTTTTCTCTTTAGTTTGGCTATTGATTATGTTATACAAAATTCACAGCAAGGGAAAGATTTTGGCCTTAAATGGTCTGGAGATATGAAAATTTTTGATTTAGATTATGCTGATGATTTAGCCTTTTTGGCAAATGATTTGATAAGATGAACTCTTTTATTTGAGCTTTTGATGAGACTGGTAATAGAGTAGGTTTGGTTATAAACAGAGAGAAAACTAAAGTGATGAAGAGTGGTCAGGCAGGCTGTGATTCAGTTAATCTGAATGGTTGCAGTCTTGAGCAGGTGTCACAGTTTAATTATCTTGGGAACTATGTAACAGATAGCGGTAATGTGCAGCATGAGATTAACAGACAGACAGGGATTGATGACGGATCTTTTAGGAATCTATGGAGAGTGTGGAGAAATAGGCGTATACACCTAAAGACTAAAATTAGACTGTATAATCGTTTGGTTCTCTCTAAGGTTAGTTATGGTAGTGAAACTTGGATGCTTTGTAAACAAAGGTAACAGGAAACTAGAGCTTTTGATTCTAGATGCTTACGCAGTGTCTTGGGCATTAGGTGGTGACTTTGTAAGCAATGATGAGGTTAGGCAAAGGAGTCTGCAACCTCCTTTAAGCAGCATATTGTGCAGAGAGAGACTGCTGGTTTGGCCACGTTGCCCTTATGGATAATTATTGATTAGCAAATAGGGTTATGAATAATGTGCCTAAAGGCACCAGAAAGAGGGGAGGCCTAGTATGGGATGAGCAGACAATGTCAAACAGGACCTTGCTAGAATTGGTGTGCAGTGACCAGATGCAGCAGATAATGCTCAGGACATATATGTTTGGAGAACTAAATCGCACGGTCTGGTTGGACCTCCGTAGCCCATGGCTGCTTGAAGATGATGCTTATTTAAATTATATTTGTAACAATAACTGTCATTTAGGGTTTGCCGATTAGCAAAAAAAAATTGGCATTATACATTTTTTGCATAAACAAACAAAAAATTTAAAAAATATTAAATAAATGAAGGATTTAAGTAATGACAGAAATATTATGAGTTATTTACATTAAGTAATATAATACTTTAAAAAATACAGCAAGATAAATTATAAAAAATATTATGAATATTAAAAGGAAAGAAAACTTTAAAACTTTGCAATTTTTAAAAAAAAGTTCATAAGACTAATGTGAATTTTTCAATTTTTTGCCGTTTTCTTAACATCAATTAAATATGTTTTCTTTTGATATATAGTATGACCTATTTCTGTTAATTGGTTATTTGGGAAAAAAATTCCAAAGTTGACTCTTATTTGACTGAGCAGAATTGACAAAAAAAACTTGATCTTTCTCAAATTATATCACTGAGAAAAAAATTACAGAGCAGACTAAATTTCTTGCTTGAAGTAAAAAAAAAACTATTTTTCTGTTATTAAAAAATAGTTAGCCTTTCTATTCATGTATATTTTAACTATTGTTTTCTATTAGCTTTTCTTAAATAAATTCTGATTTGCATTGCCAGATACATTTTTTACTACATGACTCTAAAAACGGCCCTATTAAAAAAAATTTAATATTTTTTTGAGGAAATATTTGATGGAATTTTTTGAACTTTTTTTGATTGAGAATTTGATTTGAGAATTTTTTTAAATATTCTATTTTCAAAAAATCCAGAATTAAAAGCTGATTAAATTTGGCATATAACATGCCATAATTCCTTTTATTAGTTATTTGCCAAAAAAAAAGTTATAAAATTCACACTTTTTTGACTGAACACTGCGGGGGAAAAAAAAGCATGACCACAGGGTACAATTCAATTTTTCGAGCCTGACATGGTAAGGGTTAAAAATTTGTAGCATTTGATTCTGACTTCATGGCAAGAGATGATAAAGCATCACATAATAGATGTCTTTATAGTTGTCATAATAGATGTCTGACAGCAGATGAACAAAAAGAATGCAGAATGAAGAACAACTTTTCCACTGTGAATTATTCCACTCCAGACTATTCAAGTGAAAAGGCAGCCAAGACTATTTAGTTTTGCTCATCAGGGCAAAAAAATCTGGGAAATATGAACAGGATGAAAAGATGGAAGAAAAATATTTTCCCAAGTACTGTCAATTGCTGTGGGATCAGCAGTTGCACATCCACTGTGCTTCCAAGTTTGATAATGATTGGGTTGAATAGTTCCTACCCATCTTTTGGACTATATCACATACTACTAGTATGATTAATAAGTCTGTTCATTTTATTATCTACTTGAGAAATGATTATTTACAATGTAAAAAATGAACCATACTCAGCGAAATATTAACCACTGTTTTCAATAGTTCATAGCCATCTGTCAGCAAGTTGTTCTATTCCTTTTCGATACCATGTTTTGTCCTGGGAGGAGAAAAATTCCTGACATCCATTTCCAACTTCCTGAAAAGTTTGAAACTACCTACCTAGAAGCTAAGTTTGGACTATATATGTTGGGTGAGGAAGAAGCTCAAATGCTAGTTTTCAAAAATTTTCCCTTGGTCTGAAATGCAGTTTTGTGTTGTCTTGTTAGAGGAGTACCTGATGTCTGCTTACCATTCCTGGGTAGCATTGAAGCATCACAAAGTGCATGTGCTCCAGTTGTGCTGAGTGGTCAGCATTAATGGCATGTCCATTGGGAACTAATTTTAAGTGGGAACTAATTGGAACGGTTGTGGGAACTAATTGGAACACGGAATAAGTTGGGAACTAATTTTAATAACATCCTCAAAATTTCACCAAACACACAATATTGCCTTCATTTTGAATTGTCACCTCTTTGAGACAGAAGAGAAAGTGCAGGCTGGCTTGGGTCAATAAACTGCTTTTAGATATCAGGATTGCTGAAAAAGATCTATTTTGATCTACCAATATTGGCTGTCACAATCATAGCTTACTTTTGAGGCTCATGTCACCACATTTGAACTTCTTAAACCAGGCTTCAGCTGCACGAATGGAAACTGCCCCCCTTCCACTTTGTATATTTCTTGGGCTGCTTTAGTAGCTTTTAAACTTTTTCCTGATAGTGATGTAAAATTTCAATATTTCATTGACTCATTGTACAATGTTTCTAATGATGGAAATCAAGACTTTGAAACTTGTATAGTTATGGACTGAAACAGTGGACTTTATACTTTCGTTAGTACTATGTCCAGAGGAAAGCAAATGCATGAATATATGTCACTGTACACATTTTGCATGGCAGAAACAGACTTATGAATCATCCTAGTATCTTAGAACTGGTTGTTGAGGTTATCAAAGAAACATACTTGATCCACGATTCCTTCTTGTGCTGGAAGTCTTTCACACTGGCAGCCTTAAAAGCATTGAGGTTGGAGGATGTTGCATACTTTTGAAACATCTTCCAAACCTTTTCCTGAGCCTTTATGAGCTATAGCACTATCAAGATTCAACTGCAATTTTGGGCAATGAAGAAACTGTATAGAAGTCTGAGAGGTGGTAGAGTAGCTGCATAGATGATACAGTCAGCCATCTGTCACTATAACATTGATAGGCTGTTAGTTGATTGTGTAAAGGTCAAATTCATAGAGTTGTTAAAAAAACTCCATTCAGCCCGATCAATCCTCTGCAATGGGACATGTGAAAAGCTGCAAGTCCCCCCCCCCCCCCACACACACATGAGTGATGTTACCTATCACATGGAGGCAGGACTGGAAATGGGGGGAAGGTGTTCCCCCTTGAAAATGCTTAATCAGAACAGAGGTGAAAGAGAAATTAACACTTCCAGGGCCCAGCACGAACAACTGATGTCACTATGCTCAAATAAAAAAAAACTTCAGAACTTTTTGACAAATAACCAATGAAAAGAATTATGGCATGTTATATGCCAAATTAATCAGCATTTCCACCTGAATTTTCTGAAAATAAAGTATGTTACAAAAAAGACAACTAGCTTTATTTTAATAGGGCATTTTTAGTCATGCAGTAAAAAAAAATGCATCTGGTAATGCAAAGTTTATTTAAAAAAAACTATAATGCATATGAATAGAAAGGCTATTTCTGAAAAAAAAATATATTTTTTTTTTACTTGAAACAAGAAAATTACTCTTATTTTGTGATTCTTGTCTTGGTATCATACTTAGATAAAAGTCGAGGCTTTTTGCCAATTGTTCTGAGTTGTAAAACAAGTCAACTTTAAAATTAAGAAAAAAAAAAACAACTATTCAACTGAAATAGGTCATGGTACATACCAAATTAAAGAGAATTTAATGAAAATAAAAATTTTATACAAATTCACAAGCACATTAATTTTAATAAGACTTTTTCACAGTGATGTAGTGAAAATATAGATCTGAGTATGCAATTAATTTTTAATTTTGGAAAATCTGATTGATAAAAACAGTTAAATTATATAACAATGAATGGAAATTTCTTCTTAAATAAATAATATTTACTTGAAACATGAATTTTATATCTTTTTATAATTCTTTTTGAATGGCATATTTTAAAATATACAATTAAAAGACCTTGCTCAAAAATTAATTTAAAATAATTTAAAATTCTCTGTCATTGAGCAATAAAATTTCAGAGTTTATCCTTCAAACTATTTGGATGTTGAAAGTTCTTAGGAGAAAACTCTCAGAAGCTTTTCGGAGCAAAGATAGCGCTCCGTCGATGTTATGTACTGACGTTGGGTCCGTTTAGACAAAGAGCTTCTTTCCACATGTCGTGTAGGGTGATTCCAGTGTCTCGGTTGCAGGTGGGGACGGACGAGGTCATTATTTCAATAGCCTCGCGGACTATGGTTCCGTAGAAAGTGGATGCGCGCGCAAGAAGTGTGGCGTGCTCCCAGTCTATTGTTGCCGTGTGTTGCACTGCTAGCTCAGAGGCGGCCGTCGTTAGCTTCTTTTGGCTGACATCAGTTTTGTGCTCCGCGAACCGTTCTTGCAAAGAGCGAATGGTTTTGCCGATGTAGTACACAACGGAATTATCCGTCAATTGTAGGGGAAATCGGTATACGCCCGATTTTTGAAGAAGGCTATATTTGTCCCTGTCCCTTTTGACTAATTTCTTCAAATTTGGAGCGGGGCTGAAAACAATTTTTATACTATGGGCTCTGAGTAATTTGTGGACCGATTCACATAGGACAGGGACGTAAGAAATGGGTCCGGCAAAAATAGTACGCTCGGGGTCGGTGATTGGGATGAGAGCCGAATCTCTTCTGCTTTCGTTTCTATATTTGCTGATAACTTTGTCTATTGCTGTTGGGTTAAAAAAAGAAATCTTAAACATCCATTCCATCGCTGCTTCCCATGGCTACAACCCAACAGCAATAGACAAAGCTATCAGCAAATATAGAAACGAAAGCAGAAGAGATTCGGCTCTCATCCCAATCACCGACCCCGAGCGTACTATTTTTGCCGGACCCATTTCTTACGTCCCTGTCCTATGTGAATCGGTCCACAAATTACTCAGAGCCCATAGTATAAAAATTGTTTTCAGCCCCGCTCCAAATTTGAAGAAATTAGTCAAAAGGGACAGGGACAAATATAGCCTTCTTCAAAAATCGGGCGTATACCCCTACAGTTGACGGATAATTCCGTTGTGTACTACATCGGCAAAACCATTCGCTCTTTGCAAGAAAGGTTTGCGGAGCACAAAACTGATGTCAGCCAAAAGAAGCTAACGACGGCCGCCTCTGAGCTAGCAGTGCAACACACGGCAACAATAGACTGGGAGCACGCCACACTTCTTGCGCGCGCATCCACTTTCTACGGAACCATAATCCGCGAGGCTATTGAAATAATGACCTCGTCCGTCCCCACCTGCAACCGAGACACTGGAATCACCCTACACGACATGTGGAAAGAAGCTCTTTGTCTAAACGGACCCAACGTCAGTACATAACATCACTTCACTGAAGACGGAGCGCTGTCTTTGCTCCGAAAAGCTTCTGAGAGTTTTCTCCTAAGAACTTTCAACATCCAAATAGTTTGAAGGATAAACTCTGAAATTTTATTGCTGAATGACAGAGAATTTTAAATTATTTTAAAATACAGGCCAGTTTTAAAATACTTCAACTGTTCACATTCATGAAATTTCTGTCATTTTTATGAAGTGGAGAAACAATTTCTTGACTTTATTTTTTACTAAACTGTATGCATTCTTTTTTGGTTGCTGAATTTTGGGGATCTTGACTAAGTGCTGAAAAGTTGGTACACCAAGGCTAAAAACATCTATATCGTCAGAGTAGCACACCTGAGGTATTCAGTGGAGAGGAGAGTTAACTCTTTTAAAAACTATTCAATATAAACTTAAAAACTTATAACTAAAAAAATAAATTCTCCCAAAGGGAGGGGTGGAGGCATGATACCCTAAGTGTAGTGGAAAGGGGGGGGGGGTGTTAAAAAGCCTTGCTGAAATTTCCCTCCGACAAGACCGATTTCTGTGCCAAGGAAATCCATTTTGTTTCCGTATCCTAGACCTCATTCATTTTCAGGAAACGATAAAAGATTTAAAGTTTTTTTCACTGGAAAGAAATAAAAGAGAAAAATTAACTAATAATCTAATGTGATATTAAATAAACTATCTGCACCAGCATGTTGTAATTAGCCAGTGATGTAGTATAATTCCAAAAGATCAATAATAATTGATCAATAAATTGATAATCTATGGAAATAAAATCAAATTAAATCTACAGAAATGAAAACGTTTAATTATAAAGTACAAATAAAATACTAATTAGATGCATGGCGATGATATCCAATGTGTGGGAACAATGCTGTAAACAATCCATTATGTAGCCCCTTGATTTGTACGTGTCAGCAATATGCTGATATGAGCAAATCAAGTGCATACTGTGAAGTAATTTATGCTGCAGGCAGTCTTCAACAACAAGCTGTGGCCTTGCTCTGGCTAACAAGGCTCTTTATAGTTTTGATTTCAATAGTGGAAACAAAGCATAGAATGCTGGAATAAATGATATAAATTAATAAAAATAATTCTAGGAATATTGAAATAAGTTTAGTTTAAGGCAAAAAAGAGTGTAAACCAACAAAACAACAGATGCATGTAACTGATATTTACTTCAAAATCTTCTCTTTTTAAAAACAGCAGTTCTCTTTATTTATTTTTCTTGAGAATTTTGAAACTTTAAGGAAAAATTTGTTGATAATAGACTTGTGAATCAGGAGGTTGTTTTAATGTAGAACAACATTAACAAACATATACCATATATAGCTTTAACTATTTATTTATATAGTAGCTTAAAATTCATCAAATGAAAGATGCAAGGATTATTTTTCAAGCATGAATAACGTATTTTTACAAGATACATGTACGAAATTTTTATAAAGACAATTTTTTTTTAAATCAAAGTTTCGTGTGTTGTACTAAAATGTGATACAGACATTGTCAGTCTCTCATTTGAATTGTGTCAACTGTATTCAAGACGTGGGCTCTGGAAGGGTTAAATACATACAAACTGAACACAAATTATTATTACACCTATCTAATAACTTGTTGCTCCACCTTTTGCTCTCACAACAGAAGCCAGACATCTGGTAAGGATGCAATGAGGTGTTGAAAACATGGAGGTAGTATTGCCACCCATAAAGTGAGGATAACCTGAAGCATCCACAGTTGCTGTTGGGGGTTGGTGGGGTTGAACAGATCTTTCCAATCTGTTCCTCAAATTCTCAATGGAGCTGAGGTCTGTCGATTGAGGGGCCATTTGAGTGTGGTAAACTCACTTGAATGCTCCTGAAGCCAATTCATCACCCCTCAGGAACTATGAGATGTGGCATTGTCCTGTTGAAAGATGGCATCATGGTGCAAAGAGAGAATCATTATGAATGGGTGTAGATGGTCAGTGAGGAATGTTCACATACATTGTGCTGGTAACAGAGGTCTCAATGCATATGAGGGGCCCCAAGGAAGCTCATGTAAACACACCCCAAACTGTAACTCCACCTCCACCTGCCTATATAATCCAACTTGTCAAGCTGGGTACATCGCTTCATGGTTTTATCACATACACAACCTCCCATTGACATGGTAGAGTTGGAACCGTGATTCATCAGACCAGATGATGTATTTCCAGTCCTCTGCACTCCAGAGCCAATAGACTTTTTCAAACTGCAGCCTAATCTTTCAGTGCCATATAGTCAACAAGGGAACATGATATGGATGTCAACTCCAGCCTATTTTTTCCATGGTATGATGGACTATTTTTTCCATGGTGCATAAGCTTGTGGACACAGTCTCATTCAATTCCAATGTTATTTGCTCCACAGTAGCTGTGGGATTCCTTGTAACAATGCAGGACATTCTGCACTTACCTCGAGAGTCAACTGCATGTTTACATCCACATTTCTCCCACTTGTTGGAAGTTTTGCTATATTTCATGTAGTCTTGGTATACATGTGTGACAATCTGACATGGAAATCCAAACAGTTCAGCAATTGCAGTGAATGAACAACCAACCTTCTTCACACCTACTATCTGGCCACAGTCAAACTCACTTACGTCACTGCCTTTACCCATGAATACTTTTTCATAACTGGTTACAATGTGTAAAGATCTGCTCTATTTATAGGCATTGCCAGTTTCAGCATCACACACGACTGGATGTGATACTTCTGCTTTGCATATTGTTATCAGGGTGTATATAATAATTTGTCAATTCAGTATATATCACCTTTATTTTTCAAGAAATTTGTTAAAGACTATTAAGACAAAGGGAAAAATTTATACCAGAACAGTCTTCTGGTTCCTTCCAACCTGATCTTTCCTTCCCCACTCCTCCTATTTTTATCAATATCCAGGCTTGCATGGAGGTGATTGCTTCTGTAAGGGCTGTCCTTGATATCCCACATAAAGAGTGGATCAACGAAGAGCAGATGAAACGATTTAATGTCAATGAAAGTACAGACTAGGGAGTGAAAATAAATACTGACACTGGTATTCAATAGGGAAAGTTCTGGATCTCTAAGCCATTGCTCAAGGATCTAACCACTCCCACTGGTGTCAACAGTACTCTATGGAAAACTGCATATACTGAAATCTCCTGTGAAGGGGATGGGTAATTGCAAGATGAGATTATCAATGTCAATCTGGAAGGGAATATCATGTGGAAGATAAATGGAGCAGACAATCAATGAAAATTCCACAGAGAGGTGACTATCTACCATTTGTAAAGTGGTGGTGAGGTGTAAGACTTTGAACAGAGAATGGTAGCTTATGAGGATGATACACCTCTGTGAGCAAAACTATTTACTACTGTCCAGGCAAATGAGAGTAAAATGCTGTAAGGTGGGAGTTAATGAGCTGCCTGCAAGATATATGTATATGGGATCATGTGTTACAAAGCTACAGTGTACTTCAGATTTAGTGTAATTATTACAGGTATTTGAGAAATGGCCACATGAAAATTTCTTATTTAAAATTACTTTGAAGGACAGAGCTTTGGGAAATCTGTGTCCATATTCCTGGATCCATTCCTGAGGCTCATATCAAATCCTGTCATTTGACGAGAAGCCTTTATTTTTTATTTATTTACTTTTATTTTATTTTTTTGGGATGGAGGGGGGCTGCTGGCAGAAGACTCTTTAGGTTGGAAGGTCTAGCTGTCTGAGATTGGGAGTTAGGCTTTCAAGAGGTGGAAGCAGAAGGCTGTGAAGTAAGAATGGAAACCAGAGTCAATGTTGAAGCAGACACCAATTATAGTTTCACCTAAGTCAAGAGGTAATTAGCTGTGTCCAGTAAGAGAACTAATATGGTAAATAAGTGAACTAACAAGAGTTAATTATGTTAGCTGGGAAACTATGACTATTTATGAAGAATGGCAACATGTTCCCTTCAAATTGTTACCTGTGGAGTGAATGACCAGAAATTGTGGAACAGGAGAAACAAATTATAAGAATGTAGAAGATGAGCAATCATAATGGGGTAACTTCACATATGAAACATAGAAATTATAAGTGGGAGAACTCATAATGAAGAAAACATCACAAGTGCTTTTCACCCATCATGGAGCCAAACAAAGGTATGTCTGATTGAATGCCAGTGCTGCATGGGTACCATACTCATAAAGGAAGAGTACAAGATTTTGCCATGAACATGGCAAGGAAACTCATGAACCTGTAAATAGACCTGGGCAACAAACTCTCTGCACTACAGTGTTGACCTCTACAGGTGAACCCACTTGACTATTCATTCTGGGGTGGTCACCCCACGATTTCCATCTACTTGAAGCATATGGTCAAAGCAGTGTGTAGCAGGCTGCCTTCCTAAGCACCACCCAGTACCATGATTAAGAGATTTCTCAAAGATGAGATAGGCCAAAGGGGACTCATCAATCAGGTAGTAAGGGGCAACAGAAGTGGACCCCCATGCCACCAAGATCTCACTTTTCACAAATATGGGTCACAGTGTATGAACATGCAGGTGGGGTTAAGAAGCTATTGAAGTTAGTGGAACAAGCAGAACTTTCACAGGGTGAAACTCTCACCACAAACAGGCTCCCATGTTGAAGGCCTCTTTTGGGGTTAATGATAAGCCAGATTTTTTTTGTACTGCATTATGTGTTATGCATACTCTATTTTGATATGGTACATTTTTTCCTAAGAAAACAAGCAACTTATCTGCAACTAGCTTACTGTGCATTCCCCTCTATCCTGCTTTCTTTTTCTGAATAAATTTAGTCATATTACAAAACTACTTTGCTTTAACCATACATTAACCAATTCAATTATGAATATTAGTTTTCACACTTTAAATAGCGTGTAATTGCAGATACTTACTAATGGGTGTTTCTGCTGGAGATTTTCTTTCTCTATTTTCTCGAGCTACAAAAATGAGAAAAGCAGTAATACGTTAGTCAATGTCCAAATATTAATTGAAATGTTGCTGAATATACAAATGCTGCAATTTAAAAGAAATGATTCCAACTTAAATTGTTAATAAAAAATGTAACTTAAAACAGAAAGGTGCTGTGTCCAAAAATCCTTAAAAAGAACCTTGCTTGGGAAAATAAACTTGCTTATAAAAAATAAAAAAATTCAAATCTTTTACAGCATAGGGAAAATTTTAATGTCTTTTGTCTCCCAACTACTCATAAGAAAAAAAAAAGCTCTTTAGATGGAATTGTAAAACTATCAAAAGATGAGAAGCAAAGTTAGTCTACAAAGAACTATTTATGGTCAAATTACCACTGCACATGTTATTATTGAAAACATTAGCAGGATCAGAATTTTTGTATTCTACAGCACGGACTCTAAGATAGGAACATTGTTCAGCCATTCCAGGCGGCAGAGATATTCACAGTTTCATTTCAATCAGTTTGAACAGTTTATGCATAAGAACAATATTGCAATCACAAATCTAAAATGAAGAAAATACTTCACACATATTTATCTAAATATCCATAATGTTACACCAGGTAAGCCTAGTATACTTTGAGTAATTTTAATATTTTCAACAGTTAAAAAACACATCTAAAAAAAGTATATATGCAACTTCTTGTGCTCTAGGTAATACATATGTATACTATATAAACAGCGTAAATATTTACTATCTCAGCAAATTTCATTTCTCTAACATCTACCAACAGGGAGAAAAAAAGCAAAAAAAAAAGGTCGAAATTCAAAATTTGAATGCCTGTCTTTTCACTTTTGCACAAATAATGTGAATGCACTTCTTTGTGGATTTACCTACAATAAGGAGATTCACTAAAAGAATATGTTTCTACTGCAATCCAAAGATGAACTACAATTATCCAAAAACTGATTTGTTCAACATAGGTCACAGATTTGGGGTAATTTATAAAATAAACAGTTATGCTGAGTTATAATTTTTTTTTGCATGCCTAGAATATGTGTTATAGAGGATTAACATGAATTTTGAATCATTACCATAAATTACAACCCATATTGGTGTCCAGTCAATTCATCACAGTATAAATTAATTGTGACATCAGTTCATCACAGTTCAATTCATCATGATGTCAATGAATCGAAACATCAATTCATCGCAGTGTTAGATATGTGGTTTTATTTACTTTCTGCATCTGTGGATTGCTTAAATGAACTCTAGAGATAATAATTTAGACTTTGAAAGGTTAAACATACATCAGAAGAATTTAACTGATAAATTAATTAAAACTTGCATAACAAATATTGCTTCAAACAATTTAATAAAATATGCATTTTAAAAGTTTGCATAATGATTACTTCAATATTAGAAAATAATTAATGATATTTATGAAAATAATTTACTGTTAAATATTCCAGCCTCTGTGCCTCATTAAATACTGAATGAATATTGTTAAAAATCAAGATTTAAATGGATTTGATTTTGATATTTAATTTATCATCAATCATGTTTTTCCATTAAATGCATATATTAGAAGTTAAAAAGCTTCAAAATTTTATTCCCATTTACATAACATGGTAATTCTCTATTTTGGTAGGTTCTAGGTAATACCTGAGCAAACATTTTAGTAGGTCACAGAGAAAACTGAAATGGAATGGAGAGCAGCATAAGAAAATGTAATGGAATGATGGACCACCAAAGAAATATATAATCAATAACGTATTATTAACCAGTGTAGAAAAAGAAACATAAACCATATAATTTTATTTAAATTAATTGTTTTGATGAGAATTCACTTTGCTGAAGTTGGACTTCTTGTCCTATATACATTCTTTTTCTCTTTTGGTAAATTAATCAATTTATCATCAGTAGCTCTGGGGCCAGACAGAAGAAAAATGGCTGGCCATAATTTGCCCATGGGTGTTCCAAGTAAATTGTTCGAAACTCAACTGATGATTTTTAATCTTTGGGGGGTGGGGGGTTGCACTTTAATTGTCATTAATTGTCTTAAGAGATAGTTATTTTTTATTTCTCTTCAGAGATAAATCAAAAATTATTTTTGGGTTGGATAGGTATTGGTAAACTAGCTTAGGTCAGAAAGGGGACACCAATGGGCTTGAATAGGCCACCATATTCAGATGGGATGTTAAGCTGTGACCCCATGTGCAAGAAAGCCATACCCAGTGCATATTAAAGAACATGCTAGATAGCCTTGATAGGAGGCTTCAATTTGTCTCCTAAAAGCTGTCTAGGGGATCATTTAGAGGTAAAACAACATAGCCCTCTGTTACTGTAATAAAAAAAAATAAAAATAAATACCCCCTCAAGCAGCTGCTTGCCACAGAGGTCTGACAGGAGCCTGTCAGTTTATATGCCACAGTAGGAGATCTGAGAGGATGGCAGGACCTCAGCAGAAAAACGACACACACATCCATGCCTAATTCCGGGGCTCGAACCCAGGTCCCTTAGATCAGTAGCCAAGCGTGCTAACCACTCAGGTGGGGCATTAAATATATAATGAGGTTTAGGTACTTCCCGTAATAATAGGTCAACATACCAAAATGGTTCCCCAAAATACCAACTACAATTGCTCTACCAAAATAGAGAATTACCATGTTATTATGTCAATGAGAATATAATTTTGAAGCTTTGTAACTTCTAATATATGCATTTAATCAAAAAATGTGACTGATGATAAATTAAACATCATAATCAAATCCATTTAAATCTTGATTTTCAAAAATATTCTTTCAGTATTTAAAGAGGCAAAGAGACTGGAACATTTAAAAATAAATTCTTTTCATAAATATCATTAATGATTGCCTAATATTGAAATAATCATCATGCAAGCTTTTTAAAATGCATTTTTCATTAAATGGTTTGAAACAACACTTGTTATGCAAGTTTTAATTAATTTATGAGGTAAATTCTTCTGATGAATGTTTAACCTTTCAAAGTATAAATTATTGTTTCTAGAGTTCATTTGAACAATCCAATCCACAGATGCAGAAAGTCAATAAAACCACATATTTAACACTGCAATGAATCGATGTCATGATGAATTGCACTGCGAAGAACTGATGTCCCAATGAGTTGCCACTGCCATGAACTGATGCTGCAATGAATTGCAGGAAGGACATTATTTGAAAAGGCCAGTTGGCAACCCTACTTATGCAGTTCACCAAGCCTGCATATATGGCTGAAAATGCTAAAACAAGGCAATTGGAATGACAAAATAAATTTAAAGTTTTTTCTGTAAATGGTAGCTAGGCATAAACTGGAGGAGAGCTGTGTACCAATCCCCAGTGATGATGCACAGAAACCACCAGTTCTAGCACCTAATGGCCGACCCTGCTTTCTCTTGTGGTGCAGGACATCACTACCTTTCAAAAAAGAGATATTCTCTTTTGGAAGGGAATGAAAGGGAAGAGCTGCCAGTTCAGTGTGGTCTGCTGCTCTGGTCATCTATGGCCCTTTTTTTTTCTATTTTTTTTTCAACCCTGCTGAGGAGTGGTAACTTCACAGGGTCCTGGTGCTGACCATTAATATCCACTAGACTGGTTTATGGTTTTGAGTTTGATTATGGATCCTGCACTTGCTGCATTGGTGGACCTCTGTTGAGGTAGAATCTGATGCTGTTTTCTGTTTGCTTGTGGGCTGCCAGTCCTAAGTGAACAGAGGCATGGGATATCTTATATCAGCTGGTGGATAATCTTGATTAGAAGCCATTGCAGGTATCTGAACCCTTACTTAGCTAGTTTGGCACTGTCAATCCTAAAATGGAGTAATGTGTCTCAGGCAGGTCATATGGCTCTTGAAAAGGTTCACTTGAAAAGGTCAGATAACTGGAATGGGTTCACTTGAAAAGGTCAGATATCACCAATGCTGGTAGGAACTTCAGGCATTGGTGCCTGAAGTTCCTACCAGCATTGGTGACTTCAGCCTTTAGTGGAGGAGGAACAGGTCTTTGCCCCATGCCTGCAATCAGGGTACTGTTTGATATTCTTGGCCATACCTCTCTCAATACACCTAGTTTCTTTAAAAATACTGCTAATCATTTTCTCTCTGCAGGTAGGTAGACCATGAGAACATTACATAGAAATTACTCTCTTGATGTCCTCACACAGGAATTTCAGCATTATACCTAGATATTCTGGACTTGCAAGATACCAGATGGACAGGTAAAGGTGAGATACTTAAAAATAACTTTAAATCTCTCTTTTCAGGGAGGAAGGACAGAAAGCATCTCCAAGGTGTAGGTTTGCCTTTCAAAAGAAACACTGTTGATGCTGTTCCAGGAAATGTTTGCATTAATCAACGATTTCTTACAGGAAAATTTAAAACAAAAATTAAAGACTTGAATGTCATCTGTTGTTATGCCCCCTCAGAGGACTCTGATGAGAATGAGAAGGATACATTTTATAGCCAGCTTCAGGATATTTTGAATTCTGTGAAAAAAGGAGGTATTTCTCTTGTGCTAGGGGACTTCAATGCTAAAGTTGGTACTGACTCTGACTTTTGGGCAGGAGTTTTAGGTCCCTTTAGCATTGGCAGTTCCATTGGCAAATGTCTTTTATAGGTAAGTAAACTTGATGGTTTGCATATAATTAATAAGTACTACAAACACTATGATGTTTATAAATACACTTGGGTTTCACCTGATGGGTTGCACAGGAATATGATACATTATATTTTAATTACAGCAAATGAGCTAGTTCAGTTAGGAATATTAAAAAAAGTGCAAAATTACAATTTCAGTTTTTTTTAAGTGTTTGAGTCTCTCTCTGGCTTTCAAGAAAATATTTATTGTTATAGATACACACTCAGTAGCCACTTTATTAGGTACAGTTCTATATTATGTGAATAGTAACTGAGATAAAGAACTCGGGAACATCTTAAATATTAATTTTTGAAAAAGTGAGACTGAGGACAATTTAAAGACATATCTCTTTCAACCAAAATAAAACAACTCTAAATTAAGTACAATTTTTAACAACATTCGTTCTCTATTTAAAAATAAAGAAATTGGACTATTTAACAGCTATAATTCCAATTTAAGTAATTGCTTTCAAAAGTCAATAATATATATAAATAATAAATAATAATAAATATAATAAATAAAAAATTAATAAAGAAATTCTATGGTAATTAATATTAAATTACTATAGAATTTCTACAAGATGATCTGGGAAATTATTATGATCTTGCTCTTAAAATTAAATTCGATTGAATTAAAACATCATCATCATCCTCCTCAAGCAACCATGGGCTATGGAGGTCCAACCAAGACCACACAATTTAGTTCTCTAAGCATATCTGTCTTGAGCTATATCTGCTGCATCTGTCCACTGCACACCAATTCTAACAAGACCCTATTTGACATTGTCTGCCCACCACATCCTAGGTCTCCCCCTCTTTCTGAGGCCTTTAGACACACTGTTCATAACCTTATTTGCCAATTTATTATTATCAATACTGGAAACATGGCCAAACCAAGAGTCTTTCTCTGCACAATATACTGCTCAGAGAAGGTTGCCGACTCCTTTGACTAACCTCTTCATTACTTATAAAGTTGAACCACCTAATGCCCAAGATACTGTGTAAGCATCTACAATCAAAAGCATCTAGTTTCCTGTTATCTTGTTTACAAAGCATTCAAGTTTAACTACCTAGAAAGTTAGGTTCTGCCTAGAAAGAACCAAACTATTACACAGTCTAATTTTAGTCTTTAGGTGTATATGCCTATTTCTCCACACTCTCTAATAAATTCTTAAAAGTCCCAGCAGTAATACCAATTCATCTGTTAATCTCATGCTGCACATTACCAATATCTGTTGTATAACTCCCAAGGTAAACTGATACAACTTCTCAAAAGTGCAGCCATTCAAATTAACTGAATCATAGCCTGCCTGACTAATTTTCATCAATTTAGTTTTCTCTCTGTTTATCACCAAACCTACTCTACTACCAGTTTCGTCAATAACTCGAATGAAAAAGTTCATCTCATCAACATCATTTGCCAAAAGGGCTAAATCATCAGCATAATCTAAATCAGAAATTTTCAGATCTCTAGACCATTTCAGCACAAAATCTTTCCCTTGCAAAGAATTTCGCATAACGTAACCAATAACCAAATTAAAGAGAAAAGAGGACAAAATGCACCCTTGTCAAACACCAGAAGCAATGCTAAACCAATTGCTACAAGTCTTATCAACTCTCACATTGTGATGCCCCCTCATTCACTTTACCTTAACCAGTTTTGCTTAATTTACGTTATATTTATCATTTTGGGGATTTTTATTTCCTTTTTGGCATCACAGCACTCGTTTCCAAGAGTTAGGTGTTGCACATGCAAAACTCCGAACTTCTGATTGTCACCTGCTAAAGCACGTGCACAAGGACACGACCACTCTTGCGTCATAGCTTTCACCATTCGTCAATTTATTCAAATGTCTTTCCGGCGTGCAACATGACACATGCGGGCTCTGTAGCCTTTTGTTATAACCTGGTGACATGTTAGACATATATAGTAGAGAGAGTAGTAGAGCACAGTTTAGAGATCAGTTTTAGTTTGAAGTTTGTTGAAGATGTTTGTAGCAAAAAATGATGTAGTATCTTCTTTATTGAAGTTTTGGTGAGTGTTTTTTGGAAATAAATTGTTTGCTATATAAACCTTTTGAATCTTTACTAATTTTTTTCCTCTTCAGCAACGTTAGTTTGTTTTGATTAGCATTAACATAAAATTTTGACAATCATTTAATATTTTTGAATTCTTACTCATTAACACTCGCTGGTATTTCGAACACTAATTAAACTTTATTTTTTGACAATTTGTTAATTATTGCCTGGCGCCCGACTCAGCTATCCGGAGCATGAAAATAATTGGATCAGACAAAGGGTCCAAACTTTAAATGTATTTCATTTCTTTGGAGCGTTACAACATATGATTCAGTGTTATTATAAAGAGTTTTCATTATGTTAACTAGCTTGACTGCTGCCATACGATCTCACAATCAACCACAAATTATGATGATTAACAGAGTTGAAATCCTTTCTGAAATTAACAAAGCTAGCAACTAAAGGTTTCTGAAACTCTAAACATTTCTCAAAAATATGCCTAAGTGAAAATATCTGATCTACACATCCCCTACCACTTCAGAATCCACATTGCTCATCACGCAATTGACTGTCAACCAGATTCTTAATTCTATTAAGCACAATCGTGCAAAGAACTTTACCTGGCATAGAAAGCAGGCTGATATCCTTTAGTTATCATAAGAACTGCGATCACCTTTTTTAAAAATAGGGATAAAAATAGTTCTGGTCTTTCATTAATCATTAAAGATATTCAAAATTTCAGTAATCCATGTGGTAACCAAAACATTCCTAGCTCTAAGCATTTCAGCAGTAATTTCATCTACCCTGGGGATTTATGTAATTTAAGTTTAGAAACAGCTAAAGTAACTTCAGATTGTGCTACAGGGCCAACATTAAAGTCACCAATGCATCCTATCATCATTGCAAACAATGTGAATAAACTAACCACATTGTTTAGAACATCACTGAAATGCTCAGCCCACCTAGCCATGACAGAATCCTCACCTTCTATAACCTTACCTTGTTTATCCTTCAATCCTGGTACACCTGTTCGTTTTCTACCACACAAAACATTAACAATCTGGTACAGCTCTCTGCTGTTGTGCTGTCTAACTGCTTCCTCAGCTTTGTCACCCAAGCCATTAAGCCAAAGATTCTTATCAGCAGCTAACTAAACCTTTACACGTTTATTAAGTTCTCTGTAATGCTTTCTATTAGGACTAGTAGGGTATTGATTAAGGACATTCCTGCAGTTCTTTCTTTCTGAAATAAGCTCAAGTGCCTTATCACTCAAATATATTCTGCCTCCTCTGCTCCTTTTTTACTAAAAAAGTACTGTTAGTTTTCAGAAAAGCCTTTTTAAAATGGTTCCATTCTTCCTCAATTTCGGTAATAAGCGAACCATGACAGTCATAATGACTAATAAACCTATCATGGTAAGCTTTAGCTATAACTGGGTCTTTCAGAGCTTAAGAATTAAAGGTAAAATTTTTAACCTTAATATAATACTTCTTAAGTTTAAGTTGCAAGACACTTTTAGTAAGGAAATGGTTAGATTCAATTTCAGCTTCCCTATATGACCTAGTATTCCTGACAGAACTAACTCATTTGCTGTTAATTAATATGTAATCATATTCTTATGCAGCCCATCTGGTGAAACCCATGTGTATCTATGTATGTCACGGTTTTGTAATAAATGATAGTTATTCTTAAACCATTCAGTTTACTTACCTGTAGGAGACGTTGCCCATTGCCCTTGCAGCTACCAATACCAAAAGGGCCTATTACTCCTCCCCAAAGGTCAGAGTCAGTACCAACTTTGGCATTGAAGTCACCAAGAACAAGGGTAATATCTCTTTTCTCAACAGAATTCAAAATATCATGAAGTTGTCCATAAAACATATCCTTCTCATCATCAGCAGCATCCTCAGTGGGAGCATAACAGCAGATATCATTCAAGTCTTTAACACTTGTCTGAAATTTTGCTGTACGAAACCTTTGATTAATGCACTCATATCGTAGAAGAGCATCACTAGCGTGTCTGCTGAGAAGCAGATCCACACCTTGGTGATGCTTATTGTCATCCCTCCCTGAAAAGAGAAATTTAAGATTATTTTTAAGAATCTGACCTTTATCTGTCCATCTGGTCTCTTGCAAGCTGAGAATATCTAAATTATAATGGTGGAATTCTTGTGTGAGGACATCAAGAGAAAAAGCTCTGTGCAGAGTCCTCATATTCCAACTACCTATGGTGTGAAAGTGGTTATTGGGATGTTTAATGAAACTATGTTTATTGAGCGAGGGAAAACCGACTATGTCAAAGAGCCCCCTAATCGCAGCAATGGGACAAAGACCCGTTCCCTCACCACTAAAGGCTGAAGCCATCTACACTGGAAGACTTCCTCCAATGTAGAATTTGACGATGACAATAGAAGCAAAGAGTTCAGGTGCCTCCAATGACCTCTGCTCAGGATTATCCACCAGATGAGAAACGTATCCTGTGAATTTATTCACTTGGAGTGTCAACCCACAAACAAAGAGAAAACACAGCGGAAGATTTTCCTTCCACAGAAGCCCACCAGTGCAGCAAAATCAGGATCCATAATCAAGCTCAGAGCCATAATTCCGTTCAGGTTGGTGGCATCATCAAATTCTCCCTTGGAGGAATTCTTTCAGTGCAGATGTCTTCAGCTTTTAGTGGTAGGGGAATGGATCTTTGCCCCATGCCTGCAATTAGGGGGCTGTTGGATATTCTTGGCATTCCCTCTCTCAAAAAACATAGTTTCTTTAAACATCCCACTAACCATTTTCTCTCCATAGGTAGTTGGAATGTGAGGACTCTGCACAGAGCTTTTTCTCTTGATGTCCTCACACAAGAATTCCACCATTATAATTTAGATATTCTTGGTTTGCAAAAGACCAGATGGACAGATAAAGGTCAGATTCTTAAAAATAATCTTAAATTTTTCTTTTCTGGGCGGGAAGATAATAAGCATCATCATGGCGTTGGTCTGCTTCTCAGCAGACACGCTAGTGATGCTCTTCTAGGATATGAGTGCATTAATGAAAGGTTTCTCATAGCTAAATTTCACACGAGCATCAAAGACTTAATGTTATCTGCTGTTTATGCCCCCACTGAGGATGCCGATGACGTTGAGGAGGATAGGTTTTATGGACAACTTCAGGATATCTTGAATTCTGTCTAGAAAGGTGATGTTACCCTTTCCTAGGTGACTTCAATGCCAAAGTTGGTATTGGTAGCTGCAGTGGCAGTGGGCAACGTCTCCTACAGGTAAGTAAACTTACTGGTTTCAGAATAACTAAGAATTATTACAAACACGGTGACATAAGTTCACATGGGTTTCACCAGATGGGCTGCATAAGAATATGATTGAATATATATTAATTTAACAACAAATGGCCTAGTTCTGTTAGGAATACCAGGTCATGTAGGGGAGCTGAAATTGGATCTGACCATTACCTTGTTAAAAGTGTCTTGCAACTTAAAAAGTATTGTATTAAGGTTAAAAAATTTACCTTTAATTCTTAAGCTCTGAAAGACCAGTTATAGCCAAAGCTTACCATGATATTATATATTATAATGATATATTATAGCTAAAGCTTACCATGACTTAGTCATTAATGCTGTCATGGTTTGCTTACTACTGAAATTGAGGAAGAATGGAACCATTTTAAAAAGGTGTTTTTGAAAACTAACAGTACTCTTTTAGGAAAAAAGGAGCAGAGGAGGCAGAATACATTTGAGTGATAAGGCACTTGAGCTTATTTCAGAAAGAAAGAACTGCAGGAATGTCCTTAATCAATACCCTACTAGTCCTAATAGAAAGCATTACAGAGAACTTAATAAACATGTAAAGGTTTAGTTAGCTGCTGATAAGAATCTCTGGCTTAATGGCTTGGGTGACAAAGCTGAGGAAGCAGTTAGACAGCACAACAGCAGAGAGCTGTACCAGATTGTTAATGTTTTGTGTGGTAGAAAACGAACAGGTGTACCAGGATTGAAGGATAAACAAGGTAAGGTTATAGAAGGTGAGGATTCTGTCATGGCTAGGTGGGCTGAGCATTTCAGTGATGTTCTAAACAATGTGGTTAGTTTATTCACATTGTTTGCAATGATGATAGCATGCATTGGTGGCTTTAATGTTGGCCCTGTAGCACAGTCTGAAGTTATTTTAGCTGTTTCTAAACTTAAATTACATAAATCCCCAGGTGTAGATGAAATTACTATAGAAATGCTTAGAGCTAGGAATGTTTTGGTTACCACATGGATTACTGAAATTTTGAATATCTTTAATGATTAATTAAAGACCAGAACTATTGTTATCCCTATTTTTAAAAAAGGTGATCGCAGTTCTTATGATAACTAAAGGATATCAGCCTGCTTTCTATGCCAGGTAAAGTTCTTTGCACGATTGTTCTTAATACAATTAAGAATCTGGTTGACAGTCAATTGTGTGATGAGCAATGTGGATTCAGAAGTGGTAGGGGATGTGTGGATCAGATATTTTCACTTAGGCATATTTTTGAGAAATGTTTAGAGTTTCAGAAACCTTTGGTTACTAGCTTTGTTGATTTCAAAAAGGCTTTCGACTCTGTTGATCGTCATAATTTGTGGTTGATTGTGAGATCATATGGTATTCCAGACAAGTTAGTTATCATAATGAAAGCTTTCTATAATAACACTGAGTCATGTGTGAGAGTTGGTAAGGCTTGTAGCAATTGGTTTAGGATTACTTCTGGTGTTCGACAAGGGTGCATTTTGTCTCCTTTTCTCCTTAGTTTGATTATTGATTATGTTATGTGAAAGGGAATGATTTTGGCCTTAAATGGTCTAGAGATCTGAAAATATCTGATTTAGATTATGCTGATGATCTAGCTCTTTTTGCAAATTATGTTGATGAAATGAACTCTTTCATTCGAGCTGTTGATAAGGCTGGCAGTCGGGGCGGGGGTGGCTCAGTCGGTAGTGCACCAGGCTCGTAATCTGTAGTTCCCAGGTTCGAGTCCCAGCTGGGTCAGCGTTGAGATTTATCTCCGCAAAATTCCCCGCCCTGCCCACGGTCAGTAGGGGACACTGATGGGTTTGAAAAGGCCGCCGTCCGTCGGATGGGACGTTAAGCCGTGGCTCCGTGTGCAGGAGAGCCATACCCTGTGCACGTTAAAGAACACGCTGGATGGCCTTGACGGGAGGCTACCATCTGTCTCTCAACAGCTGTTCCAGTGGGTCCCCTCCCCCAACGTCTCTGAGCCTTCGGGGTCCATGTGACCTGGCCATTTAGCCCATGGTGTGCAAAAAAGTGCCGCTCAGAGGTAAAACAACCCAACCCAACCCAAAGGCTGGCAGTCAAGTAGGTTTGGTTATAAACAGAAAGAAAACTAAAGTGATGAAGAGTGGTCAGGCAGGCTGTGATTCAGTTAATCTGAATGGTTGCAGTCTTGAGCAGGTGTCACAGTTTAATTATCTTGGGAACTATGCAACAGATACTGGTGATGTGCGGCATGAGATTAACACATGAATAGGGATTGCTGCCGGGACTTTTAAGAATCTATGGAGAGTGTGGAGAAATAGGCACATACACCTAAAGACTAAAATTAGACTGTATAATAGTTTGGTTCTTTCTAGGGTTGGTTATGGTAGTGAAACTTGGACACTTTGTAAACAAGATAACAGGAAACTAGATGCTTTTGATTCCAGTTGCTTATGCAGTATCTTGGGCATTAGGTGCTTCAACTTGCAATTAATGATGAGATTAGGCAATGGAATTTGCAACCTCCTTTAAGCAGCATATTGTGCAGAGAGAGACTCCATTGGTTTGGCCATATTGCTCGTATGAATAATTATAGATTGGTGAATAGGGTTATGAACAGTGTGCCTAATGACCTCAGAAAGAGGGGGAGACTATGATTTGGTGGACAGACAATGTCAAACAGGATCTTATTAGAATTGGTGTGCAGTGGCCAGATGCAGTAGATGTAGCTCAGGACAGACTTGCTTGGAGAACTAAATTGCACAGTCTGGTTGGACCTCCGTAGACCATGGCTGCTTGATGATGATGATGCCAGTAGAAGCAAAGAGTTCAGGTGCCTGTGATGACCTCTGCTCAGGATTATCCACCAGCTGATAAAACATATCCTGTGAATCTATTCACTCGGGGCTGTCAACTCACAAACAAGCAGAAAACACAGCAGAAGATTATCCCTCCACAGAAGTCCACCAGTGCAGCAAATTCAGGATCCATAATCAAGCTGAGAGCCATATTTCAGTCCAGTAGGTTTATGTGGTCAGCACCAGGACCTAGTGTGGTTGACCACTTCTCAGCAGGATAGAAAAAGAAATGTAGCCATTGTTGTCCACATTCCAAAATTCAGCTCATGTATGTTTGAAAGTACAAATGAATTGTAATTGACTTCCCTGGGATGAATAGTGGCATTGTTACATCACTGAAGTATATATATATTTATAAAACCTTAAACTATTTGCACAGATTACCGTTAATCATTATTATACGAGAAATTATTTAAAATAACACATAGAACACATTTCACTACCTTGTTCAGGATGCTGAAATCGAAACACGTGGTATTTTCCTAAAATCACACGGGAACCTGTTCTCAACACTTGCTGATCAGAAACTTGGCGGCCATTCACATAACACATTGCTTTCAGACATGGTTGTAGTGTCACTATGCCTATAAATATAAATTTAATCATAATTACATCAATGAATCACTTTGAATAAACAACAATTAATAAATCCTGGCTCTTTGAAATCATATATTTATGACTAGTATCAAATTGTAATATCTCTCATTATGAAATATTTAGACTTCTCCAATTATGAGATGTGACATGAATGTATGGAAGTTAGTCAGAATATAAGGTTCCCTATTTAATTTTTGTGGAGGGCAGGCAATTACACCAAACACATCAGACAGGAAATGTCCTCACATACATACATACATTATTTTTCACATAGTCACCATACTTTTTGAAACAATTGTGATAATGGTGGATCGGCTTATTGAAGCCCTGCTGACAGAAGGAAGCATCCTGCTCCTGAAGACACTTTGTGACTTCCATTTGAAAACCAGTGATCCTTAAATGGAAAATGTTATCCTTGGAGACACTTTTTCTGCTTCCCAAACAAGTGAAAACCTGACAGCACCAAATCTGGACTATAAGGTGATTGGTGAACAGTTGCATATAACCAGGTGTGGAGATTTTCATTCACTACAATCACGTAACCATTTTCCAACTCATGGCACTATTTTCCCACATGTTGCTTTGACATGACATCCAGGCCATATGCAGCAACAAACTGATGATGGATTTCCACTAGTGAGGTTTTCTGTGCCAATGGAAACCAACTTACTGCTTAGATCTCCAACTTCATATACACTGAGTTGACTTTGCATTAGCCAACACCCCCTTATTTAGAAATGGACTGATATGTGATCCTGAGATGGTACGAGGTCAGGAATATATAGTCAGGAATACGATTGTAGAATTCATTTTTCACATTACCTTGAGAAAGAATGGGCCAGAGTCAAGATCTTTCTAACTTCAAACATAGTATGATTGTGGGGGCATGATGTTCAGGTACCAATATTTTGATAACAGCTGCTACGGTGAACTGCTCTTGTTCTGTGGTGTCTCGAGCAACAGTGACTGGATCAACAGAGGTTAAACCAGCCAAAGGTCACACATGGATTGATCGATCACATATATGATTGATGGTCATGGTGAGCAGTACATCCTGTCTTGTAGCACAGCAGCAACACAGCACAGTGGACCAGCTAACCATTCAGTACAATATCAGAATGAATATCAATATCCACTTATCAATATCCAGATCGTATGGGCTATGACAGTTGACTGCCATCACAGGTACCCATGCTCACTGTGAGACACAAGAAACTGCATCTTACATGGGCAAGCCAACACCAACACAGGACCACTGATATATGGAAATCTCTCACCTGGTCAGATGAATCCCACTTCCAATTCCATCATGCTGATGGGATGTTCACATTTGGGGAAAGTGACATGAAGCCATAGCACTCAGATGCATCATTGGTGTTTGACAGGCTGAAGGTAGTGGTGTTATGGTTTGGGGATTGTTTTTTCATGGCATGTCCTGGGTCCACCAATCACAGTGAATCAATGGATCAATGGGACAGACTACCCAGGTCTGGCGTGAACTACCCAGAGCCAGGTTCCAAAATTGTGTGGGGCCAAAAAAAAAATGCATTTATATGTACTTCTAAATTTTATAATAATAAATTATTTATTATAAGTACAAAGTGTGGTACACATCTACATACAACTTATAGGAACACTGAGTATATTAGCCCCAGGCTTGTAATTTGTATAGTATTAAAGCTCCCAGGTTCGAGTCCCAGCTGAGTCAGCTTTGAGATTTATCTCTGCAAAATTCCCCGTCCTGCCCACGGTCAGTAGGGGACACCGATGGGCTTGGAAAGGTCACCGTTCATCTGATGGGATGTTAAGCCATGGCCCCTTGTGTGGGAAAGCCAAACCCTGTGCACGTTAAAGAACACGCTGGATGGCCTTGATGGGAGGCTACCATCTGTCAGCTATTCCAGTAGGTCCTCTCCCCCAACCTTCTCTGAGCCTTTGGGGTCCATATGACCTGGCCATTTAGCCCATGGTGTGCAAAAAAGTGCCACTCAGAGGTAAAACAACATAACCCAACCCAAGTATATTATAAATATTACATAATTTTTCTCGCCTTTTTCGCCGCAAAATCTTTAATTACGTCATCAAAATTGACTGATTTTTCTATTTCGCTTTCTATTGATAGAATAGTTGGTCATTGATTAGAGGATTCTGCAGTTGAATTTATTATTGGGCTTGGAAAATAACTGACATGTGCTTTGGTGGTGGGACTTGGAGCTAGAGGAATGACGAGTGGTAGTGGAGATTGGCTGTGGGAGTTTGATTACACACGTCATCTCCACTTACTGTTCACTGAGTCGCATCATTGAGGACTCATTAACTGAGCTACTAAACGTCCTTGTTCAGATCAAATATATGAACTTAGTGGTGGGTGGTGAAATCAATGCAAAGCACCCCTCTCTGGGGCTCAAACAGACAAGATGTCAGAGGTCATATGACTCTGGATTTTATCAATTCTGCTGATCTTATACTATTAAATGATTTAGATACACCAGCTACTTTTCATGGTCCCAGAGGCCAGAGTTGGTTTGATTTGACTCTGGCTACGCCGTGGACGATATCACTGATCCAGGAATGGCACGTTAGCGACAAAGTAACCAACAATGACCATAATTATTTAATGTTCCTTGTGGGAGGCACAACACCGCCCCCATACAACACCAAAAGTTTGCTATTGGCAAAACCCCTGACTGGTGCAAAGCTTGTGTGCTGTGTAGCATCGGGCCTAGCAAAGATCTGTCAACACATTGCCAGCATAGATGATAGTGACTCTCCGGATAACATCGCCAGAGAAATAACCGAGAGTATAAGCTCTGGTTGTGAGAAAACCTTTGGGTTCAAGGGAAAACTCCCAAATAGGAAGTCTGTACCCTGGTGGACACCGGAGCTCGGCATCAAAAGAAAGTGGGCCCGAGCTCTTAGATGGAGGTATCAAAGGTGCCACAATGGTGAA
This sequence comes from Ryuthela nishihirai, assembly GCA_038380435.1. Taxonomy (NCBI): domain Eukaryota; kingdom Metazoa; phylum Arthropoda; class Arachnida; order Araneae; family Heptathelidae; genus Ryuthela; species Ryuthela nishihirai. Next base: position 12,987,373 of record JAWZYU010000020.1, on the reverse strand, counting down.
AGAAGTTCCAGAGAAGAGATGTATAGGAAGGCTCAGGTAGAGTACAAGCTTGCCATCCATCAAGCCCAGTTAGTCTCTTGGCAAAAGTTCTGTAGTGAGGTTACTGAACAGAACCCTTTTACTATGCAGTATAAGCTGGTAACAGGGAAAGAAGCTGGCAACAGTTAGTCTCTTGGCAAAAGTTCTGTAGTGAGGTTACTGAACAGAACCCTTTTACTCTGCAATATAAGCTGGCAAAGGGAAAGACATAACACCCCTGGATATTGAGTATGTATGCAAAGAGGATGGGTCCAAGACCACCTCTTTTTGCGAAACTATCCAGGTATTACTCGAGGGATTATTCTCTGACGACAATAGGAGCTCTGACGATGCCCAACATCATCTCCAGAGAGAATACAGTAGGAATCCACCGCACATGGAAGATGATGTTCTGTTCACGGAAGACGAGTGGGAGAGGTGATCAGTGCTATGGCCAGGGGTAAAGCCCCTGGCCACGATGGTCTGACAGTGGAGTTTGTGATGCAGTTGTTCAAAGAACACAAAGATCTGTTCACCCAGCTCTTTAACAACTGTCTGAGACTGGGAAACCTCCTAAAGGTCTGGAAACTGGCCGACCTAGTCCTATTTAATAAGATGGGTAGAGATCTGGCAGACATAAGATCTTACAGACCGATATGTCTGCTGCCAATGATGGGAAAGATTCTGGACAAACTGCTGACAAATAGGATGCATTACCAATGTAGTAAGAGCAACTTCCTGAACAACAAATAATTTGGGTTCAGGACAGACCAGTCCACCACTGCCACTATCAAACAGGTGATGGACATTGTAAAGGTTAATAAAGAAAACAAGTTGCACACCTCTCTCATCACCTTGACAGGCACATTTGACAATGTCTGGTGGCCTGCAATTCTAGGCAGGCTAAAATACTGTTCCTGTCTCAAGAACATTTTCCTTCTGGTGTCCAATTATCTCAGTGAGAGAATGGTCACCTATTCCCATGCCAGTGGGGCAGTCTCAAGGAACTTGGACAGGGACTGCCCACAAGGTTCGTGCAGTGGCCCATTTCTGTGGAATTTAGTTGCAGACATGGCTCTGGAGTTGACCCTACCTGAGGGTGTCTGGCTCCAGGTTTATGCAGACAACATGCTGCTTGTCATATTGACCTCCTCCAGAGCAAGATTAGAGATTGCCGGCAATGCAGCACTGTCGGTGCTCAAAGGATGGAGTCTTTGCTACAAACTTGGGTTCAGCTGTGCGAAGACTACATTAATGACTGTAGCCAAAGAGGACCAACAACAGGTACCCGATTTTTAAATTGAATGGCAATAATATTTGCTACATGACGACTATTAAATACTTGGGGATCACTCTGGATGAGAGGTTGATCTGGATTCTGCACCTGCAGCACCTTAAGGTAAAATGCACCAAAGTTATGTGCAAACTGGGGCATATGGCTCTCATCTCATGGGGACTCTGAGGGGAAGTCCTCAAAGAAATTTATCTAGGGGAACAGAGAGGATCCTGATGTATGGAGTGGGTGCCTATTGACACCCAACGGACCACTCTATTATGTGCAGAAAGCTGCTCGCAGCCCAGAGACCAGCTTTACTTTGAATCTTCAGGGCTTACAGGACTACATCTATGGATGCACTTCTGATGATAGCAAGGATACCACCTCTGTATTTAACGGTTGGTAAAGAAGTGACCATATTCAGAGTCCTGCAGACTAGGGAAAAGGCAACATTCCTTGGAGTTCAGTATGACCAGTTAAAGATGGAAATGAGTCTCAAATCGCTAAGTGGGATACTCATCCCACCAAGAGACTGCGTGTGTCATGGTCTGTGGACTGACCATCAGGTCAAGGAGTAGAAATCTACACAGATGGCTCCAAGTGCGAGGATGGTGTGGGCTTAGCCAAAGTGTTTGATTATAAGAGGAAGGTCTATGTAATGGCTCGGCTTTCCAAGCAGAACTGCTTGCCATCAGAGAGGCCCTTAAATGGGCCCTCAATGACGGCAGTCACAATAATGACATCCAGCTGTATACCGACAGCTGGGCAGCTCTGCAAGTGCTTGAAGATGCAAACAACAGGCATCATACAGTTAACGAGGTCAAGCACCTCCTAGGCACTTAGAACATGCCCAGGATCTCTTTCTCCTGGATTAAGGCACATGTAGGTCATGAAGGGAACGAGCAGGCAGACCAACTGGTTCACTTAACAGGTACTGACAGCCAACCTGAGATAGCAGTTAAGACTTCTAAAACTACCCTGAAGTCTATTTCAGGTCAAAGAGTGCTGGACAAGTGGCAGAGGCTCTGGGATACGATCGAGAATGGTCTTCAAACAAAGACATTCTTACAAAGGGTCGGTTATCCTTGACGTCCTCAGACCACTACCTCACGCAGGTACTGACAGGACATGGGAGTTTCCCAGCTATCTGGAGCATTTCAAGATCTCTGCTCACAGTAACTGTGGCTGTGAGGCTCCAGATGCAGATGTTGGGCACTACATCCTCCGGTGTCTGATCACAGAAGGGTTCGCTAACAAACTCAGAAGTTCCCAAGCAATCAGAGAGATAGCAGGTGAGGCAGTCACAGTGTCCATCAGGAGCACCAGAGTCAGGGCACACTTGAGGGACATGGGCTGACTAGTCTGCCAGCTCCAGGATTCACTCCTTTGAGACCAGAGCTGCTTTCGCTCTTCTACTTATCTTCCATATTTTTCTAGCCTGCTGCACTCTGCAACCCCTTTAACGCCACCCATACTCCAAGTCTCTGTTGGTCTCAGAAGAGACCAACAGAATTGAATATTTAACAGTGATGATTATCCAGGCTTCTCATTGTCACTCATGTAGTGTCTTATGACAGAGAATGAGTGTTTCCCCATGGGAGGAGAGTCCTCCCCCCCCCCCCACCCCGTAAATGAGATACACTGTGTCTACTGCTGTGTTAAAGATAGGAAAATGGCGTCGTTTTTTATGATGAGCTTTTCGTGGACCACAGAGCATTTTAAAGTGCGGGGTCGGGTTCCAGGGAATGCGTTGAACCTACCTCACGTCGACCTTCAGCCTATCTGTCTATCATCACCAACCAAGTACACCCTCTCATGATGACAATGTATCCAGACAACTCCAGTGTCTATCAACAAGATCATGCTCCATATCAAACTGCCTGTCACAGGTTGCAAACTGGTTTCAAGAACAAACAATGAATTCTCCATCCTCTCATGGTTGCCCAACTCATCGGATCTCAACCCAATGAGCATGTTTGGGACTTACTGGAAAAGGTGGTTTAATACTCCAACCCTCCACCCAGCAATGTGCAGGCATTACATGGCACACTGTAGAATGCCAACTGGCACACAGATAATGCATGGGTAGCAGTACCAAATGATACTCTGTGACACCTTGTGAAGTCCATGCCCCAATGTGTATGGGCAAAATGTGGCCCCATAAGGTATTAAGTAGGTGCTTACCTATAGCATGAATATTTAACAGTGATGATTACTGCCATTTAATGACACTATTTGGTACTAACATGTGGTTGTAGTACAGCCACAGATGTTTGCTAGTTTGGTGGGGAACAAACAACTGAATACCTTACCTCTGACTTATTCTTGTATATTGATCAAAATTTTTCAGATGCATATATAATTTGCAGTGATTGGTCTGTTTTACCCTGTTACTTTTTGCTGCACATCTGTATAAATGGACAGATTACCAAGACATTCAAGACTCAAATCAAGGTTAGAAAAGAGGACCCTGTGGACAACTATTACAATGTAGATTAGGGCTGGACAACCCAAACTTAACAAAGAGCCATTAAAAATGTATATATATTTTGAACAGGCAAAAAATTTATTTATTTAAAAAGAAAAACTCACATTTCTAATGAGTATTAAATTGGAATAAAAGATAACATATTTAAGGAATCAAAGAAAATATCATTATTTAAAAATTTTTAATGAGAAAAATGTACAGACAAAACGTCTTTAAAGAATTGTATTAAAAACAAAAAAAAATACTAGTGAGAGATTTGCAAATTTCAACATTACTGCTCAACAGGCCTGAATGTAGAAAAAAAAAAGGGGGGGGGGGGGGCATAAGTGACTTGATTGACCCCCCCCCAAAAAAAAGGGATTGTAATTCCATTTCACTATAACATTTTCCCCTCCATTCAGAGGTCTTTAAAAATTTCTTGAAAGATGTGTGAAATATACATAAATTTAATAACTTTTGTCTTCATTACACTTACCAGTATATTAGTAAGTTTACCTTAACTAATATATTTGTATTAGTAATTTTATCTTATTTCATTAATATTACTAATATTTTTCAAAGGGGTTTTCATTTATATTATATAATTTCATGTTCGAAACATGAAATACAATACAACATTAAAGAATTTTGCATGCATCACATGGGCATTTTTAATGATATCTCAGCTTCACCAGGGGAAGAGAAAAATATTCAAATTTAAGTGTAACTTGAGTCCACAGAATTTCAAGCAAGGATAATATCTTAACTAAGTAACAGCCAATTATCCCTTCACCCCACTTTAATTCTTATCATGCTGGAAGACAGGCTGGAGAGAGTGATCTTATGGTTTGGAGACTATTTTTTTTTGTGGCATACCCTGGGTCCACCAATAACAGTGGATCAACAGCTGAATAGGACAGACTACTTTTCTACGATCCCTTTTTATCGTTATTCCCCCTTTTACTTTTTTCTACATTAAGGACTGTTGAGAAATAATACAGATAATGCAAATCTCTCATTAGTATGTTTTTTTTAAATATAATTCTTTAAATACATTGTTCACAAATTTAAGCAAGTCTGTCTTCAGCGTATGTTTAAAAGTGCATTGTAATATCCCCTCATCCATGGAGACCTGGTTTGAAGATATCTAGAAATATATTATGATTTATAATTATTTTCTTTTTTGCAAAAATTTTAATACTTTTCTACAGTAGTAAGCCAAAATGATCTGTAAGCAATTTTTAAATTAACTTCAGTGCATTAAGTTTTATATTTAGATTTTAATAATTCTTTAGCACTGATCAGAAAGCAATGTTTTCTCTTATTTAAAATTATTATTCTCATGAAACCTTTAATCTTCCTTTAGTCTTTCTTTAGTGGAAGACATCTTCAATAATGATGTTATTCCTCTGGGTAAAAAATTCAATAGTGTTTCTGATCCTTGTGAAATTGTTGAGCAATTGAAGATGCTCCATAATTAAAATTAGAGCCATCCCCCAAATAATATACCGAGTGGTGTTAAGAATAAGAATAATAAAGAAGGTGTTATCAGAGGACTGGAGAGACAAAACATATCTTCCTAGAGCAGGAGCAGGCAAATATTTTGCTTTGTGGGCAAAATGTTTCAGTTTCTCAGCACACTAGCTTAAAATTAATATTAAAAGCACAGTAACTAGCTATTACATTGAGTTATTACACATAATCATTATAATTCTACTTCATCCTAATGAAGTAAACCTTTCAAATCGCTATCAGCCTAAATCATGAGATAGGTGACAATCAATTATATCATAGTTGAATACATTTCAATTTATTGCTAAAGTGGTAAGAAAGAAAATATGTTTTTACCACCTTATCCAAGTTGGTGGTAGAGTCCTTGGAGGTTACAGGCTGATGCACTCATTTAAAGACACTGTTGATGATATTTGTGGTCTGTCATTTGTTGAGATGCCAGTCCTGTTTACACACTCTACACTAAATCAGTACTGTTGTTGCATGTGCACTCAGTTATTCTATGGTATTTATCACTCTTCTTATCCATCAACCATGGGGTTACTTCTTACAGCTTTTTGACATACCCAAATCAAATAACTTAAACATGAAAAACTTCCCCCTCCTTATTAAAAGCATTACAATTCAACATTCAACTCAAAACACATACACACAAAAAAACAACAACATAAAAGACACTGCTATGTGCATTTCACATAAGCTTCTTCAGGCAGTGTATTCCTTCTGCTACATTACACATCTTTATAAGGCATCCCTCTCTAGTGGGTACCCAGGGCATATCCTGTTAAGTAATTTAAAATAAATTTCCAAGCTTAAGGTATAGGCTTAATATCGGTATTACGCAATTTATTCTGATTTAGGTTAATAATTAAATTTTTCATATAGTTTATTTGGTTTTTGTTCCAGGTTGATGCAATTATTTTAGGTATCTGATCTTTTAGGTATCTGATTAATATCTGATCTACACATTCCCTACCACTTCTGAATCAACATTGCTCATCACGCAACTGCCCATCAACCAGATTCTTAATTCTATTAAGCACAATCATGCAAAGAACTTTACCTGGAACAGAGAGTAGGCTGATGCCCTAATAGTTATCCCAAGAACTGTGAAATAGGGATAATAATAGCTCTGGTAAAATCCTTAGGAACCATGCCTTTATCATATAAGATATTCAAAATTTCAGTCATCCAAGTGGTAACTGAAACATTCCCAGCTCTAAGCATTTCTGTAGTAATTTCATCTACTCTTGGGTATTTAGGAAGTTTAAGTTTAGAAATAGAAAAAATGACTTCAGATTGTGTTATAGGCCCAACATTAAAGCCACCATGCAGAATCCTCACCTTCTATAACCTTACCTTTGTTTATCCTTCAATCCCTGTATACCTGTCTGTTTTCTACCACACAAAACATTAACTATCTGGTACAGCTCTCAGCTGTTGTACTATCTAACTGCTTCCTCGGCTTTGTCAGCCAAGCCATCAAGCCAAAGATTCTTATCAGCAGCTAACTGATCCTTTACACGTTTATTAAGCTCTCTGTAATGCTTTCTATTAGGACTAGTATGGTATTGATTAAGGACAGTCCTGCAGTTCTTTCTTTCTGAAATAAGCTCAAGTGACTTATCACACACATAATTCTGCCTCCTCTGCTCCTTTTTTCTTAAAAGAGTATTGTTAGTTTCCAAAAAAGCCTGTTTAAAATGGGCCCATTCTTCCTCAACTTCAATAGTAAGCAAACCATAACTGTCATAATGACTAAGTAACCTATCATGGTAAGCTTTAGCTGTAACTGGGTCCTTCAGAGCTTCAGTACTAAAGGTAAATTTTTTAACCTTAGCACAGCACTTTTTAAGTGTAAGTTGCAAGACAATTTTAACAAGGTAATAATCAGATCCAATTTGAGCTCCCCTATATGCCTTGGTAATTCTAACAGAATTAGCCCATTTGCTGTTAATTAATATATAATGAATCATATTCTTATGCCACCCATCAGGTGGAAACACATGTGTACTTATGTATGTCACGGTGTTTGTAATAAGTGTTAGTTATTCTGCTACCGATACCAAAAAGGCCTATCACCCCTCCCCAACGATCAGAGTCAGTACCAACTCTGGCATTGAAATCACCTAGAACAAGGGTAATATCTCGTTTCTTGACAGAATCCAAAATATCCTGAAGTTGTCCGTAAAGCCTATCCTTCTCATCCTCATCGGCATCCTCAGTGGGGGCATAACAACAGATAACATTCAAGTCTTTAACGCTTGTCTGAAATTTTGCTGTAAGAAACCTTTCATTAATGCACTCATATCGTAGAAGAGCATCACTAGCGTGTCTGCTGAGAAGCAGACCCCCGCCTTGGTGATGCTTTCCATGCAAAGATGAATTTAAAGTTATTTTTAAGTATCTCACCTTTACCTGTCCATCTGGTCTCTTGCAAGTCTATAATATCTAGGTTATAGTGCTGGTATTCCTTCATGAGGACATCAGTGGAATAATCTCTATGTAATGTCCTCATGTTCCACGTTCCTGCAGAGAGAAAATGATTAGTAGGATTTTTAAAGAAACTAGGTTTATTGAGATAGGTAGGGCCAACAATATCAAACAGCCCCCTGATCGCAGGCATGGGGCAAAGATCTGTTCCCCCTCCGCTAAAGGCTGAAGTCACCAATGCTGGTAGTAACTTCAGGCATCACCTTTTCAAGTGGACTTTTTCAAGAGCCATATGGCCTGCATGAGACACATTACTCCAGTTTAGGCTTCATGATGCCCAACTAGCTAAGTGAGGTTCAGGTACCTGCGATGGCCTCTGATTAGGATTATCCACCAGCTGATATAAGGTATCTCATGCCTCTGTTCACTTAGGGCTGGCAATCCAGAAGCAAACAGAAAACACAGTGGCAGATTCTCCCTCAACAGAGGCCCACCAGTGCAGCAAGTCCAGGATCCATAATGAAGCTCAAATCCTTAAACAAGTCCAGTCTAGTAGGTATAAATGGTCAGCATCAGGACCCTGTGAAGTTGACCACTCCTCAGCAGGGTTGAAAATAAAGAAAAAAGGGGCCATAGATGATCAGATCAGTAGGCCATACTGAACTGGCATCCCTCCCCTTCCATTCCCTTCCAAAAGAGAATATTTCTTTTGAAAGGTACTAACGGAGTGGTACTAACGGGGTGGTAGAATGCAGCTATACGAGCAATATTCGTCATAGAAAGTATGGGCAGAACGCAAACGGCGAGCTGCTAGGTGGCGTTGGAAATGGTATAAAAGGGTCGGTCCTCGCACCCAACGGCATTTCTACTGTGGATTGCCGAGAGGATGGCTGGTTATACTAACCATGAAATGGCGGATATGCACTTTGTGTACGGTGCGGCGGACGGGAATGCAAGTGAGGTACAGAGTATCTCCTCTCCTTCTTGTGTTCATTCTTTAAATGTGAAAGTGGAAAACTACCTTTTAACTTCTCACCGCTTGCGTTCCGACCATACATTCTATGATGAATATTGCTCATATAGCTGCGTTCTACCACCCGGTAAAGTTTTGCCCACTTTTTCAGATTCACCCTGTATATCAATATATGCTTTTTTGATAAAAGTTGCTTGAGATATCTTTCAGATAACTTTAGGTTGTAACTTAATAGAAAGTATTAAATTGTGGAGTGAGCAAAAATTAGACCATTAACAATCTTGTTTAAAAGAATTTAAATGTGAGAAGGTAACTTTTTTGCAAAAATATGGCTAAAAATTTGTTCATTCTTCTGCAATTTCAGTTAATCAAAGGATTATACATATATATTTGAAGCAAAATGCTTGCTTTATTATAGGAACTCTAAAACAAATTTTACTCGTTTTTGCAATACATAATGAAAAAACAATTCCAAATTTAAATAGCAAGATTATATTATTACCTTCAAGGCTTTCGAATAGGCAGTGCTCATTTAGAATATGTGAACCACTGAGTTTTATGTCTTGAGGAACATTAGCATCAGGACGCCCAACTCTATAACGAAAAGGACATAACTAAGTTAACAATTTTATATAAAGAAAAAACAATTTGTGGAATTAGAATTACATGACAAAAATTTTACGAATAATTTTGATATTTACTTCACTTATTACCATGATATGAAATCTACAGAGTGAAATTCTATATAAGAGAAAATTTGCTTAACCATCCCAGGATCCCAACATTTGTTGGGGATCCTGGGCATTGACAGAATCTGAAATCATAGGACCAAGACACCTATGTTTGTTTTTAGTACAACAAAAAAACTTCGATTTAAAAAAAACAGAAACTGCTGTTAAAAATTTTTCTTAAACGTCTTATAAAAATACATAATTGAAGCTTGAAAACAAATATTTCTTTTTTCAATTCATGCATATTTTATTAAATTACAAAATAAGTAATTTGTTAAAGCCATCTGATTACCATTTCTTAGAAGCGCTATATGGTACTGATGATTTGTTTGTTAACATTATGTTGAAGCAACCCCCTGATTTAATCTCACAAGTTTGATTTTAACTATTATCAATAAACTTTTCCTTAAAATTTTGAAAATCTTCTGATAATTAACAAAAAACTGCTATTTTTAAAAACAGAAGTTTTTGGAAGTAATTACTAAGAACATACCTCTGTTCTTGTATTTTTTTTTAGCTTTATTCTCTTTTCTACCTTTAACCTATTTTAATATTCCTAGAATTATTTTTATTTTTTACATCATTTATCCCACTATTCTATGCATTGTTCTTCCTGCTATTAAAATCAAAACTATAACTAAAGAGCCTTTTTAGCCTGAGCTTGTTATTCAAGACTGGCTACAATGTACAGTGTCATGGTAGAGGAGATGCAGGTGTTACTAATTGCTCATTCACACGTGACAGACATCTCTTAAAGTGGCTGCATGGCAATTGTTTAAAGGTTGATTTACGTCCAAATATTTTCTCCCTCACATTGGATATAATCTTCTTTCAAAAAGTTAGTATTTTATTTACTTTTTTACAATTAAACTTTAGCTTTCATTTCTATAGATTCACCTTATTTACGTAAATTATCAATCTTTCAAGCAATCGATTATTATCGATTTTCTGGAGTTATGCTATATTGGATGGCTGGCTTACAACTTGTTGCTGTGGCTATTTCATTTAACATCACATTAGGTTATATGTTAATTTTTCTTTTATTATTTCTTCATTTTCCAGTAAAAAAAAAAATTGATTATGTATTGTTTCCTGAAAACTGATGAGACCTTAGATAAGGAAACAAAAAGGACTTACTTCACGTGGAAATCAGTCCTCCTGCAGGAGGGCATTTTCAGCAAGGATTTTTAATCCTCCTGCTACACTGAGGGCATTTTACCCCCACCTCTTGGAGGAATATTTTTTAAATTATAAGTTTTTAAGTTTATATCAACTATTAAATCAGCACTCTAGCGTCGATTTAAATATTAGAGGAAAAATTGTCTTGAGCCGGGTGGGATATGAACCCACGACCTCCTGATAACATGTCAGGTGCTCTGATTTAATAGTTGATTTGGAATACGTCGAGCTTATTTCATTGTTTATTTAAGTTTATATTCAACTGTTTTCAAAGAGTTTATTTCCCACTTCCCCTCGATATATTAGCTGTTCCACTATAATGTTACAGACAATGTTTTTTTCCCTTGGTGCACAAATCTTTTAGCACTTAGCCAAGATTACCAAATGTCTATACTTGAAGGGAAAAGTCATAATGTTTGGTAAAAAAAAAGTATCCAAGGAAGTGTTTTTCTGTTTCATTCACAGGGCAGAAAATCCCATTGATATGAGCAATCCAATTCATCTTGTGTAATGCTGATCAGTGTTTTAAAATATACTACATTAGAAAGAATTGGTAAATAAAAAATCATGTTTCAGGTAAATATTATATCATTCAAAAAGTTATTTCCTTTCGATTAATATGTAATTTAACTATTTTTATTAATCAGGCTTTCCAAAACTGAGCCTTTGCATGGTCTGATCTATTTTTTTCACTATATCACATAAAAAATTCTTTTTAAAATCATAATGTTTATAAATTTGTTTAAATTTTTCATTTTCATAAAATTCAGAAATTATGTTTAATTTGGTACATAACATGACCTATTTTGGTTTACTGGTTATATTTTTTAAAAATTCTAAAGTTGATTTGTTTATTTAACTCAACAAAGTTGGCAAAAAGCCTGGAAGTTCTCAAAGTATGGTAACTGAGAAAAAATTACAAAATGAGAGTAATTTTCTTGTTTCAAGTAAACATTTTTTTGTGATTCAGAAATAAATAGCCTTTCTATTCATGTGCATTATAATCATTTCTATCTATTAAGTTTTTTAAATACATTTTTATTTGCATTGCCAGATGATATTTTTACTACATGACTCTAAAATGCACTATTAAAATAAAACTATTTGTCTTTTTTGTAAATATTTTATTTTCAGAAAATCTAGAATTAAAGGCTGATTAATTTGGCATATAATATGTCATAATTCCTTTCATTATTTATTTGGCAAAAAAGTTCTACAGTTAATTTATTTTTTGGCTGATCATAGTGAAACAAAAGAGCTGGCCACTAGATAATAAACAATTTTTCAGATCCTTGAGAGTTAATGAATTGATATTGAAATCATCAATATGTGAAAAAGTTCATTAGAGTATATGCCAATATGATGACAAATGCCTTCAGAATGTGTTTTTTAGAAAATCCTACCAATTTTATATGCTTATTTTATTAAATTCTGATACTGAGTTAATTATAAGGATAAATTTTATAATAACTTGTTATACTGAGTTAATTTAGGATAAATTTTATATGAGCCATAAATAATTTTTTTAGACAATGACAGTTTTAACTTAAGTAGTTTAAAACATTGTTTTTTACTTCTGTTGTAAAAAATAATTTGAATCAATGTTTTTCCAGAGTGTGTTATATCAGAAGCAGACCATGGCCAAAACACACCATGTTCTTCCTGCTCTGACATATAATGCACCCAACAGACATTGCTGAATAGCCCCACTATCAGCCTCAAATTTTTATGTTCAAGAGTAAAGTGCAATTATCTTACATTGCAAGTAAGTTCCCAAGCAATTTGTAAAGACTGGTTGTAAAATAAAAATGAAAAGTTTTTTATTATGTCAATACTGCAAGACAATGAAACTGGCATAAAAAATTTGTTTCTATGAAACAAAACCTGAATTCGTCAAATGTATCAACAATTCTGAAGCTGAGGGTACAAAAATTGAATCTTTTTTGACAAAAAGGAAACAAGAACATGTCAAATGATTGAAAAAATCTAAAAATGGCTGTCAACAAGAAATGAATAAAGCTGCATTTCTGCAATTTTCTTAACAAAAAAAAAAAAATTAAATCTTGCCATATATTGCCATATACTGTACTTACAAGTTCACAATTATGCTGTTATACTCAGAGTAGAAAGATTTAAAGCATCTTCTAGCTAGTTGTGCTATTTTGCAAATGTTATAATGCAAATTTTTAAAAATTAAGGTTGGATTGCTTTACCTCAGAGTGATGTTTTTTGCACAAAATGGGGAAAATGGCCAGGTTGTAAAAACACTAAGGGCTCAGAGAAGGTTGGGGAAAGGGAACCCACTGAACAGGTACTAAGACACAGTTGGAAGTCTACTGTCAAAGCCATCCAGAATGTTCCTTAATGCACAAGGGTTATGGCTCTCTTGCACACAGGTACACAGCTTAACATTCTAGCCAATGGACAATGACCTTTTTAAACCTAACAGCTGCCCCCTTTCTCACTGAGGGCAGATCAGGAGTTAGCGAAGAAAATTCTCAAAGCAGGCATAGTAGGTGCAAATCAAACCTGGGTACTGAAAATTATGAGCCTGCACATCACCAACTGAGCCAACCCTCACCCTTTGCAATTATATGCACACGTAGGGGGGTAATTTGGCAAGGAATATGACCCAATTATATCTCCCCTACAGAAGAAACTATGTTGTAACATTTACAGAAATTGCCCAACCTGCTGGAAGGTGATGATATAACATAATTGGAAGCTTATTCACGCGTTTTACCCCTTCCCTCCCACACAAAAAAGTAAGGGGTTGAGGGGTTATTTGCAAAGTATCCAACAGTTCTCCATGCAAATAAATATCAAGCAAATCCTACTAATTTCTAAAATGTTCAATGTTCGTGAGAAGAATGGCATTTCTTAGTTGGACAAATAAAAACAAAATCTTATTGTTCAATTTTCTAACATGAGTTACAAAAAATTCAATCTTCATGATAATAAGTTATATGACTTCCTTATTCGGCAAAGATGCAGCCATAACCAACAGAAACTGAAAATAAAAAATACAATGATACTAACAAATCAAAGGCACATTTATCCAGAACCTTAACATAATGGGTAATTTTTCACAGTGAAGCTGTAGTAAGTGGTGTTGATTACTTGGAATCTGAAAGTTACTGCAACACCTGTTTCTAATTAGCTGCACAGCCTCTTCTGGATTGAACACAGGGTGTTTCCAGAACCAAAAGTTTTGTGGAGATTACAACTGAAGGAATATTGTTTTGTAAACCTGCAATATATAGAGGTAATGGGTAGAAAAATGGAAACACCAAGATTTGCAAAAAGCCTTTGGTGTACATTAAACAGCGGCATCTATCTGACATTAACGAAAGCATGAAACATGCAAATGGCATCCATGTCTATAAAGTTCATCAAGTCTATAAAGGCAAACCTAGTGTAACTACATGTAATTAATGGTACCATATCATTGAGAGAAAACTAGCAATTTCGAAATGGGCAATATTGTTGGAGAGCATTTGGCAGGAGCTTCGGTCACTAATATAGCTGAACTCACTCTTTCAAGAGGAACAGTTTCCAAGGTCATATCTACATGGGAATCTAAAGGGAAGAAATCATCTGCAAAAGGCAACAGTGGTGAAAGAATCAGGATCAGGATGTTTAAGTGGTAGTGAGATGTGCAAAGTGACACTGGAGGGCTGCATGGATTTCAATGTAGGATGCCAGATGCCAGTTTCATCAAAAACAGGACTCTGAGAGCTCCATAGAGTTGGATATCATGGTTCCAAACATTAACCTGTCAATGCCTGTTGCCTTGTCCAGTGGTACAAAGAACACAAGCAGTGGAGACTTGACAGTGGAGGAATATGATATGATCTGACGAATCATTCCACTTTGTTTTCGACAAAAGAATGAATGCATGTCTGGCACCAACTGAAGGAAGCTTACAACTCTGCTTGTTCCTACTGTTAAGGGTTCTGATAGTTCTGCAATGGTGTAGGGTGCTTTCTCATGGCATGGTGTGAGTGAACTCATTCCGTGAGAAGTCAAGATTAATGCCAATAGCTATTTGACAGCTCTGAGTGATCATCTTCAACCAATGGTACAAGATTTCTTTCATAAAGAGAGAGCTGTCAATCAGGATGACAATGTTCCAATCCAAAGAGCACATGTGGTCGTCCAATGGTTTGAGGTGTATGAGACTTAAAGTTTTCACATACCATGGCACCTGCTGGAAAATCTATGGGAATGTCTGTAATGACATCTCAGATAGCATTTTCCAGCTCCATTGAACATGCTGGAATTGATCATATTTTTTGTGCACGAATGGTGCCATATCCCTCCTGCTGACTTTCTGACACTGGTAGACCCTATGCCATGATGTAACAGGCTGTATTGGACATTGATTAACTCAGCAGCATGGCCTCCTTGGACTACACTTAGATCTGGGGCCTGTATAAATGTACATGGCAGACCAACACCACATTTGTGATTTTACATTGCTGTTTCCATTTTTTTTTTCTGTCCATTACTTGAATATCTAATGTACAGAAATAATGCATTTCAATAGAAATAAAGTTGAGACAAAATGATAAAATGTAGGGGCAATAGAATATTACTTATTTGCTAAACTAGGTTCATTTCCTCAAATCATAATTTTTCCCTTACTGTTGAATGAATAATTATTAGGGAAACAGAATGCATTTCAATCTGAAACTATTGCATTACATAGAAAATACCCAATAAGTAGATGGCATGCTTGGCTATGAATCAGTGGGACCTAGAGTAGGAATGAATGTATCATTTCTTGTGATGTCTTTTTTTCTGCTGAGGTCTCACCTTTCTTGCAACCTTCTCTACAGTGTATAAAAATTACAAGTTCCTATTATACCACCATGGCAAGCAGCTGCTTAAAAGGAAAGAAGACATCAGATGAAATGGCCCTACCATCTTAATTAAGGATACCAGTTTAACCAATAATTCAATGCATAATTTGTTTTGTTAATTTCTAGACCGAATTTAAAGAAATCAAAAAATTTTAATTTTTTTAAAACACTGATCAACTCAGCAGCATGGCCCACTTGGCCTACACCTAGATCTGGGACCTGTATAAAATGTACATATATGTACATATTAAACCATTAATAGTAAATGTCAGAAGGGCATGGCTAAATTGAAAAATTGTGTGTTTTTGAAAGGTTTTAATTATTTTGAACAGCAAATATTGAGGGCTTAATGTGATTTTATATGAAGTGAGATAAAAATGTTTCCCCATATATAAAACAGTTTACAAGTTACAAAATACTTAACTACCAAAAATTATGAATCACTTAGGTTTTTACGGGTTGTTTTTACTTTCAAAACTTTCTTTTTGAAGTTAACATCATTTTCGCACTATACTCATCACAATCATATTTAATTACTAGCTTTTAGTTCCAATTAGCTTTGTGTGTCAAATGGTAAATGTGCTTGAGGGGGTATTTATTTATAATATTTTTTTACTTTTGTAAATAAAGGTTGATTAAAAAAGAATGCTTGTACAGAAGTTCCCCTCCATGGCGATGTGAAAGAGGAGAGAGGGACATACTGATTGAGATGAACTAGATGGAAAGGGGTTGAAAATATTAAACAATACTAAACACAAGTGCACATTAAACTTCTTGAATAATAAGAAATGGAAAGCTATAGTTCATAAAAGGGCAAAACTGTAAAATGAAAGAGAGGAGAGAAAATGTAAATGAGAATGCATAATGATGAGTGAAGGGAACATTTATAGATTAAATTTTGGTCAGAATCCAAAAGGAAAGAAGATGCAAAAAATTGCAATAACTAATCATCTACATTATATAATAATAAAATAGCATATAATAATAAAATTTGATGCTTTAGGGAAAATACCAGCCACCTGCCAGAGATTACACAGTCTTGTCCTCTATTAAAGTGTAGATGTTGTAAAAACATAAAAGAAACATTAATATATATTTTTAAAATGAATAAAGCATGAAAGAGCTTAATCACATTTTCCAAGTAATACTCATATTTTAGAATAAAACTATGAGCTTATAACAAAGCCTAATTGTTTATATATTATTTATAAATAAAACAAAATTGGGCACAATGTACAAACTTAAATTCTACCTTGAATACAAATGAATTAACTAATTTTTAAGCTATCAAGCTTATTATTGATAATTCTTTTTAAATAATCTTACCTTGTTATACCAGTTTTAATGTAATAAATCAGACATTCCGACATCAGAGGATCTTCATTTAAATTAACAAGATGTGGTGTCTAAAACATGGAATTAAATTTAAGTCTAATACTTGCAAATAACAGTTTATTAATATATTATTATAACACTAAGATTTTCCAGCAAACAATACATTTGTCTCTAAAAATGCAAATTATTAATACAATACATTGTGGTATATTTTAAAACCACTGACAAAATTGCACATATATTCATCCCTTAATTAATATGGTAGATAGGTTCCAGAAAATCCCCATGTATTTGTAAACAAAACCATGCAAATGAAAACCAAGCACATATAGCAAAGAACTAAATATATTAAAATATTTAAAAGTACCTATCGTCCTATATGCACCCTAAAAAGCAGAAAATAAACCTAAAACATACTGATAGTGCAATTAATCACTGAATTTGTATTCACTTCAAAGGAAGATAGGTCACTGGTAATCTTGCTGAGTAGACAAATTGACACCCTATCTTCCTTTGAAGTGAATATGAATTCAGTGATTGATTGCACCATTGATATGCTTTAGATTATTTTCTACTTTTTAGGGTGCATATAGAAAATATGCATTTTAAAATATTTTAATTTATTTATATTTTTTATAATAAGTTATGTAAAAGTTTTATTAAGGTATGCAACGAGTATCATTGAAATTTTTTAATTTATTTATATTTTTTATTTATCATCAAAAACACCTACCTTCAGAAACTTTCATTTAATATATGACTCATAAACATCAACCACATTTCCACCCCCACCCCCCGTTTTTGGAGTCATATTTAAGGTAGCCCATGACATTGGAGATGCCCAAGCTTTAATTTGAGATATAACTCATTAAGGTCCTCCCCCCACCCCACCCCCACAATATCCATCCTTTTTTGGTGGGAGAGAGAATGGGGGGGGGGGGGGGCGGAATTTGATGCAGTCTATGATGGTTCTCATGTGAAATGTTATTTGGCATTTTACTTGTAACTGTAGGCCCTAACATTTGGGAGATATAGTGGAACAATTGTTTCATATTTCCTCCTTTTAAGGGAAGAAGAAAACATGGGGGGGGGTCAATTTTTTATTGCCTATGACACTCCCCACATCATATACTTTCATTTGACACATAAATCAGTAAGGTTGTCCATCCTATTCAAAAGATGTGGCGGAACAACTTTTTTGATAAACCAGCAAATGAAAAGTGAAAATAGGAAGATAGGTAAAAACAAAGTGGGGGGATTAAAAATAATTCTTGTTATCAGAAAACGTACAATGAAAGTTTCATTTATACATATTTATCTTAAATTTCATTTCAGCAGTAATAATAACATTAATGTTACATTATTTTGCACTTCACTTGCTCAATTCAGAAAAATAATTAAAAAAATAAATAAATTACTGCTCAAGCAGCTGCTTGCCACAGAGCTATGACAGGAGCCTAGATCACCCCCTTTTTCTGAGGCCTTAAGTCATACTGTTCATAACCTTATTTGCAGTGGTGAATTGAATGGTACACTTTCCAGCAAGAAATTATTTGCCAGTACAGCATACCGGTAAAACATTTTTCAGTAGTGGCATGATTAATGATTTCTTTTAGACTTCAATGCTCTTTTATTAAGCATTTGATTTTTAAAAAAAAGCAGATCCTTTCAAGACAAATTCCTTGATTTTTAATTACATTACTATGGCTTAACCCTTTAGATACCAGTTGTTTCAAAAATGACATATTTGAGGTTTCATTTCTGCTGACAGAGAGTACCAAGGGGAAGTGCTATATTATATATTTGAAGTAGCGCTTGCTTTCTTTGAACAGTTATCAAGGATACTGGGTAAAGAGATCAGAACTAGACAAACTAAGGTGACTTCAGCCAACCAAAGCAGTCTCTTGGGGAGTCGTTAAGTGTTTATGAACAATGCCATGTTCACATCCACCATAGCTGTCTGGGTTGGTCTTAATTACCACCAGAAGCAGAACTAGGAAAATGGATTTGGGTTTCCAAATTCTTATTTTAAACTCTTACTCGATTTGTTGTGAGATGCTTATATATTCATGAATTCTAACTATATTTTTGTAAAAAATTTTACATTCTGCTGAATTGAAAATTCTAACATTTCTGAGAATTGCAGAAGGCAATTTAATGGGGGGATTGGGCACAGGTCTCCACAAATTTAAGTAATGAGTTTGAAGGTTGAGGAGGGGGGGGGGGGACAGTGGTTGTCTGTTACAACAATGTGGCTTACAGAAAGAAAACTCTCTTTTGTATCTGGAAATTTTTCTGCCTCATTGTGGATGTGGGAATACTGCAATGCATCTATATTGCATCTATTGTCATGGATATTGCACAGGTGAAATTGGTCTACATTGTACAATCTTTGATTACCCTTAATGAATTTTAAAAGTTACCCTAAATCTCCAATATACTGTGTTATTCTCAAAATGTTTAAATTTGGCATCTGGGTTCAGAACATGGAAGTTGAGTGACGAAAATTAAAATATAAATAGTTTTCTTCTAAAAAAAAGTTTTAAATTTTTTATGAAGTAAAATTAGTTTAAAAACATTACACTAGATAATAACCAATTATGAATGAATAAATAAATAAATAAATAAATAAATAAATAAATAAATAAATAAATAAATAAATAAAAATGTTTATTAACTATATATAACATATAATACACTTAATAATAAATAAATAATGCTTATATAAAATAATGAGTTAAAATAAAATCCACAATTTGGCATGAACAATTGAACAAAATATACAACTCATATACAACTGATATAAATAAACCCATGTAATGTAAAATATTTATTGTGAAATAAAATGCAATAAAATAGAAGCCATATAAGAACAAAATGAGCTTTATGCTCTTACAGGTTGTCAAATTAAATTATTAGTTTTTAACAATATGCATTTTTATAATACAGAATTAGAGGTTTAAGAGTGGAAAAATTAATAATTTTAGATTTATTCATTAATGACATGAAATAAAGAAAGTCACTTAACAATGAAATAAAGACTCAATATTGTTTATGTGTAATAATCTTTGCTTAATTCTTATTTTACATATATTTTTATTTTTTCCTTTCCTTACATTTTTCGGTAATTTATTAAAATTTTGTGGAGCTAGAATCATGAAAGGTTTATGGATAATTTCTTTTCTTGAAAAAGGTACATAATAAAATTTTCTATTTCTAAGTTTTATTTTTATATGTTGTAATTTTAAGAAATCAGGGTTTTTAAACACAAACATAAGGATTTTATAAATATATAATTGTCTTAAATTCAAAATTTTATTTTCAATAGTCATATTTTTTAAATTCGTAATATTGTTATTCATAATAACCTTCAGAATTCTGCTTTGTAATGTTATTAATTTATTTAAGGAATTAAAATATGTTCCTCCCCAACTAATTAAACAGTATTGTAAAGTAGATTGAATCCATTAATAATAAATAGTTATTAGAAAGGAAGTACCTACAATTTTCGTTAGATGATATATTCTACTTAGGAAATATCTTAAACATTTTGCAATTATATTTGTATGACTATTCCACTTCAAATTATTATCAATAGTAATCCCCAAATATTTGTATGTTTTAATTTGTTTAATTTCTACACATGTACATACAATAATATTATCACAAGTAAATCTATGATATATGATATTATCTTTGAAATAACTCTTGTTAGTGAGACTGAAATACATTGAATACGATTTTTTGATATTTAATGTAAGATGATTATGATGAAACCATAATTGAATTTCTTTTAAATCATGAGACAGAGTCAATTTCAATTCTTCAAAATTATTACTTCTACATACTATAGCAGTATCATCAGCATAGGATATAGGATATCCTTTTAAGTTATTAAAAAAGAAATCATTGAAATAAATCAGGAATAAAATAGGTCCTAAAACTGAGCCCTGAGGCACTCCTTTAGTAAGCAATAAGGGTGAACTTTTTGTATTTTTTATGTCTACAATTTGTTTTCTATCTGTAATACATGACTTAAACCATTTTAGCGTATTTCCTCTAACACCAATGTGATTAAGTTTCTGCAATAAGATATCATGATTTACAGTACAAATGCTTTTGCAATATCTAAAAAAATTACCATAGTTTTTTGAGAATTATTATACCATGTAAAACAGTAGTGGTCATTTCCAGCACTACATGATCTGTACTCTTATGTTCTCTAAACCCAAATTGCGATTTAAAAAAAAAAGATGAATTATTTAAAAATTTTATAAGTCTATTCTTCATTATTGTTTTGATAACTTTTGAAAAAATAGGTAATATAGAGATTGGTCTATAATTATTTAAAATATTTTTATCTCCTTTTTTGTGTATAGGCTTTACAATAGCAGTTTTCAATTGGTTTATAAAAATACCAAAATAAACGATATATTTATGATGTGTTAAAAATGTTGTATGGTATTTATTAATGATTTTTAATATTTTGAGACTTATATTATCAAATCCATAAGCTTTATTTTCATCTAAATTGTTTATAATATCATTCAATTCAGTTTCATCTTTTTTAAAAACATGGAATTTTTGTTATTTAAGATAGAGGAATAGTTATGAAAGTTAATAGTTGTGTCATTATTATAATTATTAACATCATTGAAATGATAATTAAAGTCATTAGTTAATTTTTCTACATCAGTATGCATTGGTAATGCTGAATCAGAAGTTTTTTCATTCAAAATTTTCTTTACACATTTCCATTGTTTTCTTGCATCTTTTTTACATTTCTTAAATTCAGTTTCATAATATTTATTTTTAAAATTTCTTATTTTTGAAACTGCTATTTCTAATTATTTTCTAATCATCATTATATCGCAATATAAATGGATATTTTTTTTGTGTCTTAAAAATGCTTTTCTCTTTTTTAAATCAAAATAATTATTTCATTACTTATCCAAGGATTACCATTAATTTTTATGTTTCTATCATCAATATCATGTGTTTGTGTGCTGTTTAATATTGCATTATTAATTAATTGTATAAAAGTTTGATATATATATCATTAATATTTGAATTATCAATTTCATCTAATTTAAAATTTAAAAATTTTATCTTAGATTCCAACTTTTTAAAATTGATACTAGTTCTTTGAGATATTTCATGTTTCTGTTTCATTTTCATATTAGGTTTAAGAATTTTTAAAATTAAAGTATAGTGATCTGTTATATCATTTAGAAATAGTGCACATTTTTAATCACATATCTTACTTTCTCTAATAGAGATATGATTAATGCAACTTTTAGGTGATTATAAATTCTTGTATAATCGTTTATGAAAGATTCAAATCCATTTGCTGATAATATATTTAAATCTTCATTAGTATTATTGTTATCATTACTTATATCAAATTTAATATCTCCAATAAATAAAACATTTTTGTATTTAATAGTATGTAAAATTGAATCTAGTTCTTCCAGATAATCATGAGTTGAATAATTATGATCCCTATATAATGCCATAATATAAAGATCAGTTACTTTATCATATACATTTATATTATCAGCAGTATTCATTCCAATGTTAATATTATGAAAATCAAATATATATTATATAATAATATATTATTTAAAATCAAATATATATTATATAATAATATATTTTTAAATAAAGATTATGCCACCTGATTTATTGTAGTCGCTACATTTAAAAATCACACGAAATCCTATTATATTAAATAAACTGATTTCATCTTTCACCCATATTTCACTTAATATTATAACATCTAAGTTGTAATTAACAGTAGACAATAAAATTAATAATTCATTAAAATGTGCTCTTAAACTACAAATATTTAGGTGAAGTATATTAAAGCAATTGTATAAATCATGTCTAAAGAAACTAACATGTACATTATCAAATTTTGAACACTTATTATTATAGAAAGGAAAAATGTTAGAATTTATATGATCTAAATCATTCATAATTTAAGGAATATTAATTAAATCATTAACATTTGTTATACGTAACACTCGAGAATTGTCATTTTTTCTCATATACACTTTTCCTTCTTTAGTCTATATATATTTGTAATTGTGCTCATAACCAAACTGTTTAACATCATAGAATAGTTTCTTATTTAGCTGGATTAAATGTTAGTTAACGAAGATTTTTGTTTTCATAAATCTGGAAGAGATCTCATTAGCATTGATTTTTTTCTTTTTTTTGGCAGCTTGAAGAAATCTGTTTCTTTGGTGTTTGCACTTGAACTTAACTATAATGGGCTTGATTTTATTTTTTACTTTCGTTGAAACTCTGTGTATTCTTTCAATAGCAACTTCTTCTTTAATATTAAGATGATTTTTTAGAGATTTAAAAATATCATGTACATTTTCATTTCTGTCTTCTGGAATACCCAATATTTCAATATCAGAGTTTTTAGAATGTTGTTCCAGATCATTTACTTGTACTTTCATCACATTCATTTCATCCTTTAATTGTAAATTTTCATTTCTTAGGCTGAAATTTTCTTTCTTTATGTCTTTAATTTCAGATTTTAATTCATTAATAGTTTTGTTTACTTCCATTATATATTCAGAATTGAATTCTAAGGATTTTTCAATGTCTTCAAATTCTTCCTTTATATATTTGTTATTTTTGACAAATTCTTCATGTATACAATCAGTAATGTCTTTTTTGAGTGCAAAACTGCTATCAAAATAACTGTATGTGGTTTTAAATCATGTTTAATATTTATTTTGTTACTAGTTAGATTGACATGATAATCATTAGTTTCTATACATCTTATAACTATCAGAGTAATGCCAGGGAGAAAGTTTGCTTGAGTAATGCATTTTACAGATCTTTTTAAGCAAAGCAGCTATCTTTAAATAACTCTTCAAGTGAAATGAACACACAAAATATTATCATTGAAGTTATAATTTCCACAAAGTCAGAATATCATTAATTTACAACAATTGAATACATTGACGAAATAATGAGTCTTGAGTTATTGACACGTGATGACATATGAGCATGAAGAAATAAAAATATCATGTATGTTCATTCTGAAGTCAGTTTAAAACAAAATACAGCAAAGTTCTTAATGATTTTACAGTCCCTTTGAGAAATATTGGAAATCAAACTATGTTGTAGCGATTATAAAATAGTTCAAAACTTACTCAAATCACACCATGCATATTAATAAATCAATCCTCAAATCTATCAACAAAACAAGCATAACAAACCGGAATAAATAACAGAAATCACGGAGCACAAAACTAACAGAACCATCAGCTTAAAAAGCTGTTGCCACTTTCCAATTTTTTTACACTAGATAATAACCAATTCTTTTAATATATGTAAAATTAAGTATTTTCTTCCCAATAAGGCCATAATCTGGGAATAAAACAAAATCAGCAAGTATTTGACTACATTAATAATTATTTCACATTAAAAAACCCTAAATCATTTGCACACAAGAAAATAGTAATATTCCCAACATCTGGAGTCCAATAGAAATTAGAAAGGCCCAACTAGACAATGAAGATATAAGGCCAATAATAAATTTGATTGAAAAATCTGATATAAGACCTAATTGGGAACAAATCTCAAGGTATAGCCTAACTACCAAAAGTTATTGGGCACAGTGGGACTCCTTAGAAGTAAAAGATGGTGTATTATACAGAAGATGCGAGAATCCCACTGGATGACTGATCCATTGGCAGATAATCTTTCCTTGTTCCTGATTGGAACTAGTGATGAAAGATGTGCATGATAGTGCCACTGGAGGACACTCCAGTGTTAATAAGACATTAGCAAAATCCAGGGAACAATTTCATTGGCTAAAAAGTAGGGCAGATGTTGAAAGACAGTGTAGGCAATGTGAGGCCTGTGCAGCAAAGAAAGGCCCTAAGACTAGGAGTCGAGTAAGCTGCAGACATATAATGTTGGCGCCTCTTTTAAGAGAATAGCCATTAATATAATGGGTCCATTTCCTAGGACTAATGATGGAAATCGCTATTTATTGGTGATAATGGATTATTTTATGAAGTGGCCTGAAGTTTATCCCATCCATGATCAGGAGGCAACAATAATTGCGAAGATAATAATAAATAACTTGATTAGTAGAATAGTAGGTATGGAGTACATTTGCAACTCCACTCAGACCAAGGATGGAAATTTGAATCCAATGTGTTCAAAGGCATCTGTCAACTATTAGGCATTCAGAAAACAAGAACAACCCCCCTTCACCTTCAGTCATATGGCTGAGAGATTTAGTAGGACAATTGCACAACATCAAGCATTGTTTGTTGACAACCATCAATGTAACTGGGATTGCCATATACCACTCTTTTTGTTGGCATACAGAACAGCAGTGCATGAAACAACTGGACAGACACCTTCCATGATGCTTTTTGGAAGAGAATTATGTCTTCCCTGTGACCTTTTATATGGTCAGCTAAAACATGCCTGTGTCCAATCCACAATATGTACAAGAATTACAACAACGACTAGAAGAAATCCACCACTCCGTCAGACATAACAACAACTTGGCAAGCGAGAGAACCAAAACGAGGTACAACAGTAAAACAAATGGAACTGTTTTCAATCAAGGAGATCTTGTCTTGCTGTACAATCCACATAGAAAAAAGAGACTTTCTCCAAAATTTCAGAAATCTTGGGAAGGTCCATATAAGGTAGTTAACAGGATTAACAATGTGGTGTATTGCGTTCATCGATGTCCAACTACAAAGTGTAAGGTGGTTCATGTGGATTGTTTGGCCCCGTTTCATTGAAGAACTGCTGAAGAAGCTTCAGAATCCAGAATTGTTCGGGACAAACAAGACTTAAGGAGGGGGCAGTGTTATGACATGAACATGCTACAAATGAACTTGTGATGTGATGCATCATCTTGATGCTCAGATGTGCTTCAGCATGAGAATTACATCACCAACTACTTCGAACGAATTTAACTTAAAAACAAAACAAAGAATAAGTTGTTGCATTAAGAGAAATTAGAGTGTGAAGGAAAATGTAGTTTGTCGTTGTCTGTGTGCTAAAGTATACAAAAAGAAATTATTTTATTTGGTGTGTTTGCGGGAGGTTAAATATATTTATTAGTGTTTATCCTGTTAGTGGACTGGTAAGAAAAAGAAGGATGTTTAAGACACTTAAAGATGTGGCTGAGGAGGTTATATGTTAGTCAAACAAGCAGAACTGATCTCAACTTTTCTATAGGAAGAGTTCATCAATTGATGCATAGTTATATTTAGTTTGTTTAGAATTGGTAAGGTTATTCTTTATAGATTGCAGGTTTTTTCACAGATATGATTGTTCCACTTACTGACTGTTGTAAAAGCCTTATTTTATCTTTGTAGGAGTAGTAAAAAAAGTGTTTTGTTCTTCTGAAGGTTTAATTTTATACTGATGAAGATTTGTGTTAGTTTAATTTAGTTTATATAAATGTTCTCATTCATACTTTTGCAATAAATTACATTATTTTAGAATTATAATTGTAAATTACTATTTTTTGAACTCATGCTTAGTTTCCCTCCATTTAATTCATAAAAATATTATTTTTTATCTATTGGTACTCAAAACTCCACCATTTTTTGGACACCTTGCATATTAAAAATTTTAAACTGTATAATTCTGTCTTTAAAAAAATTGTAGTTTTGCATTTACTAAGAATGGTGCATCCCTTTTTCTACTGTCATTTCAGAATCTGTCAAGTGTGCAGCCAATGTGCACATTCTGGAAAGGTTGAAAGAATAAAACAATGATAGACCATTTTGTATGCTGTGTGTACAGGACATAGTACTTAGTATGAGACCATATTCTAGCATGATTGACTATTATCTTAGTAAACCCAATGGAGTATTTTATTTTCTCTCCCTCTCTGAGGATAAAAGATCGAACAGCAGAAAAAATCTCAACATTGAAAAAAAGTCAGGAATCAAATATGGCATACTAGTAATTGGGCATCCTACTTCCTGTTCAAAGGATGCAACATTATATATTGCATATCATTTAATCAGTTTACTTATTTATTAATTTTATTTATTTCTATTTTTTTTGCAAAAAAAATTAATAGCTTCTCTTACAAATAAAACAAAATACCTTTTTTGGGGAGAAAACTCCAACAGTATCACCATCTTCTCTGAGTGCTACTCCCATTTCAGCAAAAACAGCTTCTCTAAAGAAACAGAAAAAAAAAAAACCAATTTTTGAAACATGCATGCCATATATTAAAATAACATAGTTTACATCAATGTTTGTTTACATAATAACTGAAAAGTTATGTTGGAATAAATTCCTTGAAACAAACAATTTAATCAGTGTCAACTGTTTTGCTATAAAGCACATACATATATTTTGTCATTTTATTTAAAGAAAAAACTTACACAGATGCAAAACAAACTAGATCTCTGCAGCTTAGATGTTTTTTTTTATAAAAAAAATAACATTCAGTTAGAACTGTAATACAGGTAAGTAGAGGTTGCTTATTTAAGGCTCAGTGAACAATGATCTTCATCAATAGTAGCTTATTCAGCCTCCATTATAACCTCATGACCAGAATTATTATTATCTGTTTGGCAACTGGTATGTACTCTGCTTTTCACAGTTGCATTCAATACCTACAGTTAATTGTTAATAACTATTATTGACTGATTGACTGTCTACCCAGCATTTCATAATCTCAAGAAGCCATGACTACCATGTCTAACCAGTCTATACATTATAGTCTACCAAACACATCTGTACTGAGCTGCTATATTTGTCCACTACAGACCAATTCCAACAAGGCCCTGTTTGATATTGTTTGACCACTGCATCCTACTTTCTCCCCTTTTTCTGAGGCCTTTATTGGCATACTCTTTATAACACTATTTGCTATCCTGTAGTTATGCATACAGACAATGTGACTAAACCAACAATCTCTCTCCCTGCACAATAAGCTATTTAAAGGTGGTTGCCAACTCCACCAGAAAAACAATATTTCAAACCTTATCTAATTTCTATGATCAATCACATTTTTTTTTATATGAAACTGGTTATATAAAACCAAACCTAATTGAATATCACATCAAAATAAATGTGTCATTTCTGTCTTAAATCTCCAGTTTTATTAAAACATTATGCAAAATATTTAACATTAAATCTAAGCATTTTTACTTCATTACAGACTATAATTTGGAATTGAATTTACTGAACCCAGGCCTGAATCAATTTGAAAAATACTGACCCAGGTCGACATCATTTCAATAACTACTGATCCCACCCAAACTATTTTGACAATAATTGAGCCTAAGCCCAGTCAGGGGGAAAATATTATCCCTAACACAAAGAAAAACACATCTACAGATATTAATGCTGCTAAACCATTTTTTAATTCTTCATATTATAGGCTATTATAATCTTTAATATAATTATAACTATTTGCTGATAAAATTAAAATCAATGCCATTTAGAATGAAAAATACAAAAATAATTAGTATAAATTTTAAACTTTTAAGCAATATTATTATAAATGTTAAAAGAGAGTCATTTATGAGAAAAAAATACCTAAAATAATTTAAACTACACAGCAATTTGTTTAAAAATGTTTAATTCACGATTATGCTATATGACTAAAAAAGACTTTTGAGCAACTAGTCTACATTAAGCTTAACACTATTTTTACATAGTCAAGCTATGAGTTTTATCTATCATGGTAAACTATGACTTAAGAAGACTTTTATATCTATAAAAAGTTCCCAAGATGTAAATTTTTACCATTTCTTAGATGCCTTCCAGAATTCCAACTGGCTCAGCTGGTTGTGCTATCCTCCTTGCATTATTCTTGCAGGGGCTTTCAGGATTTCATCTGGATAGCCATTGGCTTCCCAATGGCAATTACTGATGTATTGCACTGATGTTTTTCTTTCAAAGTCCAGAGACCAGTCCAGGTTTTTGCATTGAAGACACTGTTCTGAATGTGATTCACCATCCCACATAGGCTGCATTACACATTCTTCTGAACTCATCTCGTACAACACAAGTTGCTCAAAAAGATCCCCTTATTCAACATTTAAACATCTTAAAAGAATTTAATGAACTTTACCTCCAACTCAATAAACATTAAAATGTCTTTAAAAAGCCTCATTAAACTGAAATTCAAGTTAACGAACATTAAAATCATAGACATCAACATTAAAATCCAACGGGAACCCCCTGCTTCATGCTATCAGGGCGACGTTTTGTCCCTGTACCAGCGGGACTTCATCTGGCACTATATATATATCGAAAATATTTTGATTAATTTACATAGAGAACACTTGTGCAATATAGAAATTCCACCCCTTCTGGCGGCATGGAACCTCCTGCTGCATGAGCAACATGATAAAATTAAAACTCACCAATAGGGGGAGATTCCTATTTAAAGTCTTAACATATAGTGCCAGATGAAGTCCCGCTGGTGCAGGGACAAAACGTGTCGCCCTGATAGCATGAAACAAGGGGTTCCCATTGGATTTTAATGGTGATGTCTATGATTTTAATGTTCGTTAACTTGAATTTGAGTTTAATGAGGCTTTTTAAAGACATTTTAATGTTTATTGAGTTGGAGGTAAAGTTCATTAAATTCTTTTAAGATATTTAAATGTTGAATAAGGGGATCTTTTTGAGCAACTTGTATTCTATGAGATGAGTTCAGAAGAATGTGTAATGCAGCCTATGTGGTGGTGGTGAATCACATTCAGAATAGTGTCTTCAATGCAAAAATCTGGACTTTGAAAGCAAAACATCAGTACTATACATCAGCAACTGCCAATGGGAAGACAATGACAATCCAGATGAAATCCTGAAAGGAGGGCCTGTGATGGTTCACCCATTCACTTTTACTTTTCCTTAACCAGTTTTGCTTTATTTTCAATATATTTATAATTATGGGGATTATTTCATTTTTTTTTTTGGACATCATAATTCTTGTATCTGAGCTGTAGAAGTTGCTCATGCACAACTCTGACCTTTTGACTGTCAACTGCTAAAGCGCGCGTAGGACACGACCCCTCTTGCATCATAGCTAGCATGATCGTCATATTATGCAAATGTCTTTCCCAGTGTGCAACAGACATGTGTCGGATTTGTACTCATGTTATAACTAAGTGACGTTAGATCACAGAGAATGAGAGTTAGTAGTGTGGTGATGTTGGGTCACACAGAGGAGATGTAGTATTGTAATGGAGAGGTATATTTTGTGTAGTGAGTAGCAGAGATGTAGGAGTCAGAAGTATTGTGGGAAGTAGGAGATTTAGGTAGATGTGAGTTATTAGTATCCAACTTTGGTATTCTATGATTGAATTTGGCAAGTTTTTGAATTTTTTTAAAATAAACTTTGTTTTAGAAACTTTTGAATTTTTGCAATTTTTCTCTTGAGCAACGTTAATTGATTTTTGATTATATTTTAATTAAACTTGATAATCCTTTTCGAATTCTTACTCGATAAGTAACGCTATATATATAACGAACCCTATTTCAACTATATTTGGTAAGTTATTATTGCATGGCGCCCATTACACCTATCTGAAAGTTGAATAAATTTGGATCAGACAAAAGGTCCAACTTTAAAAGCTAATAATCTTTGGAGCGTTACAGGCCCTGCAAGAATAACACAAGAAAGATAGCATACCGGCTGAGCCAACAGGAATTCTGGAAGACATCTAAGAAATGGTAACAATTTACATCTTTACTTGGGAACTTTTTATAGATATAAAAATACCTAAAAAAATCAAAGCCTGAATGATACTTATTTTTCATTACTAAAACTGATTAAAATATTAATATTATATTCAAAAGAAATTGTTTACTTTTTAACTCATTTTTTCACAATCAGGGGAACAGTCAAAAATTTAAATTATGGCTCAATCTGAGCCCATCCAAACCTGAACTAATGTCTATTACATACTAATCACAGTCCTTTGATGTTGGCTGTTTGGGGTTTTATGGTACATTAGCAACTAAGGCAAAATAATGTGTAGGCAAAAAGAGGATAAAAGACTATTTATCCACAACCAAAGCTAAAAATCAAGATATAAAAATAAACTAGAAAACAGTAAAACAATCTTGGTACAAGACAGAAATGACAACAACAGTTTCTTGAACTACAATATATTTTAACAACATTAAAACCTTATGCAATTTTCCTTGTACTTCATCTCCAAGCATATTTTTCTGAGTGATTTATACCAATTATTAAACATATGATGAAGGCATTTCAATATTTTTAAGTGTCAGGTTAATTAATGACGAGTTTCAGATTTAGAAAAAAAAGTCTGAAGCACCTCAGTAGTTGCCACCTTATGTGAAACTTGAATTAAGCCCAAGTTGCTTGTGCTAAGCACAATTACACTTTATTGAATTACTTATTGAATTATTGAATTCACTTTATGAAATCTGATTTACATTTGCACTCTGAATGACATCACTGTTTCTACAGATAAAACCTTATCAGTGTTTTACTATATTCTTAATGACTATGGAAAATTTTTATGATCCAAGTCCCAGATAATGTTTTTCAAAGCTTTAACATTTTTTGTGAAAAATGCCAATTACTAGGAGTTATGTTAAAGTTTAGAACCTGGGACTAAAAACAAAATGGAAACAAAATGACTTTTTTTCATTTAAGATTGAAAATGAAATAAATAATTTTGGTTAGCAGTTTTAACAATTATTCACTTATTAAATAAATAAAAATAAATACCCCCTCAAGCAGCTTCTTGCCACAGAGGTCTGACAGGAGTCTGTCAGTTTATATGCCACAGTAGAAGATCTGAGAGGATGGCAGGACCTCAGCAGAAAACAACACGAACATCCATGCCTTACCCAGGGCTCGAACCCAGGTCCCGGTAGATCAGTAGCCAAGCGCGCTAACCACTCGGCACACTTAAAATAATATTAGCAGTTTTTTTTCCCTTCTTTTTTTAGTTTTTTGATTCAAAGTTGTATTAACAGGAATTAAGCAGAAACAATACATCAGCCATGCTTGGCATGTTATAATACATCTTATTCATGAAATCATTCAAATAGAAATGTAATCATAATCTGAATCTCCTATACCTGCAGAAGACAAAGTAAAAAGTATTTCTGATAATTTAAAGGAATAAAACAACTTTCTCTTATTGCTGCATGCTCATTGTGAACCTTGTCAAAAACATGATTATTGCATTTAAAATATTAGGCAACTAAAGAACATTCTATAAGGAGCTTTGCAACACTAAAAAATGTTATTTTGCTTCTGGGTAATGAAAGTTAATATTGAATGTGCATTTTCTGCACTAAAATTTATATTAAGTTCCCAAAGAACAAACATCAATGAAACACTATTGGAAGATGTTTTATTAATCAGATTAAACAATCATCATAATAGCTGTAATTCTGGACAAACGAGCGAATGAAATGAAAGGGGAAGGTGACATCATTGGAGGCAGGAATTGTCAGTTTCCTGTGGTTCCAAGGTTACATGAGCAATTGGTCCCAAATTTGGTGGGGCTGTTCCACTTAGTTCTAATCATGTTGGGGTAATAAGTTGGGTTCCGAGCTGCTGTGGGTTGGGACTGATTCCTCAAAAAGTGTCTGAAATTTATGGGAGGTGCTACCGTCGTTGTCATCTATTTTGGGAATGGAGTAGTGCATTGTGAGTAGTATGTGTGGAAAGCTGTGAATTAAGTTATCAAAGACATATATTTGGTGCCAAACTTTCGGTGATATTTAATTGTGACTGGAGTAGTACGTTAATGGTGGAAAGCTGTGAATGAACTTATTGATGAGAAGAGTTATAAATGGACATGTTTCGCATCAAACTTTTGGCGTGGATTTAACTAGTAAGTTATGTAAAAGTGTAACACTATGTTTTTTGATTTGATAGAAATAACTAGAAGAACATATATTACCTTTGGTGAATATGGGGGATCTTGTTTTCAAAGATAATGAAGTTTTAAATTACTAACTTTTGCACTCTTAAAAAGTTCAGTAATGAAGTATCATTTAAATCTCACTCAGGGCAACCAATTTTTTCAGCTAATTATTTCAACTGCTAAAAAGTTTCAATTCAAATTATTGGATGATTATGAAAATGCAAATAATACTATTTTACTAGTACTTATACAACATAACAAGTATTTGTCCTTTATTTCTTAAAATTAAAATTACTTTTCTCATATCCCTATGAGAAAAGGGGCAGATTGCTGCTGTCAGTGGAATATCTCTTGATACCTCTACCACTGAAATTTCAAACTTCTACCATAAATAAGTTACTTCAACATTTATTAAAAGTTTGTCTTTTCCATATTTAGTGCCCTCTAACAATGTAAATCTATGGATTTAAAAATTGCAAAAAATATTTCATTTGTATCAATCCAACTAAAAATATTTTAAATACCTCTTGAAACGAAACAATTGCATTTCCCATCCCCACCATCTGACTGTAAGACAGTAAGATATTGTTGCAAATGCAAATATCAGGTTCTTCCCATTCTCCCATCAAAATTTATATTATAAATACATCACTTGCCATATTTGTTTAAAACTTTGCAGTTTTCAAAATTTTCTACTATTACAGAGTGCAATTAAAATATTTGGGAGATTTGGAAGTGTGAATTATAATATTTCATCAATACCTATCCAACACAAAATGAATTTTAATATATCTCTAAAACAATTATTTTTTAAAACAAAAACGTTTTCACACTCCCCCAGAAATAATACATCCAACTCATTGTTGCTAATAGTAACTTTGTATCCTTCACCACTCCATTACCAAAATTTCAAATTCCTAGAATAAATATATATTTAAAATTTTTAATTTTTAACTCTTTCCATTGTTCATTATCATCATCATCATCTACTTCTTCAAGCACCCATGGGCTACGGAGGACCAACCAGACCATGCAATTTAGTTCTCCAAGCATATCTGTTCTGAGCTACATCTGCTGCATCTGGCCCCTGTACACCAATTCTAACAAGGTCCTGTTTGACATTGTCTGCCCACAGCATCCTAGGTCCTACCCCCTCTTTCTGAGGCCTTTAGACACACATTCATAACCTTATTACATAATCTATAATTATGCATACGGGAAACATGGCCAAACCAACAGAGTCTCCCTCTGCACAATATGCTGCTTAACCCTTTAATGCCCAAGAAATCTGAGAAAAAGGTAGAGGATAGTAAAGACAAAGAAATAGCACTATTTGGACTAGTTCATTTGAAAATCTCAGCCGTTTTGGGCCGTTCTGGGCGTTAAAGGAGGTTGCTGACTCCTTTGCCTAACTTCATCATTACTCACAAAGTTGAACCACTTAATGCACAAGATACTGCGTAAGCATATAGAATCAATAGCATCTAGTTTCCTGTTATCGTGTTTACAAAGTGTCCAAGTTTCACTACCATAACTAACCCTAGAAAGAACCAAACTATTATACAGTCTAATTTTAATCATTAGGTGTATACACCTATTTCTCCACACTCTCCATAGATTCTTAAAAGTCCTGGCAGCAATCCGTATTCGTCTGTTAATCTCATGCTGCACATCACCAGTATCTGTTACCATAGCTCCCAAGATAATTAAACTGTAATACCTGCTCAAGAGTGGAATGACTCAGATTAACTGAACCACAGCCTGCCTGACCAATTTTCATCACATTTAGTTTTCTCTCTGTTTATAACCAAACCTACTCTACTACCAGTCTCTTCAACAGCTTGAATGAAAGAGTTAATCTCATGAACATCATTTGCCAAAAGGGATAAATCATCAGCATATTCTAAATCAGAAATTTTCAGATCTCCTGACCATTTCAGCCCCAAATCTTCATTTTGCAGTGAATTTCGCATAATATAATCAACAACCAAATAATGAGAAAAGGAGACAAAATGCACCCTTGTCGAACACCAGAGAAACAATGGTAAACCAATTGCTACAATGCTTACCAACTCTCACACACAACATGGTATTATTATAGAGAGCTTTCATATGTTAACTAACTTGTCTGGTATGTCATATGACCTCACAATCAACTAGAAATTATGACGATCAACAGAGTCGAAAGCCCTTTTGAAATCAACAAAGCTAGCAACCAAAGGTTACTGAAACTCTAAACATTTATCAAGAATCTGCCTGAGTAAAAATATCTGATCTACACATCCCCTACCACTTCTGAATCCACATTGCTCATCACACAACTGCCATTCAACCAGATTCTTAATTAAATTAAGCACAATCATGAAAAGAACTTTCCCTGAAACAGAAAGTAGGCTAATACCCCTTTAATTATCACATGAACTGGATCACCTTTTTTAAAAATAGGGATAATAACAGCTCTGGTGAAATCCTTAGGAACATGCCTTTACAACAAAAGATATTCAAAATTTCAGTCATCCAAGTGGTAACTGAAACTTTCCCAGCTCTAAGCATTTCCATAGTAATTTCATCTACCCCTGAGAATTTATGAAGTTTAAGTTTAGAAATAGAAAAAATGACTTCAGATTGTGTTATAGGACCAACATTAAAGCCACCAATGCATCTATCATCATTACATACAATGGGAGTAGAACTAACCGCATTGTTTAGAACATCACTGAAGTGCTCATCTCACCTAGCCATGACAGAATCCTCACCTTCTATAATCTTACCTTGTTTATCCTTCAATCCCTGTATACCTGTTAGTTTTCTCCACACAAAACATTAACTATATGGTACAGATCTCTGCTGTTGTGCTGTCTAACTGCTCCCTCGGCTTTGTCAGCCAAGTCATCAAGCCAAAGATTCTTATCAGCAGCTAACTGATCTTTTACACGTTTATTAAGTTCTCTGTAATGCTTTCTATTAGGACTAGTAGGGTACTGATTAAAGACATTCCTGCAGTTCCTTCTTTCTGAAATAAGCTCAAGTGCCTTATCACTCAAATAATTCTGCCTCCTCTGCTTCTTTTTTCCTAAAAGAGTGCTGTTAGTTTCCAAAAAAGCCTTTTTAAAATGATCCCATTCTTCTTCAACTTTTGCAGTAAGCACACCATGACTGTCATAATGACTAAGTAATCTATCATGGTAAGCTTTGGCTATAACTGGGTCTTTCAGAGCTTCAGTATTAAAAGTAAATTTTTTAACCCTAGCACAACACTTTTTAAGATTAAAGTTGCAAGACACTTTTAACAGGATAATGGTCAGATCCAATTTCAGCTCCCCTGTATGATCTGGTATTCCTAACAGAACTAGCCCATTTGTGGTTAATTAATATATAATCAATCACATTCTTATGCAGCCCATCAGGTGAATTCCATGTGTACTTATGTATGTCGCGCTGCTTGTAATAAGTGTTAGTTATTCTGAATCCATTGAGTTTACTTACCTGTGGAAGACGTTGCCCATTGTCATTGCAGCTACCAATACCAAAAGGGCCTATTACTCCTCCCCAAAGGTCAGAGTCAATACCAGCTTTGGCATTGAATATCTCTTTTCTCAACAGATTCAAAATATCATGAAGTTGTCCATAAAACATATCCTTCTCATCATCATCGGCATCCTTAGTGGGTGTATAACAGCAGATAATATTTAAGTTTTTAATGCTTTTCTGAAATTTTGCTGTAAGAAATCTTTCATTAATGTACTCATACCCTAGAAGAGCATCACTAACATGTGTGCTGAGAAGCAAACCTACACCTTGGAGATGCTTTTTATCTTCCCTCCTTGAGAAGAGAATATTAAGATTATTTTTAAGAATCTAACCTTTATATGTCCATTTGGTCTCTTGCAAGCTGAGAATATAAAAGTTATAATGTGTTATAATATCAAGGTTCTTGTATGAGGACATCAAGAGAATAAGCTCTGTGCAGAGTCCTCACATTCCAACTATCTATGGAGAGAAAATGGCTATTGGGATGTTTAATTGTTTTGTTGTTTCACCTCTGAATGGCACTTTTTTGCACACAATGGGCTAAATGGCCAAGTCACATGGACCCCGAAGGCTCAGAGAAGGTTGGGAGAGGGGACCTACTGGAACAGCTGTTGGGAGACAGATGGTAGCCTCCTGTCAAGGCCATCCAGTGTGTTCTTTAACATGTACAGGGTATGGCTCTCCCGCACACGGAGCCATGGCTTAACATCCCATCTGATGGACTGCAACTTTTCCAAGCCCATCGGTGTCCCCTACTGACCGTGGGCAGGGCGGGGAATTTTGCGAAGATAAATCTCAATGCTGACCCAGCTGGGACTTGAACCTGGGAACTGATTGGGATGTTTAAAGTAACAATGTTTATTGAAAGAGGGAATGAACATATCAAACAGCCCCTTAATCACAGGCATGGGGCAAAGACCCATTCCCTCACCACTAAAGGCTGAAGCCATCTACACTGGAAGGCTTCCTCCAATGTAGAATTTGACGATGCCTGTAGAAGCAAGAGTTCAGGTGCCTGTGATGACCTCTGCTCAGAATTATCTACCAGCTGATAAAACATATCCTGTGAATCTATTCACTTCGGGATGTCATCAACCCACAACAAACAGAAAACACAATGGAAGATTTCCCTCCACAGAAGACCATCAGTGCAGCAAAATTCAGGATCCATAATCAAGTCCAGAGCCATTATTCCATTCAGGTTGGTATATATGGTTAGCACCAAACCCTGTGTGGTTGACCACTCCTCAGCAGGGTAGAAAAAACAGAAAAGTATCCATAGTTGTCCAGATCAGTAGGTCACACTGATTTGGCAGCCCTCCCCTTCTGTTCCCTTCCACAAGAGAATATCTCTTTTGAAAGGTACTAACGGCCTGCACCATGAGAAGGTGAGGCATTGCAGAATGCTAGGCCTGGCTGGTTCTATGCATCATCACAGGGGATTGGTGCATAGCTCTCCTTCCTGTGACTACCAGGGTGCAATTTAAACTTTTGAGAGATTGAGGGTTGTTGTTGTTTTACCTCTGAGCGGCACTTTTTTGCACACCATGGGCTAAATGGCCAGGCCACAAGGACCCCGAAGGCTCAGAGAAGGTTGGGGGAGGGGACCCACTGGAACAGCTGTTGGGAGACAGATGGTAGCCTCCCGTCAAGGCCATCCAGCGTGTTCTTTAACGTGCACAGGGTATGTCTCTCCCGCACACGGGGCCACGGCTTAACGTCCCATCCGACGGACGGCGGCCTTTCCAAGCCCATCGGTGTCCCCTACTGACTGTGGGCAGGGTGGGGAATTTTGTGGAGATAAATCTCAACGCTGACCCAGCTGGGACTCGAACCTGGGAACTACAGATTACGAGCCTGGCGCGCTTGAGAGATTGAGGAATTGCAATATTTCACCAATATCTATTTGACCCAAAAATAATTTGCAATTTACCTCTAAAAGCAAAAAATGGATGTCTACAGATGGGCAGACACAAGACAAAGTGAAAACATTATCTCGTTTTTTTTTTAAATGAGATAAAAACTGGTATTTATATTTTAAATTACATAAAAACTTTTTTTTAAGTTCATGGTAACAATACATCCATTTTTGAATGAAAAGAACAAAATGAAATATTTCATTTTCGTTCTGTGTAAAAATGAGCGAAGTTTTTTGTTTTTAGTCTCAGTTTAGAACACAGATAGAGCTGCTAACCTTAAATTATAAATAAATACCCTCTGAGCAGCTGCTTGCCACAGAAGACTGATAGGAACCTGTCAGTTTATATGCTAGAGTAGGTCTGTGAGGAAGGTGGGACCTCAGCAGAAATACAATACAAACATCCATGCCTTACCCATGGCTCAAACCTAGGTCCATTTGGATCAGCAGCCAAGCACATTAATCACTCAGTGAGTTTGTCAATTGAGAAAACAATCACCATTGGGCATTGTTTGCATAAATGATGAAATTAGTTTGAAAAAATCAACATGCACTATGCATTAAATGAGTATAGAGGAAAAATTCTCAATAGCTGGGGCATCCGAAACCATGACCTCTTGGTAATATGCCAGGCATTCTGGCAGCTGAGCAACTGGTCACTGATCAAGATCTTCTCTGTTGGTGTCTTTAAAGCATTATACAATAGAATCAGTCATTGGAATCTACAGACTTTAATTATAGACTCTGGTCCAGAAGGCACCTTCCAGGT
Organism: Ryuthela nishihirai; assembly: GCA_038380435.1. Classification (NCBI taxonomy): domain Eukaryota; kingdom Metazoa; phylum Arthropoda; class Arachnida; order Araneae; family Heptathelidae; genus Ryuthela; species Ryuthela nishihirai. The sequence goes on along the minus strand of JAWZYU010000020.1, from coordinate 12,948,476 downwards.
TAAAGTATACAAGCAGCAACATCATACATCAAGGGCATGGTATTTTTTAGCCAGCATGCTATGTTGAATTACAGACAATCACGGGTAGCACCTATAGGCTATATACATTAAATTATTATAAAGGAAAAATTGACAGTAGTTGGTTGGGATCTGAACCCATGACCTCCTGATAACATGTCAGGTATTCTGACTGCTGAGCTACCAGCCACTGATCAAGATCTCAACTATTAGTGGCTTTATACAAGAGCTGACATATTATCAGGAGGTCTTGGTTTGGTCAGTAAATGGTAGCTAGGCATACATTGAAAGGAGACTTGTGTTATCAGACCAATATCTAACCCCATCATCTTGTGGTGCAGGCCATTAATACCTTTTAAAGGAAATATTCTCTTTTTGGAGGGAATGGAAGGAGAGGGCTACCAGATCAGTGTGGCCTACTACATCTGTGGCAACTTTTTCTTTTTTCTGCCTGCTGAGGAGTGGTCAATTTAACATAGTTCTGGTGCTGACCATTTATACCCAGTGAACCAAGGAACAGGATATCTTATACCAGCTGTGGATAATCCTAATTAAAGGTTATTGTAGGTACTGGAACCCTTACTTTAGGCTAGTTTGGAATCTCCATTCCTACCCTGGAGTAATGTGTTTCAGGAAAGTCAGTTTCTATCTAGATTCTGGTTCGTGAAAGGGTCCACTTGAAAAGGAGGTACCTGAAGTTTCTACCAGCATGGATGACTTCAGTCTTTAGCAGCAGGGGAACGGATCTTTGGCCCGTGCGTGCGATTAGGGTGCTATTTGGTATTGTTGGCCTTATCTCTCTAAATAAACCTGGTTTCTTTAAAAATCCAACTAACCATTTTCTCTCTGCAAGTACATAGAATATAAGGATATTGCATAAAGATCATTCTCTTAGCATCCTCACATATGAATTCCAGCATTATAACATTAATATTCTGGGTATTAAAGAAACTAGCTGGACAGGTAAAGGTCAGATAGTAAAGGTAGATTTTGGTAGTTCCAATAGCAATGGGTAACATCTCCTAGAAGTAAGTAAACTTAACAGATTGAGAATAACTAACATGCATTACAAACACTGGGACATTTATCATCGATTGTATATTAATTAGGGAGGGTGTTCAAAATGTTCTTGACACATGTCTGTAGATTTACACTCTATCCTCTGAAGCTAATGAGCTAGACTTGTTTGAATTCTTGCTAACTTGTCATTACATGTTAAAAACAAAGCCTGTATCATCATTTCTCTTTTTGGTGGCAGTGCATAAAATTTGGTCTGCAAAATTTGTACATTGTTGCTATGGAGCCTACTAAAGGTGGGGAAAGAATTTTCATTTTCATACAGATGTAGCTTGGGGATGATATGGAAAAAAATTCATGGATTCATCACAAGTATATGGGGATCACGCCTGGCCTATACGCCACAGGCTTTTCTTGATACTACTATTTTGTTTCGGGTAGAAAAGAACAGAGGAGACAAATCTATCTGAGTGATAAGGCTATGGAGCTTATTTTTGAAAGAAGGAATTGCAGAATTATTTAAAATACACCCTACTAGTCCTAACAGACAGCATTACAAAATAGCTTAATAAATGTGTAAAGGATTAATTAACAGCTGATAAGAATCTTTGACTAATAGTTTGGCTGGCGTGGATACATCTCCCTTCTTGAATACTCCCATGAACAAGACAAATGTCTGATCACAGACTCATTCAGTCATTATGTATAAGTAACAATATATAGTTTCAAAGCTCCATCTTTTTCTTATCTTTTTTTTTTATCTTTTTTTTACTTTATATATATTATTTCTTATCTTATCTTTTTTTAAATATTATTTCTTATCTTATCTTTTTTTTTCCCATCTTTTTTTTTTATAATTTATCAAGTAATTCAATATCTCTTAAGTAAGAAATCAGTAATTTATATAGTTTCACTTTTTGAGAATTTTTGGGTGGTTCTAAGATGGAATTGAAATTAAATTGAGTTAAATTATATTTTTGTAATTTTTGATAGTAATTTTTTCTTTGATTATGAAATTTTCTGCAGTTAAAGATTATATGTTCCAATGTATGGGGTTCATTACAAAAGTTGCAATTTGGGTTATCAATTTTTCTCATTTTAAATAAAGTGGTATTTGTAAGAGCCAAGTTAACCTTAATTCTAAGTTAAATTAAATTTAAAGTAACCTTAAAATAATATTAATTTCTTTCTTTTTTAAACCATAATCTTTAAATTTAGTCACTTTTTGTGTTATATTAAATCTATGTGTATGTGTAGCATTTGAGTTATACCAGTTTTTTAATTCTTCTGTTATTTTAATTTTATTCTGGTTTTTATGTAGGTGCAAGAAATAAGGAGTTGAAATTGAAGTATTTAAATCCTTTGCTTGTTTTGCAAGGGAGTCGACCAAATCATTTTCTTTGAGATTGATATGTGAAGGTATCCATTGTAATTGAATATAATTATTATGTTGTATGTGTTGTTGTGTAATTGCAAGTTAATTAATATAAAGAGCAAAATTGCTTTTAAATGGATTTTGATAAATAATTTCTAAAGATGTTTTACTGTCTGTAAGGATAACAATTTTACTGTTATAAAATTTAGGGCCCAAGATATAGCATATATTATAGCTGTAATTTCTGCTATTATCACTGGGGCTGGTCTGTTAAATTTAAATTGATGTCTGTGTGAATTGCAAATAAATGCCCCTGATGCAATAGTTCTCTCTGAATTCAGAGAGCCATCAGCGTAAATTTTGATAAAATCTCTATATGTATTATCTATATATGTTTCAGTTAAGGTTTTTAAGCAATTTTTATCTAATATTTTTTTGGAGTAGATTCCTGGAATTTCATTATTCATTTTAGGAAATGGTGATATCCAGTAAGGGTAATGTGTGATGATATCTCCACTCATTTTATTCTCAATATATTTAAAAATAAATTTTTTTCTGGTAATTGTGAAAGTGTATATCTGTAAAATTTGATTTAATTTTTTCAATAATTGGGTGTTGTAAATTCTTTGTTATGATTCTGAATATAAGATTTGATAGTTGGTATTTTTTATGTCCAATGGTGGGAATGCAGTTTCTGCATATATATTAATATTTGCTGTAGTTTGCAAGAGTCCCAAACAGTATTTCAGAATTTTTGTTTGAATACTTTCCAAGTTTTTCATTTCAGTTTTTGAGATATTATTAATCAATTCTAAACCATATGTAAATTTAGGTAAAATTATTGCATTGTATATGAGTAATAAGTTTTTTGATATACATCCCCAATTTGAATTACCTAAATATCTTACATATTGATATAGTCTGTTTGATTTATCTTTTGCATTTTGTATAAATGAATTCCATAGTAATTTCGAATCTAGGTGTAGTCCCAGAAATTTTAAATTATTCACAATTTTTATATTTCTGTCTTTTATTTTTATAATAAAGTCATTAGGTAGACTTTTTGTTCTATGAAAGTAAATAATATTTGTCTTTTCTATATTTAGTTGTAAATTCCCTTTTTCACAGTATTTATTTACATTGTTTATAGTGTTTTGAATTCTTTTCTGTATAATGTTTGTGTTAGGATGACTCGTCCAAAAGATCAGGTCATCCGCATAAGTTCCAAAATTAATATGTTCACCAAATAGGTTTTCAATATCATTTAGGTATATATTAAAAAGTATCGGTGACAATATGTCACCTTGGATAATTCCATTTAGAAATTTATATTCATGAGAGTAATTGTTCCCAATTTTGACTTTATAATATTTATTTTGTAAGATATGAAATAAAAAGAATAAAGATTACCACATATTTTTAATGAACAAATTTTGGATAATAATGCATGATATGATATTGAATCAAAGGCTTTTTCTAGGTTGATGACCACAGCTACCATGAAGCATTTATTCTTTATGGCATGTTCAGCATCTGTAATGATATTTAATAATAAGTCTTCAGTGGCTCAGCCAAATCTGAAGCCATAACAGTGATTGTGGAAAAAATTATTTCTCTCAATATACCAGTTCAATCTATATACAAACATCTTTTCAAATAGTTTGAGGATATTTGAGCTTAAGCATATTGGACGATATGAGTTTAATTCCTCTGCCAGTTTTTTTTTCTTTTTTAATAAAGATCATATAGTTTTCTGACCATGAATTTGGGTATTCTCTCATCATCATCATCATCATCATCCTCATGCAGCCATGGGCTACGGAGGTCCAACCAGACCGTGCAATTTAGTTCTCCAAGCAAGTCTGTCCTGAGCTACATCTACTGCATCTGGCCACTGCACACCAATTCTAACAAGGTCCTGTTTGACATTGTCTGCCCACCGCATCCTAGGTCTCCCCCTCTTTCTGAGGCCTTTAGGCAGACTGTTCATAACCCTATTCGCCAATCTATAATTATTCATACGGGCAACATGGCCAAACCAACGGAGTCTCTCTCTGCACAATATGCTGCTTAAAGGAGGTTGCAAACTCCTTTGCCTAACCTCATCATTAGTTACAAAGTTTAACCACCTAATGCCCAAGATACTGCTTAAGCATTTGGAATCAAAAAGAATCTAGTTTCCTGTTATCCTGTTTACAAAGTGTCCAAGTTTCACTACCATAACTAACCTTAGAAAGAACCAAAATATTATACAGTCTAATTTTAGTCTTTAGGTGTATAAGCCTATTTCTCCACACTCTCCATAGATTTTTAAAAGTCCCGGCAGCAATCCCTATTCATCTGTTAATCTCATGCTGCACATCACCATTATCTGTTGCATAACTCCCAAGGTAATTAAACTGTAACACCTGCTCAAGACTGCAACCATTCAGATTAACTGAATCACAGCCTGCCTGACCAATTTTCATCACTTTAGTTTTCTCTCTGTTTATAACCAAACCTACTCTACTACCAGTTTCATCAACAGCTCGAATGAAAGAGTTCATCTCATCAACATCATTTGCCAAAAGGGCTAAATCATCAGCATAATCTAAATCAGAAATTTTCGTATCTCCAGCCCATTTAAGGCCAAAATCTTTCCCTTGAAGTGAATTTCGCATAACATAATCAATAACCAAGCTAAAGAGAAAAGGAGACAAAATGCACCCTTGTCGAACACCAGAAGTAATGCTAAACCAATTGCTACAAGCCTTACCAACTCTCACACACGAGTCAGTGTTATTATAGAGGGCTAGCATTGAAGTCGCGGTGTTTGTAATAAGTGTTAGTTATTCTGAAACCATTGAGTTTACTTACCTGTAGGAGATGTTGCCCATTGCCATTGCAGCGACCAATATCAAAAGGGCCTATTACTCCTCCCCAAAGGTCAGAGTCAGTACCACCTTTGGCATTGAAGTCACCAAGAACAATCTCCTTTCTTGACAGAATTCAAAATATCCTGAAGTTGTCCGTAAAACCTATCCTTCTCATCCTCAGTGGGGGCATAACAGCAGATAACATTCAAGTCTTTAACGTTTGTCTGAAACTTTGCTGTAAGAAACCTTTCATTAATGCACTCGTATCCTAGAAGAGCATCACTAGTGTGTCTGCTGAGAAGCAGACCCACGCCTTGGTGATGCCTATTGTCGTCCCTCCCTGAAAAGAGAAATTTAAGATTATTTTTAAGAATATGACCTTTATCTGTCCATCTGGCTTCTTGCAACCAAGAATATCTAAATTACTAAAGTTAAAAAGCTTATTACAAGGTGCAGAAAGTCTGCTGAAATGCATACATTTTGATGATGAAGAAAATTAATCAGCAATAATCAACATGTTGGCATCATTAAAAAATTAATGATAGATTTATTGATATATTGCTAATATAAACATTTTAGAATACAGAGGAAATAACAATAGAAAAATAGTTATTGATATATTATAAATATGATCATTTTAGAATACAAAGGAAATAGCAATAGAAAGGCTGTTACACCCACTTTCTCTAGAGTTTTTTTGGTTGTGTTTACAACCACTCACATTGGCAACTTGGCATGCAGCACAGGTGGCAGTGTCTAGTGGATGCTATGACAAAAAGTCTAAGATATGCATAGTTTTTGATATTAACGAAAACAGCAGAAACTAATACACTTGTGTATAAGCAGATTCATGGATAATGTGGAACTTCAAATTTTAAGCCTTAAAACTGAATAAAAACTGCATGAATAGCAGATAAAGTCAACCCAGATAACTAAAAATCTATATACATGAAAACCATTACTGTTGCAATGTTAATCATGAGGCACATATTAGGGAAACCATTATAAACTGTGAGTGTGACTTTCCTCACCCTGAAGCTTCATGATACAAGGATTATAAGTGATCCGATTTGCAATTTGTTGTCCAGAACATGAAGGGTGGAGGATAGGTTCAAATTGTATACACTAATTTAGATACAAATCTGTGGCCTTCAACTCTGTAAAAGACATTAGATGCGACCTTTGCCTAGTGTTTGATCCAAAAAAGATGAGCCAAAGTCCTGTCTAACCTTCAGGGTATTAGTGTGTGTGTGTGTGTGTGAAAGTGAGCCCAAAGTCAAGTCTATGCTTTGGCTCACCTTTACACACACACTAATACCCTTGAAGGTTAGATAGGACTTTGGCTCATCGTTTTTAGATAAAGCACGAGTGGGACAGAGGTGCAATTTGCAGTTAAAAAGCAAAAATGAACACAATTATTCCTTTTTTATTACCATTTCCTTTTGTAGAAAGGGAAAAAATTCTGAAAATTTCGGTTCAAATTTTCTTTAAAATAAAATAAAAAAAATTAAATTCGGAATTTTGCTTTTAAATAAAAAAAAACTAAATTCAGAATTTTGCTTTTAAATCAAAATTTGTATACAGTCGGAAAAAATCAGAGCAGTTGACATACACCAAAGAGCCAAAACATTATGACCACTTGCCTAATATGATGTTGGTCCTCCATATGTGCCACCAAAACAGCTCTTACACAGAGAAGCATGGACATTACAAGATTAAAGATGTCATGGTATCTGCTACCAACACGTCACCAGCAGATCCTTTAACTCTAGTAAGTTACCTGGTTGAGCCACCACAATTTGGATATGCTGTTCCAATACAAACTACAGATGCTCGATTGAATTAATGTCTAGGAAATTTGGAGGCCAGGACAATATCTGGAAGTCTGCCTCATGTTCAATGAACCATTCTCAAACAATCTGGGCAATGCAGCATGGCGCATTATCCTGTTGAAAGAAGGCACTATTGGAGGGGAATACATTGCCATAAAAGGATGTACCTAGTATGCAATGATGTTTAGGTAGGTAGTAGACGTCACAGTTCCATGAATGACTGGACCCAGGGTTTCCCAGCAGAACCTTGCCCAAAGCATTACACTTCCCCCACCAGCTTGTTTTCGTCCCACAGTGCATCCTGGTGCCAACACTTCCCCAGGTAAACAATGCACATGTACCCGGTCATCCACGTGGTACAACAGGAAATGATATTCATCGGGCCAGATGACCTTCTTCCAATCATTCAAGGTCCAGTTTTGACACTAGTGTGACCATTGTAGACACTTTTGATGGTGAAGCGAGTTTAGCACATGGGCACTCGGAGTGGCCTTGCAGCTCCGCCTCTCTAAAAGACCATTTTCAGCAGAGTTCAATGTACTTGTGTGTTGTGACACATTACTCCCATCACCAGCATTGTTGCGCCACAGTATCTCTTCTGTTGGCTTATACCATATGGGATAGCCTTTGCTCACCTCTAACATTGATGAGCCATGGTCAGCCCACACCTTGCCAGCAGTTTGTGGTTTTCCCTCCTCAGACCATTTTTTGAAGGTACTAACCACAGCTGACCCTGAGCACCCCACAAGCCTTGTCATCTCGAGAATTCTCTGACGCAGACATCTGGCCATTACAATTTGGCCTTTGCCAAACTCTCTTAAGTTCGTTGCCTTTCCCATCTGAAGAACAAGAATAACACTGATTAACAGAGTTCAGTATCAAGTGTTATTTATACCATTTCATGACCTTCACACATACTGTCATTTATCTGCAGTTGCTTTGATTTGTATAAAGTTGTGCTGGTCATAATGTTTTGGCTCTTCGATGCATCATGAAATGTGATAAAAATAAAGACATTTATACACTATTTTTTTTTGCATTTCTAAGAATAGGGTTTTCTTCTTAAAATGAGAATTTTTATGCCTTCAGTTGCTTTCCAAAATGAAATTTCACCTTCTGATACAGCATATTTAACTGCAAATGGATGTAGAGCTCTGAAAGGCAAAATAATTTTATTTGCTTATAACTATTGTATGCCCATATGGTAAATGGAACTACTTATGTATATTAACTTCAAAAACTCAAGAGAAACCTTTTATAATAGATTTATCTCTTACTGTTATTTTTATTTACTTGTTTGCAATATATTAGCTTACCTTTGAAGACGAATAGCTTCTGTTTTCTTTAGTTTTTCTTCCCATGTCTCATTGAGCTCTGCAATTAATTTTTCTGATTCTTGAAGTTGTTCTATAACATCTTCTCCAGCTGCTGATACTGAGTGGTGTTTCCTTTTGTTGTTTACAGATTCTCTGTTTGAATCATCTATAAATTATTTGTTAATGATCAAATTGTTTATAGATTATAATAGCAAATATTGTTTTCTTTTTAATTTAAACAAATTATACAGCATGAAATCCACTACAGAATGAAATTAATTATCTATCTAATGAATCCAAGGCAACTTTTTTTCAAAAATTGAAGCTGAAAAATTAAAATTAGACACAGATCTGCATTTTATGTGCTCAAGTACTTAGCTTCTATATATATATAATTTATAATCCCCAGTTCCAACATGATTTCTCTCTCACATTCTTTAATCTTTAACATACTTTTGATTCTAGGTGCTTATTCAGGTTGGGTTGTTTTACCTCTGAGCGGCACTTTTATGCACACCATGGGCTAAATGGCCAGGTCACATGGACCCCGAAGGCTCAGAGAAGGTTGGGGGAGGGGACCCACTGGAACAGCTGTTGGGAGACAGATGGTAGCCTCCCGTCAAGGCCATCCAGCGTGTTCTTTAATGTGCACAGGGTATGGCTCTCCCGCACACGGGGCCACGGCAGCTAGCAGACAATATCATTAAGGTCAGCTTGAAAGATGGCAGTTGAGGAGGGAGAAATACTGAGTATATAGCAAATGAAATTTCTCTGGAAGTTACCTCTTCCAGGATAGGGGTTAGGGGTAGGGTCTGAAATGAAGAATGGTGGCTCATCAGGATGGTGATACCATCTTAAGCTGGACTCTTTCCATTCCTGTACTGGCAAAACACAGATATGTCTAACATGGGGCTGCCAATTGCCTGTAAATATATTTCCTACAGAAATATGCAGTAGGGCTAATGAACCTGCAGGAGGGCCTTGATATTATCCAGATTTCAATCCACAATAATTCTCTTGAATGAGTGTGATATCTTAAGTCTTAAAGGTTTAGATGAAAGAGACATCTTTGATAAAACACCTTTGCTGAAGAACACATATTTAATAAAACACAGACAATTAGTGTCCATATTGTCAGAGGAAATCAAACAGACATTGATCCAAAACAGCCTCATAGGTAAGAGCATTCGATTCTTGGCATGAGGACAGAATCTCCTTGATTTAGAGGGTTTGATTCTCTTTTGAACCCCTTTGGTTCCTTTTGTTAGAAAGTTTAATAATCTATGGCTGGAAGACCTTTCAGAGGAAGGAAGGAAAGGAAGTGCAGCAGGAATAGATACAGAAATCAATGTCAACAATGACTATGACCACCTGCTGGTAGAAGTAATTTGCTGCAGCTGAGAAAGACTCAGAAGATGGCAAGTGGTACACTGATGGCTGTCTGAACTACAACTGAGGTTTTCTCAACCACAATGCTGGTATATAGGATTGTAGTGAATGACATGTAGTAGCATGTGAAATATACAGTAAAACTCCTGAGAGTTGGGTTGTTTTACCTCTGAGCGGCACTTTTTTGCACACCATGGGCTAAATGGCCAGGTCACATGGACCCCGAAGACTCAGAGAAGGTTAGGGAAGGGGAGCCACTGGAACAGCTGTTGGGAGACAGATGGTAGCCTCCCGTCAAGGTCATCCAGCGTGTTCTTTAATGTGCACAGGGTATGGCTCACCTGCACACGGGATCAAGGCTTAATGTCCCATCCGATGGACAGCAGCCTTTCCAAGCCCATCGGTGTCCCCTACTGACCGTGGGCAGGGCAGGGAATTTTGCAAGATAAATCTCAACGCTGACCCAGCAGGGACTCGAACCTGGGAATTACAGATTAAGAGACTGGCATGCCCTGCCCCAACTCCTGAGAGAAACCTATTGTGAGATCGAAACATCTCTTAACCAGAAAAGACTATAAAACACTAAACTATTTAAAGGATAACCTAAATATATACATAATACAATAAGTAAGGATATAAAACACACTACAAAATGCGTAAAAGAGTAAAAAAAAAAACTATGCTATACAATATATATATATATCAGAATGTATAAATAAGTAGTCACCATGAAGGAAAATCCATTACAAAAGCAAAATCTTTAATACTATAGAATAACCGATGAATAATTGTTTACTCAGTAAGATATCTCACTCTACTCTCTATGACAAAAGGGACACTAATATATTTAAAAGGCCACCATCCATCAGAGGAACAATAACCCTTTCAGATTCTGTGTATATTACTTTTTAAAATATTTTTAAACACAGGAAGAGGTGCCTCTGGTCTTGCAATGCTTGCAAAGTGTAGACCAGTATTTAATATACAGGAAAGGACTGGAATTTGGTGCCATCTATGGATGCAATAGTAACTACACAGAGTAACATTGGGCATAACTGTCTCTGACATGCAAGAACTATTTTGTTACATTTCACAGGGACCATAAGATTTGTTTTACTGCATTTCAAAGGGAACTATAAGATTTGTTTTGCTACATTTCACAGGCATCATTCATTTAATGTGTTTATCTTGACAAAGTGCATATAAATATAATTATTTCCTTTATGTTCCTTTAAGTGCTTTGGAAAGGTACTCAAAAAGTTCTATATTAAATAATGGAACTTTTAGAGAGTTTAAGTGTCTGTGGAACATTTAGAGACCAAATATTTTTAAAAATTCCATTTCAATTACCTTTTTTTATATTTCTACTTGATATATGATCATTCAATTAAACTTGATTTATAATGAGCTTCCCTTGTCTAGTGGTTAGCATGCTTGGTTACTGATTTAAGGGACCTGGGTTCGAGCCCAGAGGAAGGCATGGATGCTCGTGTTGTTTTTCTGCTGAGGTCCTCCCATCCTCACAGATATTCTACTTTGGCATATAAACTACTGACAGGCTCCTGTCAGACCTCTGCAGCAAGCAGCTGTGGTTGATAGGGTATTTATTTATTTATTTATTTATTTTTCCTTGTCTGTGCCTATTTGGCTGTGAACACAACTGTAGCAGTTCTTCTTCAGGAGTTGGTTTTTGTTTCATTTTGCTATTGGAAATTCAAAAATCTCCAGGTTATTAGTATTAAGTGCTAATAAAGTTAGAGTGCATTATCTACCAACCAAATAAAGTACATTAAATCTATTTTTCGTGACCATTGCTTTGTTGAAACCAATATATCAAGGAAATCCGTATCTTATTTTTTTACACAGACAAATACACTTATAGATAGAATGATGATGTCTTTAGCCAATAGGCAAAGATCTGTTTGTTTACATGAGGTCTCCAGTTAGGTGAAATGGAGCTCCAGTTAGGTGAAACTTATTACTGTAACACTTTTTATGATATTTGTCAATTTTAAATAAAACTAACAACTTAAAAACATGATGCAGCAAATAGAAATTTCAGATCTGAAAAAAAAAAGTGCACAATCATTATGCCATTCCTTGATTAACTGTAGATTTATGAAGATCATTTTACATAACAGATCTTTTCTCATTTAACATGTGCAAAATGCAAAGAACACAGATAACCTGTAAGCTTTTGCACTGTATTGGTTTCTCATGCAACATACAAACAACCCATCTATCTCTTTTAGGTAGAGTGGGTGCCAGCTTGGAATGATATCACTTACTGTGATACCACTTACCAAAATATTCATATTACTGTGCTTTTTCTTTTGGAACACATTAAAAAAACTTGGTTAAATCCACTTCACATGATTTTCTGCGACATGCAAATTTTCCCCCCGTTTAAAACAAGTGAAATTTGATACTGTTTATCAGCAACATTTTATTAAAGTTACATTCATTAAATATGTAAACAATTTTTTAAAAGCTACAAGATGTTAAAATTCTAAATAGGAGAAAGATTTACTTACATAATTTACAATGGTTAGTTTCACCACGACAGAGCATTCAAGGCTTGTACAGAAATTTACCCTCATATTGAACCATATGCATTTATCCTGAATGAGATCAAACCTGAATTCAAGGCTTGTATAGAAATTTACTCTCATATTGAACCATATGCATTTATCCTGAATGAGATTATCTTAATGAGATCAAACTGATCTTCACTGCTACTTATTTCATCATTTGGCTCCATTTTTTTTTAATTTAAAAAAAAATGTAAAAAAAAATCACACTAAGTGGAAATCAAAACAGATGAAAACTGATTCCTTCTTTAAGGAGAAAGAGACTTTGTCGTCATCTTCAGAAGAATGTCAGGAATCTGTCTCCTCCATATGAAGCATCCAAAAATTTTTACTCTTCATCAAGTTAATAAACTTGATTTGATTCATCAAGTTAATAAACTTGATTAAAACTGATGTGACTCCATAGATGGGTGGGTGTTTTTTTTTTTAACAGCTTGTCAAAGAAAACATTTCATTTCATTTTTTTGCTAATATAATTTTCAACTATTGTTGTTATTAAAAGCCAAAGGATAGTTCTGTTGACAAGTGTTAACCCTTGGCACTCATGAGGCGACCCTCAATCACCATTTGGTTTAATGCAGCAACTCGAATGGCAACTGAGAGCAACAATAACTGTTTTAAAAACAGATATCTTTCCTCTTTATATTTTTGATGTGTAAATCTATTGTCTATGTGCACTTCATAGTACAGCATTGTGTTTAATGAAAATTATTATTTTAAACTTAGTCTGTTTTTAGTGGTTATAAAAATGGAGCCAAATGATGAAATTAGTAGCAGTAAAGATCAGTTTGATTTTACGTTGTTTATGTATGATTTATTATGTTAGTTGTAAAAAAATCATCAACTTTTTAGCAAAAAAACTTCGAGTTGCTACTTCCTTATTGTGAAAAAACTTCAAGTGCAAAGGATTAATTGCATTTTGAGCACATTTTCAAGAAAAGACATTTTCCCTTTAATGTACAGATGTGTTTCTTTTAGTACATATTTTCTTGAAACAAGAAAGGTCACAAACACTTTTGAAATTGCCACTAGCCTGACAACCTGTGAAATTAGCTTATCAAGATGTGTGTTTGGTCCCAATTAATCACAGTAAGAGGATACCCATTAAACTTATAAGAAATTTCCATAGTTCAATGTTTTGCAACATATAATCCTGTCTTTCTTCCTATAATGTACATCAAGCTCAATTCTAATGCATTCAGTTTATTTTTTTCCTCTGTGTATCCACGATAGGTTTACCATTTTTCCTTTTCTGATTTTAGTGACACATGGACTGTTTACCATTTCATAGTGCAAGGTACTATGTTTCAAATTTTTTCGATCACAAATTGGCCTTTTTTTAAAATTGTTTCTAATCAAATGTTGAAAATAACATTTCAGTCTATGACACATATTTTTTCTGTTGATTCCACCTGAAAAAGAAAAAAAAATCATGATAATCATCCTCATCCTTAAGTAGCCATGGGCTATGGAGGTCCAACCAGATTGTGCAATTTAGTTCTCCAAGCGTATCTGTCCTGAGCTATATCTTCTGCATCTGGCCCCTGTATACCAATTCTAACAGTCCTGTTTGACATTGTTAAAATGGTCTCAGAAAGAGGGAGAGACTGAGGATTGTCTGCCTACCACATCCTAGGTCCCCCCTCCCCTCTTTCTGAGGCCTTTAGGCACACTATTCATAACCCTATTCACTAATCTATAATTATCGATATGGCAATATGGCCAAACCAACAGTCTCTCTCTTTGCACAATATGCTGCTCAAAGGAGATTGCCAACTCCTTTGCCTAACCTCATCATTACTTACAAAGTTGAACCACATAATGCCCAAGATATTGCATAAGCATATAGAATCAAAAGCATTCAAGTGCATTTTGTAAGCAAAATAACAGGAAACTGTTATTTTGCTTACAAAGAGTCAAGTTTCACTACCATAACTAAATCTAGAGAGGACCAAACTATTATACAGTCTAATTTTAGTCTTAAAGTGTATACACCTATTTCTCCACACTTTCCATAGATTCTTAAAAAGTCCCGGCAACAATCCCAATTTGTCTATTAATCTCATGCCACACATCATCAGTATGTATCTGTTACATAGCTCCCAAGATAATTAAACTGAGACACCTGCTCAAGAGTGGAACTATTCAGATTAAATGAACAACAGCCTGACAAATTTATATCACTTTAGTTTTCTCCCTGTTTATCACCAAACCTACTCTACACCAGTCTCATCAACAGCTCGAATGAAAGAGTTCATCTCATCAACATCATTTGCCAAAAGGGCTAAATCATCAGCATAATCTAAATCAGAAATTTTAATATCTCCAGCCCATTTAAGGCCAAAATCTTTCCCTTGAAGTGAATTTCGCATAACATAATCAATAACCAACCTAAAGAGAAAAGGAGACAAAATGAACCCTTGCCGAAAACCAGAAGTAATGCTAAACCAATTGCTACAAGCCTTACCAACTCTCACACACGACTTAGTGTTATTATAGAGAGCTTTCATTATGTTAACTAACTTGTCTGGTATGCCATATGATTTCACAATCAACCACAAATTATGACGATCAACAGATTCGAAAGCCTTTTTGAAATCAACAAAGCTAGCAACCAAAAGTTTCTGAAACTCTAAACATTTCTCAAGAATCTGCCTAAGTGAAAATATCTGATCCACACATCCCCTACCACTTCTGAATCCACATTGCTCATCACGCAATTGCCTGTCAACCAGATTCTTAATTCTATTAAGCACAATCATGGTAAGAACTTTACCTGGAACAGAGAGTAGGCTGATACCCCTATAGTTATCACAAGAACTGAGATCACCTTTTTTGAAAATAGGGATAACAATAACTCTGGTAAAATCCTTAGGAAAAATGCCTTTATCATAAAAGATATTCAGAATTTCATCATCCAAGTGGTAACCGAAATATTCCCAGCTCTAAGCATTTCTGTAGTAATTTCATCTACCCCTGGGGATTTATGAAGTTTAAGTTTAGAAACAGCTAAAATAACTTCAGACTGTGTTATAGGGCCAACATTAAAGCCACCAATGCATCTATCATCATTGCAAACAATGGGAATAGAACTAACCGCATTGTTTAGAATATCACTGAAATGCTCAGCCCACCTAGCCATGACAGAATCCTCACCTTCTATAACCTTACCTTGTTTATCCTTCAATCCCTGTATACCTGTCCATTTTCTACCACACAAAACATTAACTATCTGGTACAGCTCTCTGCTGTTGTGATGTCTAACTGCTTCCTCGGCTTTGTCAGCCAAACCATCAAGACAAAGATTCTTATCAGCAGCTAACTGATCTTTTACACTTTTATTAAGTTCTCTGTAATGCTTTCTATTAGGACTAGTAGGGTATTGATTAAGGGCATTCCTGCAGTTCTTTCTTTCCGAAATAAGCTCAAGTGCCTTATCACTCAGATAATTTTGTCTCTTCTGCTCCTTTTTTCCTAAAAGAGTACTGTTAGTGTCCAAAAAAGCCTGTTTAAAATGATCCCATTCTTCCTCAACTTCAGTAGTAAGCATACCATGACTGTCATAATGTCATGGTATGCTTACTGTAATGCAATTACTAATAATGTCATAAATAATAACCTATCATGGTAAGTTTTGGCTATAACTGGGTCTTTCAGAGCGTCAGTATTAAAAGCAATTTTTTTAACCCTAGCACAACATTTTTTAAGTAGTTGCAAGACACTTTGAACAAGATAATGGTCAGATCCAATTTCAGTTCCCCTATATGACCTGGTATTCCTAACAGAACTAGTCCATTTGCTGTTAATTAATATATAATCAATCATATTCTTATGCAGCCCATCGGGTGAAACCCATATGTACTTATTATGTCGCGGTGTTTGTAATAAGTGTTAGTTATTCTGAATCCATTGAGTTTACTTACGTGCAGGAGACACTGCCCATTGCCATTGCAGCTACCAATACCAAAAGGGCCTATTACTCCTCCCCAAAGGTCAGAGTCAGTACCAACTTTGGCACTGAAGTCACCAACAACAAGGGTAATATCTACTTTCTTGACAGAATTCAAAATATCCTGAAGTTGTTCATAAAACCTATCCTTCTCATCCTCATCGGCATCCTCAGTGGGGGCATAACAGTAGATAACATTCAGGTCTTCAATGCTTGTCTGAAATTTTGCTGTAAGAAACCTTTCATTAATGCACTCATATCCTAGAAGAGCATCACTAGCGTGTCTGCTGAGAAGCAGACCCACGCCTTGGTGATGCTTATTGTCATCCCTCCCTGAAAAGAGAAATTTAAGATTATTTTTAAGAATCTGACCTTTATCTGTCCATCTGGTCTCTTGCAAGCCGAGAATATCTAAATTATAAAGGTGGAATTCTTGTGTGAGGACATCAAGAGAAAAAACTCTGTGCAGAGTACTCACATTCTAACTACCTATGGAGAGAAAATGGTTAGTGGAATGTTTAAAGAAACTATGTTTATTGAGAGAGGGAATGCTGACAATATCAAACAGCCCCCTAATCGCAGACATGGGGCAAAGACCCGTTCCCCCACTACTAAAGGCTGAAGCCATCTACACTGGAAGACTTCCTCCAATGTAGAATTTGATGATGCAAGTAGAAGCAAAGAGTTCAGGTGCCTGTGATGACCTCTGCTCAGGATTATCCACCAGCTGATAAACATATCCTGTGAATCTATTCACTTGGGGCTGTCAACCCACAAACAAAAAGAAAACACAGCGGAAGTTTTCCCTCCACAGAAGCCCACCAGTGCAGCAAAATCAGGATCCATAATAATCTCAGAGCCATATATCTGTCCAGTCCAGTGGGTTTATATGGTCAGCACCAGGACCCTGTGTGGTTGACCACTCCTCAGCAGGGCAGAAAAAAATAGAAAAGTAGCCATAGTTGTCCAGATCAGTAGGCCACACTAATCTGGCAGCCCTTCCCTTCCGTTCACTTCCACAAGAGAGTATCTCTTTTGAAAGTTACTAACGGTCCGCACCACGAGAAGGCGGGGTCAGACATTAGGTGCTAGGCCTGGCCGGTTCTATGCATCATCACAGGGGATTGATGCATAGCTCTCCTTCCAGTGACTACCTAGCTACCATTTACAGACCGGTGAAAGCAACCTGGGTTAAAAATATATAAAAGAAGCTGAAGAGTAAAAACTATATGCGAGTAAAATATCCAGTATATTTTAAAAATTTAAATACACAGGTATAAGAACAGTCATCAGATAACAAATGTCCGAGTGTAAATGTCCGAGTGTAAGGGGCTTGGACATAAAATCGTGAAGGTTAAATAAAAAACATATGTTGTTCAAAGGTAAAACATGAACATGAGATTAAAATATGTTTGATAATTAAAATGGTGTCACAAAATTCACACTTAGGTACGTCGTCCGCCCGTAGAAGAAACGAATGACAAATAAATGAGTGACCTAAGCAGAGCCGAGCAAGTACAACTTCATCCTTGTGATTCCTGTGGTAACAAGACTGCCATGGTTTGATGATAGGTTTGATCTCAAAGAGCTTGTTCATAAGCTGTTCTGACTAAGATGTCTGCCATTGTGTCCGGAGCTCGATGGTAAAACACTGCCAGAAATCCAGATATGGAACCGGCAATGGAGAGTAGACAGGGGTGTGGCGACCATGTCCGATCCCACTGATGTGTCAGACTTCGAGCCATCTGTGAAGACAGGCAAGAAGTCCAGGTACTCAGCACGATGGCTGGCAAAGAGTTGCTGGCACACACAGTCGGGTGTAAAGGCCTTCCCCATCCTGCACAAGGAAAAATCGCAGGAAGAGGAAACAGCGAGCCACGGTAAAAGTGGCTCTGCTGTCAACTGTGCGACGCTATCGAGACTGGTGTTGATGTCTCTGAGGTAGCCTCGGACTCGCAAACCAAAAGAACGAATGGCAGTCGGCCCATTTGTGTAAAGCATTTCCCACTTGGGACTGAAAAACAGTCCCAAGTGGGATGGCCAGGCAGGGATCACAATTCAGATGCATATTGTAGGGACAACTGCTGATGGCGAAGAGATAAAGATGGTTCGTTGGTCTCAACGTAAAGACTCTGGACCGGTGAGGTGCAGAGGATCCCATGCAAACAGGGAGGGCCTGATGATGGAGGGGGTCCAGCACCTTCACCATCGAATCCCAGGCGGAGTCATACACCTAGGATCTGTAGTCCAGTTTCGACCGGACAAGTGTACAGTACAGGTGGAGCAGAGAATATTGGTCAGCTCCCCAGGAGAGACAAGGGAGAACCTTGATGTTGTTCAATGCCCGTGTGCACTTGAACCTGAGATGACATATATGTGCCAAAAAGGTCAATTTCCGCTCAAAGGTGAGACCAAGAAACTTGGTCTCTGCCACAACTAGAATGATGTTACCCCCGAGCCATAACTCGGGATCCAAGCGAAGATTACACTTGTGGCAAAAGTGCATACAAACGGTCTTCTGTGGGGAGAACCAAAACCGTTTGTCGTCACCCAAACCAATAGATTGCTCAGGGCAATTTGCAATTGTCTTGCAATGACCCTCATGCTGGACGAAGAGCAAAAGATGCTAAAATCGTCAACATAGAGGGCATTGCCTACAGATGGAGGAAGTTGTTTAGTAATAGAATTAATCTTCACAGTGAAAAGTGTAACACTCAGAACGCAGCCTTGTGGCACTCCCTGTTCTTGGGGGTATGGCTGCAACAGAGTGTTGCCAACATGGACACAAAAAGAATGTGTCGATAAGAAGTTGGAGATGAAGATCAGCATGTGACCTCTCAAGCCGAAGCTATGGAGGTCATGAAGAATGCCGAATCTTCAAGCCATGTTGTATGCTTTTTCAATGACAAAGAAAATTGGCACCAGGTGCTCTCTACGTAAAAAAGAATTTCTGATAGCCGATTCGAGGCCTATCAGATGGTCAAGAGTTGACCATTGCCTGCGAAAGCCACACTGGGTGTTGGAAAGAAGGTTGTGGTGTTCTAAATACCAGATGAGTCTGGCATTTACCATTCTTTCCAAAACCTTGCACACACAGCTCATCAATGCAATGGGATGATAATTAGAAGGAATCTTGGAATCCTTTCCTGGCTTCGGGAAGGCCAAGACGATGGCCTTCTGCCAGGAGTCCAGAAACTGCTCCTCAAGAAAAATGCGATTGAAAAGATGGAGCAGCCAATTCTTACTCGATGATGAGAGATGTTGGAGCATGGCATAATGGACATTATCCGGCCCAACAGCAGATGCACAAAACGAGTGCAGAGTGAGGTGAAGCTCCTCTGCTGTGAATGGCCTGTTGTAAGGCTCCAGGCCATTCGAGTGGAAGGACAGCGGAGAGCATTCCGCCCTGCCCTTCTGGGCCAGAAACTCGGGGGAGTAAGAAGAAGAAGAAGAGATTGAGAAGAATGACTCCCCCAGAGTGTCGGCAATTGCCTATCCATTGTGCTTCAGGATCGATAACGAGTGGAACATGTAGTTCCCACCCATCTTCCAGACTTTATCACACACGACCTTAGAACTGGTCGTGTGGGTGACAGAAGATGTATATTTGATCCAAGATTCCTTCTGGCTCTGGTGTCAGACGAAACAAGCTTTCGCCCTGGCACATTTGAACTTTTTGAGGTTGGGGGGGGGGGCGTCAGATATCTCCGAAACACCCCCCAAGCCTTGTTCTGAGCTGCGGTGCAATCTGGATTGCAGCACAGTTTCGGAAAACAAGGAAACCGTGTCAAAGTTTGAGAAACTGTTGATGCAGCTGCATCTACGATATAGTCCATTATCTCTGTGACTGCCAAATTGATGGGCTCCTGGCTGACAGAGTGGTCATCGAGCTCAGAGAGCAGTTTGAAACCACCCTAGTCAGCCCGATCGAGCCTCCACCATGAGATGTGTGAAGGGAAGATGCCCCCCACGGGGAGGTGATTGCTTCCGTACGGGTTGACCTTGACCTCCCATGTAAAGAGTGGAAGGATCAAGGAGGAGCAGATGGTAAGTGAAAGTGCAGGTTGGGGAGTGAAAGTAAGTACTGACACCGGTGTTCAACAGGGAGATAGAAGGATCCAGGAGCCACTGCTCCAGGACCCCGCCCCTCCTGTTGGTGTCAGCACTGCCCCATAATGGACTGTGTCCGTTGAAGTCCCCCATGATGAGGAAGGGGGACAGCAGCTGTGAGACATATCATCAAGGTCTTCCTGGAAGACTATGCTTCCAGGTGGAGCAGTTATATGGAGCAGACAGTCAGGGAGAACCCCACGAAAAGGCGGATGGTAAATGCCTCCAAGTTGGTGGTGAGGGGTACAACCTGGAATGAAGAATGGTTGCTCACAAGGATGGCGACACCCCCGCGAGCTGGACCATCTCCATCCCAGTCCCGGCGAACTATTGTAAAGTGCCGGATCATGGGATCTGTGACTGGCTGCAAGTATGTCTCCTGCAGGCACACACAGATGGGCTGGTGTGCCTGAAGGAGGGCCGTGATGTCGTCAAGATTCCTCTGGAATTCACAACAATTCCACTATAGGAGTGTGGCCATCTCAGGACTTAGAAGAGTGGGTGGACGACGAATTCCTATTCAGCTTAACCGCCGCAGAGGATGGTTTAGTGAATAGGGGATGGTCGGTATCTATGATCTCAGAGTCGTCCGAGGGACATGGATCGGTGACCGCCCTTTGTGGTGCAGTGATTTACTTTTTTGGCCCTGGTGGGGGCCCCTTCAGTTTGGAAGGTCTTGCTGTCTAAGGACGGGGAGGAGGAGGACTTCCAGTGGAGGTGGAAGGCTGAGTTGCAGGAATGGAAACCGGGGTTGATGTTGAAGTCGACACCACCCTCGGTTTCACCTGTGTAAGGAGGTACTTTGCTGCAGGTGAGAAAGATTCATTGGGTCGGACACTGATGTCAGTCTGCACCGCAACCAAAGTCATTGGAACGATGGGCTTCCCAATGACTGTACTAACATAGGATACTTTGCCAGGCATGGCGGACGGTGCAGCGAGGTTTCTCACCTCAGCATAAGAGATGTTGTTTAGAACTTTCAATCGTTGAACCTCCTTTTCCTCCTTCCACTTGGGACAGTCACAGGAGTACGCAGGATGCTCGCCATTACAGTTGACACAGCTTGCCTTTTCTGCTGTGCAGTCAGGATCCAGATGATCCTCACTGCCACAGCGAGCACAGGTGGGTTTGCCCCTGCAAGCTGTGTGGGCATGACCGTATATCTCACACTGAAAACAGCGCAGAGTTCGGAATATATGGTCTAACCTCACAATCCAAATAACCTGCCTTGATGGAAGAAGGCAGGCGTGGTGTGTTAAATGCCACAATCAGCACCCGGGTGGGTGCCAATATTCCATCACGGCGTGTCGAAACCCGATGGACCGCTGTTACTCTTTGAGGTGTGAGCTCTGATAGGATTTCCTCCTCAGTGATCACACCCCGAGAGGAATTCAAAGTTTTATGGGGAGTGACTTCGACAGCCACCCCACCAATTTCGTTGACTTTCAGGAGCAATTCGGAGTGTTTTGAACAAGCGGTCTCAACCTGCAAGTCACCAGATCATAAGCGCTTGACGGATTTCAGCTCTCCCGCAAGACTTTTCAAACCTTTGTTGACGAAAAAAGGGGACATGACCCCAAGTACCTCATCACCCATGGAGTGGATGATCAGGAATCTCGGGAACGAAGACACAGACGAAGAAGACGATGGTGTTGATAATGAAGACAAAGAGGAGGATGGGGGCTCATGTCGAGCCCCCTTTGCTGCATTGATTGCATTAATTTCATAATTCTCTCTCATGTTTATGTTTGTGTGGTTCAGTGCCCACTGTCCACACCCTCCACGGAGCCCAACAAGGGGATGCCCAGTCGGGCACAGGGCTACGCAAGCACTATACCCACACAGACAGTGAGCCAAGCACTCAAAAAAAAAATGAAAATAAAAAGATAATGTGCAAAACAAAAACATTCTACACAAAAGGAACAAAGAGTAAAATAAATTGTGAATGACCAAACTGGTCTCACAAAGAAAGGATAATGACAAAAGGAAAATAAGTTGTGAGGAAATTTGCAAACCTGTACCCGGACCGTGGGCAAGGTACTCACCACTCTGCATAGTTGACCCTAGCAGGACCTGCCCACCAGCCAATTACTCCTGGGGGGGGGGGGCACCCCAGGAGCTCCAATTTACCGGAAGCAGAGGCCAAAGCAGTGTATAGCAGAGGCCCCGGAATCTGCTGCCCAACCCTGCAACAGACAGGCTCTCCAATGGCAAGGCAGCCAAAGGGGATCTCGAGAGTCATGAGCTGAGGAGAGAAGACGGGGACCCCCGAGCAACTATCAGGATCCTCCTTTCCTGGGACACAGGTCTCAGCGCATGGCAAACACGCGGGCGAGCATTCAAGGACCCTGTGAAGGTAACCGAGCCAGTGGAACCTTCACAGGGTGGTCCCCTCACTGTGTACAGGAGCTCACACCGAGGGGGGTCAGATAGGAGCCTATCAATTTATACACCACAGTAGAAGTTCTGCGAGGATGGTGGAATCTCAGCAGAAAGACAAAACAAACATCCATGCCTTACCTGGGGTTCAAACTTTTTCTTTTGCTTGAACACAGTTGAAAAAAAGCCTGGCCACAGGATACAATTCAGCTTTTCAGGCCTGGCATGGCAAGGGTTAAAATAATAATTTTTTTAAAGGTATATTTTAAGATTTTAGTGATAGTTTTAATTACATTTTACCCAAATACACTAATTAATATTAAGAAATTGCAAGTTTAAACAAAATTTTTTGTTGCAATTTTAAAATTAAACTATTTTGTGGCCAAGTGGTTAGCCTGTTTGGCTATTGATCTAAGGGACCTGGGTTCGAGCCCCGGGTAAGGCATGGATGTTCGTGTTATTTTTCTACTAAGGTCCTGCCAATCTCACAAACCTTCTACTATGGCATATAAACTGACATGCTCCTGTCAGAACTCAGTGGCAAACAGTTGCTTGAGGGGGTATTTTTTTTTTAATTATTATAGCAGTTATATTGTGCAGCTTCATACTAAAAGGATTCATTCCCAGTTCCAATGCTTCACTTAAACTTTAAATGCTTTAAAATATTTTTCTTCAATTTTCTTTTTTGTATATTTTTCAGTTTTAATTTAAATTATCTCGTTTTTAAAAAAAAATATTTTATGTCACTGTTTTCCTTACAAATAGAGTTTGCTGATCACCAAAAATCTCAGCATATACATTATGTGTTAGTTGCATAAATAATTGAAAATTTTATAAAAAAAAAATGAAATAGAAAAGAGATTTAGACATTATACAAATATTATGAACAATTTATATTAGAAAAATGATTTAGAAAAAAAAAAGGCAAAAAACATTTTTTAATTTTACTGAAATTAAAAAGGAAAAGATGCAGTAAAAATGTGCATTTTTGCTTAAAAAAAGTTAATTTTATCTTTTAAAAAAAAAGTTAATTTTAACTTTTTAACTTTTTAAAAAAAGTTAATTTTAACTTTTTTTAAGTTAATTTTAACTTACTTTTTTTTTCCCTTCAAATTTTTTAGCATTTTATTAATTACAATTAAATGCTCTTTTTTTTTGGTATATAGCATGGCTATTTCCTCTCATTAGTTACTTCAGGATGAAGTTCTAAATTGTGCATTTTATTTTCTGAAAACAATTCAATATTAACTTGGCCACCAGAGTGAGACCTGTGTAAAACTATTTAATTTTACTTCTGCAGGTTTAATTCCTTATTTAGTTCTGTTAACCCTTAACATCTTAAGAAAATGCAATCTTTCTTCTGTAGATTCCAATCTACATCTAGTACTGGATTCATCTAGTTACTGCTGACATCATACACTGAATTGCTGCATGTTTCCATAATGAGGATGCCAGATTCATTGTTCAACTCACAGTCAGGAAGTGAGAGGTCTTTCACGTTTCAATGCTTCTCAGACAGCTTTGATTGCTGTACTGTACAACATATAGATTGCTTCTGAATACAGATTTAACATACAGAAACTCCTCAATGTTACACAAGAACTTCAAATGCATAACAGAACAATTGTAGAAAAATACTAAGCAAAACAAAACATGAGTGTGCAGCAGGCCAATTGTTGAAGAAAGTTGCCAGAAAACATTAATGCTTAACATGCATGCATGCCGGCTTTGTGAGCAGAATTCACTCTGGTGACTAGGTTAATTTTGAGATGTTTTCAGGATAAAACTAGAAGATCACATATCGCCTCTGGTGCATATGAGAATCTTGTTTTCAAAGAGAATGAAGTTTTTCCTTTAGCCACTCTTTCACAGTTTTAATTTGAGAAAGCAGATGATGGGAAAAATGTAAATAGTATACTATTTAGTAATTATACAACATAAAAGTATTCGTCTTTTAATTCTTAAATTTAAAAAGTTGTATTTTCCACACCTCTCTCAGAAAAATGGGTAAATTATTGCTGTCAATGGAATATCTATTGAAAAACTACTACTAAAATTTCAAATTTCTATTATATACATATTATTTTAAAAACACAATAACAATTCTGCCATTTACATATTTAGTGATCTTTAAAGATATATATATTAAAATTACCTAAGTATTTGAAAAATGTGCATTATATTTCATTAGCATCAATCCAACTAAAATAGAGTTTTCTAATTATTACTTTCATTGTTTCCAATGGGAACTTCATGACTTTTCACATTCCACTACCAAAATTTCAAAATTTCTATCATTAATACATCATTGCAATATTTTTTGAAAATTTTGGAATTTTCAACACTTTTCACCATTAGAGGTCGCAATTATAGTGTTCAAAAGATTCTGAAAATGCAAATCGTAATATTTTTTAAATTCCTATCTAACCCAAAAAAGAATTTTTCATTTATCTCTAAAAACAAACAATTACCTGCTAAAACAAAAAAGTTGCGTTTTTTCGCTCACCCTGAATCTAAAGCACCAACTTATTGCGTTAAGTAAAAATTTGAAATTTTGAAAATTTCAACTTTTTCCACTGCTAGAGGGTGCATTTATAGTTTAGAGAGATTCGAAAGTGCATATTATAATATTTCATCAATGCAAACAAAAAAAGTTCAATGTCTACAGATGGACAGACAGACAGACTACAAAATGAAACTATTATCTCGTTTTCTTTGAAAACGAGATAAAAACAACAATTTGAAACCTTATCCTGAAATAACTAATAGATATAATTGGTCGTGGTCCTATAATAAAATAAAGAGTACTTAATTGTGAATTTTTAGAAACTAAAATATATGAAAAAAAACAGCAAACATACTAATTCTAACAGCACTTTTCTAAAACAATGTAGCAAAGAGTAATTTCATTGGATTTGAACCTCATTCTGAAATAACTAATGAACAGAATATAACAAGCAATATCTTAAATGAAAGAACATTTAATTCTACATAATAGCATACAAAGAGATTTTCCTGAAACATTTTAAACAAACAGCAAAAAAATTTAAAATCTGGAAATATAGTTAAAACTCCAGACAATTTTTTCAACTAATTATTTCAAAAATTGTGACATTTAGATATATACATTTTTATGAAATTATGCATATATCTTGTATATGAGAGTACTCTTGTGAGCTTTTCACTATATTTATGTATGCAATTATGTATGCATTTAAGTATGTATATATATATATATAAAATAAAATAAAAATAAAATAAATAAAAATAAATAGTTGTTCTGAATCAGTTGATCTGAATGTTTACAGTCTTGAGCAAGTGTTTCAGTTTAATTATCTTGGGAGTTGTTTAACAGATACTGGCGATGTGCGGCATGAGACATAGAGAAGAATAGGGATTGCTGCTGGGAGTTTTAGATATCTATGGAGAGAGTGAAGAAACAGGCATATACACCTAAAGACTAAAATTAGACTGTATAATAATTTGGTTCTTTCTAGAGTTAATTACGGTAGTGAAATGTGGACCCTTTGTAAGCAAGGTAACAGGAAATTTGATGTTTTTGATTCTAGATGCTTATGCAGTATCTTGGGCATTAGGTGGTTCAACTTTATGATGAGGTTAGGCAATGGAGTTGACAACCTCCTTTGAGCAGCATATTGTGCAAAGAGGGATTATATTGGTTTGGCCATGTTGCCCATATGCATAACTATGAATAGGGTTATGAACAGTGTGCCTAAAGGCCTCAGAAAGAGGGGGAGACCTAGGATGCAGTGGACAGACAATGTCAAACAGGACCTGGTTAGAGTTGTACTACAGTGGTCAGGTGTGGTAGATGTAGCTCAGGATACATGTGTTTGGAGAACTATATTGAATAATCTGGTTGGACCTCCATAGCCCATGGCTGATTGAGGATGACAACAAAGAAATAGTTGAATGGCAACAGTTCAAAGAATGATTTGCATGAAATTTTAGTTTGGAATCATTACCAGAAGGAAGAAAACAACTAAAACACTCCAGTGTGAAAAATGAGGTCACATAAATGGCTGCCACAACAGCATAATATTTTTAAACTTTACAGAATGTCTAAATAATCAGGTATCTTTTTTATTACCAAACCTGTGATACTTTATTACTCATTTAATTCATATATTTTCAGGATTAATTAAAAAAATTTGAAAAAAGAATTTCTATGGAAAAAAAACGGAAATTTGGAGCATATTCTCTTGGAAACTATATTTTTACTTGAAATAATTAGCTGAAAAAATAGACTTTGCCCTGAGTTGGGTTTGAACCCATGTCTCCCAGAAACATGCCATGTTTCTGGGAGTGATATATATGATAATCACTACAAATTCTCTATTAGAAACACACCCAGTATGTTCACACCTGCAGTGAACATATGCATGTGTTCAGTCACCTTCAATAGTCAAGTAGTGACGACTTAGTTTATGCCTTTATTCTGCTGTACCATACATACATTATTGAATGGTTCTGATTCCCAGTAGTTTGGGCAATTTATAACTCTAGTAGCAATACTTTCCAATTTTTAATGTAAATATACAGGGTGAATCTGAAAAAGTGGGCAAAACTTTACGGGGTGGTAGAACGCAGCTATACGAGCAATATTTGTCATAGAATGTATGGTCGGAACGCAAGCGGTGAGAAGTTAAAAGGTAGTTTTCCACTGTCACATTTAAAGAATGAACACAAGAAGGAGAGGAGATACTTCAGAAAACATTTTATAAACAGGAATGTAATTGAGGTACATGCTCAAAGAAATTGCTCAAAAGAGCTGCCGCCAGCTGTAATGCAGGCTTCACACCTGCGGGATAGGGACCGACGCACATTTTTTGGGTGCGAGGACCGACCCTTTTATACCATTTCCAACACCACCTAGTGGCTCGCCGTTTGGTTCTCCCCATACTTTCTATGACGAATATTGCTCGTATAGCTGCATTCTACCACCCCGTAAAGTTTTGCCCACTTTTTCAGATTCACCCTGTATTTATTTTATCACTACTGGAAATTGCATCATCCAGTAACTACTCACATCAGCTTTCAATCAATATTTTAGGAGATTTTCGTTTTTAAAGACTTTTTTTTACTCTACTGGTTCTAAAATTTTTTTTTATTGCTTCTCAAATTGATATTGTAATTATAAACAATATTAATTTAAAATGATTGAAAATGAAACTGCTAGTAATCTATAAAGGTATTAAAATGATTGAAAATGAAACTGCTAGTAATCTATAAAGGTGGATGTTAGAAGAATATTAGGATTACTCTAAATGCGATTTTCAAAAGGTAGGAACTTTACTTATCAGTTCTTAATTATATTTCAACCAAATAAACTAAAGGAATCTTAATTATATTTGAACCAAAAAAACTAATTAAAGTCAGGAAAATAATTTCTCCCTTAATTTTAGAATTAAACTTTTCTGTAGCAGTTATGCAGCTCCATAATAAAGCAACTCATTCTCAAATTCAGTGCTTCGGTTAAACTTTAAAGCTTTGAAACATTTTTACCAAAAATTTTTCACAGTTCTTGATCACTTTTAAGATATATTTTTCAATTTTTATTTAAATTATTTTGTTTTCAAAGCAAAATGATTTTTTATGACACTGGTTTTCTTAAGCTTCGAGTTTGCTAATCATCAAAAGTCAGAATATGCATTATGTGTTATATGCATAAATAACTAAAAAATTTAGAAAAAACGAAATAATAAAAGATTTAAGCATTAATCAAAATATTATGAACTGTTTATATTAGAATAATAAAATAATATAGAAAAATGGGGAAAACATATATATATATATTTTCAAAATTTTACTAAAGATAAAGTGGAAAAAACACAGTAAAATTTTGCAATGTTTGAAAAAAAAATGCTTAAGAATTTAACTTACCATTTTTTCTTCAAATTTTTGCCATTTTATTAAACAAAATTAAATGCTCCATCTTTTGGTATATAACATGACATATTTCCATCTATTAGTTACTTCAGGATGAGTTTCTAAGCTGTTTATTTTATTTTCTGAAAACACTAAAAAAAATCTGGCCACCACAATTAGTTCAGTTTTAGAAACCTGACACTGTAAGGGTTAATAAAATCAATTGAACACCAAAACAATTTAAATTGCAAGACTCAAAATGAATAATTAGATGTAAAATATTTGGAATATTAACTTCTTTACTGAAAAGAGTATTCAATACTTTAAAAAAATGCAATCTAAAAGTAACCAAAAATGTGATGTGAATGCAGTGGCACAGCTGTTTGTAGAGGGGAGGATGAAAAATTCTGCTAATGTAAATCGATGAAGAAAAGTTTTCTTTAAGAAACATACTTCCCCAAGTGATGTTAACCCACCACACCTTGGATATGCTCTGTATTGATGCAATCAAAATCAATTTTACTGCTGTAAATATCATTTTATGCTCAGTGAACATTTCAATACAATACATATCTTATTATAGGATGCATTGCAAATCTTTCACATCTACAATAACTGAAATAGTATATCTTGAAGAATGTCTACATGTGAAAAACAGACTAAAATACTAATAGTCTTTAATAGTTACATTCAAAACTATTTCATTAATTTATAAAAATGATGAGTTAATTTAGACTTGCATCAGAGTAGAAATTTGTGAATAATGTTTAATAAAAAAATTTTCTTGCATATTTTCTCTTTATGTTCACAATTGCAATACATCCTTCAAAATCTTCCATATATTATCTCCTAAAGGCAATAACTGTCATTTGAACATTATAGTCAATGCTTCAAATCAGTTATTATAACTACAAACAATATTAATTCGTTTGACAACACAGCAATTCTGGAAAAATTACAAAATTGCAGGAACTAAGCAAAACTCAAGAAGCAAAGCCAAGGAAATAAGTGCAACAATATAGCATGGCTAATATGTAGCAAAGTTCAACTTACTGACTTTACTAGAATTATCACTTCCTTGGCCAGCTTTTGGTTGTGAAAAAGTGAAAGAGAAATAATAACAAGAACTTAAAAACATGAGAAAAGAATGAATATTATTTTTAGTGTTTCTTTTATAAATGATGTTTTTAAAATTACAACACTAATACATAAATTAAAATAATTATGTATCTAAGCAAGTTATTTAAATTTCACATAATGACAGATTATTCCTAAGGTTTGAAAGTATGTGTAGACGACTGATACACTTAACTTCACAGAAGTTCAGCTGTCATTCACATTCCGTTTAACTGTAATGCACAAAGTGTTTTAAAATGCACAGATTAAATTAGAATCATTATTTAATCCCAGAAGTTATAAAACATTTAAATCCTGCAAAGTTTGAACAGATAACTTAATAATTCATGTTCACCTTCTTTACGAACTTACCTTTATATTTTTTAATTACCAGATACAAGGTTTCATTGCAGGGATAACTGATCAATTATTACTCAATATTTTTGACTAATTTATTCTGGTAATTTATATCACAGGAAAATTAATGGATTTGTACTGTTTAAGCCATTACAATATAATTTCATGAAGTGCAGAATATTAATATCTTCCTCTTTATTAGAAGCTGTTCTTACTTCTAATCCAACAAATAAAATCCTTACCCCTTGTTTGGGGCATTGCTGTAAGTAGCCACATTGGTGTCTCAAATCAAATGTACAAAAAAATGTCAGCCCATTAATAAAAATAATTTAACAATATTTAAAAAAAATAGAAGTAGAGTTTACTAAAGAATCAACTTCACTCAAGTGATTGTAATAGCTTTGCATTTATGCCAATTGCTTATTGCAACACTGGTCACTTTTATAGACACATTTGCATCATCAGAAATAAAATGAAAGGCATTGGCATGGTTAAGTTTTTTAAAAAATATTAAATGTAAATAAAATTTCATAATAATATTTGTCTACCATTTAACACTGTACATATTCATAATGTGGTAGTGTAATAGCAAAGTTCAACTTACTGGCTTTACTAGAATTATCACTTCCGTTTGCACCTTTTGTTCCAAGGAATATTGGCAATCATATTACAATGCAAAAAGATTCTGAACTAGAAAGTTCAATCACCTCTAATAAACAATGAGTGCCCGTTTTTAAAGATAAAAAAATTGACATTTTTCAAATTAGCACCCTCTAACAAGGAAAATTAAAACTAACAGAAGATCCAAAAAATGTAAATAGTAATTTTTTTAGTACCTATCCTACTCGGAAAGAAATTTAGTAGTCTTAACAAACAGCATTACAGATAGAATAATTAATGTTCAAAGTAACAGTTGCAAGCTGATATGAGTCTTTGGCTTGATAGCATGGTTGAAAAAGTAGAGAAAGCAGCTAGATAGCTCAACAAGAGATATCAACTTCTATCTTACCTTGAGTCGAGATTTATTCATCCATCATCCCATAACACCAAAGACTGCTCACCTGACAGTAAATGTTTCGTGTGCATAAAAAAAAAACTAGCATATAGGGATAGTGGAATAAAAATTATAAGATTATTGAAGATAAGGATTCTGTCAATACAAGGTACACTGAACATTTCAGAAATGTTCTGAAAATGTGGTTAATTATACTTTATATGTTTAACAATATGGTTAATTATACTCCCATTGTTTATAATGAAGATATATTATTGGCTTTAATGATGTCCTTTTATCACAATCTCACTTGTTCTTGCTATCTCCAAATCAAAACTACACAAATCTACAGGGGTAGATGAAATTACTAATGAAATGCCTAGGCCTGGAATTGGTTCTACTTTTGAATAGATTTTTGAAATTTTGAGTATTTTTTTATATAAATTGTTGTTATTAAAGATTTTTAAAAAGGCATTTTATCTGTACTTTAAAAAAAGGAGATTGCAGTTCTTGCAACAGTTACAAGGCTTCAGTCTATTTTCTGTTCCAGGTAGAATTCTTTGCATTATTGTACTTAATAGAATTAAATGTTTTGTTGATGGATACCTTTGGGGTGAACAGTATGGGTTTCAAAGGTGGAATATATTACATAGATCAAATCTTTTCACTTGGATTTTGAAAAAAGTAAGTTTCAAAAATTTGTGTTTTTAGCTTCATATAGCATAGCATTCTAGCTTCACAGAAGTTCAAAAAGGATTTTGACTCTGTTGATCATCATAATTTGCAATTGATAGATTGTATGCTAAATTTAAAAAGTTGATTAGCATAATGATGGTTCTCTATAATAACACTGAGTCATATGGGAGAGTTGGTAAATCATGCAACAACTGATTTAATATTACAACTAGAGTTTGATAAAGGTGCATTTTGTCTCCTTTTCTCCTTAGTTCAAAGCTATTTTCTCTTTAGTGGACAAGGTTAAAGAGGGCCTTGTTAGAATGGCCTATCATGGCCAAATGTTGCAGCTGTTGTATAAGACAGATGTATTGGGAGAACCAAATTAGTTTGGTTGGATCTTCATAACCCATGGCTGCATGATGATTTTGTACACTTTGATGGATGGATGGATGGATGTTCATTCATTTATTCACCCACTATGAAGTAAGAGTTTAATGTAAAAAGTAGTCTTTGATGTTATGGAATGATCATTGAATAAATCTTGCCACTAGTTAAGATAGAAGTTGATATCATGTCTATATAAAAAGTAAGGAGGGCAATATTTAGCAATGCTGTTGATATACAGAATAGAGATAGGCAAGTATGGAGATTATTGTTAATATATGACAATATAGCGTGCCAGATATAGTAGTTGGATATAGGAAATATTGCAGTTTAAATATTGAAAATAAAGGTTAATTAAATGCAGATACAACATGAAATAAATATGGGTATGATTCATTTTACTGTGTATTGAGAAGAAGAAAAGTGAGATGATATGTTGTTTTGGGTTTATTACCACTGAACAGCACTATTTTACCCATAATGGGCTAAATGACCAGGTCATGAGGACCCCAAAGGCTCAGAGAAGGTTGGGGGAAGGGACTCACTAAAACAATGTTAGGAGACAGATGGTAGCCTCCCAATCAAGGCCATCCAACATGTTCTTTAATGTCCACAGGTTATGGCTCTCCTGCATACAGAGCCATGGCTTAACATCCCATCTGATGAATGGTGGCCTTTCCAAGCCCATTAGGGAATGATATTTAAAAGCAGTCACAAATGTAAGAATGGATGAAACAGAGATTAAAATCTATAATGGCTATATGATACAACAATGTGAAGTATGCTATTCCGTTTTTTCCCCATGTGTTAATCATCTTGTATATATTATAGAGCATTTGTTTTTATATTTACAATGTATATAGTTTTTAATCTAGCTTTATCCTATAATTACAAATATTGGTATAACTCATATGCTTATGTCTACCTTTATTTCCTTATTCCTATTAAAATTGAATTTTAACTTCATCTGCAAAAAGCATTGGATTGGATTGTTTTACCTCTGAGCGGCACTTTTTTGCACACCATGGGCTAAATGGCCAGGTCACATGAACCCCGAAGGCTCAGAGAAGGTTGGGGGAGGGGACCCACTGGAACAGCTGTTGGGAGACAGATGGTAGCCTCCCGTCAAGGCCATCCAGCGTGTTCTTTAACGTGCACAGGGTATGGCTCTCCCGCACACGGGGCCACGGCTTAACGTCCCATCCGACGGACGGCGGCCTTTCCAAGCCCATCGGTGTCCCCTACTGACCATGGGCAGGGCGGGGAATTTTGCGGAGATAAATCTCAACGCTGACCCAGCTGGGACTCGAACCTGGGAACTACAGATTACGAGCCTGGCGCGCTACCGACTGAGCCACCCCCGCCCCATGCAAAAAGCAAAAATGTGACTTTTCTACTTATCTTCCTATTGCTTTTTGCTCATCATTTGTCAGTTTGTGTTTCTAAAAAGTTTCTTCAACGTATCCTTCGAATGTGAAGGAAAACCTTATTGATTTATATTCTAAATGAAAGTTTATGATGCAGGTTATGTCACATGATATAAAAAAATT
Source organism: Ryuthela nishihirai (assembly GCA_038380435.1). NCBI lineage: Eukaryota > Metazoa > Arthropoda > Arachnida > Araneae > Heptathelidae > Ryuthela > Ryuthela nishihirai. Next base: position 12,914,677 of record JAWZYU010000020.1, on the reverse strand, counting down.
TATCCTACTTTTTTCTCCCTAAAATAAGGTTAAACCTGAAAACAATTGTTTTGCTTTATTTTTGGTACAAAATGGCTGAAAGTAACAGGCTGTGAGTTAAATGAAAGCTTGTAACATAGGGAGTATCATCATCATCATCCTCAAGCAGTCATGGGCTACGGAGGTCCAAACAGACCCCGCAGTTTAATTCTCCAAGCAAGTCTATCCTGAGCTATATCTACTGCATCCGGCCACTGCACACCAATTCTAACAAGGTCCTGTTTGACATTGTCTGCCCACCGCATCCTAGGTCTCCCCCTCCTTCTGAGGCCTCTAGGCACACTGTTCATAACCCTATTCGCCAATCTATAATTATCCATACGGGCAACATGGCCAAACCAACGGAGTCTCTCTCTGCACAATATGCTGCTTAAAGGAGGTTGCAGACTCCTTTGCCTAACCTCATCATTAGTTACAAAGTTAAACCACCTAATACCCAAGATACTGCGTAAGCATCTGGAACAAAAGCATCTAGTTTGCTGTTATCTTGTTTACACAGCGTCCAAGTTTCACTACCATAACTAACCCTAGAAAGAACCAAACTATTATACAGTCCAATTTTAGTCTTTAGGTGTATACGCCGATTTCTCCACAATCTCCATAGATTCTTAAAAGTCTCGGCAGCAATACCTATTCGTCTGTCAATCTCATGCCGCACATCACCAGTATCTGTTACATAGCTCCCAAGGTAATTAAACTGTGACACCTGCTCAACACTGCAACCATTCAGATTAACTGAATCACAACCTGCCTGACCAATTTTCATCACTTTAGTTTTCTCTCTGTTTATAACCAAACCTACTCTACTACCAGTCTCATCAACAGCTCGAATGAAAGAGTTCATCTCATCAACATCATTTGCCAAAAGGGCTAAATCATCAGCATAATCTAAATCAGAAATTTTCGTATCTCTAGCCCATTTAAGGCCAAAATCTTTCCCTTGCAGTGAATTTCGCATAACATAATCAACAACGAAACTAAAGAGAAAAGGAGACAAAATGCACTCTTGTCGAACACCAGACGTAATGCTAAACCAATTGCTACAAGACTTACCAACTCTCACACATGACTCAGTGTTATTATAGAGAGCTTTCATTATGTTAACTAACTTGTCCGGTATACCATATGATCTCACAATCAACCACAAATTATGACGATCAACAGAGTCGAAAGCCTTTTTGAAATCAACAAAGCTAGCAACCAAAGGTTTCTGAAACTCTAAACATTTCTCAAGAATCTGCCTAAGTGAAAATATCTGATCTACACATCCCCTACCACTTCTGAATCCACATTGCTCATCACGCAATTGACTGTCAACCAGATTCTTAATTCTATTAAGCACAATCATGGAAAGAACTTTACCTGGAACAGAGAGTAGGCTGATACCCCTATAGTTATCACAAGAACTGCGATCACCTTTTTTGAAAATAGGGATAACAATAGCTCTGGTAAAATCCTTAGGAACCATGCCTTTATCATAAAAGATATTCAGAATTTCAGTCATCCAAGTGGTAACCGAAACATTCCCAGCTCTGAGCATTTCCATAGTAATTTCATCTACCCCTGGGGATTTATGAAGTTTAAGTTTAGAAACAGCCAAAATAACTTCAGATTGTGTTATAGGGCCAACATTAAAGCTGCCAATGCATCTATCATCATTACAAACAATGGGAGTAGAACTAACCACATTGTTTAGAACATCACTGAAATGCTCAGCCCACCTAGCCATGACAGAATCCTCACCTTCTACAACCTTACCTAGTTTATCCTGCAATCCATGTATGCCTGTCCACTTTCTACCACATAAAACATTAACTATCTGATACAGCTCTCTGCTGTTGTGCTGCCTAACTGCTTCCTCAGCTTTGTCAGCCAAGCCATCAAGCAAAAGATTCTTATCAGTAGTTAACTGATCCTTTACACGTTTATTAAGCTCTCTGCAATCCTTTCTATTAGGACTAGTAGGGTACTGATTAAGGACATTCCTGCAGTTCCTTCTTTCTGAAATAAGCTCAAGTGCCTTATCACTTAAATAATTCTGCCTCCTCTGCTCCTTTTTTCCTAAAAGAGTACTGTTAGTTTCGAAAAAAGCCTGTTTAAAATGGCCCCATTCTTCCTCAACTTCAGTATTAAGCAAACCATGACTGTCATAATGATTAAGTAACCTATCATGGTAAGCTTTAGCTATAACTGGGTCTTTCAGAGCTTCAGTATTAAAGGTAAATATTTTAACCCTGGCACAACACTTTTTAAGTTTAAGTTGCAAGACACTTTGAACAAGGTAATGGTCAGATCCAATTTCAGCTCCCCTATATGTCCTGGTATTTCTAACAGAACTAGCCCATTTGCTGTTAATTAATATATAATCAATGATATTCCTATGCAGCCCATCAGGTGAAACCCATGTGTATTTATGTATGTCACGGTGTTTGTAATATGTGTTAGTTATTCTGAAACCATTGAGTTTACTTACCTGTAGGAGACGTTGCCCATTGTCATTGCAGCTACCAATACCAAAAGGGCATATTACTCCTCCCCAAAGGTCAGAGTTGGTACCAACTTTGGCATTGAAGTCACCTAGAACAAGGGTAATATCTCCTTTCTTGACAGAATTCAAAATATCCTGAAGTTGTTCGTAAAACCTATCCTTCTCATCCTCAGTGGGGGCATAACAGCAGATAACATTCAAGTCTTTAATGCTTGTCTGAAATTTTGCTGTAAGAAACCTTTCATTAATGCACTCATATCCTTGAAGAGCATCACTATCATGTCTGCTGAGCAGCAGACCCACGCCTTAGTGATGCTTTCCATCCTCCCTCCCTGTAAAGAGAAATTTAAAGTTATTTTTAAGCATCTCACCTTTACCTGTCCATCTGGTCTCTTGCAAGCCTAGAATATCTAGGTTATAGCGCTGGAATTCCTGCATGAGGACATCAAGAGAATAATCTCTATGTAATGTCCTCACATTCCAGCAGAGAGAAAATGATTAGTAGGATTTTTAAAGAAATTAGGTTTAGTGAGATTGGTAGGTTCAACAATATCAAACAGCCCCCTGATTGCAGGCATGGGGCAAAGACCTGTTCCTTCTCTGCTAAAGGCTGAAGTCACCGATGCTGGTAGGAACTTCAGGCACCACCTTTTCAAGTGGACTTTTTCAAGAACCATATGGCCTGCCTGAGACACATTACTCCAGTTTAGGCTTGACGATGCCCAACTAGCTAAGTAAGGTTCAGGTACCTGTGATGGCCTCTGATTAGGATTATCCACCAGCTGATATAAGGTATCCCATGCCTCTGTTCACTTACAGCTGGCAACCCAGAAGCAAACAGAAAACATAGCAGCAGACTCTCCCTCAACAGAGGCCCACCAGTACAGCAAGCCCAGGATCAATAATCAAGCTCAAATCCATAAACAAGTCCAGTCTAGTAGGTATAAATGGTCAGCATCAGGACCCTGTGAAGTTGACCACTCCTCAGCAGGGTTGAAAAAAAGAAAAAAGTGGCCGTAGATGACCAGATCAGTAGGCTATACTGAACTAGCAGCCCTCCCCTTCCGTTCCCTTCCAAAAGAGAGTATCTCTTTTGAAAGGTACTAACGGCCTGCACCACGAGAAGGCGGGGTCGGACATTAGGTGTTAGACCTGGCCGGTTCTGTGCATCATCACTAGGGATTGGTACACAGCTCTCCTTCCAGTTTACGCCTAGCTACCATTTACAGGTCGGGTTATAAAAATTCCTCCATGCTTTCTTCCTCCCCAAAAAAACAAGAATACATGTGAAAATCATCTTGTATATATTATAAAGCATTTGCTTTTATATTTTACAATATATATATAGTTTTTAATCTAGCTTTATCCTATAATTACAAATATTGGTATAACTCATGTGCTTATGTGTACCTTTATTTCCTTATTCCTATTAAAATTGAATTTTAACTTCATTTGTTCCCATATTTTTGGTGTGAATTTACAAAGTCAAACTTCCTTTGAAACAAACTAGTAAGAAAATAATATACCGATGAAACTTACCATCAGCATCAATACCTTCAGCTCGAAGCATAGCTTTCAAACGTTCAATTTCATCCTTAAGCTCTCGGATTAATTTAGCATTAGCATCTTCATTAACCACAGCTTTACAAACTATCTGTTTTGCTCGATCAGCATACCTTTGAAAAGAAAGCATGAAATTTAATTTTATACAATAGAAATATATTTAAGTTTTTATATTATGACATGTAATCAATAACAAATATAAGAGCCAGTCTATCTCAAATCATGCAGAGTGTCAAGTGACCCTTGCAGATATTATTGGAAAAAGCATATGTGAAAATACTCTCATAAGAATATTGGAATGACATTTGCTTTTGATAAACAAAATTCTTCAAAAGCTATGGCCACTAGAAAATAATGGATCCAAAATGGCATGTATTATAAGAACACTCTGGCATGAATCTGGAGAGATGTGGGTTCATGTCCCGCAAAATTGGAAAAATCATTTTTGTCCACAAAAACTATTTATCTACTGCATTTTAATATTAAAAAACTAATAAATTACCACTTTGAAGTCGATTCAAATATTAGAAGAGATTTTGATAGGTGGCTGGCAGCTCAGCTACCTGATAGTATCTGACATGTTATCAGGAGTTCGTGAGTTCGTATCCCACCCGGCTCAAGACAATTTTTCTTCTAAAAATTTGAATCAACTTCAAAGTGGTAATTTATTAGTAGATACCAAATATGTTGAATTTATTTCATTATTTAAATATTAAAAAAACTTATTTATTCAAACTTTTCATATTTTTTTATTTAAAAGACTATATAACTTTAAAAATTATTTTGTCAAATTTAGGCAGCACTTTTAAAAAAATATACTGTTAAAATAATTTAAAATTCTCTGTCATTGAGCAATTTTAAATTTTTCTGAGCAAGAAGGTCTTTTTAATTGTAAATTATACTGGTTGGTTGCTAAAACAGTAATATCTCCACATAAAATGTTACACATCAATATAAGAACTTTTAGTATTTCAAAAAAATTCTAAACATTGAAAATATGAGAAAAACTTGAAAAAGTGGCATATTTTCAAAAACCATTAAAAAAAAACCCTAACCAAAAAATCTGACACTTTTGCAAATTAAAGACAAACACGAATTAAATAACCATGGAAAGAAAACTTTGATACATTATAGTTTAACACTATTTTTTTTGGTCTTTGAACTTTCATTGAACACAGTCATCTCTCCACACAAAATGTTACACTTCAATTGTAAGAAATACTAGTCTTCAAAAAAAAAAAAATTAGGAAATATTAAAAATATGCAAAAACTTGAAAAAGTGGCATGTTTTAAAAATCACTAAAAAAATATTCTAACAATCTGAAACATTTTTAAATTAACGATAATAATTTAAGTTAAATGTGAAAAGAAACTTTGATGTATTGTATGTGAACTTTTCAGTCTTTTAAATATTTTAATAGCTTCATTTTCCTTACTGCAGCATTATGAAAGAAATGCACTGAATTTTAATAAAATGCTCTGCTATCAAACTTATATAATAGTCCCTTTGTTTGTTTCACTATAATTGCTTCATCTATCGATGTTACACTGTGTCTTGCAGAATAGTGTAATAGTTGGAATAATAGGAAGACTAAACAACATTTCAGAACTTTATATTTACTATATTTTGTACACTAATCATGGAGATGGATAAAAATTAACAGATGAGATGATTATTAAACAGTGTAACAGAATATATAAACAAAGTGATTGATTTTATCCCAACTATTAGGACTTCTTCAGACATACAGTGATTAGAAATTAACTTATAAAAGTAGGCAAAATTTCAAAGTTCCGAGTCTTGCTTCAAATTGTAGTTGTGCAGAGATGCGATGCACGAGTCATATATTATTCTGATACGACTGTGTATAATAACACTGAATCATGTATGAGAGTTGGTAATGTTTGTAGCAATGGATTTAGCAATGCTAGTGGCAGAGTGGTTAGCACGCTTGGCTACTGATCTAAGGGACCTGGGTTCGAGCCCCGGATAAGGCATGGCTGTGTGTCGTTTTTCTGCTGAGGTCCTGCCATCCTCTCAGACCTTCTGCTATGGCATATAAACTGATAGGCTCCTGTCAGACCTCTGTGGCAAGCAGCTGCTTGAGGGGGTACTTATTTATTTTTTTTTATTTTTTAGTGGAGATAGATAAAGGTGCATTTTGTCAACTTTTCTCTTTAGTTTGGTTATTTGTTATATTATGTGAAATTCTCTGCAAGGAGAGGATTTTAGTGTTAAATGGTCTAGAGCAGTGGTTCTCAAACTTTTATGCTTCACATACCCTGGAAATGTGTATGTAACTCGTGCACCCCTTGCATATATAGATAAAACTATAGTTATAGTATAACAATGGGAATAAAATAAAACACCGACTTTGTTACTAGATCTAGCGCCTTTTGAGCTCTCACGGCATACCCCAAAAATTCTACCACATACTCCACATTGAGAACCCCTAGTCTAAAGATTAGAAAATTTCTGATTTAGATTATGTGAATGATTTGGTGCTATTAGCTAATGATGTATTTGGGTTGTTTTACCTCTGAGCTCTGAGCCAATGATGTTGTAAGATGAATTTTTTTTTTCATCGGGGTGGTTGATGAGATTGGTAATAGTATAGGTTTGGTGATAAACAGAGAGAAAACTAAAGGGATGAAAACTGGTCAGGCAGATGGTGATTCAGATGCTTTAAACAGTTGTGATCTTGAGCAAGTATCTCAGTTTATGTGAGGTATGAGATAAACTGTGACAGAGGGATTACTGCTGGAACTTTTAAGAATCTATGGACAGTGGAAAAATAGATGTATACACCTGAAGACTAAAATTAGGCTTTATAATTGTTTGGTTCTTTTTAGGGTTAGTTATGGTAGTGAAAACTGAACCCTTTGTAAACAAGATAACAGGAAACTTGCTGACGTTGATTCTAGATACTTACACAGTATCTTGGGCATTAGGTGGATTGACTTTGTCAGTGGTGAGGTTAAAAGGAGCCATCAACCTCCTTGAGCAGCATATTGTTCAAAGAGAGACTGTACTAATTTGGCCTTATTGTCCATATGATTAGCAAATAGGGTTATGAATAGTGTGCTTAAATGGCCTCAGGGAAAGGAGAGTCCTAGGATATGGTGGGCAGGCAATATCAAACAAGACCTTTCTAGGATTTTCCTACAGTGGATAAATGCAGCAGCTGTGTAGCTCAGGACAGACATGTTTGAAGAACAAAACTGCACAGTCTGGTTGGACCTATGTAGATCATAGCTGCAAGGAGAAGAGTGAGTGAGTGGGTATCTGTCTCTCTCTCTGTGTTAGTAGCAATTTGTTATGCCATGTAAGAAGACATGAGGAAGATTTTTTCATCTACTCTGCTACATATCTACTCACAGATTCTTCAACAATTAAAGGAACCACATAAAATACTTGAAACTAAAACACTTACCTAAGTGTACTAAGTGTTTCATCATAATTTATATCTGCAGGACTAATAGCAGCAATCATTGCTGTTTTTGAATTTCCACCTAGAAATGCAATATTACTATATATAAAAAACGTAACTTTTTTTGCATATTAATACATATATATATAGTTTTTATTTAAATTTTAACATATGCATAACAATACTGTTAAAAACTATTGAATGCTTCACTATATCATAATATTTGACTCAATTGAGTTACATATATCTTAGTGCTAATACAGCTCTATATATTAATATTTCTTTGGTTCATTGATCAATAGACATATTATATTTTTGTCTAGAGAAAAACTACTATAGCCTTAACTGCTGTTAAATGATGCAAAAAGTTCAAAATGTTATATACCCTTCTGATGTTATTCTTAAATACCTAGTGCACTAAAATATTTCATTCTTGATGTTAGGGGTTGAAGTTATGTTGCATGATGTATAAGTTCACCACAGGAGCCACCAGTTTTACAATGAGTTTGTACTTGATGGTTGTTGCAAAAAGAAGTTAGTAAATGCCACTGTAGTTGTCTGAGACATGGCACTCTTCTGACATGTGATGTCAATTTTGCATTCTTTAGGTTGTGTATCTGGTACACTCATTAATGTTAGTGAAATTGGTTACCAGTCTTTCAAAACTCAATGTACTGAGTAGGTAAATTTTTATCTGTCTTCGATGATTTATGCTGTAAATCACATTAATAACATTGCAGTTGGTGTAGATGACTAAGTTCTACTCTTTTATTATGTAACTTTTACTTCTTCAAAGTTGAGCCACTTTTGGGTAATTCGTATGGTTAACATTCTTGAACATGTGACTTTGGTCGTTAAATTAAACGATAAACTAAGACCATTAACTAAAATGATGGCAATGATTTGTCACACATATAAAGGGTGTCAACAGGCAGTTGACTGAGTGCTGCAGCCAGCTTAAATAGTGGCATCCCTCTGGCAGTGTTGTGAGGAGTTAGGTCTGCTCATGTAAGTGAAAGCTATTTGCAAATGGCAGGAGTGTGTGAAGCCAGTGTTGTAAATAGTGCATTTAAATTAATAACTAGGCTTTATAAATAATTAAGCTGGTATTTAGTTGTGGGTGGATTTAAGATATTAAATGGTAGGGTAGTTATTTCTAATTTATTATCTATTATAGCTTGTGCTAAAGCTCTAGTAGGTTTTTAATAATTTATATCTCACTGATGTTCTTTTATGTGTTCTTCTATTTCACGATATGCTCTGCCCACATATCCATTCTTGCCTTCTAGTTTATTTCAGGGGACATTTATTTCTATACTTATATTTATCACATGGATGGTAGTTTATCTCTATCAGGGATTTTATATTGCAGGCAATTGTAAATGGTACTAATGGGCTGAATTTAATAAGTATAATTTTTATTGCATAGGAGAAGCCTTTTATGGTATAGTGAATTGAAGGGTTGTTATTTGAGGGTTGTTACATTAGGTTGTGTGTGAAATTGTGAGTTGGCTTACTATGAAATTTTCATGTGCAATCTATATTCTACTTATAGTTCGAGTATTTAAAGTTCTCAGTTATATACTCACAAGAAGGTTGCATTTAGATGGTATATCATGCAATAGACATCTCGCAAAAGCAGGCTGGTACACTCGATACACTTGGTGGAGAAACGCAGTCCTCTTATTTGTGGTGCACATGTTGATGTTGAATTCTTGTTGTCTTAAATCCTTGCTGTTGACTCATATTACAGTTGGGCCATTATTCTATTTTCAGGATCATTAATCACTGATGGTCAAGTTGTTACTCAAGTTCATGGAAAATCCATTAAGATATGGAAAACGTTTTCCATATCTTATGGATTTTTGCATACTATTAATACTAAAACCGTGTAAGTTAACAGTACCAAGCACTATTAACAATACCATAAAAATGTTAACAATAAATGACCACAATAAAATAACTCCTTCTGGGGAAATATACTTAATTCAATTAGATGGCTCTTCCAATATCTTGGGAAATAAAAATAAATATATAGGAAGTACATATAGGACAATAGAAGAAAGAATTTCTGAACACCAACAAGATATTCAGCATGAACACGGTCATACAGTGCTACCTCAAACCATTATTCAAAACCAATTAACTATAAATAAACTATAAAAAAAATTGCCTCCCCAGCTACAAAATTTCAGTAAAATTTTATGGAGAATCTGTTGATAAATTTGCATCATGAAACATTATGTAACATAGACGTGACCTCCCTGCCGGCTGCATGGAACATTCTCATGCATAATTACCAGCTAGGAAATATCATTCACCACTAGAGGGCCAGCCTTATATATAGCTCACTCACTTCAGTTCGTTGGTGCCTGACGAAGACATAAGATATGTTGAAACATATAGCAGTGGGGAAAGTAGTTTTTAACTGTTAATATGATTTTAAATGCTAATTTAAATGTATTAAGTTGAAACTTCAACCTATTTTTAATTCAAATGCCTTTAAAATTTTGAAATGTGCTCTTAAATTAAATCTGCTTTAAGTAAGTTCTGCTACTGATAATCTATCAAGAAGTTGCAAACTTAAAACCTGGTCTTGAGTAACAATTTGACCATCAGTGACTACAGATTCTGAAAATGAAATAGTGGCCCAACTGCAATATGAGTCAACAGCAAGGATTTAAGACAACTAGAATTCAACATCAACAAGTGCACCACAAATAAGAGGACTGTGTTTCTCCAGCAAGTGTATCGAGTGTACCAGCCTGCTTTTGCGAGATGTCTATTGCATGATATACCATCTAAATGCAACCTTCTTGTGAATATATAACTAAGAACTTTAAATACTCGAACTATAAGCAGAATATAGCACTTAGATCTTCCCTAGTGGAATATCCTAGGTGATTATAGCAATAAACTAATAGCTCATATATGGTGTTGAATGCAGTGATGTAGTGTAGAATATGCTTTAGAGCATTAAGGGCATTTGATTTTAACAGTGTAGATTGTGATTAAATTTTATTTAATATACCGTATCACTGTGTAAAATTAAGACCTTTAAATTCAACATGTTGCATGATATAGTTGGCCATGAATCCAGACAGAGGTGATTTCATTGGTAACCCCTCTATCTGAACCCATGTCCACCAGTTTACAACAAACTAGTTTGAAGTGATCTCCAGGTCCAGAGCCTCATGCATGCTAAAACACTCTTGGGCCATGTGCCTGGCAACTCTCAACCATTCATACTTCAGAGGCATAGCTGCATTCAGCCCTGGGGTATTAGGATACAGCGATATGACATCAATGAATGAATGGTTGTGGTTTCTAAAACCAGTTGTAGTTGAATAATTTCAGCTGCATCATGACATGAGTTAAGAGAGCATTGTATCAGGGGAAAAAATGGGCTAAATAATTTGAATAATCCCTTTTCAAAATTATATATCGGTGATTTGTGTTTTGAAATTAAAGGTCTGAATGGGTGATTGTCTTTGCAAAGTTTAATTTTTACTTTTTACAAACAGTTGTGCGATAGCTGGATACATCGGGTGGTGATGGGGGGGAGTACATACTTTCACTAAGTTTTTAGGTAAAAAAGGATGGTTCTTCAAACTCACCAGCTCATGTAGAGTTGAGGGAAGTGGTTTTTATCCCTCAATGTACATTTTATCTCTTTTAGTAAATTATCAATTTTCATAACATTATTAATTTTATAAATATTACTGCTCTGTTTTACACATATATATATATTGCCATTGAGCCGTGCTATAGCCGAGTGGCTAGCCATTGGCTACTAATCAAATGGATCTGGGTTCGAGCTCCGGGGTAAGGCATGGATGTTTGTGCTGTCTTTCTGATATGGTCCCACCATCCTCACATACTTTCCACTATGGCATATTAAACTGACAAGCTCCTGTCAGACCTCTGTGGCAAGCTGCTGCTTGAGGGGCTATTCTTTATTTATATTGCTATATAAAAGCCTAGCAGCTGAAATTTGAGCTTTGTAGAAAAAATTTGCCTAAAATATAAAGATATCAGATACGAAAATATTTCCTTAAAGGTACTTTTTTTTTACTTGCAACATACAGGACAGAGAAGAATCCTAGAAGCTACTCCTAGCTTTTACAGGCCTTCTCATACAAGGACATGCCCTACTCAGACCAAAGTCACTGCTGACCACTGCCTCAGTCAGAACTAACACAACACACAAAGTTTACCTTTCTGGTACAATCACTAGCTTCCTCACTACTATGCCAGTTAAGTCTACATATAGAATTATTATTTTATATATATTAATTGTTGTGAATAACACATAATGAAAATATATAACAAGTTGTGCTGTTACAGTATTCCTGTATATTCCAAATCTAATTTTGCTGCCTTGGAGCAAAAGACATCCCTTAATCAATAAATAGTAAATAAACAGAGTTACCTGTTGATTTGAAGTGAATATGGGAGATTAATAGATCACATTAGTGGAAAAAAGACAGTGCAAGTGTTAATAATGCTTTCTTTTATTTCATTGAATTCATTTTTTTTTTTCAATTTCACTTCATTCTTTCATTTGAAGTATAGCTTGTTACTTTCAAAATTCACATTCTGCAGATACAGCTTAAGAACTGTTTTCACATTTCCCCCTTTTTAGGGGAAAGAAACCTTGGGGGGATCAATTTTTTTTATAGTCTATGACACTCCTTGCATCACAAGCTTTCATTTGATTATGTGATTTGATTATGTGATCAATGTCAAAGACAAAAGCAATAGAAAGATGAGTAATAATTTATAAAAAAAAATGAGAACTATAAAGTGTGTATTTGACAAGTGGTGATGATTTGGTAAACATAAATTAATAGCTTATGATTAATTGTACAATGAAAATATAATGTAAGTTTAAATTATAGCACATAACATTTACACATCCACTTAATTATGAACAAATTGATATTACTTCAATAGGGAGTCATATTCAGAGATCGGAAACTCAAATGACATTTCCATGGAAGAATGAGACCAATATATATTTGATTGAGATCTTTAATTTTATATAAATATCGATTTTCAACAACATTTGTTCAGTATATAAAAGAATTATAGAAGCTGAAACCTTCAGCAACTAATCTTGTTCTAGTTCTACAAAAAACATTCAAATTTGGCAAAAATGAAAAAAAAAATTCACAAATTATTTAAAACATGTCTGTATATTTTACTAAAGTTTAAAATAACAGTTATTGCTTTTGCTTTAACTTGTATGAATTAGCTTTTCAGATCAATTATTTAAACTGGCATTGAAGTTTTTAAAACTCTTCAAATACTGAATGAATATTGCAAAAAAATCAAAATTTATATCTTTGATTGAAATCTTCAATTTATCTTCAGTTCCGTTCTTTCATAAAAAGTTTATTAAAGGAATTACTGATTCTAGTTGTCATGACTTTATTCCAAATAATGTCCATTGACAAAAATGTATAAATGAATATATATTGCAATTATAGAAATAAATATACTCATAGACACAAAAAATGCAACACCATGAAACAAGCCTTGAACCTCAGTGAAATTGAGCAGATACAATTGCAGCAGGTATGTGTTGTTGGATTTGTTCAGTATACTCTTACTTTGGTGTGTTCAGGCAAAGGAAAAAAAAATGGTTTTTTCTAAAATTCTTTCTGACAGATTGTATACTACCAATAGTTGTCTCCTCAAATGAATATATGAAAATATTTACCTCGATTTTTCTCTAAATAGCCAAGTTAGTGCATGCCCTGATGTCACCACAATATAGGAAAAACATATTGGTGTCAACACTTCAGTTGGCTGCAGATTTGGAATATGCCTTTTATATATGATGTTGTAACACAGGGGCGGGCAATTGTTTTCGTATCTACACTGCGCATACGTATTGACGTGGCCGTCCTAGTGGAAAATACGAGACGAATCTTCGGTCGCGCACGGGAAGGAAATCTCGGTTCAAGGCGGATTTTTCTGACTGTCTTGGCGGGCCACAAAAAACTCTTAGCAGGCCGAATGTGGCCCACGGGCAGCTATTTGCCCACCCCTGTTGTAACATATTATAATACTGCACAGTAAATTCTTTCAAATTACAACTGATGCAAAGAAGCCATGCTTCATTGTCACTTGAATGCATTTCAGTAGACTTTGATCTTTGAAAAACATTTTTGCTAAAATTTTCTGACAGATTGTGTATTTACTGAGAGTTATCTCCTCAAATGAATATATGAAAATTCTTACCTAGATTTTCTCTCAATAGCCAAGTTAAAACAGAATCCCGATATGGAATAAAATCAGCTTTTTTCTTCTTTTTAGTAGCCTGTATAATGAACATATATTAAATATGAGCTGTACATATATTTATACACTTAACACACAAATATGCATTATGACTACTGAATTTCATGACAAAATGCTTCTAGAACAGATAAAACTAAGTTAATTTATTATCAATCAGGAATGAGCTAGTGCAAACAATTCCTCCAGCCATCTCTCAGATTCAAACATGAGATCAGTTGGTTATGCACCAGTTCTCTAGCAATTATAAAAATAGTGTTTTACACTTGCTTATATATGATTATATAGTATTGGTTCTATGTCAAGACACTATTTATTGCACTCTTACACTGACAGAGGAACATACAATAGTGTTTAAATCTTCCAGGTCCATCAGCACTGTAGGCACACAATGGGATAAATAATGGCCAGTCACAAGGATCCTGAAGGCTCAGAGAAGGTTTGGGGAAGGGACACACTAGACAGTTATTGGAAGACAGATGGTCAAAAATTAACATCCAGCATGTTCTTTAACATGCACAGTGGCTCTCCTACACATGGGGCCACAGGTAGGTGCTGTAGGGCACATCAAATTTCTGCAGATTGGGAGCATAGGTGCTGATCAATGCAGATAGCACAACAAATGAAACTTCAATTTTTTTAAAAGCAGAAATTCAGTTTGAAACGTTTTAAGTTATATTTCATAAAAGTATATAATTCAAACTTCTGAAATCATACTTACCTTTTTCTATTTTGTGCAGATTTCATTATATTTCTATGATATAAATAATTTATTCTAACACCCTCATCACCATTCCATTGATGTAATATATGGTAATGCCCTATGACATCGTTTGTTTACTATAATCCATCCATCCAAAATCCTCATGAAGTCATGGGCTGCAGAGGTCCTACCAGACTGTATAATTCTGCTCTCCAGACATGTCTGTCCTGAGCTATAGCTGCTGCATTTGGCCACTGCAGGCCAATTCCAGCAAGGTCCTGTTTGACATTGTCTACCCATTGCATCCTAGGTATCTGCCATTTCCAAAAGCCTTTAGGTACACTGTTCATAACCCTGTTCCCTAATCTGTAGTAATGCATAAGGGCAAAATGGCCACACCAATGTAGTTTCTTTCTCTGCACAATATGCTTCTCAAAGGAGGTTGCCAACTCCTTCACCTAACTTCATCATTAGTTACAAGCTAAAACCACCTAATGTCCAAGATACTTTGTGAACATTAGAATCAAAGGCATCAAGTTTACTGTTAACTTGTTTTAAAAAGGGCCCATGCTTCACTATCATAACTAACTTTAGAAAGAACCAAATTATTATACAATTTAATTTTAGTCTTCAGGTGCATACACCTATTTTTTCCCACTCTCCATAGATTCTTAAAATTCCCACAGAAATCCTTATTCTTCTGTTTATCTCATGCTGTAAATCACTTAGTATTTGTTATCATGGTATTAGCATCCCTTGATAACTAATAATATGGAATTTACAATATTATAAGAAAACAGTTTTATATCTCAAGCCTAACAGAAGTCAACAAACCAGGAGTTTATTTTTGAATTCTATCTCTCTTCCACTCCTGAACCTTACATGGACTCAACTATTTTCAGACCGTTGGGAGACTCAGTTTCTCTGAGAACCCACATCACATGGTAGGATGCCTAAAATGGTAATCATTCTCTCAGCGTCCCACAGCCAACAAACCAATAGAGAACGTAAGACTTGAGAGCAGTTTTTGGATCAGGAAGAAAGAATATTACTCTGAGCCTGGCACAGATCTGAGTTTTCTTCCCCTTAGTCAGTTACAGAGAGCGTCAGAAAATCTGAGCTAGATAGTGCCCACCCCAGCTGTGAGTAAAACCTTTGGATTCCCCATAGTTAGCTCTTGAGCTGCATCAGCTGAGCTTCTATCTTCAAGTTAAAAGTCTGCCCTCATTTTCACATATTATTTATCCGAGTGTCACCACACCAGACGAGGATTTGGACCACCAATTTGACACATGTTCCTGCCTGGATAACAAGGAATTTTAATTTTCCTCAAGTAAACTCCATAGTTATCGATTGAAAAAGAACCTTCAGATGTCATTGAACTAAGAATCTTGCGTGGACTTGTTAAAATTAGAATCAATCTGCTTCGACTGCTTTAACTAACCTAGTGCAGCTTTTTGATATCAGCTTTATTCTTTTGACTAAACTTTGTTTGTTATCCAAACTGCCGAGTTGAGTGAATCCATTAGAACTGTCTTTTCATCGCTATTCAATCTAGAAGCTAATAATCAATTTAATCTATAAGATCTTGCGCCTTCGAGGGACCAAGGGTGGTTTCCCTTGTAACATATCTGTCATCACAGTGCTAATTTTAAATTAAAAGTTTAATTCAAAAATATCACTAAAAATTTCAGGGATTCGTTCTCAGATTATGATAATTACAGAGTTGGCTACAAGCTATCTTTGCTGTGCGTCAAAAGAACCAAGTTATTTTTCATGTGATCTGGTGTTTTTAAGCATGCGCTTGCTACTTATGATTTACAAATAAGTTCTCATCATGAATACTATACTTTATTTTTTGACATTGTTGGTGCACTCCATCTTTACCCTGTTAGTTGGCATCTGGTCCTTGATTGCTATCAGCTATTGGCTTGCTGCAGTTGTTTGATGGAACTTTGGCTCTTCATTTTCATATTGGAGATACCAGTCCTTATTATTGTTGCTTCTAATTGTTGTTAGACTGCTTGTGATTTGCTGGTTCTTAATTGCACATCTTTGTAGTCATTATGATGCACTTTAGATGACATTATATGTATTTTGCTCTCCGAGAACTTTCACTTCTTAAAAATCCTTCCTCTGACTTATAATATTCATACTTAGGCATAAAAACATAGCAACAAAAAAAAATCTTGAAAAGCATCCATGACCAGACGCATTTCATCCATCAAACAGATGGCATCTTCAGCGGTTAACTGCTGATGTTGATGGCACGTTATTCATAATACTCGCCCTCTGGCAGTGTCACGGAGGTTCGGCCTGCCTCTGATACAGTAGGAGATTCCATGCTGGGAGGAGAGTTATATCAGTGTTACATAGTTATTCTTTTTGCATATTAATAGGTAAGCTTTGTTTGATGGATGAAATGGGTCTGGTCATAGATGCTTTTTAAGTTCTCTCTTTTTTTTGTTTTGTTTCTATGTTTTTATTCTTAAGTATGAATATTATAAGTTGGAATTAAGATCCAAAGCAAACAACATTGAGATTACTGGAATACCTGAGACACAAAATGAAAATATGCTGAAAGTTGTTCAAGATGTATCACAGCTGCTTGATATTCAAAAAAAGGATGATATTGTTGTAGCATATAGAGTTACTACAATAAAAACAAATCAAAACCTCTTATAGCAAAATTTATGGATGTCACATCTAAATATAAATGGATTCAGAAAGCAAAAGCACAGAGGGATCTTACACCCAATATGATATGTTCAGAGTTCAGTAATATTAAAATTTATTATTTAATATAAAATTTTATGTAATTTGAGTATCTAACAAAGTATTTGAAAAACTTATTTTACAGGGTTAAACTGTTTAAAAATGAACATGAATATAGATATGTATGGTTTAAGGAAGGAAAAATATATTTGAGAAAGTCATCTGAATCAAGAGTGTACAAAATTAGGAAAGAAAAAGAATTAGGTAAACTAACACTTATTACAAACACCGTGACATACATAAGTACACATGGGTTTCACCTGATGGGATGCATAAGAATATGATTGATTACATATTAAGTAACAGCAAATGGGCTAGTTCTGTTAGGAATACCAGGTCATATAGGGGAGCTGAAATTGGATCTGACCATTATCCTGTAAAAATTGTGTCTTGCAACTTTAATCTTAAAAAGTGTTGTGCTAGGGTTAAAAAATCTACTTTTAATACTGAAGCTCTGAAAGACCCATTATAGCCAAAGCTTACCATGATAGGTTACTTAATCATTATGAGAGTCATGGTATGCTTACTACTGAAGTTGAGGAAGAATGGGATCATTTTAAACAGGCTTTTTTGGACACTAACAGTACTCTTTTACGAAAAAAGGAGCAGAGGAGGCAGAATTATCTGAGTGATAAGGCACTTCAGCTTATTTCAGAAAGAAAGAACTGCAGGAATGTCCTTAATCAATACCTTACTAGTCCTAATAGAAAGCATTACAGAGAACTTAATAAACGTGCAAAAGATCAGTTAGCTGCTGCTAAGAATCTTTGGCTTGATAGTTTGGCCGACAAAGCTGAGGAAGCAGTTAGACAGCACAACAGCAGAGAGCGGTACCAGATAGTTAATGTTTTGTGTGGTAGAAAACGGACAGGTATACAAGGATTGAAGGATAAACAAGGTAAGGTTATATAGAAGGTGAGGATTCTGTCATGGCTAGGTGGGCTGAACATTTCAGTGATGCTCTAAACGATGTGATTAGTTCTACTCCCATTGTTTGTAATGATAATAGATGCATTATTGGCTTTAATGTTGGCCCTATAACAGTCTGAAGTTTTTTTGGCTATTTCTAAACTTAAACTTCATAAATCCCCAGGAGTAAATGAAATTACTACGGAAATGCTTAGAGCTGGGAATGTTTCGGTTACAACTTGGATGACTGAAATTTTGAATATCTTTTATGATAAAGGCATGGTTCCTAAGGATTTTACCAGAGCTATTGTTATCCCTATTTTCAAAAAAGGTGATCTCAGTTCTTGTGATAACTATAGGGGTATCAGCCTACTCTCTGTTCCAGGTAAAGTTCTTTCCATGATTGTGCTTAACAGAATTAAGAATCTTGTTAACAGTCAATTGCGTGATGAACAATGTGGATTCAGAAGTGGTAGGGGATGTGTGGATCAGATATTTTCACTTAGGCAGATTCTTGAGAAATGTTTAGAGTTTCAGAAACCTTTGGTTGCTAGCTTTGTTGATTTCAAAAAGGCTTTTGACTCTGTTGATCGTCATAATTTGTGGTTGATTGTGAAATCATATGGTATACCAGCCAAGTTAGTTAACATAATGAAAGCTCTCTATAATAATACTGAGTCATGTGTGAGAGTTAGTAAAGCTTGTAGCAATTGGTTTAGCATTACTTCTGGTGTTTGACAAGGGTGCATTTTGTCTCCTTTTCTCTTTAGCTTGGTTATTGATTATGTTATGCGAAATTCACTTCAAGGGAAAGATTTTGGCCTTAAATGGGCTGGAGATATTAAAATTTCTGATTTAGATTATGCTGATGATTTAGCCCTTTTGGCAAATGATGTTGATGAGATGAGCTCTTTCATTCCAGCTGTTGATGAAACTGGTAGTAGAGTAGGTTTGGTTATAAACAGAGAGAAAACTAAAGTGATGAAAATTGGTCAGGCAGGCTGTGATTCAGTTAATCTGAATGGTTGCAGTCTTGAGCAGGGGTCACAGTTTAATTACCTTCGGAGCTATGTAACAGATAATGGTGATGTGCGGCATGAGATTAACAGTTGAATAGTAATTGCTGCTGGGACTTTTAAGAATCTGTGGAGAGTGTGGAAAAATAGGCGTATACACCTAAAGACTAAAATTAGACTGTTTAATAGTTTGGTTCTTTCTAGGGTTAGTTAGGGTAGTGAAACTTGGACACTTTGTAAACAAGATAACAGGAAACTAGATGCTTTTGATTCCAGATGCTTACGCAGTATCTTGGGCATTAGGTGGTTCAACTTTGTAACTAATGATGAGGTTAGGCAAAGGAGTCTGCAACCTCCTTTAAGCAGCATATTGTGCAGTGAGATACTCCGTTGGTTTGGCAATGTTGCCCGTATGAATAATTATAGATTGGCAAGTAGGGTTATGAACAGTGTGTCTAAAGGCCTCAGAAAGAGGGGGAGACCTAGGATGTGGTGGGCAGACAATGTCAAACAGGACCTCTTTAGAATTGGTGTGCAGTGGCCAGATGCAGTAGATGTAGCTCAGGACAGACGTGCTTGGAGAACTGAATTGCACAGTCTGGTTGGACCTCTGTAGCCCATGGCTGCTTGAGGATGATGATGTAGTAAATACAATGAGTGTAGAGCAATTGGATGAAATATTGGAAGTTTCAGAGGAAGATGGCAAAACAATAATTATCCAAAATCAACCTAAATTATCAGACTTTATTTTAAACTCTGATATTTGTACTGTGCATTGCAACATTAGAAGTGTTTTACTGGTTTTAATATATATGGCTCATGGTTTTTCCACTGATGTTTTCAATAAGGAATTAAAATATCTTTTAAAAACGTGTCCAAAATAAAATACATTACTTGTAGGGGATATAAATATTGATATATATTAAAAGAATCCAGAGCAACAAATGATTACTTAAATAATTGTAAAATTATGGTTTCAGACAATACATACATGCACCTACAAGAATAATAAAGAATAGTATTAATTGCCTGGATCATGTGTTCTAGAGATTTCACAAAAAATGCAATAAGAATAGCAGTATATCATACTGTTATAACTGATCACTTTCCTGTTATAATCAAGGTTGCTCTGGGGGAGTTTCAAGCATTTTTAAGTAATATAACATAAAGTGTAGCGATAAGAAAATAGATTCTCACAAATATGAAAACCACATTAAAAATTTAACATTTAGTGAAGATTTAAATATTAGAATTTCTTTTTTCAGAAATGTTTTACAGACTTAAGTGAAACAGAGAAATTTACAAAAGTGAAAAAGCATAAAATTTAAATAAAAAAAAAACCTGAGTAACAAATGATTTACTAAATGCTATAAAAAAAACTAAGGAAAAAAACTATATAATAAATACAAAAATAATCCAGGACTATTATAATATGATACAGATTATAGATCTTATTGTCAGTTACTTAAAAATAATATTCAAGACAGTAAAGATACATATAAAAATAAACTAAAATCATGTGGAAAAGACCTAAGAAAACAGTTGGAGCTAGTAAATTGAATAATGGGGGGAAAGGGAATCATTTATACCACATTCTGAAAACATACATCAGCTGGTCAATGAATATTCACAGAGTTATCAGTTGACCTTAACTCCAATAAATCAATAAATACTTTTGTGGAAAAAAGTTTTGCTGATGTGCAGGATTTGAACCCACGTCTCTCCAGAAATATGCCCGAGTGTTCTACAATTGAACTATATATTAAGTGGAAAAAGAACAGACCTTGCATTAGTTCAATGGTAGAATACTCGGGCATGTTTATGGAGACAAAAGTTCAAATTCCACATGTCAAAGAAACTTTTTCCCACAAAAAGTATTACCAATTTTTAAAACTGGAAACAAAGATTCAATTGTAAACTGCAAGGCCAATTTATATTTTACCAGTATTTACAAAGATATTAGAAAAAAAATTATGAAAGCTAGATTGATTAATTTTTACACTAAATGAATTTTTTTTACTTCTCAATTTGGTTTTAGAGAAAATAAAAATACTGAAACAGCAATACTTAACGTTACAAATAAGATACATAGAGGTATTAATTAAAACAAAAAGACAGTTGCAGAGTGTTTCTAACATTTTTTCTAGATAATGCTTTGCTAGCATTCGATTCAGTGGATCACAAAATTTTATTACATAAATTATATAATAGTGGAATAAGTATTGGATATTAATGGTTCAAAAGCTATTAGCAAATAGAAAACAAGTAATTTGTATTGATAATCAATAAAGTAACTATCTAAATATTAAGAAGGGAGTCCCTCGAAGTTTTGTCCTTGGGCCAATTTTATTCTTAATATTTATAAATGATTTCTGTTCTCTTGATCTGTATGGATCACTAACATGTTTTGCAGATGATGCTGCAATTGTATATACTGCAGACAACTTGAATGAGCTAAAAAATAAAACTGAGTTTGATTTTTAATAAAATAAGTATTTGGTTTGCTAAAAATAAATTATGTTTTAATCTCCAAGGGTAGATGAAATTACTACAGAAATGCTTAGAGCTGGGAATGTTTCAGCTACCACTTGGATGACTGAAATTTTGAATATCTTTTACGATAAAGGCATGGTTCCTAGGGATAATAATAGCTCTGGTAAAATCCTTATTTTCAAAAAAGGTGATCGCAGTTCTTGTGATAACTATAGGGGTATCAGCCTACTCTCTGTTCCAGATCAAGTTCTTTGAATGATTGTGCAATATATAAATAATGCAATATAAATATAAATTAAGAATCTGGTTGACAGTCAATTGCATGATGAGCAATGTGGATTCAGAAGTGGTAGGGGATGTGCAGATCAGATATTTTCACTTAGGCAGATTTTTGAGAAATGTTTAGAATTTCAGAAACCTTTGGTTGCTAGCTTTGTTGATTTCAAAAAAGCTTTTGACTCTGTTGATCGTCATAATTTGTAGTTGACTGTGAGATCTTATGGTATATCAGACAAGTTAGTTAACGTAATGAAAGCCCTCTATAATAACACTGAGTCGTGTGTGAGAGTTGGTAAGGCTTATAGCAATTGGTTTAGCATTACTTCTGGTGTTCGACAAGGGTGCATTTTGTCTCCTTTTCTCTTTAGCTTGGTTATTGATTATGTTATACACACCTAAAGATTAAAATTAGACTGTATAATAGTTTGGATCTTTCTAGGGTTAGTTATGGCAGTGAAACTTCGACGCTTTGTAAACAATAGTAAACTAGATGCTTTTGATTCTAGATGCTTACACAGTATCTTGGGCATTAGGTGGTTCAATTTTGTAACTAAAGATGAGGATAGGCAAAGGAGTCAGTAACCTCCTTTAAGCAGCATATTGTGCAGAGAGAGAGAGAAAGATTTCGTTGGTTTGGCCATGTTGCCCATATGGATAATTATAGATTAGTGAATAGGGTTATGAAGTGTGTGCCTAAAGGCCTCAGACAAAGGGGGAGACCTAAGATGGTGGGCAGACAATGTCAAACAGGACCTTGTTAGAATAGGTGTGCAGTGGCCAGATGCAGCAGATGTAGCTCAGGACAGATATGCTTGGAGAACTAAATTGCATTGTCTGGTTGGTCCTCTGTAGCCCATGGCTGCTTGAGGATGATGTTCAAAAAACTAAATATATATTTTTTTTGAGTTGCATGAAGATAACGCTGACTTTGAAATTAAATATCACGAATTTCACTATAACTAATACAAGTTTGTAACTGTTCTGTAACACAGAGAGTAAAAAATTACAAAAATTTAGGTTAACTTAAAGTGGAAGATGTATGCTCAGTCATCATCATCATCATCATCATCCTCAAGCAGCCATGGGCTACGGAGGTCCAACCAGACCGTGCAATTTAGTTCTCCAAGCAAGTCTATCCTGAGCTACATCTACTGCATCTGGCCACTGCACACCAATTCTAACAAGGTCCTGTTTGACATTGTCTGCCCACCGCATCCTAGGTCTCCCCTTCTTTCTGAGGCCTTTAGGCACACTGTTCATAACCCTATTCGCCAATCTATAATTATTCATACGGGCAACATGGCCAAACCAACGGAGTCTCTCTCTGCACAATATGCTGCTTAAAGGAGGTTGCAAACTCCTTTTCCTAATCTCATCATTGGTTACAAAGTTGAACCACCTAATGCCCAAGATACTGCGTAAGCATCTGGAATCAAAAGCATCTAGTTTCCTGTTATCTTGTTTACAAAGTGTCCAAGTTTCACTACCATAACTAACCCTAGAAAGAACCAAACTATTATACAGTCTAATTTTAGTCTTTAGGTGTATACGCCTATTTCTCCACACTCTCCATAGATTCTTAAAAGTCCCAGCAGCAATCCCTATTCGTCTGTTAATCTCATGCCGCACATCACCATTATCTGTTACATAGCTCCCAAGATAATTAAACTGTGACACCTGCTCAAGACTGCAACCATTCAGATTAACTGAATCACAGCCTGCCTGACCAATTTTCATCACTTTAGTTTTCTCTCTGTTTATAACCAAACCTACTCTACTACCAGTCTCATCAACGGCTCGAATGAAAGAGTTCATCTCATCAACATCATTTGCCAGAAGGGCTAAATCATCAGCATAATCTAAATCAGAAATTTTCCTATCTCCAGCCCATTTAAGGCCAAAATCTTTCCCTTGAAGTGAATTTCGCATAACATAATCAATAACCAAGCTAAAGAGAAAAGGAGACAAAATGCACCCTTGTCGAACACCAGAAGTAATGCTAAACCAATTGCTACAAGCCTTACCAACTCTCACACACGACTCAGTGTTATTATAGAGAGCTTTCATAATGTTAACTAACTTGTCTGGTATACCATATGATCTCACAATCAACCACAAATTATGACGATCAACAGAGTCGAAAGCCTTTTTGAAATCAACAAAGCTAGCAACCAAAGGTTTCTGAAACTCTAAACATTTCTCAAGAATCTGCCTAAGTGAAAATATCTGATCTACACATCCCCTACCACTTCTGAATCCACATTGCTCATCACGCAATTGCCTGTCAACCAGATTCTTAATTCTATTAAGCACAATCATGGAAAGAACTTTACCTGGAACAGAGAGTAGGCTGATACCCCTATAGTTATCACAAGAACTGCGATCACCTTTTTTGAAAATAGGGATAACAATAGCTCTGGTAAAATCCTTAGGAACCATGCCTTTATCATAAAAGAGATTCAGAATTTCAGTCATCCAAGTGGTAACCGAAACATTCCCAGCTCTAAGCATTTCCGTAGTAATTTCATCTACCCCTGGGGATTTATGAAGTTTAAGTTTAGAAACAGCCAAACTAACTTCAGATTGTGTTATAGGGCCAACATTAAAGCCACCAATGCATCTATCATCATTGCAAACAATGGGAGTAGAACTAACTACATTGTTTAGAACATCACTGAAATGCTCAGCCCACCTAGCCATGACAGAATCCTCCCCTTCTATAACCTTACCTTGTTTATCCTTCAATCCTTGTATGCCTGTCCGTTTTCTACCACACAAAACATTAACTATCTGGTACAGCTCTCTGCTGTTGTGCTGTCTAACTGCTTCCTCGGCTTTGTCAGCCAAACCATCAAGCCAAAAATTTTTATCAGCAGCTAACTGATCCTTTACAAGTTTATTAAGGTCTCTGTAATGCTTTCTATTAGGACTAGTAGGGTATTGATTAAGGGCATTCCTGCAGTTCTTTCTTTCCGAAATAAGCTCAAGTGCCTTATCACTCAGATAATTTTGCCTCTTCTGCTCCTTTTTTCCTAAAAGAGTACTGTTAGTGTCCAAAAAAGCCTGTTTAAAATGATCCCATTCTTCCTCAACTTCAGTAGTAAGCAAACCATGACTGTCATAATGACTAAGTAACCTATCATGGTAAGCTTTGGCTATAACTGGATCTTTCAGAGCTTCAGTATTAAAAGTAAATTTTTTAACCCTAGCACAACACTTTTTAAGTTTAAGTTGCAACATACTTTTAACAAGGTAATGGTCAGATCCAATTTCAGCTCCCCTATATGCCCTGGTATTCCTAACAGAACTAGTCCATTTGCTGTTAATTAATATGTAATCAATCATATTCTTATGCAGCCCATCAGGTGAAACCCATGTGTACTTATGTATGTCGCGGTGTTTGTAATAAGTGTTAGTTATTCTGAATCCATTGAGTTTACTTACCTGTAGGAGACGTTGCCCATTGCTATTGCAGCTACCAATACCAAAAGGGCCTATTACTCCTCCCCAAAGGTCAGAGTCAGTACCAACTTTGGCATTGAAGTCACCAAGAACAAGGGTAATATCTCCTTTCTTGACAGAATTCAAAATATCCTGAAGTTGTTCATAAAACCTATCCTTCTCATCCTCATCGGCATCCTCAGTGGGGGCATAACAGCAGATAACATTCAAGTCTTTAACGCTTGTCTGAAATTTTGCTGTAAGAAACCTTTCATTAATGCATGCTCAGTCACTTAGAAATAAATTGAGATACTCATTATATAAGTTCTATCATTCAAAAAATATTGTCACAAGTTCTTTTCTTCACTTTCTATATTTTTCTTGGGTTTATTCAAGTATACAATATGGAATTTATTGTTGGGGAGGGTGGAGATTATGAGACAAATTTCATTAATCTAAACAATATTATTAAGAAAATATATAAGCATATCTTCAATGTAAAAAGTCAGAATAATATTAAATCCTTGAAATCAATTTACTTTTATATGATAAATTTACGTTTATAAAATTCTCCTGTTTGTGTATGTGAACCAGAATTGGCTAGATAATGTAAATTATTCCTACAACATGAGAAGGAGTAATCATTGTATAGTGGCCTTGATAAAAAATAAAAGTGGAAAAATTTTTTGAAATCAAATATTTTGGAAAAACATTTCATCTTGCATCAAAAATTTATAATATTTTAGAAAATAGAATAAAAAATGAAACTAATATGCAAAGTTTTAAACAGAAAATTAAGGATTTTTTGTTCAACATTGAAAACATTTAAATTTTTCTGAGATTTCCTTAGCTTGGAATTCTATATTAAATACACTTAACATATTACACACTCTGTGACGAAAAAAGCACCCTGAAGCAAGTGTCCAATTGTGCTGAAACTTTGTATGTGCAATGAGGGTGTAAAGATAAAGAAGTGATTAAAATTTTTCAGCAACAGGGCTCTGTACTGCAGAACAATGGCTCCATCAACATTACATGTTAGTATGTAGTACAGCCACCTTTGGTGGCAATGCATGCCAATATCCGGCATGGCAATGAGTCAAACAATGGTCAGATGATGTTCTGTGGCAGATTCTGCTATACAGGCTCTAATTGCTGGATTGTTTCATCGACATTCTGGGATGGCTACAATGCACGTCCCATATGCACTCAATTGGCAAGGTCTGGAGATCTGGCTGGCCATAGGAAGGTTTCAAAACCTTCCTATGGCCAGCCAGATCTCCAGACCTTGCCAATTGAGGACATTCCCAGGAGAGCTGAGCCATTATGGCCTGGCATCAATAAAATTTCTGTTGAACAAATTGCCATTTCAAACAAATTTCTGTCAAAAAAAATTACATCGAACAAATTTCCAGACACTATATTTCATTTCTGTATTCCTTTTATTTTGAAAATAATTTTTTGAAACTGCTAACATCATTTGTAACCATCCTGTCTATTATTATATGTGACAGTACTGCTATGAAAAAAGATATCTATATTGAATTATGCTAAAATATGTTGTCTTCTATGAAGAAAAGAATAATCACTCTTTATTAAATACTTTTCCTTAGAATTCTTCAATTACAGAATTTATATTTTATTAAACTTCAGAAAAAGTTACTGTTGAAATTAATAATTTTATAACCATTTACCTTTTAATGAAATAACAGGTTTCAACTCCATATTACTTATACTTCTTGTATTTTCAAACTTCATTTTTATATGAAGAACTGTCTTTGATAGAAAAGCCATTGATTCTAAGTGACAATGAGCCCTATCTCTTACCGTATAGCTTTTCATCGTTTCTGAAACACAATTGGTCCCCTAGCCATGATGGCATTTACCAGGTCCCTGTGAAGAGATTCTTCTGGTAGGATATCAGTTCAGTGTTCAATAACTTGTACGATACCTTATACTATAACATGGGTAGGTTGTTCTTAGGTGTAATGGTGAGAATTGGTGCATGTCTTACACCACCATATAAGATGAGTGCCAGATTACAGGTACACAATAACAAAGGGAGCATGATGATAGAATGATATGAATGACATGAGATGACAAAAATCTTGAAATGTTTTCCATAATGAAGAATTTAAATAAAGTGTAATATTTTGTTTCCAATGTGGAGAACTGTAAGTAAATGTTTTCTTATAAACACCCTACATATTGAATTGTTGCTTTACATAATTATTAATTTTCTACTGCTTCTCAAGT
Source organism: Ryuthela nishihirai (assembly GCA_038380435.1). Lineage (NCBI taxonomy): Eukaryota > Metazoa > Arthropoda > Arachnida > Araneae > Heptathelidae > Ryuthela > Ryuthela nishihirai. Next base: position 12,886,978 of record JAWZYU010000020.1, on the reverse strand, counting down.
ACTGAAAACAATTATTCATCTGGAAAAAAATTATTGCCGATGCAGCAGGAATCGAACCTGCAACTCTCTAGATACATGCCAGAGCGCTCTACCATTAAACCACATATCAGACATTAATAATCTTCCAGGATAAGACCTATAAATATTTCACTGATATGTGGCAGACCTTGCACCATCTATACTTCAGGAGAGGCAACTTTTTCCAGTTGTTACTAATAATTTAGATGTTAATGAGGAGGTCACTCATGCTTAAGTGTTATTATTAAAGGATTTTTTAGATGAATAATTGTTGAATTCTATATCTACAGGTAATCTGTGAATTTACTATGGAGGTATTGAAAAAGTAACTTGTACTCATTATGGAGTGCAATTAAAATGAAATCTAACTTAAAGGCAAATTAAAAATACTTACAGCCTTCCATGAAGCAAAAATGAGAACAAAAAATAATTATTGTAACATTTCATAAATTCTTGAAATTATTTTAAAAAGTATTCTGCATGACTTATTACATCTCTAAAAATGTAATGGAAATCTTGCACTTTTAAAACTTATTCTATCTAATACACATTTCATAGATGTGTAATTTCACCTAAATTGACAAAACAAACTTTGCAATTTACATACTTAAATATATAATCCACAAACTGCCATAAACATTGGAGATCCAATGATACTGTGTATTTTAGTCCTCCAAACATGTCTATCCTGAGCTACTGCTGATGCATTTTGCCACTGCAAAGTCAATTCTAACAACAAGGTCCTATGTGACACTGTTCACCCATCACATTCTAGGTCTCTCCCTTTTTCTGAGGACTTTAGGTACACTGTTCATAATGCTATTCACTAATTTGTAGCATTACATATACAGGCAACATGGACAAAATGAACACAATTTCTCTTTGTGTGTGATGCTACTCAAAGGTGATTAATAACTCCTTTCCCTAACCTCATCATTACTTACAAAGTCAAACCACCTAATATCCAAGATACTGTGCATGCATCTAGAATCAAATGCATCAAGTTACCTGTTATATTGCTTACAGCAAATCCATGTTTCATACCATGGAAAACTTTAGAAAGAACCAAATTATAATACAGATTACTTTTAGTCTTAAGATATAAATGCCTATTTTTCCACGATCTCTATATACTTAAAAGTTCCAGCAGCAGTCTCTACTCTTTTTCCTATCTTAGGTTACACACCATCAATATCTGTTACCTAACTCCCAAGATAATTCAGCTGGGAAACTTACTCCATGGTGCAACAATTAAAAATAACTGAAGTGCCATTTGATCAACTTTCTTCACTTTAGTTTCATCTCTAGTCATCAAATCTACTCTATCGCCAGTCTCATCAACTGATCCTAGATTTAATCTGATGTCCTAGTTGAAATCCTAGTCCTAGATTTAATCTGATGAACATCATTTGCCAAAAGAGACAAATCAACTGCATAATTGAAACAAGAAATTTTCAAATCTTGATCATTTAAGATAACACAAACAAGAATCAAACTAAAGAGAAAAGGAAGATAAAATGCAATCTTGTTGAACTCCAGTAGCAATGCTAATCCAATTATAACAAGCCTTACCAACTCACACAACTTAGGGTTATTATAGAGAGCCATCATTATGTTATCAGATATGCCATATGACCTTACAATCAACCACAAATCATAATAATCAAGTCTTTTTGGAATCTACAAAGCTAGTAACCACAGGTTTTGGAACTCTTAAACATTCTCAATAATCTGCCTAGGAGAATATATTTGATCTATATCTCTCTACCATTTCTGAGGGGTGGAGGTGGTTCAATTGGTAGTGTGCCAGGCTGGTAATCTGCAATTCCCAGGTTCGAAGCCCAGCTGGGCCAGTGTTGAGATTTATCTTTGCAAAACTCCCCGCCCTACCCACTGTCAATAGGGGACACCAATTGGCTTGGAAAGCCGCCGTCCATCAGATGGGATGTTAAGCCATGGTTCCATGTACAGGACAGCCATAACCTGTGCATGTTAAAGAACAAGCCAGATGGCCTTGATGGGAGGCTACACTCTGTCTCCCAACAGCTGTTCCAGTGGGTTCCCTCCCCCAACCTTCTTTGAGACTTCAGGGTAATTGTGACTTGGCCATTTAGTCCACTGTGTACAAAAAAGTGCTGCTCAGAGGCAAAACAACCCAACCTACCATTTCTGAATCCACACTGTTCATCATGAAGTTATCCATCAACCAAATTTTTAATTTTATTAAGCATGATAATGCAAAAAACTTTACTTGAAACAAAAAGTAGACTGATTCCACAGTAATTATCACAAGAACTCCAATCACTTTTCTAAAATTAGGGATAATGATAGCTGTAGTAAAATCTTCAGGAACACCTTTACTATAAAACATATTCAGAATTTCACTCAACAATGTGACAACAAAAAGATTCTGAGCTCTAAGCATTTCAGTCATAATTTTGTCTACCCCTGTGAATTTGTTTGTTTTAATTGTTCTATTTAGACTAGCAACATATTAATTTGTTTATCCATGAATTCCTTTCAAAAATAGTTACATTGCTTTATCATTCAAATAACTTTGTCTCCTCTGTTCCTTTTTATCCAAAATGGTACTATCAGTTTGAAGAAAAGCTTATTTAAACTAATCTCTTCTTCCTCAGCTTCAGTTGCAAGAAACCCACAATTGTCATTATGACTCAGTAACTTATTACTGTAAGCTTTGGCTATTTCTCAGTGTTTCAGAGCTTCAGTGTTAAAGACAATTCTGTTAAACTCAGCACAACATTTGTTAAGAGCTTCAGCTGTAAAACACTTTTAACAAGGTAATGATCAAACCCAATTTTGGTTCCCCAATATGCCCTGGTGTTCCTAACAGAGTGAGACCATTTGCTGTTAATATGTAGAGTGCGCACAAAATAATGTCACAAAGTCAAACAGTAATAAACTCTTGAAGTAATGTTGCAGAATCACAAAAAATGGGAGTTTTTTATGAAATAATTTCCACATGAGCATCATTCCTTGTGTGAACAATCTATAATCAATAATGAATTTTAATCCATATGCACTGAAGTATATTTGTAGTGATGGTGAAAATTTTGTTACAAAGCCACAAAAGATGGAATTTATTTCAAAAAGATGGGGTTGTGGCACCCTTACAATGGTCTCATCTTGCAAGGAACACTTTGAACAGAAAATTTCTTTGGTGTTGGATTGGTCTAGATGGGTCAATTGATTGGCCTCCATGATTCCCAAATTTAACCCGTTGGTTTTTTTGTTTTCTTTGGTGCTCTGTTAAAGAAATTATGTATACTAAACATGTTACTGATTTTCCAAACTAGTGCAATAAGATCTCGAATGTCATTTCCACAATCATATCAGACATGCTTCAATAAACAAGGATTGAGATTATTGATTGGAGATTTCCAATACCACTAATGGTGTTCATGTGGAAGTTGTTGTATAACCCCCCCCCCCCCCCATCTTTTGTGACCTTGTAACAGCTACTGTTTAATATTGTGACACTAATTAGTGTACACCCTGAATAATCTATCACATTCCTATGCAACCCTTTAAATGAAGCCCATGTATATTTATAAATGATATTTGTAACGTTATTCTCAAAGCATTAGGTTTACTTACTTATTGAAGATATTTTCCATTGATATTGCAACTACCAATATCAAAGTGCCTATTGTTCCTGCTCGAAGGTGAGAGTTAGTACCAACTTTGGCATTAAAGACATATAGCATAAGCACTCTTTTTTTGGGCAGAATTCAAAATATGCTGAAAATGTCTGTAAAACCTGTCTTTCTCTTTAATGGTGCTCAGTTTCAAGTTCATTCATCTTCCAATTCCTGAATAAAGCACAAATTTAACAACAGATTCATATCTGGATATCATACTGAAACCTCAAAGGTAAGCAATACCCCATGAATTTCTCCATGATATCCTCAGCTTTTGCCGATTTAAAATGAAAAAAAAAAACGTTAAATAGTAAGAATGTTTTGCCTATTATTAATAATGAATCATTAGTCACATCTAACATCATTCAACAACTTTAACCAGTTCAGGGCTGTATTAAGTATATTTAGGGCATCACTCAGCTCTATGAGAGTTTACTTATTTTCCATTGGGACATTTTTTTAAATAATAATGTTAAGATAAAACATTGATGTCATCACAAAAGACAGTTAAGTTTAATGCTGATAAAGCCATATCTGAATTTCATGTCAGACATGTGGCTCATCATTAGTGTTACATGAGTTTTTCTTTGAAACATCTTGCCAATTTTATTTACATTTAATACACATTTAATAAAGTAATATATTCTAAACTGTCATGAGTAGCCTTCAGAGATATTTAACAGGAGGACCCCAAGTGTGCTCAAATATTTCCATCATTTCCTTTGCAAATGCCAATCATTTGCCCCACTACTTGTAAGAGCTTGCTAGTTAAGGCATGGTTTGAAGCCAATTCTGAAGCTGCCCACAACATAGAACACAAATAGATCATATCTCTGATTACAATGCCATCTCAAGGTGATTATTGAAACTCACCAACCTTTACCATGATAACGTGTAGGTCTGTCATTTCCTACAGATAGTTACCAGAACCTTTAATTATCATTTTTCACTTAATTCAGAGATTTACATTAGTTTCCACAATGTGTATGTTATTGGCTTGGTTTATATTAATGAACGAATTATTCAGCAGTAAGAATCTGAAGTTTATAATAACAACAATGTAGTGTGAAGACAGTTACAGCAAATATGGATTTCCAACAAGAGATGTATAAAACTCTATGTACTATATTAATGAAGCCTTTCTTTTAGGCTTCATTAATATAGTACATAGAGATTTATACAGCTCTTGTTGGAAATATAATTATTCCACGATATTGTGTGTAGATTAAAACAAACACCAAGATTTCAGCATTTGGGAAATCACATATTAACATGTAAAACACCATAATGGCAGCTTATTAACTCTTCCAGGATCCACAACGAATATAGACATTGATATAATCTGAAATGTGGGGCCCAGAACATCTATGTTCATTTTAGTACAACTAAAAGCACTTCAGATTCTTTAAAAATTGATATTGCCATTTGAAAATTTTTTTACATACATCTTATAAAAATATGCAATTCAAACTTGAAAAATAATATATTATTTTTTCATTCAATGCATATTTTATAAACTACAATATAAATAACTTGCTAAAGCCATCTGATTGTCATTTCTTAGAAATACTATACAGCATTACTGATTTGTTTGTTAACATTACTCAATGCTGAAGAAATCCTATGATTTAAGCTCACAAGTTTGATTTTAATCATTATCAACAAATTTTTCCTTAAAATTTCAAAAATCTCCTAAAAAAACCTGCTATTTTTTTTTAAACAGAAGATTTCGGAAGCAATTATGAAGTACATACAACTGTTTTTTTCCCCATTTCACACACTTTTCTGCCTTAAACCTATTTTATTATTCCTAAAATTTTTTTTTATCATTTATATCATTTATCTCAGCATTCTATGTGTCATTCCTGCTCCTCAAATTGAAACCATAAACTAAAAAAATAGACTTCATAGCTTAAAAAAATTATATTTTTAAGATTGGCTGCAGCGCATTGGTGTCACATGAAAAGAAGTCGCAGGTATTCTAATTTCTTGCTTGCAAGTGCAAATGTGGGGAGAGCTGTCTACTAAGTTGCTGCATGGAAATTGTTTACATGGTTAAGTCCAAATAATTCCTCCCCATATTTTGGATATCATCTTCTTCTGTAGATTTATTTCCGTTAATTAGCAATCTTTCCAAGTTATGCTAGATCAGAGGCTGGCTTAAAAGTTGTTGCGGATATTTTATTTCACATCCCATTAGGTATATGCAATTTTTCTTTTATTATTTCTTGTTTTTTTTTAGTAAAAAAACTTTGAGCTCCTACTGTTTTCCGAAAATTAATGTCTTGGATAAGGAAGCAAAAGGAAAAATTCGTCATGTGGGAGGATTAAAAATCGTCATGTGGGAGGGCAATTTCAGGAACGCATCCCCTCCACTAAACTCAGGTAGAAAGTTTCACCCCCTCTAGAGAAATATAATTTTTTTAAACTACGAGTTTTTATGTTTATATTGAATGATTTTAAAGGCAACTCCCCCCCCCCCAGTATCTTGGCTGTGCCACACAGGCAATATAACACTGGTTTTTTTTGCTTTAGTGCACAAACCTTTTTGCACTTAGCCAAGATCACCAAACTTCAACACCCAAAGAAAAAATTCATAACATTTAGAAAAAAAAAAGCAGCCAAAGAAGTGTTTTTCTATTTCATAACCAGTTCAGAAAATCCTGTGAATATGAGAAGTCCAAGTCACTTTTGTATAACATTGGCTGTGTTTAAAATACATGATATTAAAAAGAATCATTAAAAGAAATAAAAATCATATTTCAGGTTGAATATTATATTATTCAGGAGGAAATTTTCTTTTGATAAATATATGACTTAACTATCTTTATTCATCAGGTTTTCCAAAATGAAGTTTTAATTGTATAGTGCAATCTTTTTTTCCCCAACACATCACATTGAAAAAGGCTTATTAAAATCAATATGCTTGCAAATTTGTTTTGTATTATTTATTTTATTAAAATTCATAATTAAATTGTTTGATTTGGTATATAACATGACCTATTTCCAATGATTGGCTATTTTTTTTTTAAATTCTAAAGTTTGCTGTTATTTGACTCAGCACAATTTGCTAAAAGACTGAAATTTTCTCAAGTACGGTAACCATGAAAAAAAATTACAAAACGAGAGAAATATTTTTTTCTGTTATTCAGAAATATATAGCCATTCTATTTATGTGCATTGTAGTCATTAGTCTGTATGGTAGCTAGGTAGTCACTGGAAGGAGAGCTATGCACCAATCCCCTGTGATGATGCATAGAATCACACACCCTGTGATGATGCATAGGCCTAGCACCTAATGTCCGACCCGGCCTTCTCGTGGTGCAGACCGTTAGTACCTTTCAAAAGAGATACTCTCTTGTGGAAATGAACAGAAGGGGAAGGCTGCCAGATTAGTGTGGCCTACTGATCTGGACAATATGGCTACTTTTATTTTTTTTTCTACCCTGTTGAGGAGTGGTCAATCACACAGGGTCCTGGTGCTGACCATATAAACCCACTGGACGGGACATATATATGGCTCTGAGCTTGATTATGGATCCTGATTTTGCTGCACTGGTGAGCTTCTGTGGAGAGAAAATCTTCCGCTGTGTTTTCTGTTTGTTTGTGGGTTGACAGCCCCAGGTGAATAGATTCACAGGATATATTTATCAGCTGGTGGATAATCCTGAGTAGAGGTCATCGCAGGCACCTGAACTCGTTGCTTCTATTGGCATCGTCAAATTCTACATTGGAGGAAGCCTTCCAGTGTAGATGGCTTCAACCTTTAGTGGTGGGGGAATGAGTCTTTGCCCCATGTCTGTGATTAAGGGGCTGTTTGATATTGTTGGCATTCCCTCTCTCAAGAAACATAGTTTCTTTAAACATCCCACTAACCATTTTCTCTGAAAAAGGTAGTTGGAATGTGAGGACTCTGCACAGAGCTTTTTCTCTTGATGTCCTCACACAAGAATTCCACCATTATAATTTAGATATTCTCGGCTTGCAAGAGACCAGATGGACAGATAAAGGTCAGATTCTTAAAATAATCTTAAATTTCTCTTTTCAGGGAGGGACAACAATAAGCATCACCAAGGCGTGGGTCTGCTTATCAGCAGACATGCTAGTGATGCTCTTCTAGGATATGAGTGCATTAATGAAAGATTTCTTACAGCAAAATTTCAGACAAGTGTTAAAGACTTGAATGTTATCTGCTGTTATGCCCACACTGAGGATGCTGATGAGGATGAGAAAGATAGGTTTTACAGACAACTTTAGGATATTTTGAATTCTATCAAGAAACGAGATATTACCCTGGTTCTAGCTGACTTCAATGCCAAAGTTGGTACTGACTCTGATCTTTGGAGAGGAGTAATAGGCCCTTTTGGTATTGGTAACTGCAATGGGTAACGTCTCCTACAGGTAAGTAAACTCAATGGTTTCAGAATAACTAACACTTATTACAAACACTGTGACATACATAAGTACACATGGGTTTCACCCGATGGGCTGCATAAGAATATGATTGATTATATATTAATTAACAGCAAATGGTTAGGAATACCACGTCATGTAGGGGAGCTGAAATTGGATCTGACCATTACCTGGTTAAAAATGTCTTGCAACTTAAACTTAAAAAGTGTTGTGCTAGGGTTAAAAATTTTACTTTTAATACTGAAGCTCTGAAAGACCCAGTTATAGCCAAAGCTTACCATGATAGGTTACTTAATCATTGTGACAGTCATGGTATGCTTACTACTGAAGTTGAGGAAGAATGGGATCATTTTAAACAGGCATTTTTGGACACTAACAGTACTCTTTTACGAAAAAAGGAGCAGAGGAGGCAGAATTATCTGAGTGATAAGGCACTTCAGTTTATTTCAGAAAGAAAGAACTGCAGGAATGTCCTTAATCAATACCCTACTAGTCCTAATAGTCCTAATAGAAAGCATTACAGAGAACTTACTAAATGTGTAAAGGATCAGTTAGCTGCTGATAAGAATCTTTGGCTTGATGGCTTGGCTGACAAAGCCGAGGAAGCAGTTTGACAGCACAACAGCAGAGAGCTGTACCAGATAGTTAATATTTTGTATGGTAGAAAATGGACAGGTATACAGGGATTGAAGGATAAACAAGTTAAGGTTATAGAAGGTGAGGATCTATCATGGATAGGTGGGCTGAACATTTCAGTGATGCTCTAAACAATGTGGTTAGTTCTACTCTCATTGTTTGTAATGATAATAGATGCATTATTGCCTTTAATGTTGGCCCTATAACAGTCTGAAGTTTTTTTGGCAATTTCTAAACTTAAACTTCATAAATCCCCAGGGGTAAATGAAATTACTAATAATGCTTAGAGCTGGGAATATTTCAGTTACCATTTGGATGACTGAAATTCTGAATATCTTTTATGATAAAGGCATGGTTCCTAAGGATTTTACCAGAGCTATTATTATCCCTATTTTCAAAAAAGGTGATCACAGTTCTTGTGATAACTATAGGGGTATCAGCCTACTCTCTCTTCCAGGTAAAGTTCTTTCCATGTTTGTGCTTAATAGAATTAAGAATCTGGTTGACAAGCAATTGCGTGATAAGCAATGTGGATTCAGAAGTGGTAGGGGATGTGTGGATCAGATATTTTCACTTAGGCAGATTCTTGAGAAATGTTTAGAGTTTCAGAAACCTTTGGTTAATAGCTTTGTTGATTTCAAAAAGGCTTTCGATTCTGTTGATCAACATAATTTGTGGTTGATTGTGGGATCATATGGTATACCAGCCAAGTTAGTTAACCTAATGAAAGCACTATAATAACACTGAGTCATGTGTGAGAGTTGGTAAGGCTTGTAGCAATTGGTTTAGCATTACTTCTGGTGTTCGACAAGGGTGCATTTTGTCTCCTTTTCTCTTTAGCTTGGTTATTGATTATGTTATGCGAAATTCACTTCAAGGGAAAGATTTTGGCCTTAAATGGGCTGGAGATACGAAAATTTCTGATTTAGATTATGCTGATGATTTAGTCCTTTTGGCAAATGATGTTGATGAGATGAACTCTTTCATTCGAGCTGTTGATGAGACTGGTAGTAGAGTAGGTTTGGTTATAAACAGAGAGAAAACTAAAATGATGAAAATTGGTCAGGCAGGCTGTGATTCAGTTAATCTGAATGGTTGCAGTCTTGAGCAGGGGTCACAGTTTAATTATCTTGGGAGCTATGTAACAGATAATGGTGATGTGCGGCATGAGATTAACAGTTGAATAGTAATTGCTGCTGGGACTTTTAAGAATCTGTGGAGAGTGTGGAAAAATAGGCGTATATACCCAAAGACTAAAATTAGACTGTTTAATAGTTTGGTTCTTTCTAGGGTTAGTTATGGTAGTGAAACTTGGACACTTTGTAAACAAGATAACAGGAAACTAGATGCTTTTGATTCCAGATGCTTACGCAGTATCTTGGGCATTAGGTGGTTCAACTTTGTAACTAATGATGAGGTTAGGCAAAGGAGTTTGCAATCTCCTTTAAGCAGCATATTGTGTAGAGAGAGACTCCGTTGGTTTGGCCATGTTGCCCGTATGAATAATTATAGATTGGCAAGTAGGGTTATGAACAGTGTGCCTAAAGGCCTCAGAAAGAGGGTGAGACCTAGGATGTGGTGGGCAGACAATGTCAAACAGGACCTTGTTAGAATTGGTGTGCAGTGGCCAGATGCAGTAGACGTAGCTCAGGACAGACTTGCTTGGAGAACTAAATTACACAGTCTGGTTGGACCTCCGTAGCCCATGGCTGCTTGAGGATGATGATGTAGTAAATACAATGAGTGCAGAGCAATTGGATGAAATATTGGAAGTTTCAGAGAAAGATGGAAAAACAATAATTATCCAAAATCAACCTAAATTGTCAGACTTTATTTTAAACTCTGATATTTGTACTGTGCATTGCAACATTAGGAGTGTTTCACTGGTTTTAATATATATGGCTCATGGTTTTTCCACTGATATTTTCAATAAGGAATTAAAATATTTTTTGAAAACGTGTCCAAAATAAAATACATTACTTGTAGGGGATATAAATATTGATATATATTAAAAGAATCCAGAGCAACAAATGATTACTTAAATAATTGTAAAATTATGGTTTCAGACAATACATACATGGACCTACAAGAATAATAAAGGATAGTATTAATTGCCTGAATCATGTGTTCTAGAGATTTTACAAAAAATGTGATAAGAATAGCAGTATATCATACTGTTATAACTGATCACTTTCCTGTTATAATCAAGGTTGCTCTGTGAGGACTCTGCACAGAGCTTTTTCTCTTGATGTTCTCACACGAGAATTCCACCATTATAATTTAGATATTCTCGGTTTGCAAGAGACCAGATGGACAGATAAAGGTCAGATTCTTAAAATAATCTTAAATTTCTCTTTTCAGGGAGGGACGACAATAAGCATCACCAAGGCGTGGGTCTGCTTCTCAGCAGACACGCTAGTGATGCTCTTCTAGGATATGAGTACATTAATGAAAGGTTTCTTACAGCAAAATTTCAGACAAGCGTTAAAGACTTGAATGTTATCTGCTGTTATGCCCACACTGAGGATGCTGATGAGGATGAGAAGGATAGGTTTTACAGACAACTTCAGGATATTTTGAATTCTGTCAAGAAACGAGATATTACCCTGGTTCTAGCTGACTTCAATGCCAAAGTTGGTACTGACTGATCTTTGGGGAGGAGTAATAGGCCCTTTTGGTATTGGTAGCTGCAATGGGTAACGTCTTATACAGGTAAGTAAACTCAATGGTTTCAGAATAACTAACACTTATTACAAACACTGTGACATACATAAGTACACATGGGTTTCACCCGATAGGCTGCATAAGAATATGACTGATTATATATTAATTAACAGCAAATGGTTAGGAATACCAGGTCATATAGGGGAGCTGAAATTGGATGACCATTACCTGGTTAAAAGTGTCTTGCAACTTAAACTTAAAAAGTGTTGTGCTAGGGTTAAAAAATTTACTTTTAATACTGAAGCTCTGAAAGACCCAGTTATAGCCAAAGCTTACCATGATAGGTTACTTAATCATTATCTTACTACTGAAGTTGAGGAAGAATGGGATCATTTTAAACAGGCATTTTTGGACACTAACAGTACTCTTTTACGAAAAAAGGAGCAGAGGAGGCAGAATTATCTGAGTGATAAGGCACTTCAGCTTATTTCAGAAAGAAAGAACTGCAGGAATGTCCTTAATCAATACCCTACTAGTCCTAATAGTCCTAATAGAAAGCATTACAGAGAACTTACTAAATGTGTAAAGGATCAGTTAGCTGCTGATAAGAATCTTTGGCTTGATGGCTTGGCTGACAAAGCCGAAGAAGCAGTTTGACAGCACAACAGCAGAGAGCTGTACCAGATAGTTAATGTTTTGTATGGTAGAAAATGGACAGGTATACAGGGATTGAAGGATAAACAAGGTAAGGTTATAGAAGGTGAGGATTCTGTCATGGGTAGATGGGCTGAGCATTTCAGTGATGTTCTAAACAATGTGGTTAGTTCTACTCCTATTGTTTGCAATGATGATAGATGCATTAGTGGCTTTAATGTTCACCCTATAACACAATCTGAAGTTATTTTGGCTATTTCTAAACTTAAACTTCTAGATGAAATTACTACGAAAATGCTTAGAGCTGGGAATGTTTTGGTTACCACTTGGATGACTGAAATTTTAAATATCTTTTATGATAAAGGCATGGTTCCTAAGGATTTTACCAGAGCTATTATTATCCCTATTTTCAAAAAAGGTGATCGCAGTTCTTGTGATAACTATAGGGGTATCAGCCTACTCTCTATTCCAGATAAAGTTCTGTGAATGATTGTGCAATAAATAAATAATGCAATATAAATATAAATTAAGAATCTGGTTGACAGTCAATTGTGTGATGAGCAATGTGGATTCAGAAGTGGTATGGGATGTGTGGATCAGATATTTTCACTTAGGCAGATTCTTGAGAAATGTTTAGAATTTTAGAAACCTTTGGTTGCTAGCTTTGTTGATTTCAAAAAGGCTTTTGACTCTGTTGATCGTCATAATTTGTGGTTGATTGTGAAATCATATGGTATACCAGACAAGTTAGTTAACATAATGAAAGCTCTCTATAATAACATTGAGTCGTGTGTGAGAGTTTTTAAGTCTTGTAGCAATTGGTTTAGCATTACTTCTGGTGTTCGACAAGGGTGCATTTTGTCTCCTTTTCTCTTTAGCTTGGTTATTGATTATGTTATGTGAAATTCACTTTAAGGGAAAGATTTTGGCCTTAAATGGGCTGGAGATACGAAAATTTCTGACTTAGATTATGCTGATGATTTAGCCCTTTTGGCAAATGATGTTGATGAGATGAACTCTTTCAATCAAGCTGTTGATGAAACTGGTAGTAGAGTAGGTTTGGTTTTAAACAGAGAGAAAATTAAAGTGATGAAAATTAGTCAGGCAGGTTGTGATTCAGTTAATCTGAATGGTTGCAATCTTGAGCATGGGTCACAGTTTAATTATCTTGGGAGCTATGCAACAGATACTGATGATGTGCAGCATGTGATTAACAGACGAATACGGATTGCTGCCAGGACTTTTAAGAATCTATGGAGAGTGTGGAGAAATAGGCGTATACACCTAAAGATTAAAATTAGACTGTATAATAGTTTGATCTTTCTAGGGTTAGTTATGGTAGTGAAACTTGGACACTTTGTAAACAAGATAACAGGAAACTAGATGCTTTTGACTCCAGATGCTTATGCAGTATCTTGGGCATTAGGTGGTTCAACTTTGCAACAAATGATGAGGTTAGGCAAAGGAGTCTGCAACCTCCTTTAAGCAGCATATTGTGCAGTGAGATACTCCGTTGTTTTGGCAATGTTGCCCGTATGAATAATTATAGATTGGCAAGTAGGGTTATGAATAGTGTGCCTAAAGGCCTCAGAAAGAGGGGAGAACTAGGATGTGGTGGGCAGACAATGTCAAACAGGACCTTATTAGAATTGGTGTGTAGTGGCCAAATGCAGCAGATATAGATCAGGACAGATATGCTTGGAGAACTAAATTGCACTGTCTGGTTGGACACTTCTGTAGCCCATGGCTGCTTGAGGGTGGTGATGATGATGATAATATGAATAAATATGTCAAAAAAAATCTCTTGAATCGAAACAAATTGCTATTGTTAAATTCGGAAAATAAAAATCTTCAATTTTCCCTAGGAACAAGCAGCTCATATTTGACAGAAATGATGTTATTCGTTTAATTATGCACCTATTAAATAAATTTAGAAAAAATTAATTATGTGAAATGTTAGCAATATGAAAAAGATTGGGTGCAACTATAGCAGGGCTGTGGGAGTGCCAAAACATGTTTTGTTCAGAGTGCTTAAATGCCTAAGATTTATCCTGTTCATGTTAGCACTTTAGCATCCTTGCAAATAATACACTGCTCACAAAAATTAGAGGATATTTCAAAATGAATATGAAGCGATAAAAAAAGAAGCCTCCATAGTCCATGGCTGCTTGATGATGATGTAGTCATTTCTGTCAATTAGTTTTTTTTTTTTAAATAAATTTTTATTTTGTGTTGCCAGATGTATTTTTACTACATGATTATAAAAAAGTCCTATTAAAGTAAAACATATTGTCTTTTTTGTTAAATACTTATTTTCAGAAAATCCAGAATTAAATGCTGATTAATTTGGCATACAACATATCATAATTCCTTTCATTAGTAATTTGGCAAAAAAGTTCTAAAGTTAAAGTTTTTTTTTTGGCTGAGCATAGGGAGAAAATAGCTTGTGCTCTAGATGGAAACCTGTTTTTCAGGCTGGATACTGGAAGGGTTAAAAGAGACTTGCAAGTTAAACTTAAGAAGTGTTGTGCTCAAGTAAAAAAAAGTTACCTTTATATCTTTGAACACTGAAGCTCTGAAAGACCCAGTTATAGCTTACCATGATAGGTTACTTAATCATTATGACAAACACAGTTTACTTAAAACTCAAGTTGAGGATGAATTGGATGATTTTAAACAGGCTTTTCTTCAAACTAACAGTACTCTTTTGGGTAAAAAGGTACAGAGGAGACAAAAGTTATTTGAGTGATAAGGCACTGGAGTCTATTTTGAAAGAAATAACTTCAGGAATAACCTTAATCAGCACTTTATTAGTCCTAACGACAGCATTACAACATTAAGAAGAGCCTAATAAACATGTAATAAACATGTAAACATAAAACAGATCACAAAGGATCAGTTGAAGATTACGAATTTTTGGCTCGACAGAAAATGGGAAAACAAAGTTCTGTGTTGACTGGTTAGTTGTATATAACATAACATCTGATAACTTCAGAACAGATGAAATAATGGTTAGTCATTCATTCTATAGCTAAATCCATATTTCTAATATTCAAATTAAACCTATAAGGGATTACCCAATTTTTCCATATCAGTTTCTGACTCTAAAAATACAAACCAATTTATAGCTCATGGAAAACATTATACTATAGAGTAAAGAAAAATATTCATTGTCATTTATGCAAATGAGTTCAGTTATAAAACAGATGTCAAAAGAAATACTAGGCTGCTGTGTGTAAATGAGTTCAGTTATAAAACAGATGTCAAAAGAAATACCAGGCTGTTGTGTGTTGTTTCACCATATAATGCATCATTTTTAAGGTGTCTTATCTCAATTTAGATATAGTCATTGAATTAGAACATATTTCATTATAAGTTAAATTCAGTTATAATGAATTTCTGCCTAAAACATAATCATATAACATTATATAGTCCCATCTTATGTCATATGTTCAATATATTTTTCATTTACATGCCACTCAAGAGTTTAACTTGAGAATTATACACCTTAATATTTTAGCCAGTCCATGTCCATTTTTAGATTGCCACCTATGTCTGCCCATCCATCTGTCTGATTTTGTCTGATTTTGCTTGATCAAATACTTACTGTCAAGCCAATCTTGTTTTTGCTGCATAGACATAAATAGAATTTGTCAATTTGACAACACATTTCACTGTGATAATGTGGAAAAATCATGCAAGGTCCTTTTAATTATATAATTCCCACTGAGGTTAGTCAGATTTATAAACTTATTGGCTTACTTTTTCTGTTGTATACTGAATATATTTTTACAGAATGAAAGTTTACAACAAAATATTTTAAAGAACTTTCAGTCAGCGAAGGCCAAAAGAACAAAACACAGACATCAATGTGACAAAAAGAAGTGTGCCTCCTGAGGAGTTCAAGTTTTATTATTTCCCAACATTTTTCTGTAATGATGGAAATCTACAAAAATTAAAGATTCAGAAAATGTGAATAGTATATATATTATTACTAACTATGCAACCAAAACAGAATTTTTCAGTTAAACTCTCAAAAACCAAAATAGTTGAATGTCTAGAGATAGACGGACAACAGAGAAAAAACAATAACTTTTTTTTAATCAAGTCAAAAAGCAATCAGACAAAAAAATATAGCTATGTTGGAAGTGAGGTGAATTTTAACTAATATATATATATATAATTTTTTAGTTTTGATAGTAAAAGTTATAAACCAGAGTACTTTGTTTCATATTATTTGATATATTTATGAGTATATTATTTGATGTATACTTTTATTTTAGCATTAATTGGCCTAGGGTTAGAGAGCTATCTACTGTTCTAAAAGGCACTGAATTTGTCTAAGGCAATAGGTCACCATACCTTAGTGTGGCATGTCTTTGTATCAGAAGACCTGTACAAATAGGAGTAGTTTCTAGGATTCTTCTCTGAACTACATGTAGGAAATAAAAAAAAATGCTTTTTCCTGAAGTTAGATATAAATTTAAAAAATAATAGTAAACACTTACAATTTCTGCCAAAGCAGAAATTACTTTTCCTAATGTTGTTAGAGACTTGTTGATATTTGCTCCCTCTTTCAAACGTGTTCCTTGTGCACCAGTTGAATCTGCTCGCTCACTACCAGCTAAATCCACCAAACTGATTTTGCTAACCTGTAAAACAAATTTGGTCAGTTTATAGAAAATTTTCAACATACAATGCATTAGTCAGCCACATACATATTATAATTATCACTCACAAAGTAATAATGAATAATTAGCTTTGACTAGATTATGAACCTAGGAACTCCTAATTACTTATATGTTTGGTCAGGGCTGGCTTGAAAATTTGTGAGGACTTTTAACAGTTGTCAAAAAATTATGTAATGTTCTTTAGTCAAATTTATACTCCCATTTCTACATGATGCTTGATCACACAATGTTACCCCTCCCCGCTATATTAGTTTTTTTGTCAGTTAATTTCATGTTAGTTTTACTTTTTTTTTAAAAGTTTTTTTTTCCACATAGCCAGTATTACAGTAACGATAGTTAACTATAAGTGATAAATATTAAATTAGCTAACATTTGTCATTAGTAAACGAGGTGGGGGGGCTAACTAATCACAGAAACAATTGTACCATTTTAGCATTATGCTTATGTCCTCCTCCTTTCCTTACATTCTCCCCCCTATAACAAATTCACTGCCTATTTGGAGGTGTTACGTAATTTATAGACAGGAAACGTTTTTTAGAGGACAAGGAGACAAATATTAGATAAGACTCCTCCCAAAGATCACCACTGCTCCAACCCAAGACACTACAACAATAAATTATGGATAAATTAAATCTAAAGATCAATTGTATACAGTGAAACATTTAATCATGGGCTAGATCACAGTGTTCATGGGCTAGATCCACTGGCAATTGCTGAATGGGTCTATTTAAAAGTGCCTCTTTATTCTAATAAAATTTCCTTATGTAATTATAAATTCATGCACACATTATGTTTTGATGGTAGTGACTCTGAAGGAAAAAAGCAGTTTGTTAAAAGAAGCTGCCTTGTACAAAAAAATAAAGTTACTTGGTATTGAATGAAATCAATAAAGTGACAATTTCATTCTTGAAAATTACAATGCATTTTATTATCAATGCATGCCCCAATCTTTAAATTCTTCAAGTAGGATAACAAAATAATTATGTTTCATAAACATATTCCAGTATGATATTGACAAAAAAACTTGTAACAAACGGAGAGAATTTTATTAGTGCTGAAAAAAAAAGTTTTTCTCAAGGCAAAATAAAAGCTTCCTTTGCAATGGCCTCTCTCAAAAAATCTCCTCCTTCTTGAAATGTACCATGCAATTAGAAAAAATTAAAGGCTGTAGTATCAATTTGCTTTTCAACTGCCTAGACTTAAAACTTCCCTACAGACAGATAAAAACAGGACAGAATTATAGTTTAGTTTTTATGTTTCAAAACTCATATTAAGTAAATTATTATGTGAATTTATTATTATTGTTAATCAATATAATAAACCCAATTTCTATATAAATAAGAGGTGATTTTAAACAGTAAATATTATTTAAAATGAATAAAACAAATACACACAGAACAAACTATTGCGCAGTAGGGTTGGGTTGTTTTACCTCTGAGCGGCACTTTTTTGCACACCATGGGCTAAATGGCCAGGTCACATGGACCCCGAAGGCTCAGAGAAGGTTGGGGGAGGTGACCCACTGGAGCAGCTGTTGGGAGACAGATGGTAGCCTCCCTCAAGGCCATCCAGCGTGTTCTTTAATGTGCACAGGGTATGGCTCTCCCACACACGGGACCACGGAATAAAGTCCCATCCGACGGATGACGACCTTTCCAAGTCCATCGATATCTTCTACTGACCATGGGCAGGGCGGGGAATTTTGCGGAGATAAATCTCAACGCTGACCCAGCTGGGACTCGAACCTGGGAACTACAGATTACGAGCCTGGCGCGCTACCGACTGAGCCACCCCCGCCCATTGTGCATGTAACTGCATATATAATTAACATTACAAATATATAAATTAGATCTGCTGAGAAATTCAGCAAATAGTGGTAGTTGCCCCATTTATGATTTTTAAAAAGAAATTCCCTAGTATAAATTAACATCAGAAATATGCATATATATTTGTAATGGACCATTTGTGCACTACAAGTTTCTGTGGCCCACAAAATAAATAAATAAAAGATGACTTCTGCACACATTACATCAAATGGCCAGATTACAAGGACCCTAAAAGTTCATAATTCAATAAGAGAAAGGGGTCCAATTCACAGCTGTCAGAAGACAGATGGAAACTGCCCATTAATCCCATACAAAGTATTCTTTCACATAAATTATACAATATACTTTAACTCATAACAAGTACAATCTACAGTTCAAATAACATTAATATTATAAACCTACTCGGAAAGGGTTGCTGGCAATATGGCTGGGAATAAATCAAAAAGAGCAGGAAATTTAACAGAATTAAGAATAACTTATCCTTTTTAATGCAAGCAAAAATACAAAACATTATATCTAAATTTCTAAATATCAATAAAAAGAAATTCCACCCAAATTTAATGCCTCTCCTCAATATAGTGGGAAAAAAAGATGTTCAACAGTATGTAAAACATATGCAACATCAAGAAAACTCTTGGGCAAGCTAAGAGGGCAATAAATGACTTATTCCAAAACGTACAGAATACATACCACAAGTGGTAACTCATCGCATAATCAATAGAAATGAGGCTCTAATACAACAGGAAAATAACACAGAGAAAACATCAAAAGAAACTCCAAATGCTTAAAAACAAACAGTGAAAAACAATAATGCTAACAAAGAGGAAAAACAATATCATTAACCTCAAGAATATCAGTTCATACTTGAACAAAGATAAATCTTGGCATTGGGCCTGAAATATGTATTAGAACACAACACACCAACCCTTATAAAACTGCTCCCCAAAGTTGAAGAAGTTGTTAGGAAAAAGAAGTATCAGGGAAAAAAAAGGACTTGGCACACTACCAAATATTTAGATACTATAAAGCAGAAAAAAAAACTAAAGGACAAAATCTAAAGAGAAGCAAAAAAGACTATAAAGAGATTAAAGAAACGAAAAACATAAGAATTATACCCGATGATAAAACTGCTAACATGGTAATCATAAACCAAATTAATTACAAAGTGAAACTAAAAGCTACTTTAAATGAAATAGGCACTGAAAAAAGAATGCTCCTACCAATACAATAATTAAACAATTGATGGCACATCAAGAACCATGAGCAACTACCAGAAAAAGCCTACCTAAAAAAGCATGCTACCCATCAATGTACCTAAGATAAAAACCCAAAGAGATGATATATTTAAAACATTTTTTTCCAATTTTTATAATTGGAAATAATTTTTATTAATTCCAATATTTTAATGACTACAAAATCAATTTCCCACAAGGATGGCTATATATAAGGCAACTCAAGATCGAATCCTTCAAAAAATCCTGTCACAAAATGGCATCCTTTGACAAAATTTCATTATATCTGAACACATCTATCAACAGAATCCTAAATATAACAGAAAATAGGTTTAAAGAGAGGGATGAACCAAACCAACCAGAGGGAAATGCAATAATGAAAACCCTGAAACTCATAACCAAGAGTGACTATTTCAAAGTGAATAATAAAACATATCACCAAAAGAAAGGAACTCATAGGGTCACCATTATCCAGACATAGTCATCCAGGAAATAGAAGAAAAGATGCTTAACAGTACAGAATCCCCTCCCCGTTGATATACAAAAGATATTATTGATGATATCATTATAATATATAAAGACAATCAAGGAAATCTGCCAGGAAAACTTAAAAGAAGAACTGGAAGCATTACACCACTATTAAATCTACAATTGAGCATGAAAAAAATAAAGTATTAGCATACCTTGACATTCTATTGGAAAGAAAACAAGAAAGACCACACTGAAACAAGAGTATAGCAAAAATCATCAATTATGAGTGTAATAATACCTCACTATATTAGGTGTAATATCACCCTCTAAGGCATAAAAAAAGAGCAAAATAAGATCACTATTCATAAAGAACAACAGATACTCCACCAATAAAAAAAGCCTACGAAACCAAAAAAGAAACCATATACAAACTGGTGCAATATGCCAACTATCCTTTGCAGCTAATTAAGAAAACAGAAATCAAAACAAATAGCATCATGAAATGAGACCGCCAACCTGATACAAGAGCATAAAGTGAATTATAATACACCATGAGCATACCACCCATAACCTGGCTTGAAAGATTACTAAACAGAATTATGAAACCCTACAACTGCACAGTACAAATTGCAGCAGCATTAACAATAAAAAGCAAAAGCATAAAAGACTAGAGACGAAAAAGAAAAAACAGCAGGAGTGTACAGAATACCAATGACAAATCAACAAAAATGATGACCATAAAATGAAAAACCTAAATGATTGTGTAAAATCAGATTTAAAGAGCATCAAGAGGAGATCAAATATAAAAAAAGAGAAACAATGGCATTAGTCAGATACAGCCACAATATAAACATAATGCTAAAAATCAACCAAGCAAAGATAATAGCAAACCCCAAAATGACATATCAATTAAATCTAGCTAAAAATATATGGAATATAAAGAAAGGCAAAAATCTACTGTAATGACAACATAGCAATTCCACCACCCCATGGAAACTTTTCATAGGCAAAGAGGGGGAAAAGAATAGTAACAAATGGAAGGGAGCAATTCCTACAAATAGCAACCTTCCCCCTCCAAGGCAACGTAGACCAACCCACCACAATTGCAACAACCATGCACATAACATTCCATAGCAGTTCTGTCAGTAACCTACTAACAAACTATGTAACACCCTCTTGAAGATGATGACAAAAAGGTCATTGAAACCAGTTAGAATCTAGGACTACCTTTGAATAATGTGCACATGATCAGTGTATTTGTATGCAAAATGACTGGGTTTAGTGAACTGAAAGGTAAAATATGAATACTCCCCCTCCCCAACAAAGCACTAGGAACAGCAATGAGAGGGTTGACAACGGAGTCTGACAGCATCAGATGCCAGTGTTACAAGGGATGCAACCTGAATTCAGTATATCCTTTATGAACTGTAGATTGTTGTGCAGGTTAAGAGTGAAAGTATATTGTATAATTAAGCTGATAAAACCCACGTTTAAACTATGAATATTCTTTAGCATGTACAGAGTACAGTTTTCCTGCACATAGTGCCATGGTATAATGTTTCATCTGATGAATGACAGTTTTTCCATGTTCATAATGAAAGTAAGAATAAAGACAAAGGAACTGAGATTGGAATCTGTGAAGAATGTTGGGAATAAGCTGGAAAAAATGAATGCTTAACTTTTTTAAATTAGCAAGAAGAATAATGAAAGAAATTGCATAAAAGGGAACTACTTTCTTAGGGCATGTACATGTAGAGATCTTAGAAACTTAAAATTATTGAATAACTATCCAGTACCAAAGAAGAAAGTCAAAAAAAAGAATGGTTAATATTTGAGGTAACCAATTTAAAATTAGAAAGACTATAGATAAATTTCTGAATTGTCACAACTGCTGAATTCTGTGTCAGAGATGGCAATAAAATACAATAGTTTAATGCCAACTAATACTTGTAGAAACCACTTTTAGTTACATTTCAGGATTATGTGAGTTTATTTTTGAATATACTTATAAGCAGAGGAGGCTTGTGAGCTTCTAAATAGGTTGGGACAGTATATCAAAGAGTGAAACAACTCACGGGGATGGATGGATAGTTATTGGCAATGCCCAAATTCATAATCTGATCTGATATTCTCTGGTTCAAGTCCCAACTGTGTCTGCATTGAGATTTTCTTTACTAATCCCCACTTTGACCTTGATAAGAAAGGTAGCATCAATAAGCTTAGTAATCTAAATAAAAAAATAAATACCCCCTCAAGCAGCTGCTTGCCACAGAGGTTTGACAGGAGCCTGTCAGTTTATATGCCATAGTAGAAGGTCTGAGAGGATGGCAAGACTTCAGCAGAAAAAAAAAAACACATACATCCATGCCTTACCCAGGGCTCAAACCCAGGTTCCTTAGGTCAGAGGATGGGATCTTAATATCAGGTGGTCATGGGATGCCTCTTTATAATCTACATTATATAAAATGTTTATGAATGAAACAACCTTCTGTACGAATTTGTGTTGTCTCTGAGTAGATTATTCTCAAATCAAAATGCAAGTCTGTTTCATACTTAAAAAGAAAACACAGAAACTAAATAATTCACTCAGAGACAATTGGACCAAATAATGCGAATTTTTGAACAAGGCACTTTCATTCTATACTTAAAAAACACTGAGACTGAATAATCCAGTCAACATATCTTACATATTTCCTGCAATAAACTGTGGAACCCCAACTGTTTCAAAGAATAAATGCTTTTGTAAGTACCTATAGATAACCAATGTAAATTTACAGAATCAATGTAGGAACCAGACTCGAACCTGAGACAAAAATCCAGAATCCCCCCATCCCTCTCTCCGCTCCTCTTTGTTGTGTTGTGGCCATTTTTACCCCACTCTACAAAAATGCAATTTTTTAGCAAATTATTACTTTTTGAGTTTATATTGAAGTTTCAAAATGTTCTCATGCTGAATTGGGTTGGCTGTCTCATTTTGTGATGCTTTTTTTTGGCAAATTCTATTTTTTTAATTAGCTGGAGGGGACAGTTGGTGTCTTGTGCCTTTTTAATATGGTATAAGACATCAACTATCTCCTCTAGCTAATTAAAATAATAGAAATTGAAGCAAAAAGCACCACAAAACAAGACAGCCAACCCAATCTAGCACAAGAACATAAAATGAAATAAATACACCATGAGCATACCACCCATAACCTGGCTGGAAAAATCACTAAACAGAAATATAAAACTCCACAACTGCATAGTACCAACAGCAGAATTAAAAACAGAAGAAGAAAAGTATAAGAAAAAAGACAGACAAAAAAGAAAAAAGCCAAGGGTGTACAGAATACCTGTGATAAATCAGCAAAAAAAAATGACACACCATACTATGGAAAAACCAAAAGATCATGTGAAATTAGATTTAAAGAGCACCAATAAGACATCAAATATAAAAGAGAAGCAATGGCATTAGTCAGATACGAGCAAAATCCAAACATAATATCAAAATTTAATCAAGCAGAAGTAAAAGCAAGCCTCAAAACAGAATATCAATTAAATCTAGCTGAAATATGTAGAAACAGAAAAACTTGTTGCAATGACAACATAGTGATCCCACCACACCCATAGAAACTGTTCAGAGATGAAGTGGAGGATAGGAATACAAACAAACAGAAGGGAGCAACCTCTACTAATAGCAACATCCCCCAAAGAAACATGGTGCAACCTACCACAAGTAAATCAACCACGCAAGAAACATTCCAAAACAGCTAACATCATTGACTCCTACAACAGTTCCTTGAAGATGTAACGCCCTCTTAAGATGATGATGAAACCGGTAAGGGACTTGAACTACTTTTGAATAATGTGCACAATCATCAGTGCATCTCTACAGAGCAATACAGGATTTAGAGAACTGCATGGTAAAGGATGAGTGCCTGCAGAAAACCCACCCCAACAATGAAGCACTGGCAATAGCCAGTGGGAGGGCCGATAATGGAACATGACCACATCAGATGCCAATGGAAAGAGGGAGGCAGACGCCTGAGGTCGGTAAATCCTTTATCAACTTTTAATATTATTTCAACTGTAGATTTTTCAGGTTAAGAGTGTAAGTATATTATTTTAGTAATCTGATAAACTTAATAAAATTGAACCTATGTGAAAACTGTGAATTTTTTATGCTTTCTATTGATGATTTGGTCCTTTTGACAAATTATGTTGATCAGATGGACTCTTTCATTAGAGCTGTTGATGAGACTGGTAGTAGAGTAGGTTTGCCGATAAACAGAAAGAAAACTAAAATGATAACAATTGATCAGGTATGCTGTGGTTCAGTTAATCTGAATGGTTGCACTCTTGAGCAGGTGTCTCAGTTTAGTTATCTTAGGATCTATGTAACAGATGCTAGTGATATGTGGCCTTTTGATTCTAGATGCTTACACAGTATCTTGGGTATTGTGGTTCAACTTTGTAAGTAAAGATGAGGTTAGGCAAAGGAGTTGGCAACCTCCTTTGAGCAACATATTGTGCAGAGAGAGACTCCATTGATTTAGCCATGTTGCCCATATGCATAACTATGCTAATAACTATATTGTATAGATTAGTGAATAGGGTTATGAACAGTGTGCCTAAATGCCTCAGAAAGAGGGGGAGACAATGTCACACAGGACCTCGTTAGAATTGGTCTATAATGGCAAGATGCAGTAGATGTAGCTCAGAAGAGATATACTTGGAGAACTAAATTACACAATATAGTAGTTGGACTTCTATAGCCCATGGCTGCTTGAGGATTATGATGTACAACAACCTTGCCCATAACAAACAATCTTCCCCAAACTGGACTCAAAACCTGGTAAAGATCTGACACCTCCTTCATGTGAAATTTGATAATTACAGTTGCTCAACACAGCTGGGTATTTCTTGGTCCAACATCTTGAATACAATTGACTGGTGATGTGGAGGGGAACATG
Organism: Ryuthela nishihirai; assembly: GCA_038380435.1. NCBI lineage: Eukaryota > Metazoa > Arthropoda > Arachnida > Araneae > Heptathelidae > Ryuthela > Ryuthela nishihirai. The sequence goes on along the minus strand of JAWZYU010000020.1, from coordinate 12,861,759 downwards.
ACCAGTGCTGTTCTCAAGTTTGAGCATGACTTTACTTGCCAATTAATCCCACAAGTTGATTTGTGCTCGAATGGTAACTAAATTCTTGTTTATATTTGAATGCCCTACATAAAATAAAACTAGTTGTCTTTTCTGTTAAATATTTTATTTCTAGAAAACCTATAATTAATGCTGATTAATTTGGCAAATAACATGCCATAATTCCTTTCATTAGTTACTTGGCAAAAAAAATTCTTAAGTGAATTTTTTTGGCTGATCATCGTGAAAAAATAACTTTCCTTTGGATGCAAACCAGTTTTTCAGGCTGAGCTCTGGAAGGGTTAATGACACGGCTTTCTTCCCATTGTTCATCTCACAGCATCTCATTGCTGACTTGAACTTCAGGCACCAAATTCATGCTGATGTTCACTTATTGTGTCCTTCCCAAATGCACTATAAATGTTTCAAGCAGCCTGTGCTGCTTTCCTGCCGAGTTTAAATTTGTAGAACACACAAATAAAAACATTATTGGCATGGTTTTGCTGATGTAAATGATTACAAATGCTACTTTGATTAGCTAAAGTGTAGCAGCTTATAGCCAATATAATAATGTTTTGAATGAGGTATATGAATTAAGCCACCGTCTATTGGACCTCCTAAATTTGTGGTAACAAATCAACAAAAAAGTAAAAAAATGGAATTTTTTTGAGACCTTATAAATAATAATTGAATAATTTTATTAATTTATTTTTTCTTTTTGAAGAAATGAGGTTCTATTATTGTCCAAAAAATTATTATTTTGCATTAATAATTTTGATAATTGTTGACCTTATGACATAGAAATCTCACCTGGAATTGATAACATACTGTATTCAGATATAAAAAAAACTAACTCTACATTATCAGAAGCAATTGTAAGACTGCTAAATTTAATTTATACTACAAAATTCCTATTGCTCTCAAAACCTCCATATTGTGAGCTTTCTACAAACACAGCATGAAGGTTGAATGTCCTAACTATAGACCCATGGCTATCTTGCCTGCATTTGAAAAAATTATGGAAAGACATTAGATAAATATAGAAGGAAAATTGTCATTAGTCAGGTGGGACCACGATCTCCTGATAATATGTCAGGAGGTCATGTTACCAGGAGGTCATGGTTTCAGATCCCACCCGGCGAATGACAATTTTTCCTCTATGTTTATCTAACAAATTACTATCAGGTATATCTGAGAGATTATATTATTTCAACAGCAATGCTTAAGCTCAATTCTCAGTGTGTTGTTGGCTTAAAAAATAAAAATACCATGCCATTTGAAGCTTGATGTGGGCTGGCCATGTGCACTAAACTGGAAGATGACTTCTGGACCAGTCATCAATTGTAGTCAACTACATTTCCAATGACTATGGTATAATGCTTAAAGCCAGTAATAGGTTCTATGGTATAATGCTTAAAGCCATTAATAGAGGATGATTATTCAGTGGCTGGTAGCTCAGTGGTCAGAGCACCTGACATGTTAACAGGAGATTGTGGGTTCAGATCCCACTTGGCTAATGACAATTTTTCCTCTATATTTATCTAACAAATTACTACCAGGTGTATCTGAGAGATTCTATAGTATTACTTCAATGGAAAGACATGTTTGAATATTTTAGTGAGCTACCTTTCAAAATACAATACTATTTCAAGAATACAATATGGATTTCAAAAGGGAAAAGTACCTCTATCCTTCTGGAAGACTTTGCTGATGAAATTAATTGTAATATGAATAAAAGGTAAAAAAAAGTAGGTGCTTTATTTTTAGATTTCCAAAGAGCTTCTGACACTTTTTGACATTTTTTCACACACTTTTTGACATTTTACTAAAAAAATTACAACTTATTGGAATTAGAGTTGACATTTTTCACTGGATTATGAATTACTTAAATGAAAGATAAATTGTAACAAAAATTGGAAATAATTTCAAACATCATATTGATTCAACCTTTGGTGTGCCCTAAGGATCAATATTAGGGCCTATTCTTCTTCTAATATATATATATAAATGATATCACAAAAACTTAAACATTAAATCATCCATTTAACTTTATACTGATGATGCTATTCTTTTTAGTGATTCTGATATCGCCAAAAATCAATCTTTTTCTCCAACTACATGAAACAAAATTTCTAAAGGGCTTCAAAGAACAAAATATATTTAAATTCAAAGAACCCTAGGTCACATATTTCCACACACTATCGTCAAATCTGCATGACTTTTTCGTATTTACTATCACTCTTCACTGTGTCTACACCTTTGGAACACTAAAACTTAATATTAACTTCTGCAGTTGTGATACTTTTAATCTTTCCTAGGTCACCTTCGAACATAGGTTTGACAGAATCCGTAATGAGTATTCAAACATGTCAATAGACATTTTTTGCACAATACATGAAACTCAGATTTTTTTTAAAAATGCAATTTGAAAATTTTCTTACATATATCTTTTAAAAATATGTAATTCTGGTCGAATTTTTTTTTTTCATTTGATGCATATTTTATTAAACTACAATATAAATAATTTGATAGAGCCATCTGCCATATTTTAGAAGCACTATACACTATTGCTGATTTAACATTATTCTGTATTGAAGCAATCACCTGATTTAAGCTCAAAAGTTTGATTTTAACTATTATCAACAAACATTTCCTTAAAGTTTTGAAAATCTCTTAAACATTAACAAAAAACTGCTCTTTTTAAAAACAAAAGATTTTGGAAGCAATTACAAAGCATGTACCGCTATTTCCCCCTCCCCCTGTTTTACACTCTTTTCTGCCTTAAACCTATTTCACTATTACTAGAATTATTTTTATCACTTATCCCAGCATTCTATGCATTTTTCCCACCTTTCAGATCAAAACTGTAACTAAAAAATAAGTTTTCACATGGCTCAATGCTTCACAATAGAAGGAGGAAATAGAAGATGTTCTAATTTCTTGCTTGCACACATTGTATAGGAGTAGGGAAGCTGTCTGCTTGTTAAATGCAAGTTGATTTAAATCAAGCAGGATATACACTCCCTTAATAAAGTTAGTATTTCATTTCCTTTTAAAATTAAACTTTAGTTTTCATTTCTGTGGATTTATTTTATTTCCATAAAGTTACCTATTTTTCAATCAATCGATAATTATCAATTTTTCAGAATTATGCTATATTGGATGGCTATTCAGAACTTGTTTCTGTGGATATTTTATTTAACATTGCATTAGGTTATATGTCATTTCTAATTTTATTTCTTCTTCGTTTTCCAGTAAAAAAACTTTGATCTTGTTTTTTTTTCCAAAAATGAATGAGGTCTTGGATATGAAAGCAAAAAAAAACTTCTTTCACACGGAAATCAGTCCTCCTGTGGGAGGGCAATTTTGGCAAGGGTTTTTGACCCCCCACCCCTCTTTCAATATATTTTCTGTGCCACTCTGATGATATAGATATTTGTTTTTTACCCTTGGTACACAGACCTTTATGCACTTAGCCAAGATCACCAAACTTCAACATTCAAAGAAAAAATTCACAATGTTTAGTAAAAAAAAGTAACCAAGAAAATATATTTTTCCATTTCATAAACAGGGCAGAAAATCCCATTAATGTGAGCAATCCAAGGTACCTTGTATATGCTGGACCATGCTTTAAAATACACCTCATTGAAAAGAATCATTAAAAGAAATTAAAATTATATTTCATGTAAATATAATATTATTAGGGAAGAAATTTACTTTCAATTAATATATAATTTAACTGTTTTTTTGCGTTTTCAAAAATTAAGCCTTAATTGCATAGTCAGATCTATTTTTTTACTATATCACTGTGAAAAAGTCTTATTAATATTAATATGCTTGTAGAATTGTTTAAATATTTTATTTTCATGAAATTTGGAGTTTTTATATTCTTTTGTATATAACATGACCTATTTCTGTTGATTGGTTATTTTTTTTAAAAATTCTAAAGTTGACTTGTTTATCTGACTTGGCACAATTGACTAAAAGCCTGGACTTTTCTGAAAGTATGGTATTGAGAAAAAAATTACAAACTTACAGAAATATTTACTTGAAACAAGAAAATTAACTTTTGGTTATTGAGAAATAGTCTTTCAATTCATATGCATTATAATTATTTCTGTCTATTAGGTATTTTAATATAAATTTTTGTGTTGCCAGGTGCATTTTTTACCTCATAACTCTAAAAAAGTCTATTAAAATAAAACTAGTCATTTTTTTTGTTAAATATTTCACTTTCAGAAAATCCAAAATTAAATGCCAATTAATTTGGCATATAACATGCCATAATTCCTTTCATTAATTATTTGGCAAAAAAATTCTAAAGTTAATTTCTTTTTTGCCTGATTTAGAGTGAAAAATTAGCTGGACCTCTGGATGCAAATCAGTTTTTCAGGCTGAACCCTGGAAGTGTTTAAGAGGGTTTCTAATTTAAATTACCTTGGGCTCCTCCTAGATGTACTGTTTAACTGGAAAATACATATTGGCTTCATCTGCAACAAACTGCGGTATTTTCATCAGATCTATATAAGATTAGTTACTACCCTCCATTCAATATCTGTACTCTTGTTTATTTGTCATTAGGTGAA